>BSBM01000660.1:24555000-25217500 GCA_027924585.1 Larix kaempferi
ATCTGCATCCTTGCAGAAACTACTGAAGTGTGCTCCTTCTTGAACTTTTCTTCCTTGCAGGAACAACTGGAGTGTGCTCCCTCTTGATCTTTGCTTCCTTGCAAGAACAACTGGAGTGTGCTCCCTCTTGATCTTTGCTTCCTGGATTACCTGTCCTTGAACTTATATCAATCCTTAATCACTATGCATGCTTATTAGTATCATCATTGTGTTATCCTCGAGGTCTCATACATAATCACACATTCATTAGTATAATCTTAATACTATCAAAACACAATAATATTAAACATGTATAGTCATGATCATTTCAAACACAGATAATAAACATTAGTATTCAAGGTTTCAGGGAAGTCTTCTTTTACTCATGCATATTCTTATTTGATCATAGGACTCTTCTGGTTAGTTAAATCATCAATCAAGATAAGAGACATAAAATGCATAAACCCTTGATTTCTTACATTTCTAACTTTATGAATAAACATAACCAATCATACCAAGTATACTTATATAAGGGATCCTAATACAAGGTAGGATTCTAACTTGATATAGGAAAAACATACCTGGATTGGTATGTTAGCTAGTTATGTCTAACATACCCACATGATGTCTTCTTGTTCTCTTCAATGACTTGTTCTAGCAACCTGCATATCTCATAGGTTAACCATTATAGAACCAAGTTATACATACCTCGTAAATAGATCTTCTAAGTGATCCATGACAATGGATGAATCTTTGTCCTCATGTCATCATGATCATATGTTCTTGAACTAGAACATGATTTGTCTTTCTTGGTGTACCTTTCATGTTAGCGGACAACATAAACCTCATACAACACCATAATGCATTAGCACAATCATAAGTGTCAACACCCTAATCAATGAATATCTTCTATCATGCATTCTTAATTTTATTAAGGTGATACGACAAGTCTAAATTTAATCAAGATTGTACTAACCGTAATAACATGAAGACAAACATACCATAAACTCAATCATGAACAAATCTCGAAACATACCTGGATAAGTCATACCTGTCGAGATTGCTTGTAATCTTCTTATGTAAGGCCTTAGCCTCATCTCCCTCTGAAACAAGAACTTCTTCACTTATGTAGGTGACCAATCCATTCTCTTCTAGGATTAACCCAATCCACTTGATTTGCAGGAACTAGATCTAGAGCTGGATCAGGGTTTGTTAGAGAAACCCTAAAAATTCAAAGTTTGAATTTCAAACTTCCGAAAGGATATAAATATGCGCCTTGATGAGCTGATCAAGCTGGTATACTCAGAATTTGAAAACTGCAAAGTTTCACCCCTCAAATTTTCCTTTGAAACTTCCGGATTCACTAGACATGACCCCAAACTAGGGTGTGATAAAGCCCACCCTTTTTCCCAATCAAAAGGTTCGATCTAAAGCTCTAAGCTTCTATTTTTCTAAGGAGCTTCCAGCCGTGGTCACAAATTTCAAAAATTCTCATTTTTGTAGAAGCCCTAATTTTCCACTTTTCCGATCAAAGTCCCGAACTAGGGTCTGATCAAGCCCGGCCTTCTTCCCAACCAAAAATTCTGATATTGGTCTCTAAATTTCGATTTTGATGAGTAGCATTCAGATGTAGTCTCTGATTACAAAAATTCCAGCTTTCTCCGAAACCCTAAATTCCGGAATCCATGAATGCAGGTGATAAAAAATAATTCTCTTTTGACAGAAATATGTACCTGATTGTTCCTAGTGTAACTCTGAAATTTTCAATCCATAGGGTCTGAAAACTTTTCTTGTGATATCCTGACATGTCCTCTTTCCAACCCCATAGGTTTGATCTCAAATGGATTCTCTGAGAGAGAGTTATGCCAAGTGTCGCAACGTGACCTGTTTATGGGATAAAACAGGAGAGCTAACTTGTACGGCATTCCATGTGTCCCTGGTTCAGTTTCGACCTCTGAAAAAGTTACCTGAGAAAGTAAAGTCCGTTCACTACCTGTTACATTTTACGAAATTTCATTTGGAGCTTCCTAGCCCAAGTTATGACCTTTTTTCCTAGATCACCTGTTTATGACTCAGATCTGGAAGAGGCATAAACCCTAGATTGTACAAATCGTAAAACACAAAGTACAATGAATTAGAAGTTTTCCTTTGGATACAAGGTACATGCGGCTCTTATATTCACCCTGTACTATTTTCATACCCTGAAACCTCACCAAAGTGTATTTATAGAAAAAGTGCTACGATTACTGGTTTTTTCTATATCAAGCCCTAGCTTCGCAAGTGCAACAAGTGTCATACATGCCATACCATGCCTTCTTTCAGGCTAGCTCTAATACCATGTTAGATTTTCAGAATTTACTTCAATATGATCTAGAATCTTAACTGAGAGAACCACATGTACAACATATCTACAGCATATCAATCATGGACACAATAATGCAAGCACACAAGAGACACAGAGTTTACTTGGGGAAAACCATAAAGGTGAAAAACCCAAATAAATTCCTGATAGATAGATAGAGCAATGATACAACCCAAGCATAAGAGATAGAAATCTCCTAGTAGTAGCTTCTCCTCCTCCACAAGTGCGCCACTCTCCCAAGAGTGTGAGAGAGAATAGAATGATGAAATAGAGTGCCTCCCGCACTCTATTTATACTTGACTTGACTTGCCTAATAACCTTTACTAGGTCGGCCTTAACTTAACCACATAACATAATGCTGACTGGGCCGAAAACCAATAGGGTGGTCTAATAACCCTTTTACCCACATGGCTGACCCCCAATAGGGTGGTCTAATAACCCTTCAACCCACATGACTTATACAGGGCCGACCCCAACAAGGTGGTCTAATAACCCATCAAGTATAAGTTACGACACTTACAATATAAATGACGACACTTCCGTATAGAGGAATAATACCATCTCTATAGGAGTACAATATACATATATGAAATACATTCCGAAGTTACATATACATCAACAATTTTTATCTCTTACATGCCATAAATGTCATAGAATATGTCATACTGTCATAATAGTTGTAAGAGAATTTGTCATAAGTGTCATAGGGTTGTCATAGAATCCGTCATTAACTCAAACTAGTCCTATGACTTTTCACCTTCCCAATGGGATTTAATTATCCCTCCAAATTCGAATTTGAGGATGGTTCCATGTGTAAAGGAGGAATATTCCTTCATGTGGACGCCACATATCCACTTATGCGCCCCCAAGTCCAACTAGGACCCCATGCCACTTCATTTTGGAGCAATCAATAATTTTTCCATAATTTATTGGCCTATTTTCCACCATCAATTTAGAATTATTAATTTCCATGAGAAACTATAGGCCTTGGGGTTAAATATCAATATTTTATTTTTCCCACCAAACCCTTAGAAATTGGATAGGCCAACTTAATTGTTTATCTGATCCCACCAAACCCTTAGAAATTGGATAGGCCAACTTAATTGTTTATTTAATTGGGGACATTACAGCCCTCCCCACCCAAGATTTCTTTTCCTCAAGCAATTTCAAACATGGATGTTGAATAACTTGCTTTCCTTCCAAAAATTTTCTTCCAACCTCCTTCATATTTTGGAAATCGTTTTTGAACTTTAAACTCTTTTGCTCATTGTATAATTCTTTGAAGTTGCCACTGAGTTTCCAAACTTTGATTTTTCAAGATTCCAAGAAAATTTCACATAGGAACCACCATGGTTGTTGCTGCACTACTCTGATTACAATCACCTTCTCGAGTGGTGACTTAATCTCCCATACTACTTGTTTCCCCCAAAATTGAAACCAATGAGACCAAAAATTATCCCAGGGTCCCAAATGATCATGATACATGCATGGTGTGAAATGTCTACTATGAAATTCCATGAACACCAAGCATCTGGAAACTGAATCCATCTCTCAAAATGTATCCCGCATAGGACACTAGAACATTGATCTGCAAAGATGAACGCAAACAAATGAAGGTTGGTTTTCTCTATCAAACCAACAATCGAACTGCTACTCCAAGTGAGCTGCAACCAAGCAATGAAAGGATCCCATTTCTTGTATTGCACTATAAACAAATAGTAGTTCTCTCCAACCCATACCATTAGGAAAGAGAATTCATGAATCCCACCGCCTTGTATGCATCCTTCCAAACATCACAATCAACAAGAAGAGTATATCATCATGAAGGATGGAAAAATCAGAATACACTGGTGGAAGTTTATCACTTCTACTGCAAAACAAAATTTCTATGCAACTCTCCCAAAAATAATGCAAATATGGAATGTAAGTCCAAATCGAATTGAGTCTCTTCAACAAGGAATTAAAGTGCACATCATTAGGAATCACGTGCAAATGACATAAGAAGGCATCATCAAAGAACCATGGATGCCCACGCAACTGCTTACAAAATAAAAATGGTGTGTTCATGAGGTATCTGCAAATGCAAGAAAGAATATCACCCTTGGGAGTGCTCAACTCCAACATCAGTCTACTCACCCAATCAATGGATGAACAAATACTCCAACTGAATGGTCCAAAAGGAAAGCTTGAGGCTTCCCCAAGTGCACAACTCCAATGGCTCAAATTTCTGCCATTGGTTCCACTCAAATGGTTCAAGTGGATGAGGGAGGCATAAAGGGATGCAAGTGAATGCCTCTATTGCTGATGAAAGGTAGTTGGTGCTTTCATCAATCCATCACAAACAAATTTTGGAGCCTCCTTCTCCTCTTGTGGCACCAAAAAAACGAAACCTTTCACCCAATTTTCATCCCCAATTGATGTGGATGAAAAAGAAGTAAGGGGTGAAGAACTGTGAACCAAACTTACCTCTTTGCAACTCTTACTCATCAAAATTTTGAATGCATATTCTCCATCATTGGATGGTCCAACTATTGTGAGATCATGTGCCTCCTCCAAGGCTCTGCAAATATCACCATGAGGAATCTCATAATCCCTCTGAACAAGAACAAGTGATTGGATTCCTTCTTGTTTTTATGTATCCTCTTCAAGCACCTGCATATCAACATGTACTTCATGTTCCACCATCACATGAGCTTCTCCTTTGTAACATAAATGCTTTCATCCATTGGATGAATTTCTGATATGTAGGAGGGTGTAAAGGACCTTTACAACCTCTCTTGAAGTTGCTCAATCTACACCATAGATTTTTGGAGTGCATTTTGGGAGGATTCCAACTCATTTAAGAGCTTGTAATTCTCTTCTACATCCTTCAATTTTATTCCATGATACAAACCATCAAGCTCAATTAAATCATCTCTATCAAAAATAAAATTCAAAAAATTACCTTTGGTGTCCAACATTTCCTTATGGATTTTCTCCATGTCTTCATGGGAATATTTCTCCTCCACACACCAAAAAAATTTCTAAACCAATGCATGTGTGTCATGTAGAATCTTCAAGGCCTCTTGAATCTTCTTTTCATGCATCTTCAAGGACCCTACAAGAAAATGAGGTTCTTGCAAATGAACCTCCTCTTTTTCTTCCTTCTTGCTTGGACCAACTTCATGAAGCTGAAGTGGTGATGGGGAAGTTGATCTTGGTTCTTCTTCAACTGCTACAAGGTATTCATCTCCATGGTCAATGTGACTTTGGATTGCAGCAACACCTTCAAAAGTGATCTCTATGTCACCAGCATAGAGGTGTGAGAACCCATCAGTAGGTACTCCTTCACAGTTCAAGCATCCATCAGTATATGCCCTTTGATCAATCTCCAAAGTAAAATGTGTCTCAAAATGATCTTCAGTAGTTTCAATGGAATCTTCTTCATACTCATGTGATGTTTCTTCATATTTTTTAGAGTCACTTGGGAGTGACTTTCGATCCTCTTCCTGTGATGCTTCTTCTGTGTCACCACCTACAGAACTAGGTGCCTCATGGTTCTCCTCGATGTTTGTGGATGGTTGATTGTTCCTTACTGAGTTTGCATATGCACTCTTAGGCCTATATCCAAACAGCCAATCGACAAATTATTCAAAGGGAATGACCTTCTGTGTCTTTCCCATCAAAGTAAGATATGCCTGATATTGCTTAGGCAAATTTTTACATGTTGCTCTCAATCTTTCTAATTAATTCATAAGATTAGCCTTTGGTGATCTGGCACATACATATTCATCATAAATAGGTTCATATGAATAACCCTCATCCCTTATGAAATCGTAAGAAGTGTTTCGTGATGGCACCTCTTCCTCATACCATTCACATTCTTCTTCATATTGCTCACAATCATCTTCATACTACTCATAGGAGTCATCATAATAGTAAGACATGGTTGGAACTTCTTCTTCAATGGATGATATTAATGCATAGGTTCAAGGACCATGATATGATACCATTTTAATTCCCCTTTTGGGAAAAATTATGCACACTATCACAAAATATTTAAATAGAGGCTTAAAACTTTAGACAGTGCAAGCATTCTTTCTCAAAACCCTCATTGACAATGAATTTCACACTGATTCCATGGTTGTGAGACAATTGAGGAAGATCTAGGATATTGATATGGATATATTGATTGTATTGACAATATTATATATGTGTCTTCTTAATATTGTGTGGATGAGGACATTTTACGAACACTTCACATAGATCCTCCTTCAGTACTTTGTCTAGTTTCGCAACTAGGAAAACTAGGACACTAGTCTTTATTTGTCTTGTTCCAAACACCTCCATCCCTTTCCAAATTTATTCTGGAAGTACCCTATGGGATTTAACACATCCTAGCATACCTCAAAAACTCAATTTTCGAATCAGAAAACTTCTTCTGACATTTTATTCAAGTCTACTCAAATTTGGCCAATTTCGAACTTTGGACTAGTAAACCCAAACTGCTCCAAATGCACCCAAATTATTTAGAATTATGTATGAATGGGATTGAAGGATATTAGGACATACTAATTTCTCTATTAGACACTCATAAACTTATTGAATACATGCATGTCTTGCATTTATCAAGAAGGAACGAAAGGAGAAAATACTAGGAAATTCGATGTTAAAATCCCAACTAGTCTAAGACCTTTTTGGATTCCCAACCACTATACGGCATTCCCTAATTTATGAAAAAACACTTGGAATGTATTAGGGGCCTCATTGAAAAAATAAATTCAGCACTCATCAAAATCAATAACTGGTTATTGTGTCCTTAAAACATAGAGTGTTAAAACATAGACATTGCTTGGAAAATTGTGAACAATGAAGATGGAATTTGCTTCACAAAATTTAATCGAAAACCAAAGGAGCCTTCATATAGTATATTGGTCATAAAAATTACATCATATTATTCTATAAACATAAAAAAAACTAAGAGAAATTGTGATACAAACAGATGTAAAATTACTCCAAAAAGTCCACATGAGAGTAGAGGGGAAACTAGCTCGAACTGATGGTTTGCTTTCGATGTTTACATAAAAGACATGGAATTTAGAGATATGGCTCAAAGGTGCAGTTAAATATAGTGCTATACATCATATATCATCAAAATGGAGTCATAAAATCATTCTCCACAAATTTTATACAACTATGAGTGCGCCATCAACAAATGAACATGGACATTGAGAGAAGATTGTGAGAAGAGATAGTGGAGAAATACATGAGAGATGAACTCGAACTGTAGAGGGAATCGAAGCTAAAAAAAAAGCACCTTCATTAAGCTCTGATAATATGTATTAATGGAATCTCCTCCAACCAACTTGGATAGGGATCTTTCAGCTTCGAAATTGGTTCAATAGCAAGGAAGGTAAACACCCACCATGTAAGGACAAGCTAAATCTCTCCCAAATTGCAAAGATGCAAATGAAAAATTACCAAACGCTGAACCAGTTCGATTTGATCCTCTTTTCATAACCTCCTTTTCCTCTTTTACCTCCAAGAAACTCGAATTTCCCTCCTCTTGGTTCATTAACTCGAATTAGTGTTAATATTGGTTGTTACATTAACCCAAGTGACACTTGTCTTGATTTTGCTTGATCTCCTTCATGAATTTCGACTTGGAATCCTTCATGAAGATTCCTTGGGACCCACACACATCATGTTCCCTATTTGGGTCTATTTTTATCTCTTACATGTCATAAATGTCATAGAATCTATCATACTATCATAATAGTTGTAAGAGAATCTAGCATAAGTGTCATAAGGTGTCATAGGGTTGTCATAGAATCTGTCATTGACTAAAAATAGCCCTGTGAATTTTCACCTTCCCCATGGGAGTTACGTATCCCTCCAAATTCTAATTTTAGGATGGTTCCATGTGTAAAGGAGGAATATTCCCTTATGTAGACCCTACAGATCCACTTATGCACTCCCATGTCCAACTAGGACTCCATGCCAATTCATTTTGGAGCAATTAATGATTTTTCCATAATTTATTGGCCTATTTTCCACCATCAATTTAGAATTATGAATTTCCATGAGAAACTGTAGGCCTTGGGGTTAAATATCAATATTTTAATTTTCAAACATAAACCTTAGGAATTGGATAGCCCAACTTAATTGTTTATCTCAAAATTATTTAATTGGGGACATTAGAGGCTCTGTGGAGAGTTGCATCTAGCATGAAAAATGGTTGGCACTACAAGGCACATCCAACATGAAAAATGGATGCCTCCGTGAAACTTCTTATGATATATAGATTCGGGAGATGTCATATGTCAATAGTCCATGTACAAGAAGTGCAGCAGCTGGAATACGTTGGTGACAATGTCAGAAGAATACATTCCTTGTTAAGAAGGATTGTTGAAGAATGTAACTTCAGAAGATATTCTTATTTGTATTATTTGTATCATTTGTATTGTACACCCTACGGAGATTATTATTGATGTAATTGATAATGTAAAACTCATTGAAAGAGTCAATGTAAAACCTAACTATTAGGTCAGCTTGGAAAGATATAGAAAAGAATATTTTATTTTGAATTAGACAAGTCAGCCCAATTAGGAGAGTCAAGTCGGCCCTGTTGGTAAAAAGGTCAAGTCAATTGATTAGTATAAATTAGGAGCTCTCCCTCCTCATTTGATCACCACTCCCACTCATTGATTTCTCGTCACTAGGAGAGATAGAGTCAAGTGAATATCTTCTTTTGGAATTCTTCTTGTTTTGGGTCTTTGCATGAGGGATACTATTATACATTCTGACCAATCTATATAGAATAAATTTGATGGCTTTTTCCACCCCAAGAGGGTTTTCCCAGTATAAATTTGTTGTGTACTCTTTTCTATGTTGTGCTTGCTTATATTTTAGTGATCCATATTGTTATTGCACTTAACATTTAACAAAAATATGATGCAAAAATGATGTGTAATTGCTCCAAAAATTCACAAGAAAATATAGAGGAAAACTAGCTCGAAGGAGAGGTTTGTTTGGAATTTATACATGATACACATGAGGTTTCGAGCTATGGCTCGAATATGCAACTAAAAACAGTGCCATAAATCATATATTACATCAATGGAGTCACAAAAATACCCTCATCAATTTTTATGCATCCATTAGTGCGCCATCAACACTAGAACATAAGCATTGAGAATATAATGAAAGAAGAGATAGTAGAAGAAGAAATATGAGATGAACTCGAACTTTAGAGGGAACTAAACCTGCAAAAAACACTTGATTTAATATCTGGTAATAGGTCTGAATGGACTCTCCACCAATCAACTTGGACAGGGATCTTTCACCTTTGAAATCGGTTCAATGGAAGGGAAGGTAAACACCCACCATGCATAGACAAGCTAAGCTCTCCAAGAGTGCAAAACAAAAATGGTGCAAAAGCTGCTCTCCTTCCTCATACTCCCCTTTTATTAACTTCATGTGGACTCCTTCCCTCCATGAGCTCGAATTTCCCTCCAAGGTACTCACCCAACTCGAGTTAGTGGTTGCTTTCTTCATGAGACACTTGTCCTCCTCATTCTTGCACTCCTCTTTCCCCAATTTGAATTGGGAATATTGGCTGACCATAACTCCCTCTATGGACCCTCTTGATGACTAATTTTAGCCCTGATATGTCATATTTATCATAGGTATTCTATCAGGTCTGAATTTTTCATATTTGTCATAGATTCCTTCATTATTGTTGTCATATATACCATGGAATCTTGTTGTACAAGTGTCAAAATTTGTCTATTATGCCTCTTCCTCTTCATTGGGAGTTACTCTTCCACTCCAAGTCGAGTCTCCTTGATTTTTTCTATGAATATTTTCTCTTCATATACCCCAAGTATGTTACCCTCCACCTTGAACTCGAATTTGTGTGAGAATGATGCCAAGTGTAGTGGGGAATCTTGCCACGTGTGGGTCCCACAACCTCTTATGCGCCCTCATGATCCAATGCCACATAATTTTCCTTTTTATTATTGTTTATTTGGCCCATTTATTGTGAATTCGTAATTCTAAAGTCATTTTAGGTCTTGTAGCTCCCTTATTTCAAATTTTAATAATTCCACCCCAACCTAGGGAACTAGTAGGTTAGTGGAATTTTTCCTCCATGATAATTTATTTGGATGGGGATATTATAGAAATGCACCCTACTTCTAATGAAGTGATTTACCTCACTGCGTTGTCACTTAGGATGAACTCACCTCTTAACTGAAAGCTTTCCAACTTAGTTAGGTGGCTAACTTAAGTGTCATTACTTAGTTAACTAGATCTTCTTTGTTGTCACTTAGTTAACTCTCTTTAAATGATTCTTGATAACATCATTGTAGTGATCAATTCGAGTTCTCCTTGATTTGCTAAAGTTTCATATTTTAGTTTAACTAAAGTGAAAACACTTTAGTTAACTAGTCCTTCTTATTTAATACTTAGTTAACTGAAATCATGATGATTGATTTACTTGAAGTGACCATTGTGAGTTCTTTAGTTAACTGAGGCATATATTTAATTGGTGCTTTAACTGAAGCATTGATTGAGGCATACATTGATACTTAACTTAGGCCTTAATAATTAGAGTTCTCTTTAATTAGTTGAAGTGTTTGCATGGTCAATTTTGAATTCTCTTGATCTCTATGCTTTATATTTTATTTATTGATCTCTTACTTCATGGTCAATATGTGTTAACTTTAATTATCCATCACATTACATTATACTAAGAAGAATTATCAGATTATGTGATAATATTATATTATTCCATACCAAATGATCATATGCTAAAGTAATTCACTTTAGAGGCGATCAATCTCTGAAGGAGACTTAATATCAACTGGTGATCATGGTTAATAATATATCACACAACATTAAATACCTTTAACAAGTAAAGCATGAACTTTATACGAAAGGTCCACCTCTATATGGGAGGTCCATCTCATGGATACCTTTATACGGAAGGTTCACATGAGAATCGTGACTTGACACACAAGTCCAGAGCCTAGCCCAACAAGACTTTACAACATCATTAATTTGATAAATTACCTCTATACGGTAGGATCAACATTTACACGGAAGGAAATCAAAGTGCTCACCTCTATACGGGAGGATCAATCTTCACTACACAACATTGGTTTGGAGAATCTCTCCTGATGTTGTATATTTAACAGTCCCTCTCAGTGAGGGAGAAATGCTCTGCCATACCAAGCTTGTCTCGGAAGTACCTGAACTCTGTCATAGAAAAAGGCTTTGTTAACACATCTACAATCTTTTCATCAGTAGCAATCTACTGAAGTTTCACTATACCTTTCTGGAGCATGTCTCAGATGAAGTGATACTTAATTTCAATGTGCTTCGACTTGTCATGAAACATTGGTTTTTCAGAAAGCTTGATGCAACTCTAATTGTCACGCCTAATAACTGTAGGCTCAACATTTTCACTGAACAATCCTTCAAGTAGCTTTCTGAGCCACACTGCTTCTCAACAGGAAACACTAGAAGCTATTTATTTTGCTTCGGTAGTGCTCTGGGCTACGGAGCCTTGCTTCTTGTTGGACCAAGATATCATAATTGATCCTAGGATATAAAAGTAGCCAAATGTACTCTTACAGTCCACAATGATTCCTCTCCAGTCTGAGTCTATATAACCAAGTAACATAACTCCTCCACTGGAGGCATATTTGAGTCCATATGGAATTGTACCTAAGCATAGGCTTAGCGGTTGTCTAGTTTTTGTGTCTCGGATCAAACATAAATTGACTCAGGATGATCACGACATAACATATATTAGGCCTCGAATGTATCAAGTACATTAGTGATCCTCTAAGTTGTCTATACAAACTGGTATCTACTGGATCTGATCCAAATCGTGACTCGTGAAGTTTCCTCAAATTGGAAACCATTGGTGTAGTCATAAATTTGCAATCTATCATGCCAAACCTGCGTAATATATCCATAGTGTAATTCCCTTGAGATAGAAAATTTTCATCTTTTCTTTGCCATATCTCAAGGCCAAGAAAGTAGTGCATTAGACCTAAGTATTTCATCTCAAACTCTGAGGTGAGCTCCCTCTTGCACCAAGCAATTAGATGTTCCTCTCTAGTGAGAAACAAATCATCAACATACAGAACCAACATCAACGGTTGGTTCTTCACTACTTTGAAGTACAAATTTGGATCAGCTTCACTCTTACATAAACCTAATTTTTGAAGGTAGCTATCAATTCTGGAGTACCAATCCTTGGGGATTGCTTAAGCCCATATAGAGATTTCTTTAGATTGCAAACATGGGACTCCTTCCCATGCACCACAAATCATTTAGGATGTTGAATATAAACCTCTTCCTCAACCTCTCTATTGAGAAAGGTTGTCTTCACATCCATATGGTGACGTTTCCATCCTAGAACAGATGCAAGTGCAATCATTGCTCGGATTGTGGTGTACCTTGCCATAGGGGAAAAGGTCTCATCATAATCAATGCCTTCTTTCTGAGAGAAACCTATGGAAATGAATATGGATTTATACTTCTCGATGCTACCATCCACAACATGCATTATCTTGTAAATCCATATGGAATTCACAATGGACTTCCCATCGAGTTTGGGAACAACCTCCAAAACATCATTCTTCATTGTAAAGTTGTACTCTTCTATCATTGCATCTTTCCAAACTTGTTGTTGTCCAGCTTCTTCATATGAGGATGGTTCTAAATCACTCATGCGACTCATTAATGCAACATACCTTGAATATATGTTAGGTTTCTTATGCTCTCTAGATGAGCCTTTGTTGGTGCTCCATGTTTCTTTGCATTTTGTAAGATGTCTCGGCACCAAGCATATCTTCTCTTAGCGGGGGGTTCATCAAGTGAACTCTCAATCAGTTCTACTGGTTCTTCAGGAGATAGTGAATTTGAGGCATATTTTTGTTTTTCCCTCTCAAACTCTAAAGGGGGGTAATCAGACTTGGGATCCTCCATCTCTGAATCACATTGAATATCTTTCGATCTTTTGAAAGAAGCTTCCTAATGGAAGGTAACATCTTGTATGACTTCAATGTGTCTCTCACCAAGTACATATATTCGATATGCTTTGGATGAATCACTATAACCCACAAAGGTTCCTTTCTTTCTAGAAGGCTCCATCTTTGTTCTCTTTTCTTTCGGTACATGAATATATATTGGGCTCCTAAATATCCTCAAGTGTGAGATGTATGGCTTCTCACCGGTAAACACTTATTCTGGTGTCTTCTCATCTAGAATGGCATGCAGGCTTATATTCTGGATGTACACAGTTGTACAGGTGGATTCTTTCCATAATGAGGTAGACATATATTGATCATGCATCATGGACTTTGCAGCCTCACATATGGTTATATTCTTCCTTTCGGAAACCCCATTTTGATGAGGGTTGTATGGTACTGTTAACTATCTACATATTCTTGCATCACTGCATAGCTCATTCAATGCATGTGAATCTAATTAACCTCCATTATCATACCTTAATGCACATATGTGCTTTTCTTTCTTATTTTCAACTAGGGCTTTAAAATATTTAAATTTGCTAAGAGTTTCACTTTGATCCTTCATTAAATAAATCCATGACTTCCTAGAAAATTCATCTACGAACAATACATAATATAAGAATCCACTCAGGGAGGGGGATGACATGGGAACACATACATCAGAATGTATTAAATCTAAGATCCCTTCATATCTATTAGTACTGCTGAAAAAACTTTTCTTAACATTCTTTGCAAGTGCACAACCCCGACATACACTATCATGCTCAAAATCAAATATGTGCATACCTTTTACCATCTTTTGAAGTTCTGGTAGTGCTTTGTAGCGTATTTTTCCAAGCCTTCAGTGTCATAGCTTGCATGGACTGATAATGTGGTGAATCATAGCTTGAATGTACTTCACGGGTACCTTATAGAGTCCTCCCTCTCGAACTCCAATCACAACAGCAGGTTCTAGGCTTTTGTTCTTCGGCCATAAAAGTGCTTTGTTATCCATGAAGATAACTCGAAAGCCTTTGTATTCAAGAACTGAATCTAAAAGTAGTTTATTCTTCAAGCTTGGAACATATATAATGTCCTCCACATGTAGAATATCAATGGTGCTCAACTAGAATGAGTTGGATCCAACTCCTTGGATCAAATATGTTGAGTTGTCCCCCAACTCTACCATGCATGTGAATGCTTTCTCCTTTAGATTAGTGATGGCACTCTTGTAACCATTCATATGTTTGGATGCACCACTATCAATCAAACATGTTTATTCATTTGTGATGATGGATCCCAAAATGGATGAGACAAGGTAAAAATCCATTCTTGTCTCCTTTTCTTCGAAGGCATTCTTTTGAGTGGTTTCATATTCTATGGCGGTAGAAGCATTAAACTTTATGTTCTTCTTTGATTTGCACTCTCTTGAGAAATGTCCTTTCTTGTTTCATTTGTAGCATCTATATTTTGACTTGTCAAATCCTTTTTTGAACTCCTTCTTCTTTGGATGAGAGAACTTCTTTTGGAAGAAGGGTTTCTTTCCTTTCTTCATTCTTTCCGTGAGGGTAATGTTTTCTTCTTTGATGCACATTGAATTGCTCTGGATTCACCCCTCCTCTTGGAGGAATACATGCCACAACATTTTGAATTTAGGTTGTACCTCTCATCCATTTACCGCAACCAATAATGTCTCCCATGAGGATGGGAGACCATCAATAGTGGTTTGGAGAAGATCATCTTCATCCACCACTACTCCAATACTAGTGATATGATCTCTTACTTAAGATATATTGGTGAAGAAGGAGGCCACTATCTCACCTGTCTCCATATTTAATTTTCGAAGCTTATTCTTCAATGCCCTCTTTTGAATCGGGGCCTTCTTCTCATATAGATTAGTCAATGTATCATAACATTCTTTTGTGGTATTCATAAGTGTGATCATGGGAATCAAGTTATCTTTTACTGAATCATAGAAGATCCGCTTGGCCTTAGCTTGATTCTTCTTGAAGTTGATGTGCCTTGCATTAGATGTAGGCTCCTCCACCACAGTGGATATGTATCCATCCAATTCATGTTCCTCTAGGATGTTGAAAATCCTAGCCTTCCAAGTGTTGAAGTTTTAGGTGCCCTCAAGACGGTCTTCCAGTCGTACAGAGAAGGATTCAATAGTATTCAAATCTTGTGCTCAACTTCTCAGGATCAACGTAGGCTCTAGATGGCATGCAAAAATGAGCTCCTTCACGCCTTGAGATCTTATACCATGTTGAAATTTGGTTGAGATTTGATCTTTAATTATTTTGGATGCATAAAATTGAAGCAATGAGACAATTCAATCACATGAAATTCATACAACCATAACACAAGATATACCTTGTGGAAAATCCTCAAAACTATCATAACAAAAACCCCAACAATTATTCTCAGTATAATGTAATGGATAGCAGAGAATGATTTCTTTTACAACATAGCATATTGATTCCTGAAGATAAGAGATCACCAAATACTCTTGGTGAATATACAAAAGAAATAGAGAAGAGAGATCAATCGGAGAAGCGTTGTCCTTCAATAATAATATCATGCACACAAAGAGAAGCGCCTTGCCTTCAAAGGAGAAGAGAATTCACTTCACACTGAATTCATCAATCCTGTATAACATATTTATACATTCTTCTCTTCTATTTTTATCTTCTAACTTCAGGATGAACTCACCCTAAAACTGGATGTATCAATCTTGCATGCGGAAGTGTGCCCCACTTCTCATGTAGTGCTTTATATCACTGAGCTGTCACTTAGGATGAACTCACCTCTTAACTGAAAGCTTTCCCACTTAGTTAGGTGGATAACTTAATTTTCTTCACTTAGTTAACTAGATATTCTTTGTTGTCACTTAGTTAACTCTCTTTAACTCGTTCTTGATAACATCACTGTAGTGATCAATTCGAGTTCTCCTGGATTTACTGATTTGTCATCTTTTAGCTTAACTAAAGTGAAAACACTTTAGTTAACCAATCCTTCTTATTTAACACTTAGTTAACTGAAATCATGTTGATTGATTTACTTGAAGTGACCACTATGAGTTCTTTATTTAACTAAGGCATATCTTTAACTGATGCTTTAACTGAAGCATTAAGTGAGGCATACATTGATACTTAATTGAAGCTTTATAACTGAAGCTTTAACAATTCGAGTTCTCTTTAATTAGTTGAAGTGTCCACATTGGAAATTTCAAATTCTCTTCATCTCTATGCTTTATATTTTATTTCTTTATCTCTTACTGCATGGTCAATATGTGATAACTTTAATTAGCCATCACATTACATTATACTAAGAAGAATTATCGAATGTTGTGATCATATTATATTATTCCAAACCAAATGATCATATGCTAAAGTAATTCACTTTAGAGGTGATCAATATCTAAAGGAGACTTAATCACAACTGGTGATCATGGTTAATAATACATCACACAACATTAAATGATTTTAACAAGTAAAGTATGAACTTTATACGAAAGGTCCACCTCTATACGGGAGGTCCATCTCATGGATACCTTTATATGGAAGGTTCACATGAGAATCATTACTTGACACACAAGTCTAGAGCCTTGTCCAACAAGACTTTACAACATCATTACTTTAGTCAATTACCTCTATACGGGAGGATTAACTTTTACACATAAATCAATCAAAGTGCTCACCTCTATACGGGAGGATCAATCTTGGCTACACAACATTGGTTTGGACAATGTCTCTTGATGTTGTATATTTAAAAGTTTTACATACAGAGGCCTGTTAATCCTTATAATACTTGGCTCATTTTATGAACATGAAACTCAAAATTATTTCTTTACTATAAATTATGAAAGTATCTACATAGTTACAAACCAACCGTAACGCTTTGGCCCTTTAGCTTGAGGGTGGAATTGAACCTCTCTAGCCTAGGGAGGAAGAGGAAGATGTATGAAAGGATTGGATCTAAAACATTATGTTTTTAAGCAAGTCACTCTTCTTTTGAAAATAGCAATTAGTTTTTAGCCAAGATTATTGCTTTGCTTCTATTGTTTTTCAATAGTTATCTTTTATTATAAGTTGCATACACTTTGCACAATACTGTCACATACCCACCCATCATACCAGCATGGGAGAGAACATCACTCTAATTCCGGACATCTAGCCCCGTACTTAGTAAACAAACATTCATATAGAATGAAGATGGACATATGGAAATGCATAAATATTTGAAAACACAAATTAAATTCTATTACACATCCATCATACATTCAAGATATTCATTTCATTCATCAATTAAAAACCCATGTGTGCAGATGTAAATTCAACAAACATGCATAGCGGAGATAAACTCATCCACACACATAATTTCATATGCATTCAATATATCAATATCATTCATTTAATTTAAACACTGCAGAGACAAAACACATAAATAGAAGACACTTATCTTTGTCGTGCAATCGTCCCAAACAACTAGCTATGTCGCTGCAACGTTCCTCCCAACCGTAGGTCTTTGCCCAGCCTGTATTATTTCAGCACTCAGAGACCACCCCCGAGCTGGGCATGATATCTACAAGGAAAAGGGGTCTCTCAAGCTCATCACAGCCCAAAGCAATGGATACCCATCTCAACCCCAACATTTCTTACACACAGCAACTCAAAACTGAGCATGGATACTCATAACAGAAAAATCACAATTTCTGGGCCTGAAGAAAAACGTTGGGCAGCCAAAAATGAATTGGCAATTGGGGAATCACCCTGGGAGAGCAAAACCGTTTCCAGAAAATGTTTGTGGGCACTCAAGGGACAAAAATGGCCTCCATAAACCCCAAATTCGTGGCTCCCTTCCTCCCAGCCATTGTGCAATACAAAAACGAGTTCCCAGGCATGGAAAAATGCAGGAGATAGATGAAAAACGTGATGGGAAAATCCCCAGTTAGCTCAGACTGCGTGAGAGGGAAAAGGATTGGGCATTTAAGGGACAAAACGACCTTCACACAGTCATTCACTGGCAGCAGGGAACCAACACGATTTTTGGGCAAAACCATGACAGGTTGGCACCCGAAATTGACAAATAATAGTCACACAATTGATGGAAACATTCAAAACGATTCCTGAGGTAGGATATAACTACTGGGTTCACAAAAAAAAC
The DNA here is from genome assembly GCA_027924585.1 of Larix kaempferi. Taxonomy (NCBI): domain Eukaryota; kingdom Viridiplantae; phylum Streptophyta; class Pinopsida; order Pinales; family Pinaceae; genus Larix; species Larix kaempferi. The sequence continues at coordinate 24,573,514 of BSBM01000660.1, forward strand.
GATTCTTCCACAAATGAAAACCAAATCTGGAAATTCAAAAACGATTTCACAACAATACGAAAACAGCAAGCTATCAAACTTATCTGTTGAGCTTCCCAATGGATTCTCTTCTTTCCCCATAGTCCAGCCATCACAAAAACACCCTTCTCAGCTTGAAAACCAGTGAATTTACAGCGTACTCCATGAGAGAAACAACCAACAAGCTCCAAAAACGTGAGAGAGCAAAAATTGATCATGAATAATGACTTGGGAAGGCAATTCGTGGGTGTTTTCTTGCCCAAGAAGGAGAAACACGATTTTCCTTGAGGGTGGCTTGCCCATACTTGAATTTGGATAGCCATACCTCCCCAATCCTCAAGGCATTAACTACTTCACCCAACTCTTGGGAGAAATCAATGATTGGGTACAAAAGTCAACATGGGTAGTTGAGGGTTTGATGGGTTCTCTCATTGACACTTGGCTTGACTTCATTGGCTTAAGGGTTTGAATATTTCCCTCCCAATTCCTTGTAATATCATGCCCCCATATCTTGTTGCATTGCATAGCTAGTTGTGGGTATTTATATTAAAATGCATATTCACAATTCCCATGGCTCACTAGCACATGGGTTAAATAATACCAACATACTTTCCTATTCAAGGTCAAGTGTTCACTAGCGGGGCCTTGGCCTTGAGCTCCATGCTAGGAACCATACATAATATGCATACAATATTTACATTATAACCCAAAATATTACAAGGTTCAAAGTGGGGACGTGACAATCCCCTCCCCTTGGAATAACACTGTCCTCGGTGTTCCAATACTTTAGAATATATACCCTCTTTACACATGCCTCAAAATTCACAAAATGTGGCAGGTCTATCCTGCATTCATCTCTCTATTTTGAACTTTCAGGATCAAATCCTTTGGCTTCCTTAAGCTGCTCCCGCTGGCTTTGATCTTCCAGCTCTACAGGTGGGCATTACTCCACAACAATCCCTTCCTTTTATTCACCTTCCAGTTGATCTACAAGTCTGGAATTTTCATGGCTGCCATCTTTGTTATTGTCCTGACAAATATTTGAGGAATATTTTCATCCAATTCAAATAGCTTTTGGTCTGCTTCCATGATCAATGCGCACAACTGGCTCTTCACTTTTCTCACTAGCAACACTTGCTTGTGTCAGCTGCAACCAATTGTTTCAATCTCTCCCTGTGAAATTTATCATGGAAACTCTTTGTTAGGGAAAGCATAATATAAACATTAATATTAGTCAATTATTTCCCAGTTGACATGGAATGTCTATGCTTCACTCCTGAGACTTCCAATTTTTTTTTTTTTCATGCTTTCCCAACATACACATGATCTCTTTCACGTTCATCCTTTCACAGTGAAATAACTATTTTAGCATTCGCAATTTAATTCAAGCAAATAAAAACATTCTTCTTCTAGTCATGACATGCATTCAACAATTCTTTGTTTTATAAATGCATCAATAAAAAAAGGAAAGAGAAGAGTGAGTTTATCCCTCTTAGTCTTGTTTTATTACGGAGCTATGCCATCACTGTGGTTTCATGCTCCTTATTCTCTTTCACTTTAATGTGAATGCTTGAATTTCCCTTTATTGGCTATGACACTTAGTGTCTAAGGTCTGTCTAATGCTTTTCAACTTGGGTACCCCTTCCCATTCTGCTTACAGAACCTTTGGCTACTAGGACCTACAGATGTCCACTAGCACCATCTTTCATTACTGCTCATACTGAGCTCTTTAGGATGGTCACATGTCCATCTGCATCCCTATGATGCCTTCCTAGTCCTTGCTTCCAATAATACCTACACTCAAACATTGAATCAATTCACATGTTTAGTTTATTTCATAAGGTTTTTCTCTAAACAAGAGTCTGAGAAATCATAACCAAATCATATACACATGTATATTCATAAGCAAGAAGCTGCAAGATAACTAAATACTTATCTATATTAGATGTCTTCACTTTATTCCACGGAATCCTTCTTTGCTTTACGAGCCTTGGATTTTTGTGGACACAATTATGAATGTTGGGCCAGCACGTAAGCTACTCCACAATCATTCGAATATGCAATGCCAGGCCAGTACGCTGACTGGTTTTATCAATTGTTTAAGGGGTATTGGGCCAGCATACACACTGTTTCACAATATTAAGTAGTGAATGCCCAACCAGTTACTCTCTGGATTTATCAATAATTTCATATCACCCACTCATTTAATCTTTGGATTTACCAGTAATTTTATAGCGCTTTCAGGGTCTTGCTTTCTGCAATGACCAATATTTCCAACAAAGAAACAATAGTGTATCAGCTTAGTTGTTAGAAAAATTATACTTGAAATATTCATTATTCCAAACAAGACATAAATGAAAATGAATACTTATCTATATTGTGCGTTTCCCCTCTGGTCCACAGGATCCTGCTTCGCTTTGCAAGCCTTAGTATCGCCTATGGACTTGGATGTAGTTAATGCTTCACCAGTACACCTTCACGTCGACTAGATTTACCAAGCATTTGGTAATGCCCAACCAGTCCCATACCTAGTTGTCCCTCTCCATTGCTGAGCCAGCACATTCATCTGGGTCATCGACCAATGGAAGGAAACTGCGCCACCTAACCATTATAGGTCAAGGCTCTACTATGGAGCCATAGGCATCTCATGGTTTTTAGTCAGTCTTGGCGCCTGCCCTCCTACTGCTGTCCCAATAGATATTTTATGCCTTCACCAATGTCACCACAACCCTTCACACACACAACTCTTCATTCATACAAGGACGTCACTCCTTCTCTGCTGCAAATCGGTGGTTCCTTTTAGGAACTTTATAGGTGACTTTCTTGACTGCAGGTTAGCATGACCCCACTCACACAAGGATGATACCTCTTCTTATTACCCATCTCTTCAGGCCTGTCCATCCCTTCTGGTAATATTTCGTGTGAGCATAGAAAGGTTACCAATTCCTATATAGTCCTTTTGTGTACCCTTCTTCACTTTGCCTCTTAATGTGCAGTATCAATCTGCATCTATGTAGGCTGACAACACAAGAAGGATAAGCAAGCTCATTAGTATTGTTGTTCAATTTTTTAACCATAATCCATATCATTCACTATCAAGTATTGAAACACCTGGAATGCGTCCATTCCCTTAGGGTGTAGTCAATATTGAAAACCCTATCATGACCCATCACCAGCAAAGGTGTGCACCCCCTTTCCAATGTGCGCCATGTAGGCCCTAATCATACTCAAGCAGTCTGCAATGATATAAATAAGATAGAGCATGCTCTGCATATTACCCCTAATAATTTAGACATGCATGTTCTTGTCTAGGGTCACAGAATACTCATTCATTTTGCAGATGTATCTCACATGCCTTCTGGACATAGCTTTACCATCTCACTCTCATGGTTTACCGTCATGTAGTTTAGCTGAGATATTTTCTATGGCATTTCACCCGAAACCCATTTCCAAAGCATGGGGTTTTTCCCATCTAGTTTGGCTTTTGTAGGCCATCACTCCTGGTCTTCCTGCAATGTGTCTTCCTGGCACATTTATCAAATAGACAAATAGTTAGCAGCATTTAGCAATAAGCTTCAAGTATGATTGTTCCATAACCAATCATTAGTATTAATAATTAATTCAACATGAATTTGCAACTCTGTCTCCTACAGAAATTGATTTGTTTAACCATGAGGCCATCCTCATATTGTTTGGCTCTCGTAAGTGGTATCACTCTGTCCATTATGGTTTTACACTTGCTACCATACATGAACATCCACCTACAACATGTCGTCCTGACACAATTTATATAAGACAAACAGTGATTAGCAATTATAAGCAAATTCTCAAATCTGAAATCTACAAATCTGTTTTCCTACAGAAATTAGATTTGCAATCATGAGATTATTCTTATAAATTTAAACCATAAAATTTTCAAATTTGTTTCATGCATACTTTACAACCATGAGAACCTTCTCATAGCCTTTGGATTCTGCACATGGTAGATCCCGGTCTTTACTATGGACTTATCCTCATTGCCATACGTAAGACTTTTCTACCTGGAAACGGAAACTTCAATCAGCCAAACACGTTGTGAGTATCTATGCATATAATCCTTTCATTGCCACAACAGTCACTGAAGTGATCTTAGAATTATGACACTCAATAATTAAAACACCTTCAACTGTTAACATTTGAAATGCAATGAAATATATACATTCCTATATATGCATCATTGTCACAATAAAATTGCAAGACACAGTCACATTATCCATGCAATTTAAATAAACTGTAAATACTCATTACTTCACATTCCATGTAATTATGTCCTTCCAACAGAGCACTTTGGTATCCCATCACATGTCTACCTTCTTCATGCAATCATTCTCCCTCACCTCACCATACTCGGTAGGTTAACGTTCCCATTCGAGCACTCAATACCACATGCAAACAATTCAACATAGTTTAAACATAGTGAAGGTATTCACCAAATCCTCTTTCAACATTCATGCAATTAAGCACAATTAACCATTACCTGCATGGTTGTTATTAACATCGCTTGATGTTACCTGATCCATTGGCCTCTTACCAAGGCTACTCGGTCCTTTTGCCAACATCATGATCACGAATTTGTTGCACCATCCTTTCTTCATAAGGTCGTTGGTCACGTGCAACAACGTTATCAACTTCTTTAGCCATGCTTTAGTTTCCTTTGGTCCTATAACCAATGCGAATACAACTGATTATTAGCAACCACAATCATTATCTTAAGTGGCTCATTGCATATGTAAAATCTCGCAAAACATTTTCACATGCACTGTGCAATGTTTATTGATATGCCATCTAGTGCATATTCATCTATGTAATCCTTTGCATTATTAACATTCTTATGCCATAGTTTATATGCATGACAATTTCATAATTATAAATACGATAGTAAAACATGGTTTAAGGAATTATCCCTTTCCAATCCCTCATCGTAACATGGAGTTCCTCCTCCATATCATAGCTGATCCTTTTCTTGGCTTTCCTACCAAGAATACGAGCAACCATTAGCGATGATCTTCTCATGAAATAGCAATTTAACATATACATACGTGTAATCATTCATTCCTGATATTTTCCAAATATGCAATTCTTATGCTATAAACAGAAATAGTTTAAGATGAGGAATTTCCCTTAGAAAGAGTCGCCTGTGTCGCGGAATTTTAAGCTAAAATTCACCGCCCTTGTAGTGGATCTTAAGGTTATTTTCACCGCGCGCATCACAGATTTTAACATTTACATTGTCGCCACCGCGCTGTGCGCATTGCAAATTTTATCCTTAAAACTGTCGCAGCCGCACCACGCGCATCACAGATTTTAACATTAACATTGTCTCCGCCGTGCCGTTCGCATCGCAAATTTTATCCTTAAAACTATCGCCACCGTGCAGCGCGCATCGCAAATTTCATCCTTAAAACTACCGCAGCCGCACCGCGTGCATCGCAGATTTTAACATTAACATTGCCGCCACCACGCCACGCAAAAATTTAGCCTAACTTTCGCCGCCACCACGCCGTGCAAAAAGTTAGCCTAACTTTCGCCGCCGCACGCACATAAAGTTGGCCTAACTTACGCCGCTGCACGCACATAAAGTTGGCCTAACTTTCACCGCCGTGCACACAGAAAGTTGGCTTAACTTTCGCCGCCATAGCCTTTGCAGAAAATCAGAAAAACAGTTAGAAAAATTTTGCAAAATTTTCAAAGATAGTTAGAGTTCTCTTCTTGAAATATGTCCTTCGTTTCCTTACATAGGTGAGTTACTTACATATCCTAGTTCTCATATAGAAGAATAGTGAAAGGATGCCAAGAACTTGCATCTCTGAAAAGGGATTTTCTTTTCATTTCAAATTCAACAGTCCAACCAATGGATTCACAATCAATCTTCAAGCACCCAACAAGCATGGGCAAGGAAAACTCATGAGCATAAGGGCATAATTCGCAAGCTTTCCTCGCTTCCGAAAACCATCAATCGACCACATAAATGTTGGTTCATTGTAATTGACAAACATCATTAAGATATGGGGTTGTAACAACCAACTGTTCAGGCTTTCAATCATGAAATTAACACACAAAAACTCATACCAGCCATGCCCAACATTCAATTTCATGCATTCAAACCATCACGGACATCCAAGGGACAAGGAGTCACAATTAATCAAGGCCTCAAGCACATGATGCGTTATCTCATATGCATAGCGATTAGCAACAAACAACAACCAACTCACAACAACATGCCCCATGCACAACACACAAAATCATATTTTCCTAATCTGTTGTGTGGATGTCGGCCCAACAGCCTCAGTGTTGTAACCATGGGCTCTAATACCATTCTGTCACATACCCACCCATCATACCAGCATGGGAGAGAACATCACTCTAATTCTGGACATCTAGCCCCGTACTTAGTAAACAAACATTCATATAGAATGAAGATGGACATATGGAAATGCATAAATATTTGAAAACACAGCAGAATTAAATTCTATTACACATCCATCATACATTCAAGATATTCATTTCATTCTCAATTAAAAACCCGTGTGTGCAGATGTAAATTCAACAAACATGCACAACGGAGATAAACTCATCCACACACATAATTTCATATGCATTCAATATATCAATATCATTCATTTAATTTAAACACTGCAGAGGAAAAACACATAAATAGAAGACACTTATCTTTGTCGTGCAATCGTCCCAAACAACTAGCTATGTCGCTGCAATGTTCCTCCCAACCGTAGGTCTCTACCCAGCCTGTATTATTTCAGCACTCAGAGACCACCCCTGAGTTGGGCATGATATCTACAAGGAAAAGGGGACTCTCAAGCTCATCACATCCCAAAGCAATGGATACCCATCTCAACCCCAACATTTCTTACACACAACAACTCAAAACTGAGCATGGATACTCATAACAGAAAAATCACAATTTATGGGCTTGAAGAAAAATGTTGGGCAGCCAAAAACGAAATGGCAATTGGGGAATCACCCTGGGAGAGCAAAACCGTTTCCAAAAAATGTTTGTGGGCACTCAAGGGACAAAAAAGGCCTCCATAAACCCCAAATTCATGACTCCCTTCCTCCCAACCATTGTGCAATACAAAAACAAGTTCACAGGCATGGAAAAATTCAGGAGATAGATGAAAAACGTGATGGGAAAAGCCCCAGTTAGCTTGGACTGCGTGAGAGGGAAAAGGCTTGGGTGTTCAAGGGACAAAACGACCTTCACACAATCATTCACTCGCAGCAGGGAACCAACACGATTTTTGGGCAAAATTGTGATAGGTTGGCACCCGAAATTGATAAATAACAGTCACACAATTGATGGAAACATTCAAAACGATTCCTGAGGTAGGAAATAACTAATGGGTTCACAAAAAAAATGATTCTTCCACAAATGAAATCCAAATCTAGAAATTCAAAAATGATTTCACAACAATACGGAAACAGCAAGCTATCAAACTTATCTGTTGAGCTTCCCAATGGATTCTCTTCTTTCCCCACAGTCCAGCCATCACAAAAATGCCCTTCTCAGCTTGAAAACTAGTGAATTTATAGCGTACTCCATGAGAGAAACGCCCAGCAAGCTCCAAAAACGTGAGAGAGCAAAAATTGATCATGAATAATGGCTTGGGAAGGCAATTCGTGGGTGTTTTATTGCCCAAGAAGGAGAAACACGATTTTCCATGAGGGTGGCTTGCCCATACTTGAATTTGGACAGCCATACCTCCCCAATCCCCAAGGCATTAACTACTTCACCCAACTCTTGGGAGAAATCAATGATTGGGTACAAAAGTCAACATGGGTAGTTGAGGGTTTGATGGGTTCTTTCATTGACACTTAGCTTGACTTCATTGGCTCAAGGGTTTGAATATTTCCCTCCCAATTCCTTGTAATATCATGCCCCCATCTCTTGTTGCATTGCATAGCTAGTTGTGGGTATTTATATTAAAATGCATATTCACAATTCCCATGGCTCACTAGCACATGGGTTAAATAATACCAACATACTTTCCTCTTCAAGGTCGAGTGTTCACTAGCGAGGCCTTGGCCTTGAGCTCCATGCTAGGAACCATACATAATATGCATACAATATTTACATTATAACCCAAAATATTACAAGGGTCAAAGTGGGGATGTGACAAATACCTTTCAACATTGTACATTCCTCAGGTTGATAAATTAAATTTAAAAGTCATTATTCCAACATTTATTATTGATAATCTATGACCCACCATTTTTAGGTGCCATTGTTGGGGAGGTGCTAAACCTATAAGAGAAAAAATTTAAAAATAATATTATGTTAGGAACCTATGTCAACCCTTCTCTTTACTATGTTAGTATATTGTTGTTGGATGCATATGCTTTGTAAGTCGTCCCGTAGTATTTGTTGATCCGTAGTTTATATTAGCCCATAGTATTGGACGCATATGCTTTGTAAGTCGTCCCGTAGTATTATATGTCCCATGGTTTTGACTCATAGTATTGGGCATAGACTTAGTATATAAGTGGGTGTTGAGGTCATTGAAGGCACCGTAAAGTTAATTGTATTGAGCTTGCTCAAAGGAGGTTTCCCCCTCGAAGTGGCCCGTGATCAATATCAAAGTGATTCTGAGTTCTATTATTTCTGATATCTCGTGTATTTGCATTAATTAATTATTGCAGGTTCTTCACATCTGGTATCAGAGCACTTTCTTGGGCTCGTTGGGTGGAATTTCTGCCAAATTTGTTTTTCGCATTTGTTGCAGCTTCAGATTTGGGCATAATCCCTATCCGCTTAACTGTGGGAAGTACTTGGGCATAAGCCCTAAAACTCATTGTGAGGAGTACCACAGGAACCCCAAAGTAGCTGGCCCATTGAGAGTACCTGCCAGCGAAAAGGGCAACGACCCCTACCTGATTGACTAGTTCCCACCCGTGAGGTAAACCAAGAGCTGTCGTTTGTGGCAAAGCGATTATCAGTTTTACCTGAGCCGTGGAGTGAGGGGTATTGCCCCAATACGCAAGCCGTCAGATAGCATTGGTGGTCGAGTGAAACACCTAAACTGTTAGGAAGCCGTACATACCTGGGGTCCATATCTATTTTCAGTTGAACTGTTGCCGATCACTTCCGCTCCAGATCCAGCCGTTTCAGATCTATTCTGAAAGTCGTTCCAGATCCATTCGCCATTCAGATCCAGCCGTTTTCGATCCCTTCCGTGCCGTTGCAGATCCATCTGTTGCGGATCCCTTCCGCTTTTCTCCATATATCCCTTGTTTTCACTCTGTTTCCCTTGAAATTTTTGGGGTACCCCTGTCATTCCATTCTGCATCTTTCATTCCTGAGGACCCTATCCCCAATTCCCCTTCCCAAAGCCCGAAATCCCACATTTGTCTATTTTTAGGGTTTGCCATAACTTCCTTAGATTTCACCCAATCACCTTCAAATTTTACCACAGAGTTCCTTTCTGAATTCTACTTCTTTGTCCCTCTCTGCCAAATTTTCTCATTCTATCACCCCGCTTTTGACATCCCCCTTTTTGCTTTCTTGTCCTTTCGACAGTGTCCAAAATCTAGTCAAACCCCAATTACCCATCAGATTGTTTCCCCAATCCAAATTTCCCTTTACTAAATCAACTTCTATTTGTGTTTTTCTACCCATTCCACCAAAAAAAAAAAAAAAAACCTAGTTATGGTTGTCACCCGTGTAGGAGCACACACCATGGAGGAAGCACTTGCAGCCATCCAAACCAAACTCCAAGATCTGGATAAAAAATTTCTCATCCTCCATCTTCAGCATTTAGCCATGAACAATACCAGACAGCCAGAATCTTTTGTAACCACCGGGTTCTCTTCTTCCAGCAATTTTTGTGGGCCGAAGCTTGATTTTCCTTGCTTCAATGGTACTGATTCGACTGGATGGATATATCGAGAAGAAAAATATTTCAGTCTGCATAATACTTCTGATGCCCAGAAAGTTCCACTTTCATTCTTTCATTTGGAACAGGAAGCCCTTCACTGGTATCATTGGTACATCAAAGCTCATCCCGAGCCAAACTGGACAGATTTTTGCCAACTCATTTTGCCACGATTTGTCCTAGTGCTTTTGATGATTTCACAGGAGCACTCACTAAACTTCACCAAATTGGCACAGTGAGAGAGTATCAGATAGAATTTGATAAATTGTCCAATCACACAGAAGGATTGTTTGATGAATTCTACAGGAGTTGTTTTATCAGTGGTCTCAAGGATGAAATCCGCTCAAAGGTCAAAATGTTTTGTCCCAACACAATGATGGAAGTCCTAGGGTTGGCTAAGCTAGACGAGGACAAGATCACAACTCAACAATGCTCCAAACCCACCTTTGTTCCCTTCAGAAATATGGGTTCCTAACGACCTCCCATCACACCTTCTACTCAACCAACTCCTATCAACATTTGTCTGAAATAAAAATGCAGGCACGCCGAGAAAAAGGGCTTTGCTATAATTGTGATGAGAAATTCACTCGGGGACATAGATGTGTTCAACAAAATCTCTATCTCTTAGATGTGGATTCTCCGCCTGCCTTAGAACTTGGTGAAGAAGCTACAGATATAGTAGATGATCAGGTCGACATTCAACACCCACCTGTTGACACCCCATCTCAGGACGACCCACCCGAGATCTCTCTCCATGCTGTAACCGGCATCACCACTCCACAAACAATGCGGGTCAGGGGATACTTCAAGAAGCTCCCTCTTACCATACTCATTGATTCTGGTAGCACTCATAACTTCATTGACCCTCGGATTGCCAAACCGGCTGATTTTTTTGTCCATCCTTGCTCCAACTTTGAAGTCATGGTTGCCAATGGGGGCACCTTACCTTGCAAGGGGAAGTGTCACAATGTGTGTATATCTATGGAAGATTATAACCTACGCTCTGACATGTTTTCCTTGTCCTTAGGTGGATGTGATGTGGTTTTGGGCGTTCAATGGTTACGCACACTTGGCCCCATCTTATGGGATTTTGCTGAACTTTGGATGCAGTTTAAAGTCAATGGGGCACAACACAAATTTATGGGCTTACAACCAGGGTCTCTCTGCATCATCAATTCACATCGCCTGGAAAAATTCCTTAAGAAGAATTCACATGGTGTCATCGCTCAGCTCAATTCCATTCAAATGCACCCATCAACAGTCTCCACTACTTCCTTGGATAGATATGCAGGTATCTTTGCTGAACCAATGCGCTTGCTGCCTTCAAGAGACCTTTCCGGTAAGAATTTAGCCACATCTACCTCTCAGTAGGAAATGATGGCTATTTTGCATGTAGTACAGAAGTGGCAGCCATACCTATTAGGGAATTATTTCTGCATCAAGACGGATCTCCAGAGTCTGGAAAATTTTCTGGAACAATGGGTCTCCTCCCCAACACACCTGAAATGGGTTATCCAACTCATGGGTTATCCCTATGTGATCACTTACAAGAAGGGTAAGGACAATATGTTGGAAGATGCTCCTTCTCGCACAATTGATGACCCAGTTTCTGTTACAGCTCTTTCTCAGCTTTTTCCAAATTGGTTGCAATATGTTCAACAGGGCTCTCTCTTCTATGAACTCCATGCTTCTTCATCAACAGGGCACTCTGGGTTCTGCAAAATGTTTGACCGGGAACAATGTAACTACTTTTGGCAGGGACTAAAAATGACAATTCAATAGATGGTAGCTGACGATGATACTTTCCAAGTCAACAAGGGTGAAACGACACTCCTTTCAGGATTGCTCAAACCCTTTCCCATCCCTACACAGCTTTGGCCAACTATTTCTATGGATTTCCTAGCAGCGCTCTGGTGGTACAATACCACATCTCAAAGGACACCATATGAAGCAGTCTATGGAAAAACACCGCCAGTTCTTCTTCCATACACCCTTAGCAGCTCTCCAGTTCAGGAAATTGACTCGGTTCTTCGAAACCGCGATCAGATTCTTCTCATTCTGCAGGACAATCTTCACATGGCCAGAATTCGCCTGAAACTACAAGCTGATCAGCACCGTTCTGAGCGCATTTTCCACATAGCTGACAGGGTTGTTCTTCATCTACATCCTTCCAAGCAATCCTCCTTAACACTCCAAAGGCGTCAGTGGACCAAAATGCAACCCGAGGATGCTACCGGGGAACCACTCCTTCAGATTCTGCAGCAACTTCTCCAACCAAAGCTTTGAGGACAAATCTTTTTCTAAGGGAGAGGGGATGTTAGGAACCTATGTCAACCCTTCTCTTTACTATGTTAGTATATTGTTGTTGGACGCATATGCTTTGTAAGTCGTCCCGTAGTATTTGTTGATCCGTAGTTTATATTAGCCCATAGTATTGACCCATAGTATTGGACGCATATGCTTTGTAAGTCATCCCGTAGTATTATATGTCCCATGGTTTTGACTCATAGTATTGGGCATAGATTTAGTATATAAGTATGTGTTGAGGTCATTGAAGGCACCGTGAAGTTAATTGTATTGAGCTTTCCCAAAGGAGGTTGCCCCCTCGAAGTGGCCCATGATCAATATAAAAGTGATTCTGAGTTCTATTATTTATGATATCTCGTGTATTTGCATTAATTAATTATTGCAGGTTCTTCACATATTATTTTATCATGCATGCCTTGACTAAGGGATGAATTCGGTCGCTTTCTACCCAAAAATCCTATTATGAGAAAAGCATGGCCAAGTGAAATATATTTCCTAATCCTTGATCTCGGACATACTAAATATCCCTTCTTTAACCCTCTAGCATACTTTGAAAACCCAACTGGACAAAGAGAAAGTGATTCATAAGAACCTTATGTCAAGATCCCCATTGCATAAGAAGAACATGTAGAAGTATTTGAGTTTCCCATTATAGGATCCAATTATTAGGCTAGGAATAATAACATCAACCCTCATGCTCTCTCTAGTTTTCATGGTTTAACCTCAAAAGACCTAGATACTTTCCTTTTTGAGTTTGAAGTAGTTTGTAGGACTTATGACTATTCCTTAGATGCTCAAAATCTTAAATTCTTTCCCTCTGCCTTGAAATATTTTTCTTTGAGATGGTTTATGAGTTTGGAAGGAAATAATATTGAATCATCGGAAGAAAAAAAAAGAAGCAAAATTTCATAGAAAAGCATAAGGATTATTGCAAATCCAAAGACACTAGACATCAAAATTTTAGGATGCATCAAGGGGAGAGCGAGTCCTTAGAAGACTATGAACATAGATTTCAACTAAGTTATAAAATATCCCATAGCTACACTTTAGATGAAGAATCACTAAACTTGGTACTCCTCCAAGGAGTAAGAAAAGATTTGATGGATATCTTGAATATCCTAGGTAATGGTGATGTATTTCAACTAGATTTTCATGACATCAATTTTTTTTTTAACTTTTCCAGATCTGTTAGTAGAAAGGGAAGAAATAGACAGAGTACTATTATTCAAACAACTAAATCAACTAAAACCTCGAATGTAACCAAATCTGAATTAGGGAATTTACTTGATGATATGAAAAAAAATATACTTCAATCTCTTTCCATGTAACTAGACTCCATGCACATTAAAAGGAAACAAGACAAGGCTACACATGCTTTGGCCATTTTCCCCTAAATACCGAAATATAAATACTGAAAGAAGAATGAAAATAACTAATGTCCACTAAACTTGTAGATATTTGTGGGATATGTGTGGAAAATCATCAAACTGGTCATTTTCCATTGCTACCTTCCTACAAAGCATCTATCTAATATCAAGGGCTAGGGGGTCATACCGAACCACTTCTCTTTATTAATAAAAGGAGGCCTAGCTTTACCAAATAACACCAACCTAATAACCAACCATTTTTCCTACATGTGGAAATCCATTTCAGCCACCTAACTAGGATCCTATGGGTCAATCACCATGGCCAAACCAAGTGCAATTTCCATGGAAAAATTCTCAAAATCAATATACTCAGACTCAACCTCATCCTCAATACTCTCAACCTTACCCCTAGTATACTCAGGGCCAACAATATCAATTTCACCTTACTCAGCTAGCTCAAAATTAGTTCACCTCATCATCCAATTGGATACCTCAACAACCCCAAGCTGCCTTGATGCCAACATCTAATCCTTATCAATAGACACCAAGGCAACCTCAAATGCATGTGCAACCTACACCAAATCCCAATAAAAATAGATAGGTCTATCCTATCTACAATAATTAGCTTGCTAATTTGCATACATGTTCCTTAGATACAATAGACCGCAATGAAGTAAACCTATGCTTTGGAAGAATAGTGAAAAATCCTCCACCTCCTACCATAAACTAGAAATTAGAGGATCCGATTGAACTTCAAGAGGGCCTTGACACTCAAGCAATAGAACATGATGTTATAGATGATAACCCACAACCCTATATTTTGTACACCCCACCATTTCCTGAAAGATTGGAATCAAAGAATATTAATAACTCAGAAAATGTTATTTTGGAGGAACTCTAAAACCTATGCATAAAGATTCCACTCCTACAAATCATCAAGGGAATTCCTATATGCCTTAATTTCATCAAGGGAACATGTATTTGAAAATATAGGGAGAAATAAAAGGGATCCTCCCACAATAAATGTCACAGGACAACTTGCAGATATGATGTTGGGAAAAGTCATTAACCCTAAATACCCAGCTTTAGGCATCCCAGTAGTAAATGCCCACATTAATCAGACTCTTATACCAAACAATCTCATATACCTAGGAGTAGTAAATTCCCACATTAATCAGACTCTTATACCAAACAATCTCATATACCTAGGAGTAGTAATTAATGTGATTACCAAGGACACAGTGGAAACATTAAACTTAAGTTCATTACTAAGGCATACATCAACACTTCTGTAGTTGGCAGGTACTCCAACTATGTGTCCCGAAGGAATATTGGAAGATATCATTGTAACAATAGTCTCATGGGAATACCCTCCAGACTTCATTGTATTTCAAGTCAAAACCAAGCTCAGTGGATACGATCCTCTTATTATTGGAAGACCTTGGCTGGAAACAGTTGATTCCTACATTGGTTGTAGAATATGGTATATGACCATCATAAGTGTCCTATCCAAAAATAAAGTAACTCTATATCCACCTGCTAGGCCATTCATTGACACAGAGGATCCTATATGCTAGAAAAATATGAAAATTTCAATCAAACCATTCACCCAATTCTTAGCATAGATGCATCCCTTGCACTTAGAAATCTTGATGAAGATACAATTCTATTCATTTTTTTGCATAACATTTATGCTAATCTTGAATTGATTGAAGATATTTTTATAGCAGGAGAAGAAGAAATGATTGGAGCCATAAGAGAACCAGAATCATGATGGAAAAGCATATTTTTCCTTGAGTAGTAGTTGTCCACTATTAAGGTAATCAAGATTTTCCTAGGAAAACTTTAAAAATCAACAAGAATTTGCAGCCATATCAAGAACAATGGATGACAAGAGTCCTCACCAAGCATAGTGCAACTTTTGCTTGGGCCTTACACATACATGAAAGGGATACATCCATATATTTGCAAGCACCATGTTTACATAAAGGAATATGATGTAGCTATCAAACATCCCCAAAGAAGGATGAATCCAACCTTGAAAGATATTGTCAAGTAGGAATTAGAAAAATTGTTGGATGATGGTTTTATCTATCCCATCTCTGATAATGAGTGGGTGTCTCCCTTAGTCATAGTACCATCTATTTTGAATATAGGGAGCTCAATAAAGAAACTAAAAAGATCATTTTCCACTACCCTTTATTGAAAAAGTATTGGATACTTTATTTGGGAAACAATTCTTCTCTTTTCTAGATGGTTTTGGTGCGTACAATCAAATCCAAATTCACCCAGAGGATCGGGATAAGACAAATTTTACCTACCCCTGGGGTACTTTTGCTTATAGATTTATTCCATTTGGCTTATGCAATGCCCCCACATATTTATAGAGAGTTATTTTAAACATTTTTGCATATTTTGTACAAGATAGCATGGAAATTTACATGTATGACTTCACACCATATGGTGAAAGATTCCAACATGCCTTAGATAATTTAGATGTTGTCTTAAAAAAATTCATAGAGATGAGCTTGTGTTTAATTAATAAAAAATGTGAAATGCTCATGAATGAACGGATAGTCTTAGGTCACCATGTATCCTCTTAGGGCATAAGAGTTGACCAAGCCAAAATTTAAATCTTTAAAAATCTACCTCCACCTCTGAAACAAAAGGATGTAAAGATATTTCTTGGACATGCAGGCTATTACAAAAGATTTATAAAATATTTTGGTAAGACAACTACAGCCATGTTTTCTTTGCTAACCAAATATGCAGAGTTTGTATGGACAAGATACTGCATGACATCATTTGAAGGCATCAAACAAAAGACAATGATAAATCTTGTGCTATAGGGGCCCAAATGGGGCATTCCATTCGACATACATTCATATGCCTCTAATAAATCTATTGGAATATTACTTGGACAACAGGAGAATAAACAACCATTTTCAATATACTACATTAGTAAAAATCTGTCTGAAATTGAACTCAACTACATTGTAATAGAAAAAGAGTTCCTAATTGTGATTTACTCCATCAACAAATTCAAGCATTACATTACAGGCTATCTAGTGTATGTGCATACCGATCATTCATTCATCAAGTATTTGATGAATAAACCAAACACAAATGGTAGAATTATTAGATGGTTGTAACTTATGCAAGAATTTGACTTAACTATTCTTGTCAATCTAGGAAAGCATAATGTTGCTGCAGAATTTTTGTCCAGACTAACCCATATTGCCGATAAGGAATTGGTTGGTGATGATTTTCCAAATGAACACCTTTTTCTATATTAGTAAAGACTCCATGGTTTGATGACATAGCAAACTATCTAGCCATTGGAAAATTCCCTCAACATTTTAGTTACAAAGTCATCAGGATGAGTGCAACTTATGCTTGGATAAAAGGCTATTTGTTCAAACAAGGACGAGATCAAATTTTGAGAAGATGTATCAGAGAAGACTAGGTGCATGAAATATTGCATGCATTCCATAATGAACCTTTTGGAGGACACTATGCAACAAAGAGAACAACCTAAAAAAATTGCAAACATGCTACTACTGGCCCACACTCCACAAGGATGTTGAACAATATGTCTCAAGATGTGATGACTTCCAGACAATGGGAAATATTACAAAGAGGGATGAGATTCCACTCCAGCATCAAGCATCATTTGATCCTTTTGACAAATGGGGCTTAGATTTTGTTGGACCAATCAATCCTCCATTTAATAAAAAACATCAAATTCTCGTGTACTCGTTATTTAACAAAATGGGCAAAGGTAAAAGCACTCAAAGTTGTAGATGAATCAAGTGTAGCAAAGTTCCCGACTAATCAAATATTTACTAGATTTGGAGTTCCAAGAGAGTTGGTCTCTGACCAAGGATCTCAGTTCACCTCAAACATGATTGAATACCTTATGAAGAGGAACAAAACCAAACATAGGAAATCCTTTGATTACCATACCCAAGCAAATGACTAGGTTGAAGTAACAAATAAAGAACTTGAAAGGATACTTACAAAGATAGTCCAATATCATAAAAGGGATTGGGTAGACATACTAAATGCATCTATTTGGGCATACAACACAACTTGGAAGACTACCACAAGATTTACCCCCTATGAATTAATCTATGGAAATAAGGTAACGGTTGCCCATAGAATTTGAAATAAAGACACTAAGAATAGTTGCAGACCTGAGTTTGGGATTGTCATCAACTCAAAAATAAAGGATACAATCTTTAAAAACTTTAGATGAATATTGACAAGAGGCACTCTTTCATACTGAAGTAGTACAACATCAAAGGAAAGCATGGCATGATAAATTTATCAAGAAAAAAACCTTAAAACAAGGAGACTAGGCACTCCTCTATGATTCAAGGTTTAAATATTTTAAAGGGAAATTGATAACAAGGTCAAGGTGGCTTGGACCATATCATGTTGAAACCTATTACGATAATGGATCAGTAAATATCAGGACAATAGATGACACTCAAATGCCTATGCTTGTAAATGGTCATCAACTGAAGTTATATAAAAAGCCAATCTACAAGGACAAGTTCACCCAAAAATTATACAAGAAACACTTGAATCTGATTGAAGGAACTAATGCCCCCAATTCTAGTTGAAATCCCTATTATTTTCCTCTAAAAAAAGAAAAGAAAAGAAAAGAACAAAACATAACATAATAATCTTGATAGTGAAAAATTCCTTTGAAGCACTAACAAGAGGGATTGTAGGTGAAAACCAGCAATGGAACCTATAGTCCTAGAAAAAAGAAAAAAAAATTATCTTTTAACAATTGTGTTTATTTTGCAGGAACGATAAATACCATGCACATCAAGGAAAAACAACCATTATGAAGCAACCTCTACATTACTCATGAGTTTTCCAACAATGCAAGTCAAAGAATACAATACTTTGTTTCAATACTCTTTTTATGATGCTCTCTCTCACATAAACTATAGGATCATATCTCAAAAACTACAGAAGACCACACTGCCAGAAAATCCATCAAACTGCATTTCTTCCACACACACACCGGATGTATATACACTCAATCCATTTCCCTATCTCACAGATCAAATAATCATGGATATCAAGGTAAGTAATCAAGGAAAGGTACACACTTGCTTCTTTCATTTTATTCATTTAAACATGCATGCAAGCTCCCATAAAAACGCCAATTTTGATCATATGGTGCTAAGGTCAACACCACTTCAGTTGGGGGGGGAGTCGCACGAAGGAGGATGCAAGATAAGACAGGTGCCAAATGGTTTCCATTCCCAAGCATGGTCAAGCAATTGAAGGTGACACTAGTACCACTAAGTATAGTAAAATATGCAAATTTAAATAAATCTACAAAATTAAGTATGATTTGTGCGTTAGTTAAAAGTACAAGGTGGACATCATTTTAGAGATTGTGGTAACAAATATAATCAAGCAAGTGTGTATCTAGGACATGAGAACAATGATGAAAAATTGAGGCATGAAATCGAGGAATTTGAATTTGAATTCAAATTGAGAAACAATAGTTCAACGTAAAAATCAAGTCTTGGGTGATATAACAAGGAGAGGAGAAGACATGTGACAAAGCAGCTATGGAAAACCAGTATAGATGGATAAAATTTGAACACAACAACACCTACAAGTACCGAGTAAGGCCAAAAAAAAATATTCATTTTAAAGTTATTATTAGAATAATCAGAGTTCAAAGAAAAATTCTAGACTTAAAAGTCTAGTGAAGAAGCCCCCTTGAATTTTTTGGTTTCAACCAAATACTATGCAATTAAGTTTTACTTAGAGAAAATTTTGAGAATTCAAATAGAAACCTCTGAAGTTTCATACACTTTACACAATACCTCTGAAGTTTCATACACTTTACACAATATCTCTGAAGTTTGTATGTTCCTCGAGTTGATAAATTAAAGTTAAAACTAATGATTCTAGCATTTATTGTTGATAATTTGTGACCCACCACATGCCACCAAATTCCCTCATGAATAGGTTATCGAGTATAAATTTGGGGCCTTCCATCCACTTGTGTGGAATTGGCCCACTCCGTGCCTCAAACACATGTATAAAACCTTTCTCATTAAAAAAAATTGCTCAATCTACTTTTTAACATTGTTAGAACAATGATGTGCCTTTTATAAAATGGTGGTTCGTCGTTTGTTAGAGGGATAATCCACTAGAAGAATGCCAACACCTGTTATTCTAGGTAGAGAATCAATGTATAGCTAGAAATACAATCATTACAATAGGGGATCAACAAGAGCAACATGTCACTTACAAGAATTGAACCTGGGTGGGGAGGGCAACAATCATTCCTTCCAACCACCCAAGCTTCAACCAATGGACATAGAACAATGATATTCCTTATTAAAATGTCAACAATGAAAAAATTTAGATATAATAGACATAATAATTAAGCAATGTGATGTTTATAAAAAATCTAGAAAATATATATATTTGAAACACTCCAAATTTTGTTTTAAAATTTTATAAAGGAAACTTAATACAATAAAATACCTTGAGTGTGAACTTTATTTCTCTTGAGCAATAATTATTAGTGTACCATTAGCGTTATGTGTATGCACTCAGACGCTAGCACGGATGCCTGCTTTCTTTCTTTACCCACCCCATCATTACTTCTATCGTCTATCATCGTCCATTAAATGCATCGATCTCTCATGGAGACAAATATAGGCCGTAACATCATAGCCTACCACCTACTTATATAGGTCAATATAGAGAGTATGAGTTTGAATTTGTTGCCACGTATCATCATTTTTGAAGGATTACTGCTCTAAGAATTAACAGATAGTATTTTAAGTCTCACATGTCTTCCTATGCTAAAAATATTTCCATTGCTATTAATTTCGCACCCATCATTGGCATATTTATTGTCACCGAAAGACATGTTAGATTTGACTGCTCATAGACTTGGGGGAAATATGCACTAGATTAGATTTCTTTATGGACAGGACTTGCGGCCGAGAACAACAATTCGTATTTGTTGCCAAGTATCATCGTCGGAGGGAATTTCTTAAGGTAATGGTGTAGCCAAGGCATGAAAACAAAACATGTGCTTAGATACTTGACCGGATACTTGACCGGCACAATGGAGTATGGTCTGAGATATCTTGGGATGGTGAAGTGAAGTTGTAAGGGATATGCAAATTCAAATTGGTAGACATTGCATCAGATAGGAAGAGTACCTTAGGGTGGTGTTTTAGCTTGGAATCAACAATGATACACTGGTTTAAGAGGAAGCAAACTTCAATGACACTTACTCAGTAGAGGTAGAGAATATGATAGTTAGTATTGTTAGTTGTGAGGTGATTAGACTTCACAAAATGGTTGTAGGATTGTTTGATTAGGAGTTGGATCCTAAGATGATTTAATGTGATAATCAAAGTTGTATCAAACTTTGAGAATTTAGTGTTTCATGAAAACTCCAAGGACATAAAGATCATATATTACTTCATATAAGACATGATTAGAAGGGAGTGGTTTCGCTCCTATATGTACCCATAGATCAATAGGTTGATGATACTATGACCAATCCCTTAGCAAAGAGGAAGTTTTAAGCATCTAGACAAACTTGGATTAGTGCAGAATTCTTCCTCGCTAAGAGAGAGTGTGGAAGAATATAGCTCAAATGAGAACTTCCAAACACGTTAAGTGTGAATGTACAAGAAGTGGTTCGGGATAATTCTATTTTGTAATTCACTTTAGGATCAAATGAAAAGTCTTATATTTAGCTATTGAGTTTAATAACGTGTATTTATTAATGATTTAGACTATAATTAATCTCAGCCATACATCTCGGAGATTTGTGTTTCAACACAAGTATACAGATAGGTCAAGATAGAAAGTTTAGACGTAGTCTTGGTCAGACAATTGAACAATTGAGTAGGTCAAGCAACCAGAAGAGAGAAATCAAAGACACGAGGTAGAGGATTGACCAACAATTGTGTAGGTTGAAGAAGTAGTTGTACTATCTAGTTTGTATGGATATGTACAATAACCTTACAACAAGTTGTTCCTCATTTCTATGTAGGTCGTACCTTGTTAGCAGGCCACAAGCTCAATGCTAGGGTGATTTGAATAGACAATACAATTACTAGGTTTTCAACAGTTTGTAGAGGTTTGCTACTAAGCTTTGATTAAGAAATAAAGAGTTGATTTTAAAGGAGAAAAAACTTGTATATGTGTGAATTTATTTTATGCTTCCATTGTTTACTTTCAAGCTATTGTGTGATTGTTACTACATGAAAAAGTTAAATTTTTGCAATTAAATAACATATTTGTTTGGTTTACAACATAAAGATTTCGATAACATAACCTAGGAAGATTTACAAGTAGTGGTTATCAATCAACCTCATTTCCCGGGAATTTTTCCATTTCTTTGGGTTTTTATGTACATAATTTAATATATGATTATAAAAAAAGGTTAATTTTTTTCCACGTGTAGTGCCCTATCGGAATCGTGAGCTTACTGAGTTCCAGGTAGAGAAGCATATATGAAGAAGAACTTCGATAAGGAGTCTACTGTGACTATTTGATCTGTTCGACTAATATTATATGGCTGATTATGTATAAACTACCTTTACATATACTTAATATAAATATAATTTTTTTTATGAAAAAAAAGGAAGAACGACAATGAGTGCTCAAATTTGACTTGCTCCGATCTTTGTTCCTCTTCGACTCAATGAACAAGTATCAGGGATTTCAAAAGTATTTAAACATTCATGATCCACATTTCCATTCAACCATCAAATAGTATTTCTTGGTCTGCAATATGTTTTTTTTAAATTTAAAACTCAGAGTTCCATCCCACCATCATCAATTTTATAGTATTTCTTAGTCTGCAATCAATTTTATAGTATTTCTTAGTCTGCCATATGTTTTTTTTAAATGTAAAACAGGGGCTTATGCTAGAAGTCATGATGTTCGAAAATGAAATTCCATGGATTATTTTTAAAGTATTTCGATTCACAATCTATTAGATAAGCATAATTGCAAAAACAAATTTAGTCCATAGGCTTTCTAATTGTTTAAATTTGTTTTCCTCTAAAGTGGGCCGTGCAATTATGATTTTATGTCCATGTGATGACGTAAATGATGCTCTGTATTAGCTGATATATTCAATGTGTATATAAAAGCGGGCCGTAATTGTGATTTTATGTCCAACGTTATCACTCTCCATCAAACGACACGCGTGACGCAATACTCGCATCATAAACCAAATCTATGGACGATTTATTGATATTTTAGAAATTTTAATATAGTTTTGATATTGTTGATATGTCACTCAATATGAGGAAAGTGTTAAATTTATGAGGTCATTGGATCACTATCACTACCGAAAGTACAGGATATATATATATTCAAGCATTTTTATCCAAGTTTCATGAAAGTCTCTGAAGAATTTATATTTTGAAGAAGTGTTTGCTTAATTTATTTAAAATGATTTATGATTTATAATTTTATAATTATATTAACATAGATTCATTTTAAATCTGGAGTTATCAAGTATCGAGAGGGATTCAATTTTTTGAGGTGTATTTTTTTTAAATTTAAACACAAGAAATTTGATATCTCTTGATTGATAGATCCGGGTTTAAGTTTTAAGTTTTTATTTTATAGACGAACATCGATTTTTTAATTACTTTTCATAATATTTTAATGGATTTTTTTAAATACTTTTCTTAATTTTTTATTTTATGAAGCTACATTATTTTTTTTAATTATTTTGTTAGGAACAAACGTTACAACATCTCCCCCATACTCGACTGTAAAGCACCTCGCTCCTCTCATTACAACCAGCATAGATCCATCTTAAACCCGTATCTATCAAGCACCGAGAGGGATCCAATTTCTTGAGGTGTATTTTTTTTTTAAATTTAAACTCAAGAAATTTGATCTCTCTTGATTAATAGATCCGGGTTTAAGTTTTAAGTTTTTATTTTATAAACGAACATCTATTTTTTAATTACTTTTCATAATATTTTATTTTATGAACCAACATGGATTTTTTTTAAATACTTTCCATAATTTATTTTTTAGTCCCCGCTCCGCAGGGAATATAGCGATCAGTTGGTCACCGTATTCTTTTGACTTTTTAATTTCAATGTTTTTAATCTAAAGTCTAGCTAAAGATTTTAACTTTTTTGATATTAAAATGATTTTTTTAAAATTAAACTATTTTTATTTTTTTTCTAAATTGGACTATTTATTTTTATGATTGGTGGAGGACACAGATGTGACTAATTTTCCTTGCTGTGCAAAATAATTATCAAATTATAAAAATAATAAAAAATTAAATAAAAAACAAAAACTTGTCACGTAGAACAATCATTAATGACTTTATATATCAATTTAATGTCATAGAGAATCGTAACATGGGTTCAATGTGACTCACCCTTTTACTCGAGAGAAGAATCATTAATGAATTTATATATCAATTTAATGTAGTAACATGGGTGATATGACTTGCCCTTTACTCTGGTTGTCCTAATGATGGTTAATAATGAAACTGTTCCATAATGTTATCCCTGCAAAAGCTCAAATATTGCAGTTCTCCATATTCAACTCCCTCACTTGCTCCCTGCAAAAATTGAAATACTCAACGATGTACTATGTGGATGTCAATTGTTTGCATGGTGGTCTACCAAAGACGAAATATTCAAAGGAAAAACAAATGCCACAAAAAAATTACTACATACATGAACTTTATTATCTACCCATAATGCTTTCAACGTTGTGGACCCTCCACTTGTAAAACCCTTAAATGCTCCATCGGAATGCAACGAGGCAGTAAATAGCATGGACATATGTTCTATCATATCCATATGAGATGTTGTGATTGCAGGCTCTTGAATATGCTTGCATCCAAATAGTCCCCTTCAGTTCTAATCAGTTGCAACATAAACACGTAAGACATGCATAAAGTATATCCAAAGTTGCATGTTTGTGATACAACATCGGTCTGGGAAGATGAACGTGATCACATACACTCTGAGTCGGAAGGCGACGTTATTAACCACCATGATAAATAGTGTGGTTTGTATTATATGCTGCAGGATGGATATTTGTTCCTTCGGGGGGATCACTACGATAGAAAACACTCTGGTAATTACACACAAGAGAAATTTATCACATAAAACCTCTTGATTTGGCTCGCTAACCATATCTCACTATGGGATATAGCGATTTAGATATCTCCTCGTCTATCGCTCTATTTGAAGACATGGAGTCTTTGGAAAATAGTGTGAAAACTAAGCCTCTGGCGCTTGCGCTTCCATGGCATTTTGATATGATATTGCTCCAGTTAGACTTCAAAACTGGCGATGATTTAGTGGTGAAGCAACACCTAGAGAGAGTAAGAGAACTAATTTGAGACGAAATGCAAAACATGATAAATAAAGATGGTGTTGACCATGTCGGTTGTGGGAATGATTTTGTGGTTACGGTGAGATTGGATTCTAGAATCAAGTGCATGAGAACTGGAGCAATTGAAGGAAAATCTACACATTGGCATTGTGGGTTGATGGACTATTTATCCCATTATTAAGGTACAGAAACATATAGAACAAAGAATCTATTTATCTTCCGACGCAGACTGCATCTAATTACAGAAACATAGACGCTGGTGGTTGGTGATAGTACCACAACTTGGTCCCAAAAACAAAAAACAAAAAAAAAAACAGATTATATCGGAAGTATTATTTTAGAAAAGGAAAAAGAAGTGAAAGTCAAAGGATGTCTACCATTCAAATATACTAAGCAAGAGCATCCATTACACTTTATGCAACTTCATTAAGAGACATCAATCTCAGTGTCCTCAGTATCCTCGTATGTCGAGCATCACCAACCCGCTATTGATCAGAAAATTATTCATAATGTAGGTGACAACAACAATGTGGGGTAGAAATTCGATAGTATCTCAGTTCTGGCACACCGTGAGATTTTAACATGCCGAATGCTATCCAGATTGCACTTTTGGCATACTCGTGCAAAGATTTAAAAATATCCTAAGGAGGGTTTATCTCCATAAATCTCTACCACGCTCATAACATAACTCCACTCCTCAAGCAATAATCCCTGCATCTCCATCTATGTCGCATTGATAACATCTCATAACATAACTCCACTCCTCAAGCAATAATCCCTGCATCTCCATCTATGTCGCGTTGATAACATAACTCTGGGTGAACTCATTTGCTGAAGAGAAAAGATGGCATCTATGCATGGGAAAATCTCTCTGTGTGAAAATGTAATAAACGTACACCTCTCATAATCCATTAGTTGAATTTTTTTTAGCAATTAATTTAAAAGAATTAGCCTTGGTTTGAATTGTTTCTCTCTTTAACACCTGTTACGCTGCTTGAGTTATGTTCCTCTCCGTGAGCCACGTAGGCCCATGCAATGGGCCACCTCCCGCGCTGCTTGAGTTGTGTTCCTCTTCGTGAGCCACGCAGGCCAATCCAATGGGGTGCGTGGAAACTATTAAAAAAATAAAATATTAAAAAAATAATAATGGCTTGCTATTTGATAAAGTGGGATCGGCTGTGTTCCTCTCCGTGAGCCATGCATGCCCATGCAATGGAGTGCGTTCCATGTGATCCATGAACTGGATTATCTCCTTTCTTGATTGGGCGTGAGCTTCTTCCTTTGACGTAAATGATCCTTTTGCTTGATTATCATATTTACATTCTAATTTAACAATCGACCATACCATCTTTCCCCAATGTATCATTTTAAATATTCTGGAGACAAAAACATTTTAGTAACCCAGAATTATCAAAATACTACCTTTCACCAAATTTACTTTTAGCGCCTATGCAGATTTTCATGAATGATAGCGTTCTAAATATATTTATTTTAAAATATGCTACTCTTCTTTCTAATCTTCTTTTGTGGATACTTAAAACGTAGCATATCGTGAAATCATTTATAATAAAATGTGAGAAATTCCAACGTGAATGTAATATTAAAATCATTCCATAAAAAACTCATTAACATGGTTATCTTCGAAAAATAGAAAATTGCAATTGTAAATACATATCCTTTTTAAAAAATAACTTCGATAAGAGCAAATATAATCATTTTTAAAGTTAAAGAATATTTCATCCAACGGCTTATAAGTTCAAGTGATTTAGATAAAGTTATCATTACTAAAATATTATAAAAATTAACAACTTCATCAAGATTAATAAAATGATTTTCTTTCTCATAAAATGAATATGCATCATTTATTAAGTTATCATTTATCGTAAAAATTAACATTAAAAATAAACATTTAATTGCAAAAATGAAATCCATATAATTATATAAGAGATATAACATTCTGAACAAGGAAAAAGAAAACCATAAAAATAAATTAGCATGCGAAATGTCTTCTCAAATCATTTTAGTGGCACTCTCTAAATGTCTTCTCAAATAATTTTAGTGGCACATTCATACACATTAAAATCAATATTCTCAAACCCATGTTTATGGGAGAAGGCACAAATGTAGGTAAAGCACCAACAACAAATCATTTTTTTTTTTTACTTGCTCTTCTCTAATTGGCTCTTCAAAGAACATTGCTCATCTACAGGTCTATGGGGGCTCCACTTTGATCATCAAATGGATGTGAGGCGACCAAATTGTCCTAGACTTGACTCTTCAAAGATTCATACAAATTTTTGAGTTGATGACTTCCGACTTTGTTACAATATTTTTATTGGATATATAGAGGGAACTTAATGGACAAGTTGACTCACTATCCAAATCTACCTTAACTCAAGCTCTTGACATACTTTATTATTCATAGTTAAAGGAGAGAACTCCTACATACATCATGCTACATCTATAGTGTGTCTCCTATCATAATTTTTTTCTCTCTACAAATGTTAGATTACTTTCATTACATATGATGGTTGGAAGAGTGTAATAATTTTAGACACTTCTATTTGCTAGTTATAAGGTTAGAAACATAACTATTAGAAATACATTAATGGACTATTTCTAGAATTATTATTATTATTATTATTATTACTATCACTATTATTATTATTATTATTATTGACAATATAACTTTTTAATCCGTGGGAACTATTGGGAAGTTGTATAGTCAAGGTTTTATGTTTTCAATGCTATAAGCACCTTTTGGATTGTATTTTCATTCTACTATGAATAAAAAATATAGTTTTTTCATCAGAAAAAAAAATCATAGATCCTTATTAAGTTAATACTGATAAACCAATTAGTTTGTTAAATGGGTGGGGGAGGGATGCCAATAGTGGGCCCCCCTACCTTGCTACGTCGAAACAACTAAGTGGTATCATCCATGTGGCGTAGGACATCGTCACCCAGGACGTTGCCACATGTTGGGCACATACATGTGGTTATTATTACACCGGTAGGAGAGTTGAAATCGGTTCCTAAACGTACGTTCTCCTAAACCTTCTCGAGCCTTTGTACCCCTATAGGAGCCATCAACGAATTGGATGAATTTTCAAGTATCATAGGAGGACATGTAAGTCATTAGAAAGGATTGGCATCATCTTCAGGTTTTCCATTATTATTGTTTGTTCTTGTACTTGTAGCTACTAAAACAACCCTAGATATTTGTGTTGTTATCATCTAGGTATTCATAATAAAAATGCCAATTTTTTCTCTCCTAATTGGTGTGCCCTTGGAATGATGACAATGTTTTATTAGTATGTAAATTGTTTGAAGAAGGTTTTAAATCAATGTAATGCAAACTATTTGACAAAAGCATACAACCAAAACAAGAAAGAAAAAATTGCTTATAATTGCATTTAGAACATCACACTCAACATATAAAACAATGTTGAGGAATTGTGGAGATTGTCCATAAGTTTCCAATCCTAAAATCCTTTGGTCCAAAAATTTCAAAACCCTAAATCACCAAAATAGGACCCACCCCTAAATTAAGGCTTACAAGTCATTAGCTCCCATTAATGTGATCTTCCCATTATTGGAAATATCTCAACACATAAAACAATGTTGAGCATTGTAGACATTGTCCACCAATTTCCAATCCTAAAACCTTTGAGTCCAAAAATTTCAAAACCCTAAATCACCAAAATAGGACCCACCCCTAAAATGAGAATTACATGTCATGATCTTGGCATTGTCAAAAATATCTCAACATATGCAACAATTTTGAAGCATTGCGGACATTGTCCACAAGTTTCCAATCCTAAAACCCTTGGGTCCAAAAATTGAAAACCCTAAACCACCAAAATATGACTCACCCCTAAAATGAGGCTTACAAGTCATTCACTCCCATTTTTTAACTTAAAAGTACCAAAATAGATCACAATTATACAATAATCTATTTCAAATTATATATAGATTCTCGTTTTGCATCTAAAAATAGTTTTAAAGTGATTGATAAAGAACATGAATGGTTTACTAGAATTTAACGGACATGCATCCTCTCTTTAGTGTGTCTCTTTATTGAATTAAATTTAACTTTAATCTTTTTTCATTGAATTAAATCTAACTTTAAAATAGTTAATAGAACAATTAATTAAGTTAAGTAATTGTTACAATCATTTGAATGTTGTGTAGACATAAGCTCTTACATTTAATTATTAATGACATTTTTTAATATAGGATAGTAAACTAATAATTTTTCCTTCAACATTAAAATAATATTAATATAATATTCAATCTAAAACTTTTGTTGCAAAATTGAGTTCCAACTTATATGTTGACTTCTTATTTTTAATTTTACAATATTAAAGAGCAGGGACTTGTTGTATCGCAACTATTTCTCTTGTTTATTTCTTGTTTATTTTATGAGCCGATATGAAATTTTTTAATTATTTTGTTAGTAACAAACATAATGTTTATATAGTTAATAGCTTGCTTGTTTATAGCTTGCATGTTTATATAGTTAATGATTTCAATTCCGAAATATTTAGAAAATATAGGTCTTTTTTTATTATTAATGGCCAACCAAACAATATTTTAAATTATATTTTGTTATTATTTTGGCATGTTACTCGACAAACACACATGTTACAACATCTCCCTCATACTACACTCGACAAACTAGACATACTCACACATGTTACAACATCTCTTTCATACTGGACTGTAGAGCACCTCGTTTCACTCGGTACAATAAACTTTTGACAAATTATTTTTTAAAATGAAATAAGCTCATATAACATTTACAAAATGTTTTTTTAAATATTTTTTAAATTATTTAAAAATAAGATAAAGAAAAACATGGAATATTTTTAAAACTAGTTCGCCGTTTATTCCATGTTCCACGAATATGATTTAGTAAAAAAATATTTCGATAAAAAGTAAACATTAAAAAAACATTAACGCTAAAATATTATTCCACCCAATACAGAATGGAATGGAGAATTAACTTTTATTTTGTTAAACATTTACTTTTATTTATTATCTAAACCTTTATGATTTCGTAAAAAATTATAATTTACTGATTTATTTTATTTTGATCAAAGATAAACATTAAAAAAAAAACCATAATGCCAAAATATTATTCCAATCCATGGGGAATAGAAAATTAACTTTTATTTTGTTAAACATTTATTATACCTGGCTCCACCAGGTATATAGCTATCGATTCGCTTGCTATAAATTAGCCACCAGGTATATAGCTATCGATTCGCTTGCTATAAATTAGCTTGAGCTTGAAACACTTTAAATTTTGTTATAAAGTTAGTAAAGGTTTGTGAAATTTATGTATAAATTAAATATTCCAAAAAAAATTAATTTTTAAATTTCAAAAATATAAATTTTTATTTTTTAATTGGTTAATATTGTCGAAATGCCTATTTTTATCAAGATTTATATTGAATGGTTAGAAAAATAAAAATAATTTTAAAAATCTACCTTACACTATTTGTCCTCTAATATTGTTATCTCTGACCTTGGATGTGATATTTCTATCATTTTATTTTAAAAATTAAAACTTAAAATATTATGTACTATGTATTTATTACCACTAAAACATAATTATTAAAATTGTTTTCGGGATGTGTTTTATGACAATTGTAATGCGTTGCGTCACATGTGGATGTCATGTGCCTCTGC
Organism: Larix kaempferi; assembly: GCA_027924585.1. NCBI lineage: Eukaryota > Viridiplantae > Streptophyta > Pinopsida > Pinales > Pinaceae > Larix > Larix kaempferi. Next base: position 24,604,232 of record BSBM01000660.1, read on the forward strand.
ACTATGTCTAACCAAGAGGAAATGAATAGTTTTGGGTATAAGAAACCCTTCCGAGCATGTTGGGACTCCTGGAATATATAGTTAGTAAATAGAAATTTAAAAATTAAGGAATGAAATTTTATTATTATGTCCCTGAGATTTAGTTTTTGATCGGGGGCATTACTCGGGAGGCTACAGTGCAGATTTTGCAGGGGAGGCTGGAGGTTTTCCGAGGGTTTCGCAACGATGGGTGAATTACTGGTTTTTTGTTGATTTTTGATATGGGTATTTTTCTGCTCCCTCGTTGGCTCCGTTCACCATGACGTCAGCCTCGAAATCTGCGTCCCGAGCCTCAACGGTGTGGTGGCGTCATGGCAAGGTTAAGTGTGTTGCAAGTGGTTGGAGTCTTGGGATGTGGATTGTGGTGTGGGGTTTAATTGTTTCAGTGTGGCGTTGTGCTACGGCGGTCTGTGGTCGTCTTCTGTTGTTAATTCGGTGGGGCTTCTTTTTCCCTTCATTCCGTCATTTGAGGGTGATGGCCATGCCTTTTGCCTGTTCTATGTCCAGGGATTTCCGTCGATGCGGCAATGGCAGTTTGCGGTTGTGTGCCTCCATTAGCTATGGAATGGGGTGGTGTCATTTCATCGATTATACTTACTATATGAGTGTTCTGTCAGGTATGGGGAGCCCCTTTCTCCGTTCAGAGCATTCTCAGGTTTCCACGGGGTCTATTTGTTGGGTGGTGACAGTGGATGTTGTTGTTGTTGCATATCCATCTTTGACATGTTCGTTGGCATTCTTCCTGTTGTTTTCCGATTGTAATACCCCTGCTGCTCTTCGTTGGTGTCCACCTCTAGGTTCGTTGAAAGCTCGAGAGGCAGTTGTGAAGCGGGGAGCAGCATCCGTCGTCTTCAGCCTGGTGGTCATGCTGTTCGGAAAGGCATGCCCCGCGTTTTTTCCCATTCTATGAAGCTAATTTTCGTTCAGTGGTGTTTGCTTATGCAAGAAACATTTTCCTTGAGTTATAATTTTTCCTTTGGCGTTGGGTTTTTGAATTTGTAAAAAAAAAATATTTGTCTTATTAAACATGGCCTTAAATTGATTGCTGCTTGTCTATAGACTTAAAAAAATTTCGTTCTAGCTATACGTTTTCCCTGCACAGAGTTTTCTAGGGATTATTGCCAATTAGGGTTTCAGTCCGGTGTGTTTTTTACAAACATTTGTATGTTAATGAGCTATAACACTCTGGGCCAACCTCCAGTTAGGGTTTCATTTCTGTGTTTATTTCCCTATGTGCGTATTGATGCAAAGTTGAGCCGACGTCCTTCAATCTTTTGTTTGGCAAATTGTTTTCCGTTCATAATTTTGGGTGTTGGGTGGTGTGGCTATGCATGCCGCGAGAAGGTTGACACTTCGAATTCGTCCCTTTGGTTTTCGGTCGACAGGGATTTCCGGTGCAAAACCTTTCACTTTTGACATTTTTGGAGTGTTTTCTGTAAGCCATGTGGAAATTCCATTTGTTGTTTGTTTTGGTAATTTGGCGGTGTTCCCTCGAGGGACTATCTATGAATAATCCGCATAATTAGAGATATATTAGAATCCTATTGTATTTTATAGAGACTAATTCTTTAAACAGATCCATACAATGCTTCTTTTCATTGATAAATTAGCAAGACCCTTCTCTGCTTGGATTCTATAGTAGTGTTTCTTTTCTCTTTAAACCCTGAAGTGGTCGAATTAAATAAACCTTGATTGTGGTGACCCTGTCGCCATGAACCATAGACTAGGCGTGAGTGGTCCATCAAGGGGCAAGTGTTACTTTCCATTGTTCTTCCACCTACTTAGCATTTAGTTTGGACAAGAAAGGCCTCTTTAAGGGAGATTGTTGGCTTCCCTTGAATCCTTCACCTCCTAGGTGTTGTACAACTATTCCATTGGGAAATACAAGAGTGGTTTAGCATATATTTGGCTGTTGTTGAAGTTTGCATTCTTCCCCCATCTCTTTCATTTTGTTTTTATTAATATTTCCATGTTTGAATGTGAACTACACTGACAATCTCTTGCAGAATCACTTGGAGGAATACCACCAACTATCAAAAGGGGTTACAAGGACTGAGGCCTTGCAAAAACCTACAAGGCTTAGCCCCTCACCAAGTGGAAGAGTGCACTTGTGCAATTTTTTCCATAACAAACACATTTAAGAAAACAGAGAGATAGGGTGAAAAGTACAGTCTTGTGTTGCTTGTATGACAAGGACTTCTTTAAACAATGGTGACATGTTGCAACTATACTCATGGACAGAAATGAATTGATCTTTCCCTCTCCTTCATATAGTCATACTAATCATATAACAATGAATAAATGTTTGTTACATTAAAGGTCTTTGGCGGCAGCTCAATGTAATTTACTTAACCTCTTCCCCACTTCACACATCATGTTGTAATGTCAATTGTAGTTGACTTGTCGCTTGAAGGGGCCGATTTGAAGCCTCTCGTTATTTCAGTTCCCTTCCACTCGATGCATGTTTTGACCTCCCATCCTTGTTACTCGAAAAAAATTGAGATTTGAAAACCATGTTACCTATTTAACATAGTTTTTCATTTCGAGAGGGATATTTATTTGTTTTTTTCTTTGGTAGCAGGATATATATGTATCTTTTTTATTATAGGTGAGATATACCAGATTTCCCTAATTGTGCTCTGATATGCCATTTGAACCAAACACAATTTAATGAAATAAAAATAAAATTTGACAATTAATAACTTTGTGGTGATTCAATTTAAATGTGTCATTAGAATTACATTAAACTAAAATTTAACAATCCATAAATTTAATAATTAATTTATACTATCTTGGTAAATATAGAGAGTCTATAACAGACTATTGTTTGTCTGTATGCTAATAATGAGACTATTGTTTGTCTGTATGCTAATAATGACTCTAGTCAAATAGCTCAAGTAGAGGGAAAATATAGATTTGATCAGGCAGAATTCTTGAATTCATACCTTGGGATTCTAAGTTTTTTGCAATTGCTTTGATTTTGAATTGATGGTTTTGCTAGAGGAATGGTTGCAGTTGCTCATATGATTCCATTGGATGGATGTGCAACTTGTAAGAAACTTAGGAATAGGTGTTAGCATTACAAAAAACTTTAAAATCTCAACCATTCAAAGTTTATTGGAAACATTGAGGGGATTCCCAGATTGAACATTCGCTTACAAGGTGTGACAGATATGTATTTTTGTTGACAAAACTCATCTTCGATGATAAATTCAGAAAGTGTAGTTGAACTATAAAGTCACAGAAACAAGGATTCAAGGTCAATGAGTTTCCCATGTGGAAGGTACAATGTTGTGCTATTTATATGGCAATGTTTTCTTTTTTTTTTCCTTTTCCTTTCATTGTTTTGTTTAAAGAAGTTCACATGTTTTTTATTGAACTGGTTGATGGTCTGTAGGGGTCATTGTCTTGTAAATGGCTAAAGGGCATTTTCCCTGTGAGCCATAGGAAGAGCAGTCTTGAATCATTTTGTTTTGGGCCACATTCCCCCGTGCCTCTCTAGATCTTGGGGATATTGAGTTTCTCGAGTCAATTGGCGTAACCTAGGGATTTTTTCTTTGATTTTGAGAAATAGCACAGATCAGGCATTTTCATAGGCATTTGAATTTGCAGTTTTGCTTTCTTCTTGAATGCGGTCTCGGTGAGGCATTTTTTTAATTGCAAATTGATAGCTAGACTTATCTATCAGTGTTGAATTATGAGGAAAGCTTGTTCAAGTGTAATGGTTATCATGAATATGGTCACTTTAGTAAGAATACTCTCCCTGTCCAGTCAAATGAAGAAGATTTTTATAGCGTTTTGAAGAAATCTTGAGTTGGAGGATGCAACCTCAAGCCACTACCTTGCTTATTGATAGTGTCAAAAGTGTCTTAAGTCTAAATATATTTTTTGTATTGAATCCTTTTCTCTAAGACAACAAAAAAGAGTGCAATAGTTGTTACTTTAAAATGCATTGATTATATCTAAGATAGTGTCACATCATGTTAACATATAAATCATTTTCCTCATAGATGTTTCATGAGAGGTGTTAATGGTTGAACACTTTGTTGCAAATGAAAAATCACACATAAAATTAGACTTGGAAAGGCGATATTTTTTATAGAATTATGCGTTGCTGTATCTTATTATTGTGTAGACAATGTGTGAAATAATATTTATATTTATTTAGTAAATAATTAGTTCTAACAAATTGACTGTGAAAATGAATTGAAGTTGACGTTCTGGCATGTGTGGCATATTTTTTTGCTTTGTATGGTCATGTTCTCTCTGTTCCTATGAAAAGGACTTTGGAAGCACCACATTCTCATTGCATGTGTTGGTTCGCTTCATAAAAAACAAAAACAGTCCTTCACGGTTGTCTTCATTTATATATGGCATTTTTAAAGACCTTGACGCTTTAATATTAAAGAACTTGTTGGCTTCGTACTTCGTCAGGATCTTGGGCTTTGGACATTGAAAATGTTGTTTCTTCATTGGTTTTCTTTTCTTTAACTTTATGTATGTATGTATGTATGTATGTACGTTTGTATGTATGTATACATACATACACATATATGTATGTATACATATGTATATCTATAAATATGTGTGTGTGTACATATGTGCATACGTATACAATACATACATATACATACATACATATGTATGTATGTATGTATGTATGTATGTATGTATACATATAATGTACATACATACATATGTATGTACGCATGTATACACACACACACATACATACATACATACATACATAAATTTATATCAAAGAGTTATATATAAAGCTATATGTGTGTGTGTGTGTGTGTGTGTTTGTGTATATAGTAAGTTCATTATACTATAAAGCTATATAGTAAGTATAAAGCTATATGTGTGTGTATGTATGTATGTATACATATAATGTACATACATACATTATATGTATACATACATACATACACACACATATAGCTTTATACTTACTATATAGCTTTATAGTATAATGAACTTACTATATACACAAACACACACACACACACACACATACATACATACATACATACATAAATTTATATCAAAGAGTTATATATAAAGCTATGTGTGTGTGTGTGTGTGTGTGTTTGTGTATATAGTAAGTTCATTACACATCGGCTTTAGTGATTTTGGTTTCTAGTAATGATATTTATTTTGTGGCCTTTTCCAAATGTATTGAACAATGTATTGTCGATATAATATTTCATTGGTAAGGAAGTCTGCATGGGTATTTCAATTTCCATAGACATTAGTAAAGATTTTTTTTTCAAAATTGTTTTCTTATGTGCATTTGATTTAACTCCTTCTATCCAGTCTTTTATTTTTCAAACCTAAGTTTTCTCAATTACGGGTCTTAGAACCAAATAGCCTAGGACGACGAAGACCATGCCAAGGGCTCAAACACACCAGGATCCTTTTCAGGGTGCAAGATCGAGTGTTTGAGCCCATGTAACTTTTCAGGGTGCAAGGACCAGATAGCATATTTAACCTCTTCTTCCGATATTTGGTTGAAGAGGAAGTTGTTATCTTCCTCTGAGACTAAAGCTGGAATATGTCTGCAGAGAGCTTCACTGTCCTCCAAAGCCTCCTCCTCATCTTCTTGATACAATGCTTGAAAATGTCTATAGGAACCTCCTTAATTATTTGAGAGGAGGATATTTTTCCCTCATTTTCATCCTCAAGTCAAGAATGGTATTTCTTACCATTCTCTCTTTGTACTGATTATGGAAATACTTGGTGTTTTTGTCCCCTTGAGCCAAAGACTTTTGGATTTTATTCTCCATTCTTCCTCCTCTCTTTTTCCCAATTTTTGTATCTCTTCTCCCAACATTTTCTCCTTTGCTATAATTTCTTCAGTAATTTCGCATTCCTCCATTTTTTCCTGTAGCTTCTCCATCTCCTATATCTTGCATCTCCTCTCCGCAACTAGGTCATGACAAGTTTTTTCCCAATTTTTTATGGCTTCCTTGGTGGCTCTAAGTTTATCCTCCCAGATATAACCCAGGGTTCCTTCCACACGGGGCCTCTATGCTTCTTTAACAATGTTGAAAACTTCTTCCTCTTTGGTCCAAATCAAGTTGAATTTAAAGGGAAGAAGGCCGCCAAACTCTGGTGAGACGAATTCAAGAAGTAGAGGCTTGTGGTATGAAACTGAGGAGGGAAGAATTTTAGAAGAAGGAATTGTGTTTTTAAGCATAAAAAATTGACTTACCAGAATCCTATCGAGGCGAGCCTCTATATGACCAGGACCAATTTTCCTGTTGCTCCAGGTGTGCCATCCATTCTTGGGATTGACATCTGTAATATTCCATGAGGCTTGCAGGTATTCCAGATTTTCCTCGTAGGGATCCCTAATTCTTGTTCCCCCTCTCCTTTCAGATGGGTAAATGGTAGTATTGAAGTCTCCTGCAACAATAAATTGAAGATGGAGATCCATTCTTCGAATTCTTTCAAGGGAATGCCAAAATGCTTGCTTCTTATGGTGGATAAACGACCCATAAATATTGCATATTCAGATTGTCTCATTCTCTTCCTTGTCCTTAAGTTCAACCATTACGTAGTTAGAGTTTTCCATTCATCTTTCCATGAGAATATACGACTATCCCACCAAAGATTCCTGCTACTAAAACAGAGCTGCCATCGCTGCTCTTCCATACCTTTTTCATAACTACTTCATAGTATTCTTTAGTAATTTGTGTCTCCTGGATGAGGAAAATGGATATTTTTTTATTTATAATCATGTTTTTAATGCCTTCTGATTTAGTCTTACCTCCTAATCCTCTACAATTCCAGGAGACTATTTTCATTATTTACGAGAGGTGGAAGAGGGGTTCCTTACCTTCAGATTCTTTGCAACCCCATCTGGTTTCTTTCCTGGAGTGGAGATGATCTTTATTTGTTGATCTAGATTTCCTTGTTTCCTTTTCGCTTTTTATTTCTCAGCTTGCTCTTCTCTCTGTGTCCTATTTGTTTTCCTTCCCTTTTTCCCCGACTATTATTTCTCTTCTTCTCTCATCTCTGACAATTCTTCCTGAGAATTTTTTGTTGCATTATGAGATTCAATATAAGGTTTTGCAAGGGTTGGGTATAGCTATGTTTGGTACAATCCCTAATGGCTTTGTCACATTGTGACATTAATCAAGGGTCAGGTTGGATTACAATGTTCATCAATGATTAAGTTGGACTATGACATTCCTCCATGGTTATGATTCAATATGATTATGTTTATTAATGTATTTTGATGCAATACTCATAACTATTACGAAAATTAGTCAAAATAAATGTCATAATGTGACATAACCATGTAAAGTTGTCACAATTGGACAAAAAAAACCTTCAAAATGTTGCAATACAACACAACCATTAAATAAGGAATATTACATGGACACATAACCATTTAATAATATTATTTTTAATTATAATATTAAAATAAAAATATAATAAAATAATGTTTTTAATTAAATAATAATATTTTATTTATACTTTAGTTATACTATCTTCAAATATATAATTTTATTTTATTATTTATAACAATTTTAATTACTATACTATAATATTATAATTATAATTACTTTTCTTATATTTTAGTTAAATATTATATTTAATTATTATTTAATAATTGTTTTAAATATATATATATATATATATATATATATATATATATAATTAATTTTTTTCTTTTTAATATTACTTTTATGTATTATTTTCCACAAATATTGTATTAATTAAATTATAATATTTTTTAATATCCTTATCTACCATAATATACTATCATATAATAAGTATGTATAGTATTAATATAATATTAAAGTTAAATAATAATATTTTAAATTAATTAATACTATTTTATTATTATTTTGATTATAATATTTTAAATAAATATAATATTCTTAGTAAAGTATACTATAATATCGTTGTATCATGAGGAAAAATCTGATCATGAACATTTAGAAGTTCGTTTGTTGACTATTTTTGACATCATGTACTATTTGATTTAGTTATATGAATATCATTAATATGTTTTTTTGCGGAAAAAAAAATCGTTGTATCATGATATTATTATTTAATTAATTATTATATTACAATGAATAAATAAATAAATTATTATATTTTTTAATATTTTTATTATCATTATTATATTAATTTGTTTTACTAAAGTATAATAAAATAGTATTTTTTAATAAATCATAATATTATAGTAATTAAATAATATCATTTTAATAGTACTATTGAATAGTTAAACCAACATAGATTCATTTTAAACCCAAATCTAATTATTTTTATTTTTTATTTTATGAGCCTACATTAATTTTTTAATTACTTTGTATTTTTGGTACATAACCCTAGGTTGAGTGACACCATCTCCCCCATATGGGTTGTAGGGCACCTCTATTTTTAATTAATTATATATTATAATCAATTAAACAATATTAGTTTATTAATACTTTGGAAAGAGATCTATTAATGTGTCTAAATACATTGATAGGGATAAACCTAAAACATTGAGATAAATCTAACACATTGATAATGCTTTTCCCTATATTAATAAAAACAATAAAACTTTCCATATTGTGCTCGTCCTTATCTCTACAAGGCCCCTCTTCTTAATCATGAAAAACTAAATATCAAAGGAATCGGGAAAATGCATTCTGTAGGTACCCCATATAAAATGATATTTTTGGTGCACGAAGTGGATATTAATGGGTGACGGAACATTATATGGCGCGCTCCCAAGAAAGTCTAAAACGTGAAACTCTGATGCATGCAAAAAATAGTAAGAATCTTTCTTTTTGGATTTGGAATCAATTGAAATTTTGGTGGAATGGATATATATAGCTGGAGTCGTACTCTGAATTCCTGGAAATAATGGGATGAACATTGAAATCATTGGCTGTATGTCACACAAATAACCGATGTTGGAGTCTTGCTCTGAATTCATGGAAATAATGGAATGGATTATACATTGAATTCATTGGAACATCGACTGTATGCCACACACACATAACAACTTCACGAATAACTCATGGATATATAAAGTTGGAGTCATGTTCTGAATTCCTGGAAATTGTATCATTATTTGTTTAATTATATTAAAAAATAAAAATATAGTTAACAACTCTTTGAGTAACAATCTCTTAACTAATACCATTTGAATTTTGTATCTTTTATTTTGTCTTAAATTTCACTAAAAACATATTTCACCTCTACTCAAAAAAGAATCGAACAAAATGTTAAACCAATTATTATCTAATATATAACATAGATTGCTTCTGTAAAAAATAAAAAATAATATAGCATAGATCGCTTCTGTAAAAAAATAATTAAAAGATTAAAATTTAAAAAAGTGCTGCAAAACAATTAGCCTGTAGTGAATATGAGGAGAATGATACCGTCTACACCTTGTAGAGCTTTTAAGCAATTCAATGGAATGGTACAGTTCGCAAGTTATCTGGCAATTCTAGGCCCTTGTCAGCAAACTTTCCAATTTCTCAAGGATCAACGACATCTGAATTTCACAAAGCTTTGCAAGAATACCCAGGCCAGAAGGTAACTTTTCTTTGATTTTTCCTTTCCTTTCCTTCCTGGAAGAAGATTGTAACAGAGATTTTTTATGTTTTCTGTCCAACTGGATCGAGTTAATATTTACTGTTATTGTTTCAGAGATTTTTGTTAAGTTACAAAAGTATTTATCTGCCTAAGTGTTATACAATCTAGATGTTAACTGTAGGAACAATCTTTCAAAGGTTAATTGTAAGAATCATCCCCATGTCTTTGTAAAGAATAAAGAGAGGACAACTATGAATTTTTACATTATAGCTTCGAAAGTTCAAGGCTCCACATTTATGAGACAACTGCTTTTACCAAAGGCAATGAGCCCAGCACCAACATGGCTCTTCTCGGTCACTGGAAAAACAAGGGAACCAACTCAGATCGCAATCTGCATACTGCATTTGCCACTATTGCAAGCGAGCTTATGTATTTGTACTACACATTAATAAAACACCAAAAAACCTTTGTTTAGATTTTCGTTTCTAACCAATTAGAGTTACATTGAATAATATATTATATCATATCAAGCCACAATAAAATAGAATTACTATTGCATTTAAAAAGTTACTAATGCACTACTGAAATCCCATCGTTTACAAATTATAACCATATTATTCATCGTTTACAAATTCTAACCATATTATATGACAAATAAGATCATATAATGTGGTTAATGTCCACAAGACTAATTTTGGCCTATTAGAACTTAAGAAAGAAACTTAAGTAGCTACTTGGTTTGTTTTAGAATTTTATTTCTATGCTAAATTTTTTTTGAGATGAGTATTCCTAAATTCCCATAATTTTGATACGTTAGAAGGTTAGACAAGTCCTATTGTAACAAAATTTTTGAAACTAAGATCTTATGAGGGTGTACACATGGATTTTTACGAAATGTTCAACACCATGTTTGATTATGTAGTTCATGAGAATTAATTTGTTCTTATTTTAGCTATGTGTATCGTCTTCTTTACAGTAGTTAAAGCAAAGAGATAATTTTGGTATTCTAGGTTATGATTAATGATCTATAATGCGTGAATCCATGAAGATGGGTGTCTATTTTGTGAGAATCAGGGGGTGGAGAAGCATAGTGGAAGTTATTCGGCCGAATAACATAATTTATTCTGCCAAATAAAGTTAACTTTGTTTGGTCGAACAACCATTTACGGTCAACCGTTAAAACTAATAGCAACCTAGAAGTGCGCGTGAGGCATAGCTGACCAAGAAAAGTTTCCGGTGATTTTTTTTGGAATGTTATTTGGCCGAATAATGGTTCGATCGAATAATGATTCGGTTGAACATTTATTCGGCCGAACAATTGTTCGGCCAAATAAATGTTCAGCTGAATAAAGGTTTTAAGTATAAGGTCAGCTGCAGTCGTTTTCTTACATTCTTCCACCGAACATTTGCGGGCCCTGCTGCTGCGACCTTGTGGTCACCTTGTTGTTGTGACCTGGCCTGGCCTTGCGGCCACCCTACTGCTGCTGTTGCGACCTGACCGCCACCCTACTGCTGCTACTTGGCTTGGTGGCCACCCTGCTGCTGCGACCTGGCCGCCACCCTGCAGCTGCGACCTGTCCTTGTAGCCACCCCATTCTTCCACCTGTTGGCCACGACATTGGACGTGGATCTCGGTGATGCTGGACGTGGAGCTCGGCGATGTTGGACAGTCGGATTTATCTCCATTTCGCCAGGTAGGTTAGACAATCTAACCTAAACTACTGAATCATGTCATATATGCATAATCAGTTACATCCAAAAGAAAGAAGAATGCATAGTGGAATGTTGAAGATAAGATGAGACAATTTGAATATTTATTTACTTTTTTTTATTGCATATGTTTGATAGCTTAGTTAATTTTTCCACCACCACGAATGAACCTAGGGTCATGGTTGGCTAGATGGTGCAATCGAACCAATATTAGGGGTACTAAATAACATGAGAGAGACCTTTTTGTTTACATCAAATTACAGTTTTCAAAAGGTCTTGCAATCCCCATCCTGAATAATAAAAATTTCCAATTTGCTTAGTGCTTTCGTATCTCATTCCCCCATCTCCTTTGCGTGCATTCAGAAGGATAGCCCTGGTAGCATACTCAGACTATATAAATACCTGCTAGTACCTATCCCTCCCGAGACGGATAAGCATGTAAAATTTTACAGAGCCAATTACTATAGTCGTAAGGTGTATGAACCTATCTCTTTGCTTATTTTTCCCACCTCCAGTAAGTATTTATGTCTGCTACATAATATAACTTTACCTCTTGTGTTTATCCGCTCTCTTATAGCTATACTTGATAGATTCTTTGTCCAAAACTATCTTTTTATGTAACCAAACTATTACATCAAAAATAATATCATTTGGGGTATCCGATCAAAAAACATAGTTTATGTCTCTGTCCTCCACATAACTTCAGAAATAGGGAAACTAAAAGAAATAATGACAAAATGGAGGTGATTTAAATCTACTTATTACCCGGGCACTAGAGATAGACCAAGATGAAACTCGGAGAGATATTGGTCAGATATGACTTGGCATATCTTTCATGCCAGGTCTGACTTGCCATAGAAATATAGATCCTTGCCTGATCCTCTTTTCTAGGCTTTACTTTCTAAGTCTATTTCCTAAGATAGTAGTCTATCACTAATATTGTATATAACGCTATAAGATACCCACCTGATGCAGGATAATTCGCCTTTTCTTTCAAGTTACAAGCAATTTAGGTTAGTTTATATATATATATAAATTAGATATAGGAGGAGTAGGACTAGTCTATTTGAACCTCAATATTTCCAGACAATGTGTACAATAGAAAATCTATGTATTGCGACACTGTAAATTGGGATGAATGAATTGGTTCCAAAAAATATTGTTCAATGAAGTTGTTATTATTTACTCCCTTTCTAACAGTTTCGACTAGCTCAATTTCTTTCAATGAATTAGTCTTAATATTAGTAAACTGTAAATATTGTTGCTTTGCTTATTCCTGGAATTGCATGACCTGATTAGAAATTAGTTGTTGCGTTGTTATGCTGGAAGCAATCTGTTTAGTCAAACTTGAAATCTTTGTCATTGTGGTTGTACGAGAAGGCATACGTAATGTAGCTAAATAATGCTTATTATTTATGATTTGTTCCTCCCATGACTTAATATAATCATCCTCCGGATGGATGTTACAAAGGGATGGAGTTATAGCAATAAATAGCGGAATAAAAAGCAAGAAGGTTAAAATAGTTTAGGCTCGACTTTCTGTTAAACAAATGGAACAGACAGTGTTGGACAAAGAGACCTATGTTCTCATGGTTGGGTTCGTTTGGGATCTGAATAGGAGTCAAAACCCCACCAAATGGAACGACAAAAATAGGGACGACTATGATACTGATAGGAATCATAGAACCAAGAATGCTCCTACTTCTATAGAAGATCCAGACCTAGAACATTTCTGCTCCCGAAATAAAATCCAGAACTAGGAATGTACCTTTGTAACTAATCGTCTTTCTGTCACTATTTACTTTTATTCTTAACTTCGTGCATTTAGTTAAGCCACCACCGAGTCATAATATATCCCCTCCTCAGAACTCATTTACTTTTATCTTTTCTAGTCCACCCTAGCGTCCTTTACTCTTTTCTTTCCTTTTTTTTGTTTTTATTTATTTTCTTTTTTTATCTCCTTATTTATGCACATGTTTCTAAAGATGCATACACTTTTGTAATCTTTTTTATGAGTGGGTTACATCTGACAGACTCCCCAGCGTATTCCAGAATCTTCCTTCCATAGTAATTGTTTTAGTCATCTATATATATGAGGATTGTAATTCTATAATAAGGGGTTAGAGATGGTTGTCATTTTCTTTTTGTGAATTGAGAGTCGTTCACTTTCTCACGAGTTCTGTGTTGGATTTATGTTGTATTATCCATTCTACTAATGCAAATTGAGGTTTTCAGTCTTATATACTACATAACTATAACTGAAAGGATAAAAGTTCATTCCCAGTAAACATTATTTTTAAGATCCGAATAGTCTACCGGAATTTCCATTTTTCATGCCATTTCTTAATTTAAAAAACTTATAAAGTATTCCAAACTACTTATCCACCTGCAAGCATTTCTAGAACATCCTGTAAATTTGTCCACAACACAAATTTGTATCTACCAAATTTGATAGTCCATCCACACCAAACCTCACTTTTAAAAAATACTTCATATGCTTGAGCCATTCACTCCTTCAATCCCAACTATTCTATTTTCATAGGCTTATACAATTTATCCTTCAATTCTTCTTTATGTTCATTTAGTTCTTTTATTACAACATGCATTCCTTCAAATTTACTACCTATGGATTTCCCTTCCGAATATTTTGTTCCCTCTTTACGTAGAATTAAATGTAACTCATCTGTTGTAGTATTCAACAAAGCATGCACATCAAATTCATTATCATTTTTCTTCTATATAAAAACACAAGCTTGACTCAAACCTATATATTAGAATACCATCTCTACTTTTAGTGTTGCAACATATTCCTGAATCTATTGAAAATGAACTGGTGTGCCCACTTCCAAATAAGGAAGACTCATTGTTGCAGATTAAGAACACTTGGAATCCTTTATTACCACTACATGGGGGTCTGTAGTTATGAACCTTTTTGTCTATGTGTGTGCAATTTTCCTTCTTGGAATTAAGCTAGAATGTCGTGCAATATCTTCTACCTTGGAGTAGGTCATCGAGAAATGACATGTTGGACTTATGGACTTAACTATTAGAAAGGGAGTAAACAATAACAGTTTTCATGCTTATAGTGCATATAACACCTTCTCATAACTTCATTAGTAGTTAGCATAGATGCACCATTTCCATCTCGATCTTCTTTATTTACTACATAGTTTTATAAATAAAGATTAATACAAATTCAAGAATCATTGAAAGTGAATCTATTTTTGTTGTAATACTCTATTAATAATCATTGGATACTCTATTAATAATCATCATTGAACATACATTCATAAGTAAAGTTGTTTCATAAGTAAATCATAACACTTACTCACAATCTTTATCTTGTCTTATATAGCATAACATATTTCTCTGGGAGATTAGGTTATGGAATGTTTAAATATCAAAACTTGTAAAATTTGAATATGTTATGAGTTGATAGTTGTGTAAATGTAGACATCTTATCAAATGGAAAGAGAGGGGTCTTCGAGGCAAAAGCGTATAAGGTGTACTGGTACAACGACATCTTCTAAGGGGAGGTCATCACATTCATCAGGAATTGGTGTCTCGATTGATAATCAAAGGTTGACGGCTTCACCTCGGCATTCAAGCTTGTTGTATAGTTCACATTCATTTGATCAACAGTTACGCCAAAGGGGCACAAATGATTCCCCCGTATATTCTATGGGATAACGTCGATCTTGACCTTCTGTTGGTATGAACATTTATGTTTTAATACATGTATCAATTGCAATTTGGTGTGTGTTCAAAAAGTTTGTATGTTTACACACAATTGTGTTTGTCTTTGAAGCAGAGTAAGGTTCAGAAGAGGCTCGTAATTCTACACAGAGGAACGAAGGTCGAGCATGGATGGCATATGTTGAACTAGATGTGGGTTGTACACCCATAACAACTTATCCCTCTGATATACCCGAGGAGCTTCCATGGGAAAGTGGTGTTCAACAAATGACCTTTGAAAGCTGTAGATCTCACTATGACAAGTTGCAACATGATTTTTCTAGTTTGGATCTCCCTCCAGAGAGCAAACAAAGTCTAGAGATTTTTTTGCGGTCATTGAAAAAATTCATTGAGGTATATGAGGGTCTTAGACCAACTACAAATGGTTTTGTTGACTTGATGCGGAGGAGAAGGGAACTAGTGATGGGTCCAAACAAGTGGGATGTTGTGAAGGAGAGAGTGACCAAAGAACATGCCAATTCCATGTTTAACTTCAAAGAAGGCCTAAAGCGAAAAATGTTGAAAGTACAATATTTCAAGCACCCTGAACTTGCACATCTATTATATGATCAGTTCCTTGCAATCTATGGTAGGTTTTCATGGAATGATGAGGTTCCTAATTATTTCGCCAGATTTTTTTATGCAGAGCTTTTTTATATATGAAGCCAGACTATACCGATATTCATTCTAGATTTTATGGAGTTGGAAAGGGGCGAATATATGATCGAAAATGTGCTTTTACAGATCCCACAACTCTTCGACCTCCACCCTAGATATCTCGCCCAGCCAGGCTTGTGGCTTCAAAATCGGAGATGGAGCCCACATCCCAACTTGGGACAACTGTGAGGGATTCTGTTGCCAAAGGTTTAACGATGACATTTGTAGGAGTTGATGTGGGATTGGTTCGAGAGAGGGCTCGAGCCACTATTCATCAAAAGTTTGTTTACAAATCAATTATGAGGTAGATGCAATGAGCAATGAAGATCTTAGTGCTTATGCTAAGGTTTGTCGCAATACAAATTTGGATGTCCTATCCCATGGCACATCGAATATATGAGAGGTATATTGTTTATGTACATACAATCTATTTAATTGTTTTATTCATTTTGAATTGAACTTTTTGTTACATTATATTTATGACATTATGTATTTTTTGATATATAGTAATAAATACATTACGTAAATGTTTATTGATTGCGGTATTCTAGAATGTTGAATGAACATGATTTTTGACTCTCCACTACTAAAAATGTAGAGGAGCATCTTAGAGAGGTATATTTATTATTTACAGATTTATATTTATGTTTGAAAGATATTGTATGTATTTTTAGAATTTTAAGTAATCTATGTATCTTATTGTTAATGTGAACTCCTTTTGAAATTGAAAAATGGTTTTATCCATGCATGTTCATTTAGGTTCCAACTTTTTTGATGATTTTCCATCTCTTGTGAACTTATGTTTTCAATTTTTTTTTGTTTTGGTTTTAAGTGAATTGCTTAATTTTAGTTTATTTTACTTGCACAATGTTTTATTTATTAACAAAATTTAAATTTCAGGAAACACGGAAAAATATGGACATTGGTGGTGAGGATATTGGTTCTTTGATGGATGTGGACATTGGCATTGAGGTAATTTTGTTTATAATTGAACTATTCTTTTCAATTTTATTTTTATAAGTTTAATATTTTAACTTTTGAATTTAGTTTAAAATTGTTTAAATAATTTATGATATTCATAATTTTCTTTTATACATGTTGCAGGTTGGGACTTGTCGAGACAAAGGGAAGACCACAATCGAGGATATTGGTGGACTTTGATTTAGAGAATGATTTTTATTGGTCTTTTTTTTGTTTTCTCATACTACCATATGCATGTTGATACATATATTGTAGCTGTTTTGGATATTCAGGAACTTTATTTTTTGGATTATATATGTACATTGAACTTACATATCCAGGAACTTTATTTTTGGATTATATATATACATTGAAGTTACATATTCTGTATTTGCTTTGAATGATCTAACTTTTTTTTTGGTTAATTGCATAGCATACTTTGTGTGGTAAATGCTTCGAATATGATTTTTCATGATGTTCATGAATGTATGTATTATTAAATTTGTATGTACAAGTTACAATTTTCTTTCATAATGATAGTCAATCTTATATCTAGTTTAATGTTCAATCTTGAAATGGTTTTAGGATATTGGTTTAAAGCTCTAGAGTACATGTAATGTTCAAATTAATCCATGTATTTAGTACACATGTTTTAATGTTTAAAGTACATATATATTACATATACACATGTTTCGTAAAATATGATCTCATCATAACTATGCTTAAATCGAAAAGATCAAGTTTGTAAATTCAATTCAAGTTTGTTTGGAAGTGTGTTGTAGATTGCATGTACAATAAACTTGAATCTTATATAAATGATAACTTGAATCTTATACAAATGATTCATACTTTCAATTTTTAACTAATGATTCATATGTTCAATGTTCATGTACAACACTTTTGTAGTTGGTGAACTATAGATGCTGCTGAAATCATGACAAATGAGGATTTAACGATTTTTTATTTTTTAAACATAAGCAAGGATTTCAGGATTGTGAATCTTATGCTAAATTAATACAATGATTTTAGACAACAATTTGATGAATTTTCATCGAATTGTTGTAAATAACCATTGCTCTAATTTAGCATAAACTTCACAATCCCGCAGTCCTTGTTTGTGACTAAAAATCAAATGATCGTTATCTCCATTTGCCATGATTTCAGTGATGTGAATGATTTCAATTATGTGAACTTAAATAATTTTGTTCAATTCCATCTGATCATATAAACATCTATTAATTGTATGTGCTTGAATCACAACTATTAATTGTACACTTTGATTGAAGTAAATATAATTAAATACTTGTAAAATTGGACATTATGTAATTTAACACAATTTAACTTAGCTAGGAGCACACCATGTACCAACACTTAACAATGAGTAAGCAATAAAAAGACTATGTGTTAAACATTTTTGAAATCAATTTTAATTGACACATTGTAAAGTATATGAGAAGGTACCTGACTATTATATGATATGTTCTTGAGTAAATCTAAGATAATTAAATACATGTACACAATTAACAATCAACACTATACAAATTTCAATAAAACATACATTTTTTTCATGTACAAAAGTTAAATGTTGATAAAATATTTTAACAAATTAAAAAAACTATTTTTTCAACTATTTTTAGCACCAATCAATGTATGTGCAAAATCAAACTTTACAACCATCTTGATGTATTCATTTTTCACTTGCTAGAAAAAACATTCCAAGAAAAGCGTGCATGTCACAAATCAAAGATTGATGGAGTAGAAGAAAAAAATTAAAGAATACATATATATTTGAATCCTTATTTTATGATAGAATTTTTTGAGTCTACAAGCCGGTTAGAAAGATAATTGGTTAAAAACATCGCAATGGAATGCCATCCTCAAGTATTCATTCCTGGTCATATTTGGACATTTTCCATTTTCTAGTTTTTAACTGTTTTTTAGATGAAAATTATATTAATTTTATTCGAGATGCACATACTAAATGACTTTATTGACAACATATAATATCAGGTTCATAATCTTGAAAGTAAATATAATTTTTAGTCATATGGGCTTGTTGAAAAAAATAGCTTTTTAAAATTATGGATCCTCTCTCATATGTAAATCCTTTGTCATCGTAGTCCTCCAATAACTTCATATTTATTTCAGTGCATCGCATCAAATAATATTTCACCTTTTCTTTGTTGTCTAAAGGTGCAATCACATTGAAAACATCTCATGTGCAAATTACAATTGACGTCAGAGTTTTTAAATCAATTAAATTGACTATACACATAAGGGGGTGGGCAGCAATGAAAAATCAATAAAGAATTTGTAAGTTCTATATATACATAATTTATATGAAATGAACAATCATTGTTTTTATTTTATTTCATTACCTTCTCTATCAAGATCTTAAATTCTATCGCCATCAGATGATATTGCTATTTCTTCTGATTCTAATTCTTCTAACCTTGCTAGTGACATTTTTACTTTTGGATTAATCTTTGTGTGTTTCCAATGTTTTACGTAGTTGTTTGTTATGTTTTCACAAAATTCTATAGATTCAACATTTTCAATGCAAATATGACAAAAGTATGATTGCTTTCTACTGTCAAATGCAAATAGGTTTTGGAAGGATTTTGTTTGAATAGAGTGTAAATATCTAGTCCCATGTATGGTGCCAGCCTCGTATGGGATTGATATATCTATATCTTGGATTCCAATAATCCAAAATAACCTGCACAATATATGACAAATCACAAAGAACTTTTTATGTTAGTGTAGATATACTTAAATGATAGACTTACAAATAACATTTTTTTAAATTGACAATTAATATAAATTAAAAAAATTGTGTACATTCCTACGCACATATTTTGAATCTTGATTATAATCATTGCTAAGATGTAATTGATACCATTGGAAAACTTCTGCATCTTAATGAAATCACGCAGAAGAGTGGTTCATTTTCCATCTTCGAAGTGCTCTTTTACACATGCTCCTGCACCATCATGTTTACATTTTTCATGTCCAATTTCAAAGAAATTCCAACGAAGTTTAATGTTCGATGCTTTATGAAGTCGACATAACCAAAAAAATGATCTTGAAGATTTAAATTGTCCCACACATCCATCTGACTATATCCAATGTTCATTGAATTTAACTTCACGTCTTTTTAACGATTCATAGAAAATATTTTCAATACAATGCCGAACAAAATATGTATCGTGTGTACGATAATCACTGATATAAAAATGATATTCTTTAATCACATCTCAATTGTCACACATGCTTTCAATGCTATCAACATTGTGTTGAGAATGTCTATATAGAACATGGACAAATATTGAAACTTAGTCAGAATGATAGCATTCACTTTGTATCTCCTTTTGTGCAACAAATGTGTAGTTTTCTGCAAAATCAACCACAAACAAAATTGTCCTGGGTGGAAAAATTTCACGAGATTGTTTGAATTGAAGGTCTTTCTATCATTCTCTATGTGAATGCTTGGTGTATTTATAAATTTCACTTTCAAATTTCTTCAGAAAATTTGTCACACATATTTTATCTTGCAAATCAATTCGTTTGGAAAGTGCATCACTAGAACTTGTAGCATAATTGATGTATTCATATCTTCTCCAATCAACGGTTACATTTGACAATGATTGATCATTATCAATATGATATTTATTGCAGAATAAAACTAGATTTACACAATGATGACAATGTTCTCCATTGACACATTTCTTATTTTAAAATAGTTCATCGTGATCTCTCTCACATAGAATTTGAGATATGAATTCACGTATTGTGAGAAGAGGTGGTGAATTTATCCAAAACATTTTACCAAATTCAAGAAAAGTGTCGTAATATAATTCAAATTCCACATGATAATGACAACAACATGTGTCACGAATAGTAATAGGTCTAACATACCATGATTTTTGTTGCGCAAATGTAGTGCTTGACATATTAATTCCATGATGATCCTCCTTGAATTTATTAAACAATTGTACTTGTGTCATTTCCATTATTTGTTTTGCATGGATTTCGTATTCATTTCATGATACTCTTTTTCGTATCACATCCCTTGAATTTGGTGAAACTCGAGCATGTGCCAACCAATATTTATGTACAATATATTTAACACCTTCTCTCATTCTATCTTTGTAAGGTTGTCTACAAATAATTTCCCAACAAGCAAGTTCATCATTTTCATCTATTTGCATTCTGAATTTGTTATGTTTGTATAATGTCTTTCTTGAGGTTCCTATTGTTTTTTCCAGTTGTGTTGTCAAACGATTTTTTCTAATACTAGCTGAAATAATTGTTGTCTGAATTGCTCTATGTGCAGCTTTGGTATCTTTCTTCCTAGATTTTCCAATAAACATTATTGCATCACTTATATTTTCTATCACATTATGTTTCAATTTTGACTCTTTTGTCTCCTTTTGAATACCCAATAATGATGTGCCACCTCTTAAATTCTTGGACACTAATAAAAATCTCAAAATTTGCGCTTGTCTTTCTATTGAACATTGTTTGAGAATATCATCATAAATTTGCATAGCATGATATCGTGCAACATGTGTGGCTATTTTTTCTCCATATTTGTCGCAATCAATGTCTTCTAACATTTCATCATCAATGGTGAAAGGACCTATACTTTCAGTTAAATTTAATTTAACATATATCCAAAAATACAATTCATTATAAAAAAATGAATTTAGAAAATACATGATATATACATACCAGATCCAATTTCTTGTTCTTGAACTTGATCTTCAATATTTAATTCACCAACATTAGCATGTAAATCCCTATTTACATCTTTAACAATGGTCTCTTCAGCTTCAATTTGTTCTTGTTCTCGATTTTCAATATCCATTTCATCAACATTATCATGTAAATTTGTATTTACATCTTCAATAATTGTCTCTTCTATTTGTGCAACCCTTGTTTTTTTGGCATGATATCTGAGTCTTTCTCTTTTCCTATGAGCATCATCATCACGTTTACGATCACTTTTTCTTTGGTGGTTTTTCTTATTTCCCATGATTGTTTAATCTGTAGAGGTAAATTAAAGAATCATCACTTTATAGTAAAAAAATAAAAATTTAAGATTTAAAAACAATTACTAAATTTGTTTTTTTAAGTTTTTCAACCATTTATAAAAACATGAAGAGAAATTTACTTCACCATATAAAAATATTGTAAGAGTCATTTGAATAAAAACTCCTTGGAAAGAAATCTCCTTTGAATAAAAGCTTCTTGGAAAGAAATCTACTTTGAATAAAATCTCCTTGGAAAGAAATAAGAACTCCTTGGAAAGAAATCTCCTTTGAAAAAACCCATTGAAAATAAATAAGAACTCCTTGAAAAGAAATCTCCTTTGATAAAACCCCTTAGAAAGAAATAAGAACTCCTTTGAAAAAACCCCTTGAAAAGAAATAAGAACTCCTTGGAAAGAAATCTCCTTTCAAAAAACCCCTTGGAAAGAAATCTCCTTGGAAAAAACCCCTTGGAAAGAAATCTCCTTAGAAAAAACCCTTCAAAAAGATTTTATAAAGATCTCTATGAAAAAAAGAGATGCGAAATAATGACTTGTTTAGATTTATTTATACAATCTCAAATAATTTTTTTTTTTTTTTGGCCAACGTAAAATTTGTGCGTTCTGTTTTTCGGTTGAACAACCGTTGTTAAATTTAACGGTTTGCTAACGGAAAATAATTATTCGGCCAAATACTATCTGATACCTGAAAACTTCATTGTTTTCAGGCTTCTCTATTTCAGAAGGGAAAAAACATCTGTTAGAGTGCAAATTGACTGTCGGACTTGATACCATTAGTTTAGTCATCGAATCTACTCTCCGTTGGTATAGATTTTGGTGTGTTTAGGTGAGATCTGATAATTGTAATTGGGTGAATCCACGAATGTGGTTCACCATTTTTGGCGGATCGCATGGGGAAAATTCATTTTTCGGATCCTTGATTGAGGTGTTTTAGAGCTCTCGATCGAGGTTTTAAATGCTCGATCGAGGGTTTAAAAATACCTCGATTGAGGGTTCTAACATACCTTGATCGAGGGTTTGCTCGATCCGACAGGGGAAAAACACAAAATAGGGCCCGACTGGTTATGCAGTGGCTTGACAGACCCTCGATCGAGGGTTTGGTTTGCTTGATCCAACAGGGAAAAAAAAAACAGGGCTCGGCCGATTGTGTGGTGGCCTTACAGATCCTCGATCGAGCAAACCCTTCATTGAGGGTATGCGACAGGGAAAAAAAAACAAAACAAGGCTCGGCCGGCCCTGTTTTGTGCAGTGGCTTGACAGAGACCAAAAGAGAAGCGATCGGGGACCTCGACTGAGCACACACCCAACGCCACCTCCCCACAACAACTCCACCTCCCCACACGGACGCCTTCATGTAATCTATTCCACCAGGTGGGTAGAATTCCACCATTTTTTTTGTTATTAAAAATATATATATATATATATATATATATTTTATATTTGTTGTATAAATTTGTGTTTTTGATCAAATCTAGTTTTAATTTGGTTTTCTAGAAATGGTTATGATGTAGGCATTGAAACTAAACCAAGATTGAAACCAAAAACCAAACTAATTGAAAAAAAAACCATTTGATTTAACTAAAACAAAAACCCATTTCAAACCAAAACAAAAACCAAAACCATTTGAAATTTGAAATATATTTAGGGTTTTAGATATTTTGCACTTATTTGTTTAAGTTATTTGATTTATTTTTGTTTATATATCAACCGGTAGCATTTCACCGCATAAATGCTACCGGTTTTATTTTAAAATGTGTTTTTACAAGTAGAAATGCTGCCCATTTTTTTTCAATCCTCTGAGAACGCTCAGAGGATTGAAAAAAAAACCATTTGAACCTAAAACAAAAAACCATTTCAAAACAAAAACCAAAACTATTTGAAATTTGAAATAGGTTTAGGATTTTAAATTTATTTTGCATTTATTTGTTAAAATCATATATTAATATTAATATTATAATATAAAAAATTAAAAAATGAATATTAATAATATATATAATCATATATTATTTATTAATTTTTACTTAATTTATTTAAAAAAAATATTTAATATTAACAATATAATATAAAAAATTAAAAAGTGAATATTAATAATATATAATCATATATTATTAATCATAACCATAACCAATTTGCCAAATTGTCCTAAATAGGATCCCCTCTTAGGCCATGAAAAGTATGTCCACAATGTGAGCATCAATGAAGATAAATTGGCCTGGAACCATAATGGATAGCTTGGAAAAATTCCCAACATCAGGTGGCCTAACATCATTAGATGATGTCTTTGAATGATATAAGCCACTACAAATGCATTTTGTTGTACTAGACTACATGTGTTTGGATTGGATTTTTCCACCATCTTTGTGAAATACAAACTACAATTCAACAATAAAAACACTTTTTAAAAAATATGGACATTTCTAAAACGTAAAAATTATAAAAATGGCTAGACAAATAAAACTTACGGAAATGCCCCTTGGAAATTGGCAATGGATGACTATAGCTCCTCTTAAAACAAGCTCATATTACCTAACATTACTTTGTCAACCTTATTATTTATAAGGAAAATACAATGAAAGAATATTATTTATTTCTATCCTTTAAGTCCCTTGACCATAGCTTTATGATTGTTATTAAAAAATATTGGGACTAGTGGTCAAAGAGGGATACATGGATTTATCATGAAGGCATGTGGTCTATCCTTTGCAAAAAAATAAAATTCCTGAATTTTGGGCATGCACATGATTATTTGAAATTCATTCTTACTAGATTTGGGATCATAGCCTAGGCCGCCATAGTTTTTACAAACATAGAAATTATTCAAACAAGTACAATCATTATGAGAAAATTATGCACAAAAAAATGGTCGTGAACAATACAAAATAATTCCTCCATTATTTAGTGAACTAGAAAATAATTATTGCTAGAACTACAAACTTTTCCCATTTGATCCGCCCAAAATGGTGAACCACATTCGTGGATTCACCCCCTTCTAAACATCCTATATTTAGCCTCTTTTCTTCAATCGAAAGTGTTGATATCATATCATACAAAGTGTGTGAAAGCATTTGAGTTAAGGTAAAAATAATATTAAGAGTTGAAGGAAAACTATTTAATAAAATGGCTTTTGCATCTTTGTCTTCTACCTAGTACCAATCTTTGTTGACTATCTTTGAATTTTCACATTCCATCCGTGGAAATTAAGACCATTAAACTTATTTCGTTGAAGAATTTTCAAAAACAAACAATGACACTTTGTATTATGGGGGTAAATTATTTACCTAATTCTAGTCTTATAGAAAATACCTTTGTAAGAGCTTGGCATTGGGAATATGTGATCTATTGTTATTTCTATTGTTCTCAAAAATGATTTTCCCCCTCTTCTTATTTGAATATGAAAATTCTTCTCTTTCACACTTTTCTACAAAATGACGATTGCTCTCTATTTCCAACCAATGACTCTATTTAAATTGTCTTCTACATTAGAGTGACAACCCTTTATCAACCAATTTGACAACTTCTCACACTCTCGTGTCCTTTCTCTTTCCATAATGTTGGATTGACTGTCTCCTTCATTGTATCTTTGATACCAAATTAGATTTCTAAGCATATAAGAAAGATATATATACATGATTAAAAAACTACCACAATGGACTCATGTAAAATTTAAATGATATGCTTTTATTACAAAGAAATCAAATAATGCAATGATCTTGATCTCCTTTTATGCCATTGGAAAGGTAGTTGTGTTATCATTACATATTAACTACTTTATTAACTAATTACCACCTTAATAATTTTATTAAATAAGCCTTATAATAGATTTCAATAGATGAGAAACCTATTTTTTAAAATTAAAATAACCTTACCACTAAGTTAGCAATTTTCTTGGAAATCTAGTTAATGATGCCTCTACTCTCAAATTTTCTTCTTTGAAGAGTTAACAAGAGATCCAACTCCAACAAAAGTTAACATCACTAACTACCTAGGTGATACCAACCAATTTTGAATATGAGAAGGCACATTCTTTCCGTTACCAAAACCACTTTCTAATATTATATCTCTACTTATATTCTTCAAATCATCTCTATTTTAGAAAAATTACTTTCAATCTAGAGCTACAAATGGGCATAGTTCAAATCCTATAGAATACCCTTCTATTCCAATTCCTATTTCAAAGATTATAACATACCCTCCTATTCCAATTCTTTCTATTTGAGAGTCCCTAGTTATATTTGCATTTTGAGGTCTAATTGCACCGAAAGTAGTGAGGTGCTCTACAATACCATATGGGGGAGATGTTGTCACGTTATGTTACGTTACGTAATGTAACTTTCCAAAAACTAAAAAGAATTTTAAAAAGATCATGTAACCTCATAACTTAACAAAAATAAAAAGTAATTAAAAAAATTCATGTTAGGTCATAAAATAAAATTAAAAAAAAAAACCAACATAGATCCATCTTAAACCCATATCCATAAGCACCAAGAGGGATCCAATTTCTTAAGGTGTAATTCTTTGTTATCTTAAATCTTTCTACACTTTAATAAAAAAATTACACCTCAAAAAATTGGATCCCCCTAAATGCTTAATAGACTCGAGATGAATCTATACTAGTATATCCAATTCCATGTATCTATAAATACGAAGTGTAGAATCAAAGTCAAATTCATATCCAAAGCCTTCGAGAACTTGCATCACAACCAATATTGGGAAATGAGTTCATGTTTTCCCAAAAACAACTTAAGAAATTATTATTTTTAGGGAAACGGTTTGCTAGCTTAAAAAAACATGAACAACCATAGAAAACTACATGCAGTTAAGGAGGCTATGCATATAACTACTACCCAACTAACAACCCAATATTTTGAAAAAATTAAGGAGGCTATGCATATAACTACCGCTTTTTCAATAGCTAACTTCACAAAGACCTTCATTGTGGAGTGTGACGCCTTAAAGCAAGGTCTTGATGTAGTTTTAATCTAGGAAGGAAGGAAACCTTCTTTCGAAAGTCACCAACTTAAACAAAAAAAATTATTTAATCCCATTCATGATAAAGAAGTGTTGGTCATACTACAAGTGGTTAAGAAATGGTGCCCTTACCTAATAGGAATACACTTCAAGGTAAAAATAAGCCATAAAAATTTGAAATAAGTTTCTTAAAACAAAGATAGTCTTCAACAGAGAAACAAAAATAGGTTATAAAGATGCTAGGTTATCACTTTGAAATTATCTACAAAAATGGGGAAAATATTGTGGTGGTGGATGCACTTTCATGGAAAGAAAAAAATAATGAGGCCTTACTTTGTGTTATTTCCATTCTACAAGCCAATTGGGTGAAAGTGGCAAGGACAGAATGGTAGTGAGGCTAGAAAAAATGAATTTTATTCAACAACTACAATAGTCCCCTAATTCATTAGATAAATTTCTGTGCAAGAATGATTCACTCTAGTTTAAGGATCAGTTGTGATTATAATGGAAGAATTCTCAACTCAAACATTAGGTCCTTTCGTATCTACACACCTCTCCTATATGAGGACACTTAGGATTTCTAAAAACTTACCATAGGATCTAGAAGAATTTTTTGGGAAGGCCTTAAAAAATGTTCAAAATTTTGTGGAATAATGTTTAGTTTGCCATCAAAACAAAGCAAAGGCAATAAACACCCCAGGTCTTCTAGAACCATTATCCATAACAATTCATGTTGCATTGGGAATAGGTATTGATGTATTTTATTACATGTCTACCAAAGTCTGAAGGAAAGAATGTCATCATGGTGGTGGTGGGTCAACTCACAAAGTATGCCCACCTTTTCTCTCTTTCTCATCCTTTTAAAGCAAGTACAATATTTACTAAGGAAACAATTGAGATATTACATTTATCTTCGTATTCCATAATGTGTTAGAACTGGACGTTATAAACATGTCCCATCAAGATATCATGCACTCATGAATTGCAAACGGATTTAATTTTTCAGAAAACCCCGACAGTAGAATTACAAGTTGATATAAAGACTTGTATCCATATTTTTCTTTTCTAATCTTCCAAATCACAACTAGACATAGGAAGAGATAATACTCATGAATATGGTGACTCTCTATATTTTGAAATCTACAACTTTAAAATCATGGTAGAAAAAAATTCACCTCGTATGCAAACCTCAGACTTTTAGCTCCCGAAACTCTACTTGTTTTTCCTCCTTCATATGCATCCCTTCATAATTTATCCTTCCAATGGTTAGTGGATGGGGTGGTTCTTACTACACCACCAAATGGAATTGAAATAATTAAAAACTACTCTACCATTTATATTCAAATGAAATAAATCTATAGATAACACACCCTACTTAGAAAATTCCAATGCAAAACTAATCATGTATTTGTATGCCTTCATGCTACTAAGACCGTGTTGTCACCAAGTTCTCTATTGACATGAGTTAGATTTGTACTTATCAGTCTGGGGTGTTTGTAAAATTATGAGATGCCAACAAAATATATGCAGACCTAGGCATCTAAACTAATGCAACTTGCTTAGTAGATCATTTCCAGAAGTCAATATTAAACATTGAGGCTATATTCATTTAGTTCACTCAACAATTCAAATAACTCACTTAGCTCTATCAAACACCAAATCCGAAAAAATAAATCTTGCAAAATTGAATCCAAAAATCTAAAACAATGATTATAGGAACTTTCCTCTCACTCGATGGTTGAGGATCAATAGGAGCAAACTCTAGTCCAGTGGTGGCCTTGAATTTGAATTGGAATTGAAATTGAATTTGGAATTGAATTTGAAATTTAAATTTGAAATTTGAAATTGAAATTTGAAATTGAAATTTGAAATTGAAATTTGAAATTGAAATTGAAATTTGAATTTGAAATGTGAAATTTGAAATTTGAATTGAATTTGAAATTGAAATGTGAAATTTGGAATAGGATTGGAAACTGAAATGAGAAAATTTGAAATTGAAATGTGGAATTTGGAATAGAATTTGAAAGAAAATTAGAATTAGAAATTGAAATGTGATGCAGATAGTCCTGAAGAGAGAGATTCAGTGCTTCGTGTGTTAATATTTAATATGCTAAGACAGAAAATAGCAGCATTACATTCCATTTCACAATAATAGCATATACAGGATCACTGAAGAAACAACAAGCATAGCATAAACACAAGAGACACAGATTTATCCTGGGAAACCCTCATGGGGTAGAAAACCCAGTAAAGCTTCCTCAATATAGATGACCAGCAATATACAAAGATGCAAACCAAAGACATGATCTCCTCCTCCACCATAGCATACCTCTCCTCCACAAGTGCGCCTCTCTCTCAAGTGAGTGTGTGTGTAAAATGAGGAACACACCTCCTCTATTTATACACTACTCTGACATATCTTTTACACAAGTACACGTAGGCTCGTATTTAACCAATGGGTTAAATACCCCACTACAATTGACTGGGCCGACCCCTGTAGGGTGGTCTAATAACCCTTTGACCCACATGACACATACAGGGCTGACCCCCACTAGGGAAGTCTAATAACCCGAGTTACCACATTCCGACGGAGGAATAAAAATCTCCGGATATACAATAAGATCTTCACGGAGGAATGAAACATCTCCGGAATAATAAAGTACAAATATAATATTCTTTGAAGTTACAATATCTCAACACTCCCCCTTAACGAGAAGGATATTATAACAGCATCTGCACGAGCAAGGAGTCATCAAAATCATACATGATACATCTATAAATCATTGGAAGCTTTCTCAACATCATCAGTAACTCAAGCAGTTACTGGAACATCTTCAATACTGGAACATCAACATCTTCAGTACTGAGTCTTTATCTTCTGCAGCACTCGAACAACTACAGCAACATCAACATCTGGATCCTCACGATCATCAGCATCAACATCTCACGATCATCAACATCATCATCACACGATCATCAGCATCGTCATCACACGATCATCAGCATCGTCATCTAGATCATCACGATCAACAGCATCGTCATCTAGATCATCACGATCAACAACATCGTCATCTAGATCATCACGATCAACAACATCATCAATACAAGTATGAATATCATTAATACAAGTATCCTCATCAATACAAGTATACACATCATCAATACAAGTATCCTCATCAATACAAGTATACACATCATCAATACAAGTATCCTCATCAATACAAGTATACACATCATCAATACAATTATCCTCATCAATACAAGTATACACAATAGCAGCATACCGTGCAACACACAAGATCCAATTACGGGATGATCAATCCCTCTCACTTTAAGACATAGGTCCAAGGATGATACAATCCTGATCCGCTTACGGGATGATCAGTCCCTCTCAGTTTAAGACAACTCTCATGTCTATGGATGATGCAATCCAGATCAACTTACAGGATGATCAATCCTTATCACTTTAAGACACCTCACCATGTCTAGGGACGAGGCAATCCCAATCTATTTACAGGATGATTAGTCCTTATCACTTTAAGACATCTCACCATGTCTAGGGATGAGGCAATCCCAATCTATTTACAGCATGATTAGTCCTTATCACTTTAAGACATCTCACCATGTCTAGGGACGAGGCAATCCCAATCTATTTACAGGATGATTAGCCCACTCAATCTCATTTAGGACTATCCTTCCTTTCGAATTACTGGATTTACTGTCCAAGGATGATTTAATCCATTCAATTCATTTAGGACTATCCTTCCTTTCGGAATTACTAGATTTACTGTCCAAGGATGATTTAATCCACTCAATTCATTTAGGACTATCCTTCCTTTCGGAATTACTGGATTTACTGTCCAAGGATGATTTAATCCACTCAATTCATTTAGGACTATCCTTCCTTTCGGAATTACTGGATTTACTGTCCAAGGATGATTTAATCCACTCAATTCATTTAGGACTATCCTTCCTTTCGGAATTACTGGATTTACTGTCCAAGGATGATTTAATCCACAACCGTACACTTAGGACCACGTCCAAGGATGACTCAATCCTCAACCGTACATTTAGGACCACGTCCAAGGATGACTCAATCCTCAACCGTACATTTAGGACCACGTCCAAGGATGACTCAATCCTCAACCGTACATTTAGGACCACGTCCAAGGATGACTCAATCCTCAACCGTACATTTAGGAACACGTCCAAGGATGACTCAATCCTCAACCGTACATTTAGGAACACGTCCAAGGATGACTCAATCCTCAACCGTACATTTAGGAACACGTCCAAGGATGACTTAATCCTCCACCGTACATTTAGGACCACGTCCAAGGATGACTTAATCCTCCACCGTACATTTAGGACCACGTCCAAGGATGACTTAATCCTCCACCGTACATTTAGGACCACGTCCAAGGATGACTTAATCCTCCACCGTACATTTAGGACCACGTCCAAGGATGACTTAATCCTCCACCGTACATTTAGGACCACGTCCAAGGATGACTTAATCCTCAACCGTACATTTAGGACCATGTCCAAGGATGACTTAATCCTCAACCGTACATTTAGGACCACGTCCAAGGATGACTTAATCCTCAACCGTACATTTAGGACCATGTCCAAGGATGACTTAATCCTCCACCGTACATTTAGGACCACGTCCAAGGATGACTTAATCCTCAACCGTCCACCAAGGACTTCATTCTCGAAGACATACGTCTATGGCTCTTCTTTCGGACTGAAGTCCAGGGATGATCCAATCCCCTCACATGTTCACCAAGAACTTCATTCATGAAGACATACATCTACGGCTCTTCTTTCGGACGGAAGTCTAGGGATGATCCAATCCCCTCACATGTTCACCAAGAACTTTATTCACGAAGACATACGTCTACGGCTCTTCTTTCGGACTGATGTCCATGGGTGATCCAATCCCCTCACATGTTCACCAAGAACTTCATTCTCGAAGACATACGTCTACGGCTCTTCTTTCGGACTGAAGTCCAGGGGTGATCCAATCCCCTCACATGTTCACCAAGAACTTCATTCTCGAAGACATACGTCTACGGCTCTTCTTTCGAACTGAAGTCCAGGGATGATCCAATCCCCTCACATGTATTCTCATCAATTACTATCGATCCTGGGAACCCATACAAAACCTGATTCACACTTCTTCTTTAATTACACCATTAAGAGAATGGTCTTATCTAGCCACTTGGAGCAAACATCTCATCATGATTCTCTTCTTCTTTCTAAGAGAATCTTCTAGCCACAAGCCTTCTATAGTGTGTTTGATTTGAAAATCTTTTTTTTTTTGTTTAACATCCATCGCTTGTTCAGTGTTCATCATTCATCATGATCTTTCCTACAAATCAAAATTAAGTACATGATTAGTAATACTTCATAATCATCAAATCATATTGACATGATAACCTACTATGCATACAGATATTATTTACATAGTTATGCAACTATTTTGACCAATACTTTGGCACAACACTTTCCCATATCCTGTATGCATACAGTGGCTATCTAGATGCCTTCCATCTCTACCAGAACATACTATCGAGAGTGTGCACAGCTCTCAGCATGTCAGCAAAGAGGTTTCATTCTAGACAAGCAACAATGGAATGTTTGTCCAACTTACCAATCATATGCATATTAGTAGTATACTATTCAATGCTATATGAATGCTCACACTATGCATGATATATTCTAGGAATACAAATATGCATACAAGCAATATCATGTACTATTTCAGAGATTCAAATAACAACTCAAATACTTATCTTTTATGTTTGTGTGGTTGCCTCCCGCTTGATCTTCTATATGTCTTTTGAACTTCTATTCATTCTGTACCACTGTGCATGCTCAAGTGTGCACTAGTGTCATCCTCATGATCTCATACAAAAACATACGTTCATTAGTATATTCTCCAAACATTCTAATTCTAAATAATCTTGAATATGTATAGTCATGATCATTAGTATTCAGGGTTTCAAGGAAGTCTTCTTTTACTCATGCATATTCTTGTTTGATCATAGTACTCTTCTGGTTAATTAAATCATCAAGACAAGAGACATAATATGCATAAACCCTTGATTACTAACTTTATGAATAAGCATAACCAATCATACCAAGTCTACTTATATAAGGGATCCTAACACAAGGTAAGATTCTAACTTGACATAAGAAAACATATCTGGATTAGTTATGTACAACATACCTAAACAATCTCTTCAATGATTTAGAGATCCTGAGCTAGAACCTGCATGTCTCATAGGTTAAGCATAATATAACAAAGTCATACATACCTCGTAAGTAGAACAAATATTATGGATGAGTCTTTGTCTTCATGTTGTCATGGTCATGGAACTTGATTTGTCTTTTGTGATGTACCTGTATCTTGTTAGCAGACAACATCAACCTCACACAACACCATAATGCATTAGTACAATCATATATCCCTAATCAATGAATGTCTTCGATCATTCACATGCATTCATACTGTTACTAGGGTGATAAGACAATTCTAACAATAATCAAGATTGTACTAATAAATAATATGAAGACAAACACATTATGAACTTAATCAAGAATCATATTTCAAGACATACCTGAACCTCCTTAAGTCATACCTGTCGAGACTTCTTGTAGTCTTCTTATGTAAGGCCTTAGCCTCAACTCCCCCTGAAACTTGATTTGGAGCTTGCTTAGGGCTTGCTAGAGAAACCCTAAAAATTCAATCTTTGACTTTCATGCTTCTGAATGGATGGAAGGATGTGTCTTGCTGAGCTGATCAAACTAGCATACTTCACTTTTGAAATCTCCAAAATTTGACCCCTCAAAATTGCCTTCGAAACTTCTGGATCTTCTAGACAGGAACCCGAACTAGGGTTTGATGAATCCCACCCTTCTGTCCAATCAAAATGTTCGATCCAAGGCTCTAAACTCTTATTTTTCTGAGGAGCTTCCAGCCGTGGTTACAGACTTCAAAAATTCCAACTTTTGCTGAAGCCCTAATTTTCCATCTTTCTGATCAAAATCCCGAACTAGGGTTTGATCAAGCCCGGTCTTCTACCCAACCAAAAAATTCGATCTTGGTCTCTAAATTTCGATTTTCCTGAGTAGCATTCAGCCGTGGACTCCGATTCCAAAAATTCTAACTTTCTCCGAAACCCTAAATTCCGGAAGCCATGAATAAAGGTGCTCCAAAAATAATTCTGTTTTGACAGAAATATGCACCTGATTGTTTCTGCTATAACTCTGAAATTTTTGCTCCACAAGGTCTGAAAACTTTTTTCTGTAGTATCCTGACCTATCATCTTTCCATCCTGATAGGTCTGACCTCAATTGGATTTTCTAAGAGAGAGTTATGCCAAGTGTCGCAACGTGACCTGTTTATGGGATGAAACAGGAGAGTGAACTTGTACGGCATGTCACGTGTCACTGTTTGAACTTCGGCCTCTGAAAACTTTTTCTGAGATAGCTTGCCCTGTTATCTTTCTATCCTGATAGGTATGACCTCAATTGGACTCTTTGAGAGAGAGTTATGCCAAGTGTCGCAACGTGACCTGTTTATGGGATAAAACAGGAGAGCGAACTTATACGGAGTGCCACGTGTCATTTGTTCATCTTCGGCCTCAGAAAACGTTTCCTGAGATAGTACAGTCTGTGTACTACCTGTCACTTTTTATGAAATTTCATTTGGATCTTCCTAGCCCAAGTTATGACCATTTTTCCAAGGTTACCTGATTTTGACGGAGATCTGGAAGAGGCATAAACCCTAACTTGTACTGATCATAACTCATAAAGTACAACGAATCTGAGGGTTCCCTTTGGACACAAGGTACCTGGGGATGTTATCTGCGACCTGTAAACTTTCCAGACCCTGAAACGTTGCAGAAATGGATTTATAGCGAAAGTTCCACGATGACTGGTTTTTGCTATGTAAAACCCTAACCTTCAAATTGTCGTAGGTAAAGCAAGTGTCGTAAGTGCCATACCTTGCCTTCCTTCAGGTTAGCTCTGATACCATGTTAAGATTTAATATGCTAAGACAGAAAATAGCAGCATTACATTCCATTTCACAATAATAGCATATACAGGATCACTGAAGAAACAACAAGCATAGCATAAACACAAGAGACACAGATTTATCCTGGGAAACCCTCATGGGGTAGAAAACCCAGTAAAGCTTCCTCAATATAGATGAACAGAAATATACAAAGATGCAAACCAAAGACATGATCTCCTCCTCCACCATAGCATACCTCTCCTCCACGAGTGCGCCTCTCTCTCAAGTGAGTGTGTGTGTCAAATGAGGAACACACCTCCTCTATTTATACACTACTCTGACATATATTTTACACAAGTACACGTAGGATCGTATTTAACCAATGGGTTAAATACCCCACTACAATTGACTGGGCCGACCCCTCTAGGGTGGTCTAATAACCCTTTGACCCACATGACACATACAGGGCCGACCCCCACTAGGGAAGTCTAATAACCCGAGTTACCACATTCCGACGGAGGAATAAACATCTCCGGATATACAATAAGATCTTCACGGAGGAATGAAACATCTCTGGAATAATAAAGTACAAATATAATATTCTTTGAAGTTACAATATCTCAACATCGTGCTATGCGAAGCACGAGAGGATCTGACGTCGCCCGATAGGGCGGCCATCGACAATGCTCCCGTTCACCGAGGAGTGATGCCAGGTCGGGGTTGGCTGCCACTGGTGGCGGAAGCAGGAGAGATAGTGTGTTGGTTCATCCTGACGACATACATGTGGATCCCTAGGAGGAGGATGTGCAACAAGACACGAGTGCATCAGGTGCGTATTTTTTGTTAGAACATTTTCAGTAAATTTTTAGTATATAATGCATTGAATTTCAGCTGCAAGTTATAATATATATATTTTATTAACATTTGTGTTTTGGTTTGGATCACAGGTGCCCCATCAGGGGGATTGTACGATGATGAGGTCGCATAGATCACTCTTGCTAACATCATTTCCCAGCGAGAGTGGGTGAGCTCATGTGTGTGCACTTTGAGGGAGGATTCTCCCACACGGCGATCTTTGTCGATGATGTTATCAGCAGTTGATGAGATGTTGGCCCTCTACAAGAGGGTAGGACCTCTCAGTGACATTTGGAGACATTCATGCCAGAGGAGGAGACATGGTGTCATTGGGATCCACAAATGGGAGGATGTCAAAGTCTCCATAAGAGGGCATGACATCAAGGGTGCTTTATTCGACATCCCTTGTGACTGTGCCCCCGGTCAACCGCTTAGACTCAGGGAGTTTAAGTTGGAGGTCGCTGCACCACATATATATGATAGATTTGTGGGAGCGTGGGGCATGTTCCCCCACCATGACTAGGTCCCATTGTACTTTGCAAAACATGTTTATGCAGAGTTTGTTTTGGACATGCACCCGGATTACACTAGCACAGGGTCCCAGTTCTATGGGGCTGGTAGGGGATGCTCCTACCAACGTCCTAGAGCTCGGAGAGACCCTGCCTTCATGGCACCCGCTCTGAGGTTGGTACCGTTTCCAGACAGGATGGTTATCAGGTCGGGGGATGTGGCACAATCATCCCAGCTTGCTGTAGAGTCTGGACAAGACCTTGTAGAGTCGTTGTTCACTGCCATGGGCAGTGCTATTGTTGCTGTGCATGGAGAGGCATCTAGACCACCCCCTCCACCTGCAGAGCCAAAGACAGTATGTCTCTGGTGACATACTCAGGAGTTTCGATGGTGAGACCCTACTGCGGTATGCTGAGTCAGCGTGAGATGCATACTTTTAGTCATATCATAGATGCGTCGCTACAGGACAGGTATACTTTTGTACAATTATGTGTATATGTTCTTCATGCTACATCATATCAATGTTGCAAATTGAATGGTCAATAATACTCAAGGTAGTTGTATTCTATTGATCCATGTAGGGTACCCCATTCATGGATCAAATCTTTGGTAGCGAGCCATCGGTTGGTCCATCCGCTCGTCCCCACCCGCGGACGACAGTAATCGAGGTAAGTTATAATTTATTTTCCAATTTAATTTGTGTTTGAATATTATTTCTCAGTTTAAATCATTTGTGTTTTATTTCTTAATTTTCGATATTTTATGTTGTAGATCTTAACTTCAAATGAATTTCAAATTGTACAGGGCAACGAAAAGGATCTAGATCCTGATTATGGACATGAGGACCGCGAAGGTCCTGACGAGCCGGGTTCAGAGACACATGTGAGTTTTAATTTATGTTCCAATTCATGTTATTTAGTCACATTTAGTAATTGATTTTTATACTTTATGTTTCAATTTTTTACGGATAGATTTTAAATTATGTTAAATTTAGTTTTAATTTTTAATAAATCTAACTTATTACATGTAATGGCATATTACACAGGCATCGCAACAGGCGGGTGTCAATGTTGCAATGGATTTCACACATGGTTGGGATGTAGCTCGAGTACATGGTCCTGATGAAGGCCCATCTACCCGTATTCCTACCCAGATCCCGGATATCACCATTGACACGATGGATATGGAGGAATTCCTTGAGGGTTTAGAGTCTCAAAGACAACAGCAGGCTGTTGCACACGAGGGCAGTTAGAGGGACGATCACAGGTCTCGTGGGGGTAGTGGCCGATGAGTTGATGATCTATACATTTCCATGTTTTGGATATTTTCATATTTTATATATTTTCATGTGTTTGGATGATCTATGTATACGTTTTCATGTTTTGGATATGGATTTCTATCGTTTATACATGGACTTTGGATATGGACTTTTGGATATTTTGTATATATTATCATATTGATGTCTTGATGTGTATTTTGTATCTGATTTGAAATCGATTGTTTTTTTATATTAGATCTAGATATAGTTATTACAGTTACAAATTTATGTTTTGTCGTTTCAAATGCAGATTTAATGTGTAGTTACAATTTAGTTCAATTTAAAATGCAAATTTTGACTACATTACAGAACATCTTCGAAAATTTAGAATTGAATACATACATTACATTTTAAGATTGAAATTCCAATTACAATGTAAAATTTCAAATTTAATGTGTAATTTCAATTCCAAATCAATTACAATTTAAAAGCTCTTTTTCAACTACATTACAATTGCATAAATGAAATCAAAATGTAAAATTAGAATACATTTGAAATTAAAAATTGCAATTGCAATTACATTATGTTGTCTACACATAACAATTCAATTGCAATTTACACATTCCAATTCAATTACAATTTAAGATTAAAATCTCAAATTTAATGTGTAATTTCAATTGAAAATTCAATGTGTTTTTTATGCATGTAATCCAAAAATTGAGAAGGTTTGATGGTTAGAAATTATAGTGAATGTTTGTGAAGTTCATATACTTTGATTATACAAAATGTGAAGTTCATATACTTTGATTTATACGAAGAAAAGGTAAGATAAGCCATTATTGCAATTTATATGTCTCACAAAATAAATACTTAGGCAACAAAAGTAATGAAATGTTTATTAAAAGCAAGCATGTAAAGTAATGAATGTTCACATCAACATACAAAATAACGTTTTATTGAATGTGAGTATGTAAAGTTAATGAATTCATGCTTACATCAACAAACAAAATAATGTTTTGTGAGACTATGCTTCCCAACTACTTATGACAAAACCTTACAAATCGTTTTGATGATATGGACGATGTAATCCTCATATCATCATGGCTTGCACTTGATGCCATCAAGGACATAGTTCACCATGATACAAGATTATAACAAATGAAGTCAAGAATTATGTGGATGCCATACAAGTGTCAAGCAAATGGATTTTCAACCACCAAATCACCATAACTAAATGTCAATCACGAATGTAAAAATTCTTCTAGCAAGGTCAATATAATTATGAATCAATTGCTTTGGAAGGAAATCAAATTGAAGGAGTGTTTTGGTGCCTTTCATTTCCCTTAGTAAGCAAAATTCAAAACTATGGATTGATTGGGGTCACTTCCCAAAAAATATAGCTAAGAAAGAGTCACATATATACCACACATGGGTATGTGTGAGACCTCTGGTTGAAGCTTCAATGATAGACTATGAACAATCAAGGAAAACACAATAGTCCTAAATAGTAAAAATTCTATGTTATCAATACAAGAATGTGTGGTCCAAACAATAATTATAATGCCCAAAATTTTCTAAATTCATATATTAAAGAATGTTGCACAAAATGGTAATCGGACACCAAATTCAAGTTCAAGGTACGTGACAACATTGAGTATCTATTATATAGAGCATTATCATATATGAATACAAGGGACATAGAAGAGTCTAGAGGTTTAAGGATCAATTCTAGAGCCATATAAATTTCCCTGAAGGTGTGGGGACTCTCAATTGCATAAACAATGTATGCCTTAATCATCATACTCCTAAATTGAATTAAGTGGGCATGCATTGCATGCTAACCATGGTAGTTATCTCTCAATTCCTTTTTGCTTGTGTTTCAATTCCTTTATGCTTGTGTTTCAGTTGTAGAGATCCAAGCACCAATAAAGTAGTGACTTAAGTTATATATTCAAGATTGTATATGAATTTATATATAGCATTCTACAACACCTAAACCATTTGTATGGAATTTGATATATCACTCTAAATCATGATACTTATGTGTTTTCAAGGTACCCAAACTCATTTCAAATGATTTCCATACTTATAAATATGAAAATACAAATTAAGTTTTGGCCATCATGGATTTTACTTAGTTGAAGGAATTATTTAGTGACCTTAAACCTAAAATACATAAGTTTATTGATTTTGGTTTAACCTGGATTATAATGTATAAAATTTTGCAAGTTTGGAATCAAAATTTAAAATTAGAATACATTGTACAATTCAAAATTTAAATTTTACAATTCCACATTGTATAGATATATTTTAAATTCTCAATTACATTACAATTGTATTTGAAATCAAAATTTAAAATTAGAGCATGTACATGTTCAAGTGTATTCACATTGGAGCACTATGACCCAAATTTTACAAAAGCCTCCCATCTAGTATTTGTATTCTTGACATTAAAGCATCTACAAAAATACATTTATAAAACAACCTCCACAAAAATCTCCAAAAAAATATTACACAAGACAACATGAAAAATATGCCAATGATGCAATTGCCATACATGTAACTCATTCATCTGGCCAATGGGTTATAGGAATGAAAGTCTCCATAATACGATCATGGTCATCTTCTATCATCTTCCATCTCTTTGGATCACCTCTCTTCACCTTGATTTCTGTTAGATGTATCCGAGCTGCAACCACCGAATGACTGTATTGACATGATATATATTCAGGCATAAAATCTTTGTAAATAATGTGAGCACCCTATTTTTTCACTTTTTCAAAAAAGTGACGTCCCATTAGAACCATGTCTCCAGTCTGGTATGTGAAGTTCCCATCTTGGTAGGGTCGCACCAACCTACTCTTTATTTGCGTGCACCGCATCAAATAGTATGCAACATTTTCTTGGTTGTGGAGGGGTGCAATGACAACAAATACATCACCTGCAAGATACATTACAAATATTATTCAAATGTCCTACGTGCAAATTTCTACAACATTTATATATGTGTAAGATATAATGAACTAATTAACTTAATGAAGACTATTGTACTTTCCCTAACCATATCAGAAACTCGATCATGATCTAATGAGACCATTGCCTCTTCAGTGTGCATCTCTTGCCATGTTGGAATTGGATGTGGGCCCTTTGGATTAAGAGATACATATTTCCATGGTTTGACATATAAATCATTTTCACAGTGATCAAGCCCGCATCCATTTGCATCAATGCAAAAATCGCAAAAGCAGGCATACTTCCTCGTTTCAATGGAAAATATGTCCCCCATATCTTTACTTCGAACAGAATCCAATTCCCTCATACCAGGGATGGTGTCACAATACCATGGCATTAATCTATTAACATCTCCAATGGCAACATCCCAGAAGAACCTGCATGGAATTCAGTTTGTCATATGTAAATTCCTATCGAGTACATGTGTTCTTTTGGAAATGATGATATTGAATGTTATTAGCTTATTAATTGAGTTTGGAGTTTATTACTTGCACACCGGCCTTGCTTGTTCGCGACCTTGATGTCCCTAATGACGTGTGCACCAATCAACTACTTCAGTGGAGCATTTGAGTCGGGTTGCACCATGACTCATCTAGTACCTCCGAAGTGCTCGTTTCACACATGCACCTACGCCATCATGTTCACCCTTTCCATGCCTTGTCTCAAAAAAGCTCCAGGTGTGTCGGATTCCTGTCTCTTTGTGAAGGCGACTCAATCGATAAAATGAGCGTGCCGATTTGAATTGCTCTGCATACCCATCTGGAATAATCAATATCGTTCGGTGTATGGGCCTTCGTTATCCTCTCTCATATGGCATATAAATAGGGGAATATTTTTAACCACTTTAACTGGATAGAAAATCTCCCCTTGAGTAGCTTCGTAAAATGAAGATTGATTGTTACTTCCTTACTCCCATGTTGGGAGGAGCGCTACCGAAAGCCCCACATGAGAAAGGAACAATACCGCTTCATACGATCACAAGTGTTAAATGAACAATGTGTCATGCTCACGATCATCACTAACATAAAAATGGTACTCCTTGATCACTTCACGTGACTGAGGAGTGCTATCCCTACCATCAATGTTTTCCTGAGCATGTCTGTACAATACATGTACGAAGATAGACACCTGGTCGGAGTGATAGTACTCACTCCGTATC
Source organism: Larix kaempferi (assembly GCA_027924585.1). NCBI lineage: Eukaryota > Viridiplantae > Streptophyta > Pinopsida > Pinales > Pinaceae > Larix > Larix kaempferi. Next base: position 24,645,726 of record BSBM01000660.1, read on the forward strand.
TCTCTCGGCAAAGAAAAGGTGTAGTTCTCCGCAAAGTATACCAATGATAAGATTGTGCTCGGCTCAAATACCTCACGGGAATGTTTGAATTCTAAAGCTTGCCACCTGGACCTATGGGAGTGCTTTATGTATTTATAAATATGACTTTGAAACTTCTCCATGAAATCTGAAACAAGAATCTCATCATCGAACAAGTCGATCCTCTTGGATGGCACAGATGAAGAAGATGTTGAATTCATGGTGATGTACTCATACCTCTTCCACCTAACAGTGATATCTGACAATCCATGGTGTGTTGGATCGATAGGAAAGTTCCTATGGAACAATGTCAAATCACTGCATTCATGGCATTTTCTTCCACCTACACACCTCTTATTGAAAAACACGTGTTCAGGATTCTTGTTGCGTAGTATCATACAAATAAAATCTCGCACTGTGTGAGGAGCTAGTACACTGTTCCAGTGCCTTTTGCAAAAATCCAGAAATGTGTCATAGTATAGTTGAAATTCAACGTGGTATCGATAGCAACAAGTGTCGCGAATCGTATTTGGCCTAATATACCACGGTTTCAATTTGTTGAATATGCTAAATGATATTTGAACACTAGGATTGGTTTCTTGAAATTCCTCGTAAAGTGCAACTCCTGTCCTCTCCATCACATGCTTACAATGCTCCTAATAAATGCCTCTGGATAAATGTTGTCGCAGGACATGTTTTCGATCTGGAATAGCACGAGAATGGCTATCCCAAAACTCTATCACCTTCTCTCTAATGCCTGCTGCCATCCTACCTCGATAGGGTTCCCTACAAATAAGAGCCCAACCAGCAGCTTCATCATTTTCATCTATCCGGACCCTAAATTTAGTATATTTGAGCAATGTCCTTTTTGAAACATTGAGCAATGATGCCATTGTTGATACCATTCGATTTCTTGAGGTGCTTTGTGCCACAACAACCGTTGTAATTTCCCTATGAGAAACTCGGGTATCATTGTTTCTTGATTTTCCAAATGAAGATAATGCAGTGCTTACATTTTCTATTGCATTCTCGCATGTATTTTTTGTTTTAACATCTTGAAAACCCAACAACTTTGTGGCACGTTTCAATTTTTTGTGTTTTATCAACCCATGTAGGATTTGAGTTTGTTCCATCATTGAATGTTGTTCAAAATATGACTTGATTATGCTATTGACATGCTCTCTAACTCTCCGACCAGGGATCAAGTTCCCAATCTCTTCTTGTGCAGAAACAACTACACAATCCTCTTGAAAATTTCCACCCCTTCCAACCCCACTGCAACTCCCAATTATATTTTCAATGTGAGAGGGAAAGGTGTCATGTGGTGGCTGATCAAGATCATGAGGGGGCACAGGGTCATGTGATTCTTGATCACCATGATGTGATGTTTGACCATAATCTCTCCCTCCATAACATGTAAATTAACAAACTGAAAATTGGTTACTTGATAGTTGTGCATTGAACTTTAAAATTGCTAGTAACTTGAAATTTGATGTGGAAATTGAAAAATTGAAAAATTGAAAATTGCATGTGAATTGAATTTTCCAACTAATACATTTAGCTTGAGAAATATTCTAAGTAAAAATTGAAATTGCTAGTAACTTGAAATTTGAAATTGCTCAAGTAACTTGAAATTGCCAGTAACTTGAAATTTGAAATTGCTCAAGTGATACAAACTGTTACACCAAAACCCCGAGGTGTTAGTGAAGGCCGCCCACTAGGATCTTAACATCCCACCACGCTCCGCAGTCCAGGATCTGGGCTGGATGTGCACCCATATGATGGTGTCCCCTCTGCGTCGTACGAGCCCTAGACGAACACTGCAATACCGACGTTGGATCTGAAACGACGCGAAAGTGATCGACAACAGTTCAGCTGAAAATAAATATGGACCCTAGGTATGTTCGGCTTCCTAACAATTCAGGTGTTTCACTCGACCACCGATGTTGTTTGACGGCTTGCGTATTGGGGCAGTACCCCTCACTCCATGGCTCAGGTAAAACTGATAACCGCTTGGTCACAAACGACAGCTCTTGGTTTACCTCACAGGGAAAAACTAGTCAATCACGTAGGGGACATTGCCCTTTTCGTTGGCAGGTCCTCTCAATGGGCCAACTACTTTGGGGTTCCTGTGGTACTCCTCACAATGAGTTTTAGGGCTTATGCCCAAGTACTTCCCACAGTTAAGCGGACATGGATTCTTCTCAGATCCGAACTTGCAACAGATGCGAAAAAAAAATGGCAGAAATTCCACCCAACGAGCCTAAGAAAGTGCTTTGATACCAAATGATACGAACCGTTACACCAAAACCCCGAGGTGTTGGTGAAGGCCGCCCACTAAGATCTTAACATCAAGTAACTTGAAATTGCCAGTAACTTGAAATTTGAAATTGCTCAAGTAACTTGAAATTGCTAACTTAATTAAACTTGTGAATTGTTCTAGAAGTAAAGTTTGAAATTCCTAGTAAAATTTGAAATTGCTTGTAACTTGAAATTGGTAGTAATTTGTACATTTAACTTTAAAATTGCTAGTAACTTTAAAATCAACTATATATATTTAAGTCAAGATAACTATTAATAACTTGATAAAAATTATTGCGGGCATAAAAATTAATATCATTTACAATCATCACATTATATAATTGTGGGCAAATTTTCTTTATGCAATTTATGTCCATTTTACTTTTACATTACAAGAAAAATGTTATTTTAACTTTATGGTATAATTTATAAATAAATAAATATTTAAAATACAAGTTGCAAATCACCATGCAAAGAATAAATGATTACAACACTTCTACCCTAGAATTTCAAGGACAACATCATGCATCCCATGTTGTATATACGTGAAATAAAAATTTGAGATTGATTTTTTACCCATCATAACATACCTATTATACTCTAAATGTGTGGAAAAAAACATTGATTTAGAGATGAATACAATATTTAATTAAAAACATTGTAGTGATATGATTGAGGGAAAATTCATAATTTTTAATGCAAAATAACATTTTTATTAGTTGATGATTTTGCAATTTCAATAATAGACATTTAAATAGAAATTGTAATTTTATCATAAATTGCAATTTAAGGATTTTTTATCAATAATGCTTCACATATCAATGCAAGGTTGCAAACATTACAAATTTAATTATTTCCAATTTGTCCTAACAAAATATATGATTCTAATCATTAATCTTATCATGGCAATATGCCATATTATGCAAATAAAAATATATGTGATAGATGAATTTTTTTTAAAGTAAACATTATAATTAAATAGCTCTTTGAACATTCATTTGTATTCAAATATTCATTATTATGAAAATATTGCCAACCACCATAACTATGAAAATATTCATTCATTTGTTTTCAAATTAAATAAATTCTAATTAATACATAACTATCAAATATGTCAATTTCAAAATATTCATTCATTTGTTTTGAAATCGAATTTTCTAACAAAATAAAAATTGAAATTATATTTAACTTGAAATTATTAGTAACTTTAAAAATTGCAATTAGTTAAATATGTACAATTTAACTTGAAAATATAGTGTCTAAGTGTACATTTAATTTGAAAATTATTCTAATAACATTGAAAATTGTTAGTAAAGTTTAAAAATTTGAAAATAGTTAATATGTACATACATTTTAACTTGAAAATATAATTTAAGTGTACATTTCATTTGAAAATTGTTGGACAATAAAATTGAAAATTGTTAGCAAACTTTGAAATAATTTGAAAACTGTTTTAAAGCAACTTTGAAGCATAATTTGAAAATTGTTAGCAAATTTGAAATAATTTGAAAATAGTTAAAAATATGTTCATATCTTAACATGGAAATAGAATCTAAATTTACATGTTTCATTTGAAAATTGTTCTAATTTAACTTTTGTTTAAAGTCACTTGAAAATTGTTCATTTAACATAAAAATTGTTACAAACTTTGAAATTTAAATAACAAGTTGATGAAATAAATAAGAATATAATTACAAATAAATATGAAACAAATTAAATTATGAAATTTAGTTAAATTTATTGAAAAATTGTTACTAATTTTGTAAATTATGTAGCACGATATTTAAATTATGGTAGCATGTAATTCAATAATTTACCTTGGTTGTCCTCCATCGGAATTTGTTGCACCAAATGTGCATCTTCTTTTTCTCAACCTTGCTCTTTTTTGTATCATTCGTTCTCTATTGTACTCACGTTCTTCATTGGCATTTTGTTGTCTAGCATGTTTTCTTTGGTTTTTTTTTTATTCCCCATCAATCTACAATGATTTTTTTTTTTTTTTTTCAAAATGTTATAACAAACAACAATATGTTAGTATGAAATCTTGAAATATGCCTACAAAGAAATCTTACATGAATCAATCTACAATGAAAACAAACAATTTTTTTTCAAATTGTTATAACAAACAACAAAATGTTAGTATGAAATCTTGAATTATGCATACAAAGAAATCTTACATGTCTAATAAGGTCTAATTCAACAATATGAAAATGACAAATCTCTAATTCAACAAGATCAAATTGGCAAATTTCTAATTCAACAAGATCAAATTGACAAAGCTCTAATGGAAAAAAAAATAGAAATGAGGTAAATTGTTGTTTGTGAATCCTTGTTTGTTAGTTATATACAGGTTCGTTAATGGTTTTACGAGGGAAGGGTAGTTGGCAACATTAATTGTTGCCAACACCTTTCGCGGTTTCGCCCCGATTGGTTTTTATATTTTTTTTACACAGACAAACCCTCGATCGAGCCTATTTGACAGACCTTCGATCGAGCAAATACCTCAATCAAGGGTTTAATAACACCTCGATCAAGGTCTTGTTAAACACTCGATCGAGGGATTGTTATACCCTCGATCGAGGTTCTGTTAATCCCTCGATCGAGGTATTTAAAAAAGCTCGATCGAGCAAATAGCTCGATCGAGGGCTTAAAATACAGGCTGAGAGCCCTTTTCCCTACAGAATGAAATGTTTGTCTTCCTTCCACAGAGTTAAACCATGTCATTAAATGCTCATTAATGAGCGAACTTGATACCATTGGATTCGTCAACGAATCCTCTATCCAGATATATAAAATTTACGAATTTTTATCTTCATATGTCTGTTGTTTTTAAATTTCTACTAAAACTTACCCTAAAAAACCATGCCGACAACTTCGATTGAGCTCAAAGATAAATCCACAACATTCAAAATACACATCCAAAAAATTTGAAAAAATACACAATCCTCAGATAAACGCGTCCTCTTTAAAAGAGTATTTTTAGTTTTACAAATTATGTAAAAATCAAAAGATTTCATGCACGCACACACATGTTTGCAAAATACGACTTAAATATTCATTGGTAAGTTTCGAAAAATAATAATAAATATAATTTTTCAAGAAAAATTAAAAGAACAATATGTAAGCCCCAGTGCACTCTGTTTAGATCATGTTCACATATTTCATTTTTTAAAATTATTACTTTAACATTAATTTATTGTGCAGGCACACAAACTACTTGTTAATTGTTCTTCAAATTTTTAAGTACACACGTTTCATTAAATGAAAATTCGACACAATATATGGCATTGGTATATTTCGAAAAAATATCATTGGAAAGCCAACATAATTATCTACATTTCGTTTTTCAACCGCATGTCAAAATTCATGTGGCAAGTATGAGTTTCGAGGGCTTCAATTTAATACATGGGTAAAATTTCTGTTTTTCACCGTCATATTTGGCCAAAAAGAGTTACCCATCTTCATGGAATCACCCAAATTTTATTCTTTTTGTTAACATGTGTCTAGTTTGGTTTCATCGCTTTCGAAATGCAGTGAAATGAACATTCCATAACTTTAAAAATACACCATAAAAAAATTGAAAAAATATGGAGTTGTTAATTGGATTGTCTACTTCAAAAGGGTATTCTTATATGTTTTATTTTTAGTGTAAATTGAGAGAAATGTCATGTAAAAAAAAACATGTTGAAAATCGACGAGATTTCCCCATTGATCGAATTCAAAAAAATATAATAATTAGTATGTAGATCCATTGGTTACAAAATTATAGTAATTCCTTAGTACATTTTGTGTAGATTTTCGTAGCATATTTTGTGTTTACACAACACAAGTTTAACAGTGATTTTAGACCCGTTAAAAAACATGACTATTTTTTAGTCATTTCATTTTATAAGAACATACTGTCAAACATTTTCCAAATTGACATATCAAATCTCAATAAAAAAATTTAAAAAAATAATGAATAGAAAGCTAACACAATTCTCTAAAAGTTTTCTTTTTTACTAAAAAGTGAAATTCTAAACAAAAATATCACTTTCGTTTGCCCAAAGTTGAAAAACATGAAAAAATCATATTTATTTTCTCATAAGACCCCCCAAAATAGACACCCATATTTTTTGAATCAAATGCCCCAAACATAATCAAACTAACCTCTGATGTGTTCTGGGTGAACTTACGCATTCTTTCAAACCAATTGACAAATTATTCATAATTTTTAAAAGAATTATAAGTAATCTGGTGAGAAATATTCACATCCATGAGGTGATTACAATGTGAAGTTAAGTGCAAGAATTCCCCCTTTTTAATCAAAATTATTTTGAAATTGGGATTCCCCATAGTCGTTTTTGTTTTTGTTTTTTATTTTGTGTTGGATTATTTTAATTATATATATTACATTGGCTCTTTAGGGTGTCCATAATTTTCCAGTTTATATTTAATTAATGTTAACATGTATATACATGGAGATCTCTCCCACACTGGAGTGTAAGATCACCTTAATTCTCTTGGTATAAATATAAACCAGCAGTCCTAGAGGATGTTTATGGTTGGACACTAAGCATGCCAATCTCAAATTGAGAGTTGCAAGCAAGTTTTGGTAGTCTCACATCCACATTAAAAAAAGAGCACCGAACTTGCATCCAAGACTAAGGGACTATATCTAGACTGACGTTCGATACCCGCCCATGGCACCTACCAAACTGTCAATATTATTACACAAGATAAGGGGTTTTATTGTATAGAGATGATCCTTTCCTAATATTTCTATATTGAAAATGGTCCACCAGTCAAACAGTACATTCTCTAGCACATTAATACATGATACAATATGGGATAGGGTTTCAAGCATATGAATATATAAATATTAAAACCTAATAATAGGCATCGTCACAAATGGGTCAAAACAAGACTAACGTTGATATTATACTGAGTCCCCACTTATGAGAGTATTTCAGAAGAAAGATGACTATCAATTTCACAATCGAGAGAGAAAAATACATGAATACTAAATAGTATTGCACAAGTTTCCTTCTATAGAAATTCCTCTCTCTCTCTCCATGGCAGCTACAAAGTAAATGCAGATTTATCTGACTAAATGTCTAGATATTTCTGTAAAGATCATCCATTCTATACATCACTATGGAATCAGGACAAAAAATACCAAGAAACTTGATAGCAGTTTATGCATTTGCAGAAATACAACCTTACAGAATAATTTGCCAAATATCCTACTCATATTCAGCCAAAACACAAGTTCTGCTACTAGATGCTAAGTATTGAAACTTCTAAACTAACATGGATCCACGTTAACCCCATATCTATTAATCATTGAAAGGTATCAAATAACACCTGGGCACAAACCTCTCAGTGTTTGAAATTTCTTGGGTTAAGATGGCTCTATGCTAGTTTTTTTTATCATGGACAACTTTCTAAGTTATGGGAGCAGAGAGAAGCTGACCACAGAAAGTAGTGGCCCAGTCCTAGGATGATTTAGCTAACAAACAATTACCAAAAGAGATAAACTTCCTTGGGCTATAGAGCTCCAAGAAACCTGGCAGCTGATCAGAATGCCAAGTATCAATACCTCTAAACTAACATAGATCCATCTTAACCCCATATCTATTAAGCACCTAAAGGGATCAAAAAACAACTAAGCGCAAACCTATCGGTGCTTGAAAGATCCAAGGTTAAAATGGCTCTATGCAATTTTTTTTATCATGGGTGACTTTCTAGGTTATGAGGGCAGAGGGAATCTGGCCACAGAAAACAGTGGCCCATTCCCAGGCTTATTTGGAAAACAAACAATACCAAAAGAGATTAAATTCCTTGGGCTATAGAGTTCTAAGAAACATGGAAATTGATTAGAGTTCGAAGTGCTTTTTCTTATTTGGAAATTTTCTTGAAAATTATGTGATGTTTAATAAAGCACGACCTATTAAGAATTTCACTACTCTATGCAAATATATATGTGTAGAATCGTAGATTGTTGTCCAGGTACATAAGGTTGACCTAGATGCTGCATATCTTCAACAGAACTTGGATTGGGTGCACCCTACACCACAAGCAGGGAGACACCTATTGCCTCTCCCACCCACTTGCCCAGATCCATCCAGTCCCAAATTCATGATCACGGCCACGCCACAGAGCTGGTCGAAGTTTTTGTAAGTGTGGGGAGTATTGCCATAGTTGTGCCCTCTACCCTCCCTACCCATGCACTATAGTAAACTTTCGCACATTAGCTCTTGCTATCTCAAAAGCAGAAAATATTTTAGAGACGAGCAAGGAAACAGTGGATGGGATGGGAGCTGATCATTCCAGACCCTGAGCCTGTTGCTGATGGATGGGAAGTTGGAACTCAACCCCAAGGATCATGATGACCACTTGCCAAGTTTCCCACCACTGTGCTCATCCCAATTGTTTCCTAAGTTCATGTATTTGTTATGGGTGTCTCTTGTTATGTGCGCTGGTTGGCCAAACTCTAATTTTTTTGTTATTTTGACATATGGACTTGTATCTATTCTTTTGTATGCCCTAGTGGTGATTTTGAGTTAGTGGGAAACTTTGACAGTAGGGCTTACCCAGTTTTGATTTAGCTAGTGGTGATTACATCACAACCCACATTTGTTTTGCATAAAATGCCCATCATGTACATTTACAAATATGACAGTACACATAAAAAATCACATAAAAGTTTGCATTAAGATAATGACAAGGTCAAACAAATGCTCCTACGAAGGTGCCTAATGCAAGAGTCAAAGAAGTTCATGGCATGTATTTATTAGGGTTTAAAATATGAACCTCCTTTCAATAAGCCAGATTGCAAAACAACATTTCAAGGTTGAATTTGATGAATAACATAGCCTCATAAAGGACAAAAAGCCATTATAAAGTGGTTGGTACAAGTATTCAAGAACATAGTCTAGACGAATTTATGCTTGCAGCAGCAGAACAAGCATTAGCGGTTGAAGATAGTTACAAATATTAACTTAACCACGATAACTACAAAGATAAAATTTGGCACCAACGGTTTCGTCATCTTTACTACTAAATCTTACACTTTTGAAGATGACTAAGATAGTTTACGGGTTTCTGCTTGTTCAACATGAAATGTGTTTGTGAAGATTGCAGTTTAGATAAGCAACACAAAGAAGAAACTATTAAAGGTGCACAAAAGTGGGCAATTAGAGTCCATGCATAGTGATCTATTTGGTCCTTGTAGTACTAGCTTGACAAGTACACATATGAGTCAAGCTAGGAAATTGAAAAGTAAAATTAGTAAGTTGAAATGAAAGGTCATTTCTACACTTAAATTCGAGGCACAAAACATCGTTTAGACATTGATTGGTGTGAAATATGAAATCTATTACCAAGCAATGACCAATGCCCAATGATGACCTCTCTAGGGTTGTTTGTGACTGCTATTTGAGAAAATTGCCTCATACTCTGCCCAGAATTGCTGATTGAGGTTGTTAATTGATGTTTGGAGGTTAGGACAGAGTTTCAATATGGCATAAACATCCCATAATAATCCTTAACTAATGAAGGATAATTATTAACTTTGGGTATGGATTATGTCTCAAATCAACCTAAATTTGAAGTTGAGAATAATAATTGTACATTGAGCTCATTTATGGCTTCTATTTTAGCTCAGCTAGTAAATGCATAAAAAAATTTGCATTCTGATTTAGTTCAACTTCAACCTTGAGTTGAAGCTGATAATGGTAATTGTAGTTTTGATAAGTTATCAAATACAACATTTTATTCTGTTTCTTTTGTTTAGGGAACATCCCCAATTCATCAATCAACAAGAATTTCACCTGAAAAAAACAAGCCAAAGAATGCTTCAGCACAACAAGGAATCATCACTTGTGGTGAATTTATTCCCACCAAGCACAAAAATCTCGAGTCACCTATCAGAATCACTTTTGAAAGTCTTTCCATTTCTGGAATATGAAGTTCGTTTGGCTCTAGGAAAGCTGGTCATTCAGAAATTGATTCATAAGGACGCCCATCTCTTCTGAACTACATGGTTTCCACAGTGTCAGCCAAATCCAAATCTTGGGCTGTCGATTCTCAAGAATCAAGTCCAGAGTTCCATGAGTACATGAGTATTGGAAGGAGAATAAACTATTTTCCAACTTCTAATGGGAATCAACAGACTGGGTCTCAACACACTTAGAGGCCATCACCACATATTCAAAGGGCCACCAGGTGGAATGGTGTTCACTCCCCAAAATATTCCACTGGTAAGAATTTCCACCTTAGTTTTTTTTAATGAATAAAACGTTATGTACAAAACATATATAAAAAAGAACAAGTGACTGATATCCTCCGTGAGAAGAAAAAATCACTTCTTACAACACCCCTTTGGCCTAGATTCTCCATTTTTTCTCACATTCAACAAAATCCACCCAAGGTCGTTTAATCAAACACAATCATAACGTCCAAAATTAAATCCCCATGGGAAAAACCAATACAGTGTATCACTGTATAGTCATTATCATGTATTAAAGACTGCAATAAAAATGAATAGCCTATTAGCTCCTGCATCGATCACTGGTATAGCTGTAGAGGGTGTCTCATCTCAACCTTTGATTTTTGAGATTTCTCGATAAATTTGGTCATTTGATTAGAGTTTTGTATGAATATCTATCCTAGAGGGTTGTTCTATTGCACACCTTTTGTATAGTTTTTTGTGGAGTTTATATATCCATTTAAACTTTTGATTGAGGTCGTTTCTCAAAAAAATTGGCTATTTCATTAGGTTTTTGGTATGAAGCATCTTTATTATGCCCTGAATTTCCTGTACCTAGGTTTGGTGATCTTAGGTTCCTCGTGGGAAGGTATAAAAGAACCCTTTCCCTCCAAAGTTTCCATTGTTTCAGTATAATCTCACAATATTTTAGGCCTTGCAGGTTGGAGAAAGAGATACCGGATTTTAGTTTTTATTAAATCACAAAAAAGTATAGTTATTCCATATACTTATGGCCAAATTTGACAACAATGATCATTGGATTACATTACCCAATCCATCTATTTGGACAACAATGATCATGGACCTACATATGACACTTAGATGGAAGTGACCAACTACCTTGGATTGGGGATGTCGTTTGATAACAATGGATTCTTTAAAAAAGTAGAGTAAGTCAACAACGACAATCAACACTTAAATTCGAGGCACACAACATCGTTTAGACATTAGATATTGATTGTTGTGAAATATGCAATCTCTTTCCAAGCAATGACCAATGCCCAATGATGACCTTTCTAGGGTTGTTTGTGACTGCTATTTGAGAAAATTGCTGATTGAGGCTGCTAACTTCTGTCTGGAGGTTAGGATAGAGTTGCAATATGGCATAAAAATCCTAGAATAATCCTTAACCAATGACAAAGTGTGCATAGAAATTGCCCAGATCTAATTCTTATGTTGATTAGGATCAGGGTCAGGTTTATTTGCTACTTCTTGGGTTAGAAACATGCCCATAAATGCTTCTTTTAATAATAGGATTAGCCCAACACTAAGATTCATGCCTTTTTGTGTGTCCAACATTCAAGATGGTTGAGTTTTATTGTTGCTTGAGGTCTTAATACAACTCAGAATTGGTGGATGATGCCCATAATGGATTGATGCTATAAGAAAACAGGCCTCTTACTTCCCAAAACTGATCTCTGTGGAGATATGAGACTGTTATCCAACTTCTTGATGGTGACAACATGCCCAGAACTGCTGACTTGCTCCTCAGATATGCCCAAAACCGCTCAGAACAACCCAAGTTTGATCAAATTGCTCTTAACCATTGATGTGGGGATCAAGTCAGTCCAAATAATGCCCAAGAATTTGTGAATTTTAGGTCCTTATTCCCAGGAGCATTTGACTATATGTGTTGTTTATTGATTCATTTATTGTTGACACAGCCTACTTTCTTCCCATGAACAATATATTTTATAGTCACTCTGGAGAAGCTTCACATATACAAGTTGTTTTCCACATTGTGTTATAAGTATTGTGAAAATTACGACATGGGCTTGTGGTCTAATTTCAAAGTGGAGTATTTTCCAAACATAGGTATTCAGTTCAATAGGAAGAGTACTTTCTAGACATAGGTATTCAGGTATTCAGTTCAATTGGCATCATGTCTAGTAGTAGCAACATTTTTGCACTAGTGGTAAACCGGTTTGATTACATTTTTGATCATGTGCTAACCGATTTGATTACATTTTGGATCTTGTGCTTAGAGGGTGGTATTGTGGTAGTGACTATCCAGGCTAATCCTATTTCTAAGAGACAGTTGTGATAGCACCTATTAGTGCCTATTGGATATTGTTATAATTCCACCTACTGATGCCTATATGATAACTTCACCATAACATTTGAGAAAATTAGGTCATGCTACAAGGTTGAAGGCATACTGCTGTAGATCATGGTACTTCCATCAAGAACACATTTTTGTCTTCTCTCCAAGCTATATGAGGATATATAGTTCCCAAGGTATGCTTAAAATTGCAAAAATTGCTCAAAGGCATTCCCAAAATTGCTTTTCTAAGGCCTTTCAATGCTTAGAATTGAAATTTAATATTCCTTACTATTGCAAAAGTGACCATAACAACCCATTCACATTCATGAAAAAACCTACAGGACACCCATGTGAAAATGGGGGTAACAAGGACTAAGGCCATCTGACCTCTAAAACAAATTTACCTGGAAAATCGAGAAATTTTCAGAAATTAGCAAAAGAGAGCTCCAAAGTAATGTGTTTAGAGTTAGTGGGCCAGTGGATAAAGATGGTATATGTCATATCTCCTTTTGTATCCATTTTTAAAGACGATAAAGCATGGAACCTTCCACAATTTGCATCCATTTTGCTTTAAAACAATACATATACACAACTAAAATTCACCACTGATAGTCAATAACCACCTTACCACTCCTTACATGCATCTCAGACCATTTTACTCAACTTACCTGTTCATATTTAAATTGTATAATGTTCTATCAAACTTAAGGATAATGAGTGTGTTTATTTGATTACTAAAAAATGAGTCTATTTGGTTTTTCATCTTAGCTTACAACAATCTACTACACTCCTTTCAGTCAATTTATTGGTTACTTCTTTTATTGGTATTTCAATCTTGTTAATGTATTCAGAGTATCTCTTCCTCAACTTCTATTAGATCCTAATCTAGAGGATCCTTTAAATGTGGAGGTTGGGGCCTTAATGATGCAGGACATATATTCTTATGGACAGAAGGTGAAAAGTGAATTCATCAATGCTTGTCCTAATTTGCAGTAGAAATTTTCTCCAACAAATTTGTTGATTCACTTCATGTAGTTATGCTCATTACTTGAGTTATTTGTTCAGTGTATCCAAATATTTCTTCAATTGGAAGACATCTAATTTTCCATTCCCTTAAATTGAAATCTTTAGATACATAGCACATGTATAGTTTTATTTGGTTGTATGAGTACATTAAAAACTAATCCCTCTATTAGCTCAAGCACTACAAGATTGACTACATTTTTGTGAAAATGTATGCTAATTATGTTTAATATATAATCCTTACCCTATTTTTATCATTCATTTATTTTTTGTTGTGTTTTAGAATACTGTATTCATTATGCAAAGGAAGAAAATTTGGGAGGGGGGAAAGAAGAGGAAGAGGAAGATGGAAACGGAATTAGTGAAAATGAATCTGAATCCCGTGATGAGGAAATTGCTGGTCGTGGAGATCCATGATATTCTATATCCATATTGTGTTGAAGTTCAAATTGAGTTGAGCCACAATCCTTCTTGTTCATATAATAAGTATGCATAAGAGCCTCCAACTCCTTCTTCTCTTCTAGTTCAATCAATTGTCACAACTCTAGTTGCTTCACTTTTGAAATGGGTCCAGGAAAGCATTGGAGTTACTAGTAACTCAACTAGTCATTCAACTGATCCTTATGGGGGTTTCTCTCAATTCTTTCCAATTAGTTCAGAGCTTATAGCCCAACACATTGACTAGCGACCCTTAGTCTTATAAAAAAATCAAATGGTCAACCGAAGTGGGAAGAATATGTGAATCGAGGTCGTAAGATTTTTTGTTGCAAGTGGGTCTACATAAAAAATTTCTTAGTAGACAAAAGTGTGGAAAAATTTAAACCCCATCTTAGTTGATTGTATTGACTACACAAACAAATTTTCCCTAGTTTCTAAGATGGATTCAATTCAGCTTGGTCTTTCACTTGTTTCCCAACCTAAGTATGCTCTTAAACTTCTTCAATGGTTTCAATTTTTCAAATGGAATACTACCCTACTCCTTATTGGTAGGACTCAAAAATTTATGAAGTGCAAAGTGGGAGTGAAAAAATAGTTCTCATATCTAAGTTATCATCAACAAGAAAAGATCTAATATTTAGGAATCAAGCCATAAACAACTAGGAAACTAGTCCAAGAAAGAAAAGGATAGACATGAATAGTTAGGTAAAACTAAATTGTAAAATCATCATAATGAAGGTAAGGGCATTAGTTAGCTTTTTGATGTTGCAATGGAAGCATAAACTAGCTAGTATTTTATATCTAGGAACATTAAAAAAGGGGGCAAAGATAAAACGCTTTTAGTTAATCACTTATATGGTTGGATGGGTAGATACCCAAATTTTATTTTAGATGTATCTATTTCACAATCATGGTTTTTGCATGCAACCTTCTAGCATTCATATTGTTTACTATTGAAGTTTGTTCCTAAAGGCTGATAGGTCGCCTTTCCCAATAATTGGTTTTGGCACTTTTGTTAAGAACTTAGATTATCTCTAACCCGTGACTTTTGAGAATTTGGATTATTTGACCTACTATTGTTGTGACATTAGATTTAATTTCTATGCATATTTCCCAATGTTGCTTTCTGTACTCTGAAATATCAGGTTTGAGTCTTGCAAATAATGGTATAATGGGGCATATATGGGGCTTTTAAGGATGCGTATATGACAATTGCTCCTATCTTCTCTATCTAATTTCTGCCATATGTTTCAAGAATTTTTTTGGTGATGATTGTCTTTAAATTTGTGTTGAATGATCAAACACATTTAGAGTATAGCATACGAAGACATGGAAACACTAATCATTCCTCAAGTCCAGTGAAAAAGTAGTAATATTTGAGTATGTAGATTTTCAAGCTAGCCATAATTATGTTGAACTATCTGGATATGAACTGTGTTGGAGTTTAGAAATGTTCCAATGTTTCGAGTGGACACTCCCCCTGTCATCATGGGATTCAATTGAAGCTTATGTAGAAAATGGATATAAAAAATCCATGGCATTGGAAGTTGGATAGATAACCACTAAAAATGAAGTATGCTAGATATTATAAGGTGTACAGATGATGTTCTTGTTATATTGTTGTGGATTACAGGTGTTTTTGTTGGAATATTTAGTAAATTCAAAAAATTGTTTTTCCTTGGCATGGTAGCACTTATTGTAATAAGGTCCATGGAAGTTGCACTGGTCCATGTGAGTTCCAAGCAAATTTGGTGTCACGTCCCCTCCCATCATTCCAGCTAGATGGAGAGGATCGTGAGGTTAAACCAGGCATCTAGCCCCCATATCCATTCATTAAACTTTTTGATAAAAAGACAAGTATATGTTCATGCAATGGAAACACAACGGAAGTTAAGTAAATGCTGTTGATATCTATCATACATTCAAGTTTCTGGGACAGCCAATTAAAGACCTTTGCAGATTTATAAAAGATCATATGGAATTGCATAAACTCGTAAAAACACAGCGGAAGTAAATTCATTTAACCCATCCACATACATTCATAATATTCATCAAATGGTAACTGCAATTTAACACAAGAGAATACTTATCTTATGCGAAAGTAGTCCCACTCAACTGGCTATGCAACTGCAACGTTCCACCCAACTGTAGGCCAGTGTGCTCCTCAATCTCTCAGCACCACTGCCACCCCCCGAGCTGGGCATGATCTCTACAAGGAACCAGGGAACAGCAGACTCACACATAGCCAAGCCTACACCAAGATGAGCCAAGCCAATCTACAATTGGGTTTATCAGGTTGCTAGGAGATGGAAAGGAAGAGTTGCTAAGCTAGTGAGCTCCATCACAGAGCCAGGGATAACCTTGCAAGATCTATCTATCTTGGCACCCACAATACCTACACACCCAGCACAAGGAAGTATTCTTTTCACTGCTGTACAGTCCCTCAAGCCATACCTTCCCTATCTAGTGCTCTCAGGGTATGCATAGAAGAGTAACCAAATCCCTCTTGATCTTCTTGAGAGGTTGTCTCCCCCACTAGGTTTATCAAGCCACTTCTGTCCACTACCACTCCAACACTTCAGCTCACAGGCTCAAACCAAAAACGAGGATGCACATAACAGCAGAACCACACTTGCTGGGCATGAGGAAAACGTTTTCCACAGTGGGATGCATGAGACGGGGTTTCAACTCACTCAGAAAAACGTGGGAACACCCAAAAACGAAATGGGAAGATGGGGAACAACCCTGGGAAGCCAATCCGTTTTTAGAAAAACGTCCTTGGACATTTGGGGGAAAAAACGACCTCCATACAGTCCCCAAAACGTGGCTCTTCTCTCCCAAGCTACTGTATATGCAAAAATGAACTCCCCGGCATGGAAAAATGCAGGATTTGGATGAAAAACGTGTAGGGAAAGACCCAGCTAGCTCCAACTGCGTGAATGAGTGAAGACTGCCTGTTCAGAATGGCTTTGGGCACCATTTCGTGGGTGTTTTCTTGCCCAACAAGCAAAAACACGAATTTCCAGGTTGATGGCTTGCCCATGCATGAAATTGGCTGCCATACTTCTTCATTTCCAAGGCATTAACTGCCTTAACCAATTTCTTGGAAGAATTAAATGATTGGGTGCATGAGACAAAAAGGGTAGTTGGTGGTTTATGGGTTTCCCCATTGACACATGGATTAACACCATTGGCTCAAGGGTTTGGATAATTTCCCTCCCTATTCCTTGTAGAATCATGCCCCATCTCTTTTGTTGCATTGCATAGCTAGTTGTGGGTATTTTTCATTAAAATTTGTATTTACATGATGTCTTATTTACATCGTGCCCATCTAGCACAAGAACCATAGGCATCTATTCTTTAATTGCCGATACATGAAACGCTAAATCAATGGTGGGCCTTGTCCTGGAGCTCCTCACCCTGATTGAATTACCATATTTACATCATTTACGATTTAATACAAAGGGGGTCAAAATGGGGACGTGACATACCCCTCCCCTTACATTAGCACTGTCCTCAATGCTCATCAAAATTGAACAAAAATGGATATGCCACCCTCATGGCATCCTCCAGCTCCCATGTAGCCTCATCGGGACCGTCGTGCTTCCATTGCACCTTTACCTGTCCAATGGCTCGGTTCCGGAGCAATGTTACTTTCTTGTCTAGGATGCGTAATGGATCGGTTTGGAATTCTCCCTCGGGTTCCACCTGGATCACATCCCAATTAATCACATGGTTAGGATCATGTACATATTTCTTAAGCAAAGATACATGAAAAACATTGTGAGCTTTAGTGCTAGCAGGCAAGGCAAGTCTATATGCAACTGGCCCTATTCTTTCAAGCACTTCAAATGGCCCACAATATCTAGGTGATAGCTTGGCACAACTCCCAAGCTTCAAGGAACTCTTCCTTGATCTTACTCTAAGATACACATGATCCCCAACATTGAATTCCCTATGCATTATGTGTTTATCTGCATAGCTTTTGTGTCTATCCTGGGCTGCTTTTAAATTTTGCCGGATCTTTGCAACCTCTTGTTCCATTTCCTTAAGCAATTCTAGCCCAAGTACAATTCGGTTCACTGGATTGTCCCAAGTCACTGGTGTTCTACACCTTCTTCCGTACAAAGCCTCATATGGACTCATTCCCAATGATTCTTGCTGCCCATTATTATATGCAAACTCTACCAGGTGCAGATAATCCTCCCACTTGGATGGCTTGTCCATTACATACATGCGAAGCATGTCTTCAAGCACCTGATTTACTCTTTCTGTTTTCCCGTCTGTTTGAGGATGGTACGCGGTGCTAAAGTTCAACTGTGTACCTAAATCTACAAAGAGACCCTTCCAAAAATTGGAAGTGAACTTGGTATCCCTGTCAGAAATTATTGCCTTAGGAAACCCATGTAATCTGAAAATTTCCTTCATGAAAATATCTGCAATGGCATCGGCTTTATGTGTGGACTTAACTAGTATGAAATGTGCTGCCTTTGTTAACTTGTCCACCACAACCATGATGGAATCATGTTGTCTCTTAGTCATTGGCAATCCTGTAATAAAATCCATGGAAATTATTTCCCATTTCCATTCTAGAATTGGCACTGGGTGCAATAAACCTGCTGGGTGTTGGTGTTCAACCTTCACCTGCTGACATTCCATGCACTTAGAAATGTATTCAGCAACATCCTTCTTCATACCTGGCCAGAAATAATATTTTCTTGCTGTAGCAATTGTTTTCTGATATCCTGGGTGACCAGAGTATGGAGCTTTATGGATCTCATCCATAACCATTCTCCTTAAATCTGCCGCATTTGGAATATAGACTCTATTCTTATAAGTAAGAAGTCCGCCTTCTTCCAAGTGATAGCTTTCATTCTTCTTGCCAAGGTCTTGCTGCTGCAATTTGTCCTTTATCTGCTCATACACTTCATCCTCAACCATATGGTTAACAATCTGCTGCTTCAAATCTGGTTGGCAAGTACTAAGCGCTGCCACATACATTTCATGTACCTTCCTGCTGAGTGCATCAATCACCTTGTTTTCTTTTCCTTTTATGTGTTTGATTTCAAAATAAAATTCACACAAAAATTCCAACCATCTAGCTTGCCTAGCATTTAACATTGGCTGATCAAAAAAGTATTTCAGTCCACAATGGTCTGTCCTTAACTCAAATTTTCTTCCCATTAAGTAATGCCTCCACATCTTTAAAGCATGTACTATGGCTGCAAGTTCTATATCATGAGTAGCATAGTTCTTCTCATGCTCCTTCAACTTTCTTGACTCATAGCATATCACGTGGTTGTCTTGCATAAGAACTCCTCCCAGTCCTTGATTGCATGCATCGGTACACACCACAAAGTCTTTTTCTGGGTCTGCAATCTTCAAAATAGGTGCACTTGTAAGAAGATTCTTCAATCGCTAAAAACTTTCCTCACATCTTGGTGACCATTCAAATTTTATCCCCTTCTTTTGCAAAGAAATGATCGGGTTTGCAACCTTGGAGAATCCCTCGATAAACCTCCTGTAGTAACCAGCAAGGCCCATAAAAGATCTCACATCAGTCACATTCCTTGGAGTTGGCCAATTCATAATGGCTTCAATCTTCTCAGGGTCTACAGATATTCCTTCGTCGAAGATGATGTGACCCAAATAATGAATTCTATCTTTATAAAAGTCACATTTGCTCAACTTTGCATACAGCTTATGCTCCCTTAGTAATTGCATTGTCATTCTCAAATGTTCTTCATGCTCTTCTTCATTCTTAGAATAGATGAGAATGTCGTCTAGGAATACAAGAACAAACTTGTCCAAATATTTGATAAAAACATTATTCATGAGACACATGAATGTAGCTGGTGCATTTGTGAGACCGAATGGTACCACTACAAAATCATAGTGTCCATACCTCGTTCTAAAGGCTGTCTTATGAATATCTTCTTCTTTGATTCTTACCTGATGGTATCCGGACCTTAAGTCAATCTTTGAAAATACCTTTGCTCCTCTCATTTGGTCAAAAAGGTCATCAATTCGGGGCAATGGGTATTTGTTCTTCACAGTGACTTTGTTCAACTGCCTGTAGTCAATACATAACCTGAGTGTTCCGTCTTTCTTTTTCACAAATAGAACGGGCGCTCCCCACAGGGATACACTTGGCCTAATATATTTCTTTTCCAGCAACTCTTGTAATTGCATTTTCAATTCGAGCAATTCTGGTGTACTCATCCTATAGGGTGTCTTAGACACTGGTGCCGCTCCCGGCACAAGCTCAATTGTAAAGTCAATGTATCTCTTTGGAGGAAGTCCTGGAATCTCATCAGGAAAAACATCCTTGAATTCTTGCAATACATGATAGTCCTCCAATTTAAGAGTTTCATTCTCTGCTGCCTCCAAAATGTGGGCTGCAGACAGTTGACATCCCTTCCTATAGAACTTCTTTAGTTGCATGGCTGAAACCTGTCTAACAGAAGTCACCTTTGGAATGCCTTTTACAACCCTCGGGTTTCCTTCTTCATCCATGCATTCAAATGTCTTATTGTAGCAGTCAAGTTTAACCCTGTGTGCTTCTAACCAATCCATTCCAATGAGAATATCGTAGGAACCAAGTGGCAAAATATTCAGATCTGCATAAGTGAATAGCCCATCCATCTCTAATGGACATTTCTCTACTATTTCACTAACTTTTCTCTTGGTTCCAGTGGCTAGTTGAACTAACCATGATTTACTATGCTTTAATTTCTTGAAAGCACAAATCTCAACAATTCTAGGAGTAACATAACTGTGAGTAGATCCAGGATCAGTCAAAATAGAAACAGATTGCTTAACAATCTTACCTTCAACTTCAACCACAGTTGATTGATGATCTGCCTGGCGGTCTTCTACTGCTGCATAGATTCTAGGGATTTCTCTCGCCACTTGACCCACAGTTCCAGCTCCTTGGATGTTGTGAACTTGATTTGCATTCCCATTCCGATGTGGACAGTTCCTAAGCATGTGGTCTCCTCCACAACCCCAACATTGAAGTGGTTCTCTTGGCTCCTTTGGATCTCTTGGCATGTCTCCCATCATCCTAGTTGGCTTAGTCACAACCTATGATGGCTGCCTTTGCTGATTCCGGAATTGAGGAGGCTTGAACCCCTTCTTCCTTTGGTCAAACTTCTCATTTTTATTATCCTTCCATGCCTTATGGAATTCTGGTTTGCTTCTGTTTTGATCAAAGCAATACTTGGCCTTTCTTATGGCCTCCTCTAGAGTTCGAGGTTCATCGAACTCAATTCTATCTTTATATGACTAGGGAAATCCACTTAGGAAACGCTGAATTTTCACCTTATCATCTCGAATGTACTTGACATACCTCAGCAGCTCCAAGAACTTGTTTGCATATTCTTCCATGGTCGATTGTCCCAATCTCAGCTCATGGAACTCTTTGATCTTATCATCATAGTACCTGTCAGAGAGGTACTTTTGCTTGAAGTATTTCTTGAACTGCTTCCACACGATCTTCCTTTCGTTGATCTTCTTCACTTGCCTGGTGTGTTCCCACCATATAGATGCTCTTCCATTCAAGTTGAAGATGGCTACCCTTGCCTTCATATTTCCCGAGTAGTCTTGGACTTGGAAATACTTTCTCATTCCAAGAAGCCAAGCTTCAGCTTCTTGACCAGATTTTATCTCTCCGTCAAATGTAGGAGGTTTTGCCTTCTTAAATTCCCCATGTGAATTGTTCTTGTAGTGTTTCTTCCTCTTACTCATGTGAGATGAAGAGCTTGAACCCTCAATGGATTCTTCAGAGTCAGATGATTCATTAGAAGATATTTCTGGAGTATATGTCCTGTCTGTAGAAACTCTTCTTGGACTACTGGCCCTCTTACGGGAATTCCTTCTAGAGCTACTCCCACCCTTTTCTGGATTTGATATCTAATGCCCAGAGTTTATTTTCCTTTGGATGTCTATTAAACTCTACAGCATGGCTGCATTCAGCTGGTTTTGTTCTTCCTGAGCTTTAATCATCCTTTCATTATCTTCCCTACAGCTTTGAAACTCCACCCTTAGGCTTCTCATGGTGGCTGCAACATCTAGAGGGGTCTCTTGATTTCTTCTCCCATTAGATTCTGTTTCAGCATTCTCAACCTGTATGTTTTCCCCCATGGCATCTGTCTCAGGTTCATAGGGATCCTGTGCATCATTCATGATGTTCATTTTCTTGGCCCAACCAAGATCCAAAATTCTCTGACTGTATTATCTAGAGTGTTACCCTGCTGTAACTGTGACTCTCTGAAATGTGTTCATCAGCACAATTGTTAGCTGCATTATATTCTCAGAATTCATAACTTACTTCATGCATGTGGAAAACTGCCATACTGACAATTTGACAATTCGTCAAATCACAACAACGAAATATGAGGGGAAAAAGAAAAGGGGGTCAAGGGGGCTTGCCCCCTTGTGGCTCTGCAGGGCGGGTTGAGGGCAACGCCCTCGTTTTTTTTTTTGTTTTTTTTTTAGGAATCACACAGCATCAGGCGGTTCGCAAAATCCTGCCACAACAGGCAGTTCGCTGAATCCTGTCGCGATGGGCGGTTCACTGATTGCTCCCGCAACTGCAGGGCAGTCCACTGAATGCTCCCGCAATTGCGGGGCGGTTCGGCGACGGCTTCCGCAATTGAGGAGCATTTTGCTGAACGCTTCCGCAATTGCGGAGCAGTTCTCCAAACGCATCCGCAATGGCGGGGCGATTTGCCGAACGCACCCACAATTGCGGAGCCATTCGACGAAGGCTTCTGCAGTTGCGGAGCCATTCGGCGAATGCTCCCGCAATTGCGGAGCCATTCGGCGAAGGCTCCCGCAGTTGCGGAGCCATTCGGTGAATGCTCCCGCAATTGCGGATCCATTCGGCGAATGCTCCCGCAATTGCGGAGCCATTCGGCGAAGGCTTCCGCAATTGCGGAGCCGTTCACGGAATGCTTCCGCCGTTGCACGGAATGCTTCCCGGTTTCGGGTGATTTTTCGGAATGATTCGGCGAAGTCTTCCGCAGTTGCGGAATGATTCGCGGAATCCTTCCGAAATTTTGGAAGAGAATTCCTTCCGCAATTTCGGAAGAGAATTATTTTCGAAAAATTCCGGTACTTAGAAAATTTGTCACTTAAAAAAAAAAAATTCTCCGCTGTTTCGGAGCAGTTTGCTGAATTCTTCCGCAATTTCGGGAAGGTTCGCGGAACTCTTCTGCAACGGGAAGGTTCGCCGAACTCTTCCGCAATTGCGGGAAGGTTCGCGGAACTCATCCGCAATTGCGGGAAGGTTCGCGGAACCTTTCCGAAATTTCGGGACGACTTCCCGAAATGGCTTAAAACAAATTTTTTTCAAAAACAGACTTAACCAAAAATTTTCAAACTCTTAGGAAATTTTTTTTTTCTTGTAATTGCTATCAGATTTGGCCCATAGAGGCCCAATGCTGCAACGCAGCTCTGATACCATTCTGTCACGTCCCCTCCCATCATTCTAGCTAGATGGAGAGGATCGTGAGGTTAAACTAGGCATCTAGCCCCCATATCCATTCATTAAACTTTTTGATAAAAAGACAAGTATATGTTCATGCAATGGAAACACAACGGAAGTTAAGTAAATGCTGTTGATATCTATCATACATTCAAGATTCTGTGACAGCCAATTAAAGACCTTTGCAGATTTATAAAAGATCATATGGAATTGCATAAACTCGTAAAAACACATCGGAAGTAAATTCATTTAACCCATCTACATACATTCATAATATTCATCAAATGGTAATTGCAATTTAACACAAGAGAATACTTATCTTATGCGAAAGTAGTTCCACGCAACTGGCTATGCAACTGCAACGTTCCACCCAACCGTAGGCCAGTGTGCTCCTCAATCTATCAGCACCACTGCCACCCCTGAGCTGGGCATGATCTCTGCAAGGAACCAGGGAACAGCAGACTCACACATAGCCAAGCCTACACCAAGATGAGCCAAGCCAATCTACAATTGGGTTTATCAGGCTGCTAGGAGATGGAAAGGAAGAGTTGCTAAGCTAGTGAGCTCCAGCACAGAGCCAGGGATAACCTTGCAAGATCTATCTAGCTTGGCACCCACAATACCTACACACCCAGCACAAGGAAGTATTCTTTTCACTGTTGTACAGTCCCTCAAGCCATACCTTCCCTATCTAGTGCTCTCAGGGTATGCATAGAAGAGTAACCAAATCCCTCTTGATCTTCTTGAGAGGTTGTCTCCCCCACTAGGTTTATCAAGCCACTTCTGTCCACTACCACTCCAACACTTTAGCTCACAGGCTCAAACCAAAAACGAGGATGCACATAACAGCAGAACCACACTTGCTGGGCATGAGGAAAACGTTTTCCACAGTGGGATGCATGAGACGGGGTTTCAACTCACTCAGAAAAATGTGGGAACACCCAAAAATGAAATGGGAAGATGGGGAACAACCCTGGGAAGCCAATCCATTTTTAGAAAAACGTCCTTGGACATTCGGGGGCAAAAACGACCTCCATACAGTCCCCAAAACGTGGCTCTTCTCTCCCAAGCTACTGTATATGCAAAAACAAACTCCCCGGCATGGAAAAATGCAGGATTTGGATGAAAAACATGTAGGGAAAGACCCAGCTAGCTCCAACTGCGTGAATGAGTGAAGACTGCCTGTTCAGAATGGCTTTGGGCACCATTTCGTGGGTGTTTTCTTGCCCAACAAGCAAAAACACGAATTTCCAGTTTGATGGCTTGCCCATGCACAAAATTGGCTGCCATACTTCTTCATTTCCAAGGCATTAACTGCCTTAACCAATTTCTTGGAAGAATTAAATGATTGGGTGCATGAGACAAAAAGGGTAGTTGGTGGTTTATGGGTTTCCCCATTGACACATGGATTAACACCATTGGCTCAAGGGTTTGGATAATTTCCCTCCCTATTCCTTGTAGAATCATGCCCCATCTCTTTTGTTGCATTGCATAGCTAGTTGTGGGTATTTTTCATTAAAATTCGTATTTACATGATGTCTTATTTACATCGTGCCCATCTAGCACAAGAACCATAGGCATCTATTTCTTTAATTGCCGATACATGAAACACTAAATCAATGGTGGGCCTTGGCCTGGAGCTCCTCACCCCGATTGAATTACCATATTTACATCATTTACGATTTAATACAAAGGGGGTCAAAATGGGGACGTGACATTTGGCTATTAACCTTCCATGAAATAGATAAGCTAATGAAATGCATTTGTAGTGATATCCACTAAGGACCAAACTATGTCAAAAACACTAGAGATTATGCACCATTCATGAGATGTCCATATAAAATAGTGGGTACAAAATCCCCCAAGAGTAGATGAAATGAAATTTAAAACAAGTACATTAAGATAATTGAAACAGGATAATCTGGGTGTACAAGTGTCAAGTAGGTTATCATGAGGGGGAGTACCCTATGAAGTGGAAGAGAGCCAGAGAAGAAACAATGCCACACAAAAGTGTAGCTGCAACCAAGAGCGGAGGCAACATGCCATACTCATCCTTTGAAATAATGTGTATTCCTAGAACCAGTTCCTGCTAGATAATATTTCCAAAGGAGAGTGTCCCAGGATGATAGTTCCATAGGGAGTTCTTGAGGGAAACATCACCACTCTCCTCCCTTGTACAGATAGGGGAGTACTCCTAATAGTTAGTGCCAATATAATCCCAAATAGAAGAGAGAAACCAGTAATGAACCACTAAGAAGATGTATGCCTCTCTTGGGCCACTCTAATACTCCTAGGAGACCTCAACCTAATATGACAAGGATACTGGGTGGTGCGGGTTTAGAGAATAGAGATGGATAGTTCTATTAGTAGTGTAGTATCAAAATTAGTGTCACCGGGATTCTTTGTACCCCTAGTCCCTGAGACTGGAGGAAGGAATGAATTAATATTTGGAGCCGTGGAAAAAAATCCTTTATGTAAATGTTTCCTGAGAGAACATGCCTACCTAATTTATAAGGACATACATTATTGATAATATTTGACGAAGGTCAATAAGGACTGCTCTGAAACCCTGTAGAGGTCATGAAATCTCCCTTTGATTTCATAGTATATAATAAGTGACAGGAAAACCATCGAAGGAGGAGCAAAGCAAGCTTCAAACCAAATATTTAACAAAGAAAAGGAAACACACATTCTTGAATTTTCTAGTCCATAACAAAGTTGGAGAAAATTTTCATTCCCTAGGATGAGTCCATGCACCAATTTGTTTCCCAACATTCTTGAATGGCATCCTTTGTAAACATGTTTCTATAGACTAGTCGCTAGTATGCCTCACCCATACGGATTTGAAGTGAACACTTACTAGCACAAAAATAGCCAAATTCCTAACAACTTTGGTGATAACTGGTTGAGCTAACCCCTTCGATCAATTCCATGCACCATATGTAAAACAAATATGAATTTTCACTTGTAGTGGAAAAATTGATGCTTTCTTGTGTCCTAAAGACAAAATCAGTTTTTGGGATGATATCTTCTTAATAAGGTAAATTTGTTGCAGTTTATTTGTCTAGGGAAAAATATGCTTCTCTTTTTGTCAATATTTTTGCATGTTAAGTTTTATTTCCTAGCATTTTGTTTGAAAGTGGGAACTGTGTTGTTAGATTACCTTGTATTTGTCAATGTAAAGAAAGAATATAAACATCCTTGTTTTTTTACTGTTGTTTTGTAGCTTGAGAAAAAAATTTGACTCATTGCAAAAGCCGTAGGTTGGACTAAACATGTAGATGATTGGTGCCCTCAAGTTTCTGCTGCTCATATAGGCCCAAGTTATGCTATCACAACTGCAAAAGGGAGAGATAATGGAAAGCGGATTTAGAAAAAAAGTACCCCCATAGCAATGACTTCTCCAAAGGATGCCAGAGCTTTTAGTATTTTTTATTGGTGTAAAGGTGAAAGGATCTCCACCCAAGTACTTACCATATGCAATAAAAAAACAAGCTGGATGCCAAGGTTTGTTCTTCTCTGTACATTGACTAATACATTCTATTTGGAATTAATATATAATACTATATTATATCACTCTAAGAGTCTAATGTTACCATGATTTGTGTCAATCCAGGTGGATTGAGGAGAATACCTGGAATTCTTTATGTAGAAGGTTGCGATTTCCCTAGAAGAAGTAGACAATATAATTGGAGGGTAGCTGTTGAAAGGGATAGGAGTGTGTCCCAACTTGTAGTTCAGGTATGTCTATTTTTTGGTGTTATTTAGTTTCTTTCAAAAAATATGACATGTACATGCAAACTACTTAAACCATTTAAGATCTGAAATTATTTTAGTTTTTTACATACTGGACACATTTGCATGTGAGGTATCTTGATGCGTATATTAAGTGGAAGGATCTTGTATATTCAGAATACTGTCATGATGGTAAGGTTGTGGACAAAGAGCAATTTCTAAAATAATGCATGTTCATCTTTTGGATGAATAGAACCTATGTAAGTATCACAAAATGAAGCTGGTTGTTGTTTTCATTCTTTAGGAAAATCCTCACTGTTTATGACAACAATTTCTTCAATAGAATGGTCTTCAAATTCAGTAAAATGATGTAAAACAAAGGGCATACCTTCACCAATGATATATGGTACATTATTTGGGCCTACTACAAAAGTGACAGATTGTTGTTTATTGTTAATAAATAGACCAACATATTATTCCTAAAGTTGCTATTCATTATACATTGATTCTTTTTCTTAGATATCTGATTCTTGTTCAATATTCTTCCTATCAAATACATGAGAGCCAGTCAAACTCATAGCATATTCTTCCTGCACACTTTGAAACTTAAGGATGGGGCCATAAATATCACTTAATCCCTCCCTATCATCATCCATACATGCTACTTTATTGTTGTATTGTTCCTATTCTGCCAGGGAATCTTCATATTCTCAAGATTTTCCCTACCTATTCATGAATATTGTTTCAAATGTGAGCACTGAATTGATTCCTCCTTTCCTCAAGTCACCATGGTGGTAGGTACTAGGATTATCTAACATCTCCATGCAAGGTATTTGAAAAATATTCGTCACCATATCCCCATGTTGAAGGTCAAAATATTTTGCAAACATGTAGAAATCCTAAAGATGTTGTTTTGCAGAACCACCATTTCAATCTAATCTTGGGAGAAAATCTATCCATTTGGACATAACACGAAACATATTTGGATTATCCATGAATAGCAGTGAAATTGTAAGTGGCATGTTTCTTGGCGAATAACCCTTCAATGCTTTTTTTGCAACAATAAGAGGAGGATCCTCTAGTAGATTTTCTTCCTCCACCCCGAACAACTAAATGCTTAGAGGAGTTGCAGGCAAGTTTAGTATGTTTTATCTTTGATGTTTTAGCAAGTTATATGTTGATCTTAATCTCAGTGTGACATAAATTCATCAAAAGACAAAATATGCATTAATTCCCATTTTTTTGAAGTGATCTCTCATTTTCCATTTCAAATTTCTTCCTATTCTAATTGGTGTTCACTAGATTTTGCTTGAATGCATATCACCAAGTATATTGCTTTGAAATGGTAGGGCATTGGAGTGACAACTACAAATTCAAATGGTATGGCATTGAAGTGATATCGTAGGGGGTTTCCTATCAATGAATCAATGAGTAAGATGCTCTCTCCTTCAAATAGTGTGAAAGAAGATAGCGGTGGGAAAGTTGTATCGACTTCTGAGAAGGATGATATGCCAGGATCTAAATTTGAAAAGGTGCTTATTTTTATTTTCTTTTTATCTAGTTTTAATAGCTTGAGATGGCTTAGACTTATGTATCCTAGAGTAATTGATAGCTTCAATGTGAGTAGGTGGGACAGAAAGTACTGAATCATTGGTTTAATGATGTTTTTACAAGTGTCCCGATAAAGAAATGAAAATTTAATTTGGTTTTCTCTTCCTCTCCACCAAGATCACCATCTCCAGAAAATGCAAATCCCAAAACATTTTGTAGTGAAGTTTCTTCTCTAGAAAGATCCCATGCCAACTTGAATGGTCATGGAGAGAAACATATTCTTGATAGAATTGATATCGAAGAGGAATGTCCTCAACATGATCTTGGAGGCACGAATTAAAATGAATTTCAATCTACTGAGATTTTCATCAAAGGAAATTCTATTCCTGAGAAAGTTGTTAGCAGTGTAAATTTTCAGGAATTACAAAGTCAACAAAAACTGCTTGTATAAGTTATCTTGGGCATAGTGTCAATGGCCTAGAAGAAAGAAGGGCCAGAGCACAATTCCATCTATCAAAAAGTGCAAATTCAGCATCACTAGGTAACCTTTCAAGGTCTGCAAAGCCAGTCTTTTCTTTGGGCCATTACCATGGACCATTACTTATATTTTGAAAAGCCGATCTTTTCTTTGGGCCCCATTTAGGATATATATTTATCTGACTTGAATAAATATCAGCTAGCAAAGCAATGGGTTTTGAGCTCAAAGATTTCAACTGGATTCTCAAGCATCACATTCGTCAATTCTTCAAGATGCTTTCTATTTAACTTTTATTGCTACTCAATCAACACCTTGATTGGTGGAAAGATGATACAGTAGGGACTAGGGTCTCTGTTCATCACCACTCCTGGCATGCTTGTGCTGACCATGGCTTGAACTTGTCACTTTGCTGACTATGGCTTGAACTTACCATTTGTGACCACTGTCACAATGTTCTTTGTACGCCCACCCTTAAAACTATGTCTTTTGTACCTGAACTGCAAGTATTTAATTTTGGTTCGCTGAAAATTTCAAACATGGGGTACCCAAGGCATTTATATTATCCAACAATGGAACTAGGTACATCACCAATCCTTTGAGCAGTCATAAGAGATTGGCCACATTGAGTGTAAAATTATAATAACTAAGATCAACATGCATTGTTTTTGGGTTCATAAACTTGATTGCAATTTTCACAATAATGTTTCTTTGTACTTTTCTTAGTTTTGATAGTTCTCCTGGTTTGTATAGTGCCAAATCTGCACCTGGAAAACACAACATCAAAATTCCTACACCCACAACTGTCCCTACATCAACACTAATCATTTGGATTTTAAAATTTTTCCCTTGCTAGAACGGGAATCCTATTTCAATGATCTACAAAGGGGGAACTCTAGAAGAACATGGGAACATGTATAATTGACAGAAAGATGGCAAGGAAATCTTAGTTGTGTCATGTTGGAAGTTTGAACCCAGAAAATGCTAACATGTGCCATTAAAGATTATTTTTAAAAAATAAATATTTACATCAAACATGTAAAAATGATATAAAAATTCTCATTTATGGTGTCATCAGTTTAAAAAAATCAATAATTTATCTTTTTCAGACACCCAAATATTTGCCCTCCAGATATATCAGAAATTTAGGTTTTATATGCAATAAGTAGTTTATTTATGCACCACTTTTTTTACGCACCACTTTTTTTGAACATTGACTCTTGTTTCACCAACCTTTCTATAGGTTGAAGTTGACTTAGTGCTTTCAACCCATGCAAATGCATGTCAATGGTTTGAGATAAATAAAAAACAAGCAACCAAACAGGAGAAGACAATAGCTGCACATGCAAAGGATTTTAAAGATGCGGAGAAAAAGACTCAACAAAAGTTGCCACAGGTATGAATTAACATTTTTCATAGTGCCACAAATAAACTAGTTTTCAATGTCATCCTTTACCTTGTTCTGTTTTTATTGGAAGGAACAAACTTATCTTTGGAGTAACCCTATTGAGATTTCAATATAGTGATGACTATTTACTGCCTTAGTAATGCAGAGTTATTACTTATTTGCAGCAGTTCAACATAGGGACTAAGAAATGGAAAGGAAACACAAATAGAGTGGCACATTTCTTATTTCAACCACTAACAGTCAGATTGGCAATATCGACACAGTGGCCAGACTTTGCATGCGTTTATGTAGTCTTGCAGAACTCTGTGACAACCTGCTAGATGAAGATAAGTTAAGATAATTCTATTATTGTCCAATAAATGACCACAAAAGTAGGTCAATGGGACTGTGTGGTACCATGATTGTTAATACAAAGTGGGAGCACTAAGGTGTCTCCTATAAAAGCAAGAAGCATGAATCTAAACTAAACACCAAACCAAGAGGAGCTAGTGGAATGCTTACCAATGTAGCCGCAGAATATAGCTACATTGGAAACCGATGGAGCTAGCGAAATGCTTACCAATGTAGCTATGCGTTAAGGATTCTGCTGCTATATTGTTACAGCAGAAAACTACTTGAGGTCCCTTCCAAATATGCTCCTCTTAAAACCAAATGCTGCCACAAATATGAAATATGTGCTTTACCATGAATAGAAATTTAACTACTACCTCTCAATGAAATGAGAGTAGTAAATTCTCTATCTCAACAGTAATAACTGCAATGGACTAAGGAGGGTTAAACCACAACCTTGTCCCTTCTTATGGAGTAGAGTTACCCCTTACAATGAATTCCTTACAACAACATTGAATTGTAGTTACCAATGGTACAAAAATATTTGCACTTAATAAATGCAGTTGAAATACTTGAAGGACTAGTACAAGGTAAGCCATTATGGTTCTATAGTAGCTTGGTAATCATTATTTTGTATGCTTGAATGATGCAAAATTTGTTTGAATATTATCATTGTCAAGCAATAACAACTTATTAAAGGGTGCTAGCTCAATGGTAGAGCACCTACCTAATTATAGGCAGGAGATTGGTGGTTCGATTCCTCCATACCCTGTCATAAATTAGTGACTAAGAAAACGACTAAATTCGCATATATACGACTATTAGTAGCTAATTTCCAGTATCTTATAGCGCGAATAATGTTTAGTCATATTTAGATTAGTCATTAATATGTTATCATCTAGTAGTTTATTTAGTTGTATATTTGGTCATTAATTTTGACAATCAATTACTAAATTAGTGAGTATCAATGACTAAATCAGTGAGTATCAATGACTTAATCGGTGACTATGAATGACTAAATCAATGACTAATAATTCAACCAATTAATGACTAGTGAAATACGACTAGAGATAAGATAGTGGAAATCGGATACTATTAGTCACCGACTCAAAAATAGTCGTTTATAGTCAAATTTTAGTCATTTTTTTAGTCATTAATTTCTCATTTTGTACTAGTGATGGAAGAACATGTCCATAAGTTTTTGGAATTACTGAGCTATGTGGATTACATTAAAGATGAGAGAGTAAAAATCCAATGCTTCCTTGGGAGTCTACCACAAATTTTCAGAGATAGAATTGAGTTTGTTAATCCACTGAGTCTTGATGAAGCCATTAGAATGGCAATGCATTGCTATGAGCAGAGTAAAGGAAAATCAGAGGTTAACCCATCATGGAAAGGAAAGCCTAGAGGAATGTTTGATCAAAAGAAAAGTGGTTTCAAGACACCATTCAAAAGTCATCCCAGGACCTTTCCACATGGGCAGCAAGCAAGGAGTGGATTCAAGACAACAGTAGAAGCAGAAAAGGCATCAAAAGGGCCACTTCAATGTTGGGTATGTGGAGAAAATCACATGCTTAAGGATTGTCCACATCGGAAGGAGAATCCCCGAAGGTTGCACAACTTAAATGGAGCAGCAATAGTGGAGGACATGGCAAGGGAAACACCTCGAATTTATGTAGCGTTGGATAACCATCAGGAATATCATCAATCATCAGTGGTGGAAGTTGAAGGTAAGATTGCTAAGCAATCTATTTCTGTTTTGATTGATCCAGGATCTACTCATAGTTATGTTTCTCCAAAAGTGGTTGAAGGTTGTTCTCTTAGAAAAGTGAAGCACAATAAGTCTTGGCTAGTTCAATTAACCACAGGGACTGTTATACCTCCATATTCCACAGTGTCACATCTCCACTACAAAAAGAGCTAACGACACTTCCCCTACTGCTTTAAACCACTCAGAAGGAAAAAATGATGAGTGAACCTTGAAAGTAAACATACCCTAACAAGTTTTCACCCAGCTGAGACTTTATTTACCCACGCTACCGAGCCTTGCTCAGTTATAAGTGCACGGTAGTCCACACTACTGCGCTATGATGTGTCCCCTACACGCGGTACTACTGCGTTATGCTCAGACCACAGGGCGTGGTACTCTTTTTATAGTCTTTTTTCCATGTCTTTTGGGATTTTGGATTTTTGAGAGATATTGGAGGATTGGGATCCCTGATTCGATCTCAACTCATTTTATGTGATTAGAAACCTTGATCCACTTACCTCTCCTTAGATCCACCCATCTCTCTTGTTGGTTAGCCCTACCATACACTATAAAAGAGAGGCATTCCATGGGAAAGAGGAGGACTCTTGGTAGTATCAAACTTATGATCTTGTAGCCTTGTGGAGATAGCTAGAGGAGGAAGCACTTGGAGCTAGAGGATTGGCTTGGACATCAAGCGACCTTTGTAAGCATTCTTCAAGTTTGTAATAAGATAACTTGTCTTGTTTTTCCCATTTCATGTGTATTGTACAAGTCTTTAGCATGGAATGTATCTAATCTAGATTTGAATCTAATATTTACTTCAAGGTATTTGGAAGCTTGTATGTTTGTTCTTTGGTTGATCTCAATAGGTTCTACATTGGAGCTTTTGGATCAAGATCTAGAAGCGGGACAAACGTCAGATCGAAAGGTGAGTCATATCTTTCTTTGTTTTTGAATGCATGTAGTCTTGTTGTGAAAATTAGTTCAGGAATTTCAAGGTAGCATTTGTTTCGTTTTGTTCTCACCTTATAGTCAGTTAGAAGTCTGCTTTAGGTTCAGTGAATTTTGACTTAAAACAAGACAAGTTATCTTATTACAAACTTGAAGAATGCTTACAAAGGTTGCTTGATGTCCAAGCCAATCCTCTAGCTCCAAGTGATTCCTCCTCTAGCTATCTCCACAAGGCTACAAGATCATAAGTTTGATACTACCAAGAGTCCTCCTCTTTCCCATGGAATGCCTCTCTTTTATAGTGTATGGTAGGGCTAACCAACAAGAGAGATGGGTGGATCTAAGGAGAGGTAAGTGGATCAAGGTTTCTAATCACAGAAAATGAGTTGAGATTGAATCAGGGATCCCAATCCTCCAATATATCTCGAAAATCCAAAATCCCAAAAGCCATGGAAAAAAGACTATAAAAAGATTACCGCGCCATGTGGTCTGAGCATAACGCGGTAATACTGCATATAGGGGACATAGCATAGCGCGGTAGTGTGGACTACCACGCACTTATAACTGAGCAAGGCGCGGTAGTGTGGGTAAATAAAGTCTCAGCTGGGTGAAAACTTGTCAGGGTAAGTTTACTTTAAAGGTTCACTCATCATTTTTTCCTTCTGAGTGGTTTAAAGCAGTAGGGGAAGTGTCGTCAGCACTTTTTGTAGTGGAGATGCGACACTGTGGAATATGGAGGTATAACAGATGCCCCCTAAAGTGTGAGGTCAGAAGGGACTGATGGCCGAAAGACTTTACGAATATTGTGCAGAGATAGCATCGAGGAGAACGACAAGGAGCTGAAACAGAAACAAAGTGTTAGATATACCACCGAGGTGGGCATCCCCATGCTCGAAAACAAATGACTCGAAGCATGGCTGCCGACCAATACATTGCAGATCCATGAGTACTGAGATGATATAGATTGTGGACAGATCATGGCTACTATGAACAAGCGTAGATCCATGAGACAATAATGACACAGCCATGACCAATACAATAAGTGGATCTGTGTGACAATACAAAGGACATCTCCATCGCAACCTGGGCATAATCAAGATACTGAGGTACGCCCAGGGTCTTCTACCCGATCGCATAAGATACGAATCTAACCATGTGATTACAAGGTGTTGAAGTCGAACATGGTAGAAACCATTTGATTACCGGTCAATGATGTGAACCGTTAACAAATGCGAGGGAGATCACCAATGATGATGATGATTCCCAAGGTATCAATAGTACATCTCAACGAAATGCGAATAGATGAGTTGATGTCGAGCATTCGAGAGATCGTCCGATCAGAGGTCAATGATGTAAACCTACTGTCGAACATGAGGAAACTTGCCATTGAGGCATGGAGGTACCAAGGTACTAATAGTTGATCTCTAAGTCCGATTCCCAGATAGTGATTTGGCGTCGACGGGAATAGATTCGTCGAAGGCGGGCCATAATGATTCCCACATA
This sequence comes from Larix kaempferi, assembly GCA_027924585.1. Classification (NCBI taxonomy): domain Eukaryota; kingdom Viridiplantae; phylum Streptophyta; class Pinopsida; order Pinales; family Pinaceae; genus Larix; species Larix kaempferi. The sequence continues at coordinate 24,680,994 of BSBM01000660.1, forward strand.
ATCGACACGAAATCGGCACGAACGATAAGATGATAAAACAATGGAGTATGTACTGACACAACGGAGGCTTGACACAATGAATGACTCTAAACAATGCAATCCTTTGAACATATAACGGCATGTAATAGGACTTGGCAGCAGGGATTATTGATAGCAGAGGATAGACACTGGATGAGTAGGCTCGTGGCCAGGGAGACGACTCAGGATGATGACCATAACTCAGTGAAAAATGGATACTCAATATAGACAAGAGACAGACACACACCATGTTCAAAGGTAACGACTGACAAACTGCCATAACAAACTTGACTTGTTCCCCATATTCCCCCGACATGATAGACGAGTACCTCTTTGTTGTTTTTCGAGCTTGAAGAGGATAACAGATGCTCGGTGTAGCTCATCTCATAGATGAGTCCAATCTCACATGTTTTACGAACCTGAGAAAGGAGGGGTTCGTCCCAAAGTGGGTCCTTCAATGTTAAATTTTAACGAGCCCAAGGAAGGAAAGCTCGGTAGTTTCTCATATTTAGAGAGCCTGAAAAACTTAAAGGAAGCTCCGCAATGTACTTTTTCGTAAATTTAGTCCCTCGATCCCGAAAAAGTGTAAAACAATTCCCGATAGAACTCTCCCAGCTGAGATTGACTGAGGTATACCTTTCTTGTAAATAGTCTAGACAGGCCGAAAAAGGGGTAACCTATCACCGAATAGACGACCTTTCAAATACTTTTACAAGTGTGAAAGAGTCAAGATCACTTGGCAATCTTTTCAATTTTAAGGAGTCTAAAAAGAGCTTAACTATGGACTCCAATGGTCTTTTTCGTAATTTTTAATTATTCTGGTCCGAAAAAAGAATAAAATACAACCAGTATAATACTTTCCTCATCGTTTAACGAGCATGAGTAAAGCTGACCGTACTCGACACCATTTACTTGAGTTTGACAAGCACGACACGGGTGTAAAAGTGCTTGGAATCTTTTTCAAGTTTTAATCCAGAGCACGAAAAAGATAAAGTAGGCTCAAAATGAAGGTCAAACAATGGATAAATGCCAGTGTGAATATGTTGCTTTTTTACAGGAGATCCTGTCAATAAATGCTCATAAAACTAGATATTAGCAATGTGAAATGAGTTTTATCCCAGCTAGATAAAATAATAATAAAAAATAGGTGAAAAAGTTATAAAAGGAATAAGTTAAAGGAGAAAGTTACCATTTCACTTGTTTTTTTTACCAAAAGAGGAGATTTTACCCACTTGAGGAGCAAAACTTCAAGGATCCATATTTGGAGTTTCAGGGCACCGTTTCAACAACCGTCTGCGCCAGGTAAGAGCTCTCGAGCTCCTCTTTCATTTTATGTAGGAATCATTTGCTTTCAGTAAGGAAAATTGATTTTTTGGGCGAGCCCTACTGGGCAAAAATCGCCCTTCACAGTACCGCGTGGGGCCCATATCGGGAAACGCGGTACTGTTCAACAGTACTACGCTGTGGGGTTAGGACGAAATGCGGTACTGTGCAGTACTGCGCGGCAATAATTTCCCTAGGCGCGATGAAAGCGATTTTTAAGATGAAAAAATCAATTTTCCTCAAATTTTTTGTTGAAGCCAAGTTGTTAAATTATTACTAAATGTTTCCCCTGACCTTTTGTAGGAGTTTGCAATTCGTTTGGATCAAAATGGTCAGTTGGAAAGAAAGAGAGCATGAAGTAGATGATTTGGCGGCCGAAAATCACTTACCGACTGTGACCACATTGCGAGAATGTGGTTTGTTGACGTTCTTTAAGACCAAAGGGATTCGTCAGCAACCCAAGCTTCTCACCCATCTTATTCAATTGTGGGACCCTGACATTGAAGCTTTCCGAGTGGGAGAGCACGTCCTCGAAATTCAACTAGAGGACGTTTACTTTCTCACAAGCCTCTCAAAAAGAGGAGCCTGGGTGAATTTTACCGGATACACAGCCTCAGAAGCGAGCACAGATGATTTGATTGCTCGGTATTGCCATTAGGGTTCGAGTAAGAGAAGCGGGAAGGTGGTCATAAAAGATGTTATAGAACTTCCTGTAAAAACTGTTTTGTTCACCATTGCACGTGCAACAGGGAGTACGGGTCCCCATCAGGCGTCCCGTACACAAATGAATCTCGCAGCGGAGTGTATGGTGGGGACAGTATTTAACTGGTGTGAGACGGTGTTGGCCAATCTCAAAGAACAAGTGCACAAGTGTAGGGTTGGAGCGAATTCCCAATTTGGCTATGGGAGTATCCTGGTCACCTTCTTTTTGGCGAGGGTGCCATTATTGCGCCCACAGATATCTATGGCCCCCCATCCACCTACCGAGCCATGGATGGCTCGATGGAGTGATTATGCTGAACGTCTTGGGGGACCTCAGCGCTTAGCCTTTGGTGAGGATTTCTTCTCCTGGCTTGAGGAGCAGATAGTGATGATCGATGACTACCCCTATGCAGGGGTGGACTTCCGCGAGGACATCGACTTGGCACTGCCAGAGGATGATGATTGGGACAACTCAGGTATGACCTTCATGGATATATGTTTTTATTTTTATTTTTTGAATATATAATTTTTATTGCTTTTTTGGAATGTGTAAAAGACTTCTAATGTATGTTCGTATGCATGTCGCAGACCGTGGACCACAGATACCAGCTGGGTACTCGCCATTATGTCGCGGTGGTGTTGATCGCCAAGCCGCTCCAGAAGAGGAGGAGGACGAAGATGAAGCAGGAGGAGTCCGAGATATAGAGAGGAACTTACAGGGCTTGACTCATGGTATCCCTGTTATGAGGATGGATGACGTCCCTTTGCACCTCCAGCGGCATACTGTAGGTGTGCCTAGTCGTATTGGTCGACTTCTTCGTAGGGTGGCTCGAGCTGTGGTGTGTTATCACCAGCAGCGCGAGGAATCTGACGAGGGACATGATAGGTCTCCCAGATCTCCGTAGATGATAGCTTTTGATCTTTTTGCGGCATGTACACGATATGTAGGCTTTGAGAGCCAAATTTTGTATGGGATTTGGTCCCAAATTTTGTCTTTGACGCAAACTCTATGTATTTGGAAAACACTCTTATATACAGTGATATGGACCTATTTTCATGATCTATTTATTTACAGTGACTTGTGCATTTCATTTTTATGATGTATTCTTATGTATGGGCAAGATGCCAATCCAAAATGTAATTAGCCAATGAATCAGCTATACAATTGAATTCTCTCGGTATGTGTTGATATGAAATGAAATTAAATGATTGTTCCAAGAGGCGTACTCTACTAAATAAATGAAGTAGTATAGGATCGCGAACTGTGTAAACACGGTTTAGATGAGAAACCACGAGTTGGGAGTCTAAAAAGACTGATAGGGAGTCAATTCCAAGTGAAGCAACTTCCATCAAGAGACCAATGACTGCATGGTACTCCGCGATGTTGTTGGTTGCAGGACCTAAACAATTGGCTCCCGAAGATATCAACTTGCCAATGGGAGAATAAACTACCCATGCTGCGGAAGCGAGATTCCGGGTATGTCGGCTTGCACCGTCGGCGAATCCGAAGTAGGCAGACATCTGCGCATAAAATCACGAGTCAAAGTAAGAGTGGATACATGAGGTCCACGCGCACACCAAAAAATGAGTAAAAGAAAACTAAGTACATTATGTACAACAAGTAACCCGCATAGGGAAACCTTACGCATAGAAGCATTTGAGGTACAACCCATTGCGGGGCCATGCCAATGGCATACCATCACAATCGATTAGTTCATAGGCTCCTTTTTTCTAAGACACGTTTTACAACAAAGGGGCCGTACCACATAGATTCTAACTTTCCTTTTCCAAGCTTATCGTGCATTTGATCATATGTAAGTACGAGGTCACCTTCATTGAAGATCCGAGGTTGAACGGATTTGTCATATTGAGCTTTGAGGCGTTTTTTATGGGCTTCATTAGCTAAAGCAGCGTCGCGGCGGGTTTCATCTAGCTTAGCTAGGTATAGAAACCGTTCCTCTTCGGAAGTGGTGTGTGGAAGTATCTCTATGGCTATCTTAAGTGATGGAATTTTACATTCAATCGAAAAAATGGCTTCTAGGCCATACACCAGTTGGAATGGTGTGAACCCAGTAGCACTTTTCACTGAGGTTCGGTATGCCCATAGTGCTGAGAACAGAGCTGAGTGCCAGTTGGATTTCTGGGTACCACAATACGTTGAATCATTCTTTTTCAGGACTTTGTTAATGGCTTCAACTTGGCCATTAGCTTGTGGGTAGTAAGGGGTTGAGTTTTCATGGCGAAAACCCAACTTGACACTTAGTTCTTCGATCATATGGTTCCGGAAGTGGGAGCCATGATCGGTCACAATAGATTGTGGGACACCGAATCTAGATATGATATGATTGAATATGAACTGCGCTGCTGGTTTGCTGTCCTCAGCATACGTAGGCATCGCTTCAGTCCATTTCGTGAAATAGTCGACAGCTACTATGACATAGCTATGCCCCCCGGCTGAAGTGGGCTTACAGTGCATGAAATCTATGCCCCATTTGGAAAAAGGGCCGACGACAATAACAGGATGGAGTGGAGTAGGATGCGAGCGTGCTTTACTATGAAAGAACTGACATGGCGGACACTTCTTGACTGTTTCAATGCAGTCTTTGAAAATTGAGGGCCAGAAGTATCCTGCTCGCAGTATTTTCTGGGCCATAGCCATCCTAGAGAGATGACCACCACATGCTCTAGCATGGAAGTCATTAAGAACGCGTTCCACCTCATCTAAGGTCAAACAGCGTCGAAGGACAGTGTCGACACCACGTCGATACAGAGTATCGTTGACTATGATGTAGTACTTAGCGTGATGTCGGATGCGTCGTCGTTCATCGCGAATGAGATCGGGGCGGAAGCGTTGGGTTTGGAGATATAATATAATATCCCCATACCACAGATCAGACATGCTAATGAGGAACAATGATTCGTCAGGAAGAGAATCAATGGGCTCGGATTGCTCAGTGGCATGGGGCAAGTTACAAATTAACTTCGCAAAGACCAGAGATTTTTTGGACTTGGCTTTGACAAACTCCAAGTCGAACTCTTGAAGGATGACAATCCACCGAGAGTATTTTCCCCCAAGCACTTGGCACGTGAGGATATAATACATTGGATTGAAGTCGACGATAATAGTGGTCTGGCGGAGTAAGATGTAATGACGGAATCTCTGGACAGCAAATACTATTGCCAGAGCCAGTTTTTCAACATGTGAATAGCGAGTTTCAGAGTCGAGAAGACTCTTACTAAGATAGTATACCACATTTTCTATGCCGTTTTGGTCTTCCTGGACTAGCACCATACCGATGGTGGAAGTCGAGGCTGCGAGATAAAGAATGTAGTCCCGTGTGTAATCGGGGGGTTGGATCACAGGATATTTGGTTAAGGCTGCCTTTAGATTGTCAAAGGAGCGTTGGGATTCGTCATCCCAGATAAAGGGAACATTCTTCTTGAGAAGCCGCATGTAGCCTTTTGTTATCTCGGACAAATTACAGATGAAATGGCGTAGAAAGTTTGCATGCCCTTGCAAACATTGAAGTTCTGGAATGTTGGTGGGTGAAGGCAGGGCTAAGATAGCTGCTACCTTTGCAAGATCTAAACGTATCCCACTTTTGGAGACTATGAAGCCCATCAGTTTTCTGGCTTCTACACAAAAGACGCACTTATACGGGTTCAAACGTATATTGTAGCGACGGCACCTTTTGAAAATGGCACTTAACTGGTCTGGATGGTCTTCCTGGGTCCGAGAATGAGCGGGAAGGTCATCAAGATATGGTTCTACAATATGTTTGATGTCATGAAATGCGTATGACATCGCCCATTGGAAAGTTGCCCCGGCATTTTTAAGGCCAAAAGGTAACTTTCTATATGCAAAAATCCCCCAAGGGCAGATAAAGGTCGTTTTGTGCCGGTCGGCTGGGAGGATATCGATCTAATTATAGCCAGAGAAGCCATCCATAAATGAAAATATGACACTCCCGTCACAGTTATCGATGATCTGGTCAATGAACAGAGTTGGGTAGTTGTCCTTTGGACAAGCTTTGTTCAAATCACGGTAAACAACATAGACTCTAATCATTCCCTGTTTCTTGGCTACGGGAACGATGTTGGATACCCATTCTGTCAATGGGACAGGATAGATAAAACCAACACGCAAAATTTTTTCAACTTCTGCTTTAATGGCAGCTGCCTTACGAGGATGGACGGGTCGAAGCTTTTGCCGAACAGGTTGGGTGCCAGGGAAAGTTGTAATTTCGTGGACCACAATCGAGGGGCCTATTCCTGGCATTTCTTCATAACTCCAAGCAAAAACATCGCGAAAAGTTTTGAAGTAGGCACTATAGAACTCCATTTCCAGGGGAGTACATGTTTTGCCGATATGAATGTTTTCCACGATACCAGGCTTCACTGAAATATCAATGGGAGTGGTTGCTATCAGGTTAGCCAAGTTTCCTTCGGAACATATCTCGTCGAGGGAAGTGGGGAACTTGGTTTGAACCATCCCAAGTGAATTACTAGATTTTGTATCAGGCTCAAGTGGCTGAATGGTGGGGAATGAAGATCGATGATGAAAATATCCCCATGGTGGCTTATCACCGCACATAACCTCCATAATTGATTCGTCAGTGGGAAAAATCAAATTGAGAGGATCAAAAAGTGGTGGGTGTGGATGAGTTTCAGCCGAGAGCTGTGCCACGGTGTGATTAGTAGAACAGTCGACCCAATCGGTGGCAGATTGGATCACTTCATAAGCTGCGAGGTTTCTGTTTAAAGGCATGGAGTTGCCGTAGCCTTTAATCTGAGTGGGACTCGGAATCACCCATGAATCATCGGAAGGGGTGACATTCGATGAAATCATGTTGGCTGGTTGAAGATGGGTTCCCAGCTCAGGAAAAACTCCAATGAGGGAAGAATCCTTCATGAGACCAACACCAATGTCTTGGAACCGGTATCGAGGTTGATCCAATAATGGGACGGTGTTGGCGGAGTTCGGATGGGAGTCTGGGATACAGTAATCCAGTTGATCAATAGTGACAATTTTCCCTTCATGAGGAAATTGCACAATCCGGAAGACTGTAGATGCAATGGCGGTCATGGCATAAAACCAGTTCCGTCCAAGTAGGAGATGGTAATCCAATGGTGCATCTACGACTTCAATGTGGACGGATACTATTTTGCCCCCCAGTTCAACACCAATTGAGGGAATGAGTCCATACGGTTGAAAGCCGTGTCCATCGAACGCCCTGAGAGTAGTGGGAGAAGTTGTGACCTCGGGTGAGCCTAGGGCTCTCCAACAATTCAAAGACATAATCGATGTGGAAGCACCTTCATCTAACACAGTGCGGTGGATGATATTTCCATGGATTTTTGTGTGAACCTGGAAGGCTAACTGGTGAGAAAGCCTAGATTTGGCGTGTTCCAAGTTAAACATGATAGAGTTTGAAGTATCTGGGTCCATTGCCCGCAGTGCTGAAAGTAAGGTTCTACGCTGCGTGGGGCAGTGTTGAAGAACCTCGAGAGTCGACATGGCGCAAGGTGCTTGAGCCAAATCCTCAACAATGTTGTAGTTCTGGGCAGCTCGCGCATTAGGATTAAATGTCGCCTTTCGTATGGTGCCCTTGGGTGGGCGTAGCACTGTGTCCGTAAGCGGTCTCTTGATATGGAGATGACCAGTAGGGGGGGAATAGGAATCGGATCTTCAACAGGAGATTTCCCTTTGGCTATCTCAAGTTGTTTGTTTGAACTTGGAGGGCTGTTGTAAGTCTTTGAACGAGTGGTGATATTAACCTCTTCATTACTCGTCATGAGGATTTCACGGTTTGTGGACGTCTCTCCACAGGTGGGATTGGTCGGGTTGCCCCCTTGTGGGGTTTCTTGGGCAACCATCTGCTATTGCTGTTGAGGGAAAGGGTCAGTTAACACTACCGGGCGAGAGGATCCTTTAACAAATTTGTTGACTTCGTCCTTGTAGGGACAGTCACGTGTGTAGTGATCATATTGACAAATTAGGCAGGGAAACTTAGCCTTTCGGCGTGGTTTCTGGTCGTTGTGGGGTGGTTGTGGCTTGGGGTTCTCCTGTTGGTTCTTCTTGGTTTTACCACGATTGTTTTTCTTCTTTCCCCCAGATGGTTGTGACGTAGATTGAACTGCGTTCACTTTGGAGGAAAGGGCAGGAGAAGTAGTTGTTTTTGAAGCAGCCTGGGGTAGAGCGGGGGAAGCAAAAGCTTGTTGTCCCGTTGAGTTGGTAGTAGGCTGGGCCTTCACTGAACCAACAATACCATCAATGGGGGGTTCAATGGTAGGCTTTGTTGGATCAGTGTTAATGCAGGCGGCATGTGGAAGAAGTTCATGTAAAGTACCAGATTGAGTATATACCAAATCCATGTACTGGGCTGCTGAGATGGCTTGTTCTTCTGTAACCGGCCCGCGCATAGCGATATCTATGGCTATGGGAGGCAAAAAAGATTTTGTGAACCAATCAGCAAGTAGTTGATCTGAAACAGGTGCCTTGATTAGCCTACGGCGTCGTCGCCACTCATGGATGTGATCTGAAATATGTGTAGAAGTGGTTTGACGCAGTGAGGTTAACAGTTCTGTTCCAGTCTCATACCGGATGGGGAGCTGGAAGTGAGTCAGAAACTACATAGCCAAGGTGTTGAAATCACGAAAAGAGTGTTGTGGCAGCTCGATGTACCATTTTGATGCCATGCCGGTAAGTGTGCGTTGGAAGAGCCGAAGTCGGATGGAATCATCCATCAAGGAGTTGGATGAACACCAAAGATGGAAGGTCATCACGTGATTCTTGGGGTCTTCCCCGGGCTTGGCATCGAACTTAGGAATGTCCGATGGTAGTTTGGCTGGGATAGGTGGCCAGTGAGGTTCATGCCATATAGGATCGTTGATGGGCCTTGACAAATCAGGTAAGTCAAGTGTGGCCAAGAAGGGAAGTTGACGGTTAGTCTGCGGGTATGAGTAATAACCATGTGGTGCAGAGAAACCTGGAGGGCCCTACATAGCATACTGCTGTGTGTTATACCCATATGTGTTTCCTGGGGGGTACTGCTGGAAATTCTATGGATGGTAAGCCATCTGGTTAACTGGTTGAGTGTAGGTAACCGGTTGGTAGATGTTCTGCTGAGTGGGTATGGTACCCTAGGGTTGCTGAAACCTAGCGATGGTTGCTGCTCCTTGTTGGGGAAAAGTTACTTGGAATTATTGTGTTCCAGGAATGTTACCAGTGTATTGAGTTAGTGGAAAATTTCCCATAGCAGGGTTGGGGGGTGGCTGCGACGGTGGTGTCCATGGAAGACTCGTTCCTCCTTGAGGAGCGAGTGGAAATTGAAGTGATGGGTTCCATGGAGTTGTAGTAGCTGAAGGGTAAGGGAAGCCAGAATTCAAGTTGGGGGGAATCTGAGATTGCCCCCCAGCTTGGTTCTAGTTTCCAAAAAGTGAGTACCCCCCACTCTGTGGGATTTGAGATTCCCAAGAAGGAAGCATACCTAACGGGGGAGGTTGAGAGTGAGGCCCGGTTGGAACACCGGAATAAGGTTTCCCACTACCAGATGTGTTGTACATACCATACTGAGTAGATGCTGCTGGTTGGGAGGGTTGTTGGATGGAGCCAAAAGGTTGTCCGCCAGCAGACGGGTTGGATGGCCCTATAGGAGGAGGCTGTTGACTAGGAACGGGGTTCCCAACAAAAGATTTTCCTCCAACTAGCTGGGTTGATGACCCTATATGAGGAGGTTGTTGACTAGGAATGGGGTTCCCAACAAAAGGTTGTCCTCCAACTAGTTGGGTTGATGGCCCTGTAGGAGGAGTTTGGTTGTTAGAGTTGGGGACCACTGCAGTCGGTTGTCCACCTCCTGAGATAGTATAAATAGTGGCCAAAGGTGATCCTCCGGTCCAACCAGAAGATCCAACAGTATGACTAGGTGTTCTTCCGTCACTAGCCAAATATGATAGTGTGGATTGGCCGACGGTGCCAAAAGTACCGATTTGCGGAGGGGGTCTTCCATATCTGACAGGCGAGGACGGGGAAAAAACTGGGTTATCTCTCATAGAATGTGCGCCAAAAATGGGTGATGGCAGCAAATGTGGGGAGTTTAAACCAGCGGTATCGGCGTCGTCCATAGCGTGTTCAATGATAGGAGGACCATTGAAAACTGGGTCCGAGTTCATGTCCTGGAAAGGGTTTTCGGGATCTGGCAGGGACCTAGGTATAGTAACGTTTGAAGGTCCGGAACCATCTGCATAGGAGTAGTGTAACTCTGTGCTAGACAGGAAGTTGGGATCCCGAGAGTCAGAAGGACGAGTATTAGGGGGATATCTAGAAGCTGACGAGAGCATTTGCTCTGTGCTGCGTTTAAACCGTGTCGATATCAATGGGGAATTTGCTAGACTAACCATACTAGACTGGATGGAAGCCATGATTTCATGTCCTGGAGGGAGGTTGGGTAGAGATATAGTACGAGGTATGTTGCTAGAAGAACTTGTTTCCTGCGGATGAACACTGGGTGATGTAGTGATAACAGGCGGAAGCTCCGCCTGGGAAGTGATGAAACCATAATCAGGTTCAAAAGGTGTGTCAGGAAGTCGAGTATCTTCAACGATTTCAATGTACCCGCCTAGGACTGAAATCAAGCCAGGTATATCCTGGTCGGACCCTTCGGTGGTGCCAACAGATCCGTCTGTGTCATCATGAAAAGTGTCTGATGGACGAGAGGTGTTGACATCAGGTAAGAGGATGACCTCTGGTCTAGTAATTGGGGTTGTACTAGATTCAACCGCTGTAACGGTGTCCACTGTGACAGATAAATCTGGAATAACAGTGGGTGAAGTGACAGTGGAAGTCTCAGATATGCTAGTGGTTGCAGAAGCTGCAATAGATTCTGAGACTGTGTTGTGAATAGTAGTTATAGGCGAAACTGATGATGTGGTATGTATCGGTGGTGGAATGTTCCCTCGACCAGCACCGCGGCCAGGAGGAGCAGGAATGCATGATGCAGGTGGACCAGAGGTCCGTGGTGGTGGGGGTGGTGGAGGGATTTTGCCTTGTACTCGTCGTGATCTTCGTGGTTGATCTGACATGATGACAGGAAAATGAAAATCGGGGGTAGTATCGTAAACAAAGAACTCAAAAAATCTAATGCAGCCGAGTGTGCAGAAGAGGAGCTAGAAAAAGCAAGGCTCGCAGGCCAAAAAAGCAAGCTCTAAAATCTATATTGAGATCGGTGTCTCAATAAGCGAGTTGATAACAAGAATGGCCGGAATGCCAACAAGCAGTCCCTATAAAGAAAAAATGACCCTCTACAAAGATGAGATAACAAGCAAACTCCTAACTAAGAGCTGGAGACCTCAACAAGCTGTATCCTTCGCAAGGTGATGAAATCCAAGTTGAACAATACAACATGAGAGACCGATATAAGAAGGATATCCCTCTACCGAAAGGGATCCTAGGTAAAAGAGCCCTAGTAGAATAGTTACTAAGCTACCTTGTTCATGACACATTGGAAAAGGTTTTGGGCACTTCAGCCTTCCGAAGAAGACAATGATCGATGTTGCCTTAGGGCTAAGTGGAGTGCGGCATTCCACAGAGTCCGTCCGGTTCTCAATCTCGCGGCCGTTTAACCCCTGAAAGTTAGAAACAGTCAGGAGGCCCCTCCACAAACTGGCTGTGATCGTGTCAATAAATACTAGAGGATTTTAGTTCCCTAGAAGACAACAACTATGTTTCAGGTGAAAATGACAAGGGGGAATTATTTTGATGCCTATCCCCGGTGTCCTACCTAACTACCAAATTATTTTGATTTCCTCAAGTGAGGTTAATGTTGGTTTAATTAGGGAGATTAATTTTAGTGGTTGTCTTACTCAATCAGGTAGTGGACGTGAAACTTGATGGTGTTATGACGACTCAAACCACGCAAATGAGAATGAATAAAAAATAAGCCTTTGTCTTCGATGAAATCTAGCTAAGGAAGGGAGAGAGTTCTTCGATCAAACAAGCATGAAATTTTTCACAAGCAAAAATCAAAGCAAAAGATTTTTTCTTTTCTTTTTGTAAACAGAGCGAAACTGAAATAAACACTCTTTTTAATGCACTGATTCTACAACTAAGATGCTTCAAATATAAGAATTTCTGTGGCAAATTCAATGGTTCATTTCCTAATGCAAAATAATGCTACTAGACTTTTTCAATTCAAACAACGGAATTTCTCTCAAATGATAATTTTTTAATTACTGAAAATGATGAACACAATGTGACTATAAAAGTTACAGAGTTCAGTAAAAGGGAATAGTGGTGTTGGGTTGGTTGTGGTGAAAAAATCAAGTCAATGCAATCAAACTGGAAAAATGACCCAATATGTCAAAAATGCCACTAATTCAAACAAATCAAACTCACAACAAGGAAATAATCACACCACACAGACTATAAAATGACCAGGATGCTAACAGGCAACAGCAAAACACTACCTAAGGCAGAGAAAGACTCAGGAAACCAAGCAAGGATAAAAAATTTAAAAAATTGCAGAGACTACCGCGTGTCAGGGTCAGGCTGGAGCGCGGCACTGTTACAGTACCGCTCTGGTACTAATGCAGAGAATGCAGTACTACCGCGCTGTAATCAGTTCCGAGGGCACTGTACTGTGGCAAGGTAAGAAAAAGGCGCAACTTGAGAAAAGAAAATGGAGTTTTCAGGGTTGTTGCTAACCCAGGGGACTCAGTGATCATACAGGGAGAAAAAATACAGCGAGGAAGGGTGAATAAAGGTCGAAAAAGACCAAGATTCAAACTGGTTTGAAGTGCAATAAAAAAATCACAATCAAAAGATGAATGACAGTGAACTGAATCAATCAAGCAGAAATCAAAACCAGCGGAGTCGCCATTCTTGTTTGGTAGAATTTTTCCCTACGGATAAGTCAAAATTCACTCAACCTAAAGCATACTTCTAACTAACTCTAAGGTGAGAAAAAAACGAAACAAATGCTACCTTGAAATTCCTGAACTAATTTTCACAACAAGATTACATGCATTCAGAAACAATGAAAGATGTGACTCATCTTTCGATCTGACGTTTGTCCCGCTTCTATCTCTTGATCCAAAAGCTCCAATGTAGAACCTATTGAGATCAACCAAAGAACAAAAATACAAGCTTCCAAATACCTTGAAGTAGAGATTTGATTCAAATCTAGATTAGATACATTCCATGCTAAAGACTTGTACAATACACATGAAATGGGAAAAACAAGACAAGTTATGTTATTACAAACTTGAAGAATGCTTACAAAGGTTGCTTGATGTCCAAGCCAATCCTCTAGCTCCAAGTGCTTCCTCCTCTAGCTATCTCCACAAGGCTACAAGATCATAAGTTTGATACTACCAAGAGTCCTCCTCTTTCCCATGGAATGCCTCTCTTTTATAGTGTATGGTAGGGATAACCAACAAGAGAGATGGGTGGATCTAAGGAGAGGTAAGTGGATCAAGGTTTCTAATCACAGAAAATGAGTTGAGATCGAATCAGGGATCCCAATCCTCCAATATCTCTCGAAAATCCAAAATCCCAAAAGCCATGGAAAAAAGACTATAAAAAGAGTACCACACCCTATGGTCTGAGCATAACGCGGTAGTACCGCGTGTAGGGGACACAACATAGCGCGGTAGTGTGGACTACCGCGCACTTATAACTGAGCAAGGCGCGGTAGTGCGGGTAAATAAAGTCTCAACTGGGTGAAAACTTGTCAGGGTAAGTTTACTTTCAAGGTTCACTCATCATTTTTTCCTTCTGAGTGGTTTAAAGCAGTAGGGGAAGTGTCGTCAGCTCTTTTTGTAGTGGTGTGCCCCATAGAATTGAATGGACTCCACACACATGCAAAGTTAAATGTACTACCATTAGGATCTTATGATGCCTTAATTGGCATGGATTGGTTGGAAAGACACAGGGCCAAGTTGGACTGTTATGAGAAAGCACTTGAGTGCATTGATGAAGAGGGAAGGCCAAGATTGGTAAGAGGAATTCCCAAGCAAGTTCCAGTAAGGCATATTTCAGCCTTACAGTTGAAATTTTTTTACAAGCATGGTTTCCAATTATATGCAGACCATATATCAGATTCGTCAGAGGACAAAGGACCAAGGATATAAGATTTCTCATTATTGCAAGAGTTCCAATATGTGTTTTTGGAAGAAGTGTCGGGACTACTACCAAAGAGAGATATTGATTTTACCATCGATCTTGTTCCAGGGGTAGCACCAAATTCCAAGGCTCCTTATAGAATGAGCACACCGGAATTGGTAGAGTTGAAGATGCAACTACAAGAATTAATGGACAAGAGTTATATCGGGCCTAGTGTGTCTCCTTGGGGAGCACCGATGTTATTTTTCAAGAAGAAGGATGCAGCATTAAGTGTGTGTAAATCAGATTTGAAGACAAGAGTTCTTGAAGCCTAAAACAATGATGAAACTTGCCTTCAAATTAAAGAGAAGTTGCAGCAGGGTAGTGTGGATGAAAAGTGTGTGGGATATCATCTCGGTGAAGATGATATCCTCATATACAAAGATAGACTGTACATCCCAAATAGTGCATATTTGAAAAAGATAGTGATGGATGAAATACATCAAATGCCATACTCTGGACATCCAGGATATCAAAAGACTATAACAACAAAAAGAAAGAAATACTTTTGGCATGGTATGAAGAAGGACATAGCTGAGTACATTTCTAGGTTTCAGAAGTGCCAACAAGTCAAGGTAGAGCACCAACATCCAATAGGATTGTTCCAGCCCTTACCCATTCCGGAGTGGAAGTGGGAAGTGATCTCTATGGATTTTATAATAGGTATGCCCATGACAATGAAGAAGCATGACTCAATCATGGTTGTGGTGGACAAGCTATCAAAGGTAGCTCACTTCATTCCAGTCAAGTCCACTCACAAGGCTAATGACATTGCAAATATCTTCATGAGAGAGATATTCAGATTGCATGGATTTCCCAGGGCAATAGTTTCTGATTGTGATACTAAGTTCACTTCCAATTTTCGGAAAGGATTATTTCAGGAATTGGAGACTATATTGAATTTCAGTACATCATATCATCCTCAAACAGTTGGCCATACTGAGAGGGTGAATCAAGTCCTTGAAGACATGCTGAGAATGTATGCGATGGATAAACCATCCAAGTGGGAAGATTACCTACACTTGGTAGAATTTGCATACAATAATGGACATCATGCATCCTTGGGGATGAGTCCATTTGAGGCATTGTATGGCAAGGGATGCATGACTCCAGTGAATTGGGACAGCCTGGTGAATAGGGTATTACTTGGACCAGAGATGATCAAGGAAATGGAATAGGAAGTTGCTAAGATTAGGCAGAATTTAAAGGCATCTCAGGACAGGAAAAAGAATTATGAAGATTTGAAAAGAGTGCATAAGGAATTTCAGATTGGGGATCATGTTTATTTGAGAGTGAAACCAAGAAAAATTTCTCTCAAGTTGGGGATTTCTGCCAAGTTTTCACCAAGGTATTGTGGGCCATTTGAAGTCCTAGATAGGATAGGACCAGTTCCATATAGAGTTGCATTGCCTGCTAACATAAGAGCTCATAATTTTTTCCATGTATCTTTGCTTAAGAAGTATGTACATGATCCTAATCATATGATTGATTGGAATGTGATATAGGTGGAACCCGAGGGAGAGTTCCAAGTAGAGCCTATGCATTGGTGATGTATATGTAGCTTCAGAATGTATTTCACCCATGTATTTCATCTATGTATATTGTACTCCTATAGAGATGTTATTATTCCTCTATACGGAAGTGTCGTCATTTGTATTAACAAGTGTCGCAAGTTTCGTAACTTGCTGATGGGTTGTTAGACCACCATGTGTGGGGTCGGCCCTGATTAAGTTAACATTTTGTTATTGTACTAAGCTAGACAAGTCGACCCCACAAGTTTATTGGGCAGTCAGGATAAGTATAAATAGAGATCTGATCTCTATTTGGATCACTTCATAACTCACTCTTCCTTCACTCGAAAAGTGGCGCACATGTGAGGAGGAGGATCAGCTGCTAGGAGGAGTCTATCTCTGTGTACTTTGGTTGTACTATTGCTCTATCTATCTCTGAGGAAGTTGTGGGTTTTTTCACCTTAGAGTTTTCCCCACGAAAAATCTGTGTGTCTATTGTCTCTTATGTTTTGCTTCTTGTGATGATTGACATGCTTGCTATGATAGATATGCATTGATATACTGTACATGTTATTCTCTCAGTAAAGATCCTAGAGTATATTGAATTAATGCTAAAAAATTAACATGGTATCAGAGCTAACCTAAGAAAAAAACATTGTGTAGTGACGAAAACCAGGGTTTCTTGTTTATTGGGTTTCTCTCCATAGATTTTGGAAAAGTAATATGATATATTGACTCTCCTCAGCAAGGTGAATCTATCTGTCCAATCAGAATTCAATTTTGAGCACTTTCAGTTTTGGCCCTAAAAATTAGGGTTTCCTAAACAATAGGAATTTCTGAAATCTGAAGACACGGCTGGAAGCTCCTTGGAAAAATCGAAGTTTAGAGCTTTGGATCGAGATTTTTGGCTGGGTAAATCTTCAGGAAACGCAAACCCTAATTCAGGGTCCTCCCTAGTGAACCCGGGAAGACTAAAAGGCATTTCTGAAGGGTGAAGCTTTGCAGATCTCAAATTCTGAATACACCAGGCCGATCAACTCATCAAGGTGCATCTTTCTATCCCTTCAGAAAGTTGAAATTCACATTTTTAATTTTTAGGGTTTCTCTAACAAACCCTAATTCGGGACCAGATCCAGTTTTCAGTGGTAATACCTAAATCTTTTCTATTTTGAATTACTCTTTAAAGATGTCTCACCACACCAAGCTTGAGGATAAGCTTGAAGGGGCTGATAACTTCCGAGCCTGGAAGTATAGGATTGGGTTAATCTTGGAAGAAAATGAATTGGATACATATATCGGTTCTGAAGTCCCCGTCCCGGAGGATGAAGAAGCTAAAGCATTGCAAAAGAAGAACTTGGTCAAGGCAAAGAGAATCATTGTTGATTCTATCAAAGGCCATCTCACACCACATGTGTCATCTCTGAAGACACCCAAGGAGATGTTTGACTCTTTAACCAAGCTATTTGAAGGGAAGAACATAAATCGGAAGATGACTCTGCGGATCCAATTGAAAGGGGTCAAGCTGTTGAATGGAGAAACCATTCAATCTTATTTATCCAAGGTCTCTCAGATCAAGGAACAACTTGAAGTTGTCAATGAAGTAGTAGATAATGGTGAAGTGTTTATGACTACTCTAAATGGCCTACCTAGGTGATGGGATTCTTTCTTTCAAGGAATTTGTGCTAGAAAGAAATTAATCTCTTTCAATAGATTGTGGGAGGAATGTTCACAAGAAGAGGCTAGGCTTGTAGCCGAGAAGAAAAGATGGGAAATGAAGATCAAGCTCTCACATCTCACACCAAAAGAAGCAATCCTAAGAAGGAACACTCTCATTACAATAAATCCTCTCACACCAATCACAAGAATAGGAAAGAGATGAGATGTTTCACATGTAATGAGAAAGGACACTTTGCTACAGATTGTCCCAAGAAGAAGAAAGACAACAACTTCAACAAGAAGAAGAACAACAAGAAGAAGAGATACCATGCTCATGTTGCTGAGGATGATGAACCTCCCAAGAAGAAGGCTAGAGCAGAAAGTGATGATGATGACTCATCAAGCAAAGAAGAGTATGTTCTAATCTCTTCTCTCACAGGTACTATTTCTCATGGTTGTAATGATTGGGTTATTGACAGTGGGGATTCCAAACACATGACTGGGTTTTAAGAATCTTTTGCAAATCTATCTGAACATGAGTCACCCCATAAAGTGAAACTTAGGGATGACTACCAATACCCCATCAAAGGAAGTGGTGAAGCCTCCTACAACCTAGATTTTGGAAAGTCTTTGAAGCTGAAAGAAGTTCTCTATGTAACTGGGCTCAAGAAAAACCTACTCTCCATATCTGCATTGGATGCAAAAGGTATGAGGGTTGCATTTGTAGATGGACAAGTAATAATGTGGCCAAAAAGTAAAACTATTGATGATGCAGTAGTGATTGGAGAGCAAGAGGGAGGATTGTACAAATTGAAGGGACAACCTGAACATGCTATGGTGACATGAAGACAAAGATTCATCCATAGTCATGGATCACATAGAGGTATGTATAATTTGGTTTTGCAAAGGTTAACTTATGAGTTATGCAGGTCATTGAAGAGAACAAAAAAACATTGCTAGATATAACTAGCAAATATGACGACCATGTATGCATTTCCTATATCAAAGGATCTTATACTTTTGTATGATTGATAATGATTAGTCATGAAGTTACAAGTTTAAGTAATCTAGGGTTTATGCATATTATGTCTCTTACCTTGATTGATGATATGACTAACGAGAAGAGTTCTATAGTCAAATATGAATATGCATGAGTAAGAGAAGTCTTCCCTCAAACCTTGAATGATAATGCTTATTATCTATGTTTGAAATAATCATGACTATACATGTTTAAGATCATTTTGTTTTGATAGTATACTAATGAATGTATGATTATGTATGAGATCTCGAGGATAACACAATGATGATAGTCGTAAGCATGCATAGTGATCGAGGATGGATATAAGTTCAAGGACAGGTAATCCAGGAAGCAAATATCAAGAGGGAGCACACTCCAGTAGTTCCTGCAAGGAAGCAAAGATTGAGAGGGAGTCCACACAACAAACAAACAAAGATAAGTATTTGAATTGTCATTTATTGTATATCTGATTGTTTAAATAATATTGTTCAATGATATATATACTTATGTTCCTAGACTTAGGTTGTATATTATGCATATTAGAATAATTGCATTAATGAACAGTATACTACTAATATGCATGTGATGGGTAAGTGGCCTATGGCACTGTACAACATCCCTTTGCTACTTATCTAGAATGAAACCTCTTTGCTGACATAATGGGAGTTGTGCACACTCTTAACAATGTTCTGGTAGAGATTGGAAGGCATTTGAAAGTTACGGGATATGGATAAATGTTGTATTAAAGCATTGGCTAAGATAATTGCATGACTACATGACATATTCATTTATGTGTAAGAAATTGTTTTGAAAACTATGAGATGTTTTCTAATCATGCAATTTAACTTGTTTTGTAGGAAAGAACGTATACCATCACCTACAAAAGAAGGACTACAACATTTGTTCAGCAAGAAAGTTATCTATTGAAGATATTGAAGTTTCTAGGATTCGGGAAGGATGCCATGGTCGAAGAATACCAATCAATAATGAAGAATGATGTTTGGGATGTTGTCCCAAGACATGAAGGGAAACTTCAATATCTTGGCATCCTTCCCGAATCCTAGAAACTTCAATATCTTCAATAGATAACTTTGTTGCTGAACAAATGTTGTAGTCCTTCTTTTGTAGGTGATGGTATATGTTCTTTCCTACAAAACAAGTTAAATTGCATGATTAGAAAACATCTCATAGTTTTCAGAACAAAGTTATCTATTGAAGATATTGAAGTTTCTAGGATTCTGGGAGCTACGAGCAGCCATTTCTTCCTGGTGATAGCTACTTATGAAAAAGGTATACTCCAGCCAATCATGACTTGAATAGTCCTCTCCCATATTGTTTTACCCTTTTTCGGGTGATGAGGCTAACTTTACGAAAAAAGGACCGTTGGAGTCTTCTTTAGTTCTTTTTAGACTCTTTAAACATGAAATGACAACCGAGTTTACCTTCTATGGACTCATTAAACTTTCACATTGAAGGGCCTGCCATGGGACGAACCCCTCCTATCCCAGGTTCAAAAAATATTTGGGATTGGACTTATCTATGAGATGAGCTATACCAAGCATCTGGTTACCCTCATCAAGCTTGTAAAAACGCATGAGGCACTCATCATTCATGATGGGGAAAAAGGAAAGCTTTTATGTTACACTCTTATCAGTGGCAATACCTAGTCATTTCTTGAACATGGCACTCATTTGCATTTGCATACTGCAATTGGATCATCCGTTTGTCCTCGAGTTTCACCTATTTCCTAAGTCTTGTTAATCCTTTGAGTCATTCAAAGAACACTTCCATCATCAGTTGCATTAGGAGTTGGTATCATAACTCGTCAAGTCAATAATTTCAAGGCATGCCATGCCCATGTTCAAGAATACTCTCACTATTTGTTATCTACAAATAGTACACCTTCCATCATGTCGGTCTACTCTGAGTCAGTCTTGCATGTCATTGTACCGTCCGATCTGCTCTACACATCCTTTGCCATGTTTCGTGTCGATGATGATGGATTCATCATGGCCCTCCTTCGGCGGATTCATCCTTTTCAACTTCAAATCATCATCTGAGGATTGAATCTAGAAACCAACCAAGTACCTTGGCCCTGCATGCCTCAATGGCAGGTTTCCTCGCTTTCAACATGAGTTTACATCATTGACGCTTGATTGAAAGATTTCATCTCGCGTTCGACTTCAACTCATTTATTCATGCTTGATGATATGTACTGTGATACCTTGGGGATCATTGACATTAATGGTGATTTCCCTCGCACTTGTTAATGGTATACATCAATGACCGGTAATTAAGTGGTTTCTACCATGTTCGACGTCAAGACATTTGTAATCACATGGATAGATCATATCATTGCAGGTTTAGATTGAAGACCTTGGGGAGTCATTATTTACCCAGGTTGCAATGGATTTTGTATTGAGTCATATCACATGGATCCACATTTGTATTGGTCGTGGCTGTATTATCATCTCATCATGGATCTACGCTTGTGTCGAGTATCCATGATTGTGTTCAGCCAGTCATTACTACCATGGATCTACAATGTATTGGTCGGCAGCCATGTTGTATGTCATATGAGATAGTGTGATAGTGTATTCAGAGTCAATTGTACTGCTGTAGTTTCCTTCGTCCGACAAGCCATTGCCATTCTTTTTGTCAAAGCACTTCACATGTCCAATTTTTCAACAACTTCATGCTTTGGGGAGCATTCTGTTACACCTAAAATCCTAGCATCTTGAGATTTAGTGTATACATCCCTGAAGTTGCATTGGCTAAGTCATTTTCCTGGAAGGGATGCCATTTCATTTATGTTGGGTTTTGAGAGGTCATCACAGGCTACACTCATGAAACTTGCGACATCGCATCTTTCTCTACTATAGGGTGCGACAAAGTCAGTTAATGGACAAAAATAGGTCCTTCGAGCTCATTCTCGAATCCTGCTAACTTGGTTCCTTATACCTGACCTCTTGGGGGAGATGGCACTCGGTTCCTAACCTATTGGAAGGATCCCCTATCTCTCTCCTACCATATCTCAACCTACCCTATCCATACCCTATCCACTTAGTCCTATATAAGTGAAGCTCTACCCCTCTCCAAGGGGAGGAAGTCTATAGTGTCTACATGCTGGTGAAATCATATTGGAGAGATCTCTAACCCATCCATTGAGAGACTCACACTTCCTTGGGAGGATATGGAAATTGGCTTGGATGGAGAAGGGCTACTACGTTAAGCCTTGGTTGTAATCTATTCTTATCTATATACTTTCCCGATTTACAGTAATATAAATGCTTTCCACCAATATTGTTTATGTGTGATGATATTGTGTAGTTTACCTGCTTAATTGTTCCTTAGATATATTATTGTATAGATGCTCTTTTACTTGTTCGTATTGTTCTGTGTCTTAACAGGTCTTGCAGCCGATATCTGACGACCGCAAGGCGTGCAACAACATCCAGGAAGAAAGGACTTCAAGTTTAAGGTAAGACATCTAGTGACTTGATCCTTAATTAGATCTAGGAAATTCGTTTGTAGTCTTTATTATTTGTTCTAGACTCACTTTGAGCTAGGGAGATCCGGTTCACGTCCGCTCGATTGGATTGTCCGTCAAACAAGAGTTTAAACCTTTTAGATAGACCCTTTTACACCTCAAAATTATATTTGAAAGGGACACCATCATTTAACCATGGAACATTTGTTTTATGAGAAAATATTTGTAGGGAAAACCAAATTTATTTCACTTTACATGTTTTTAATAGGTATTTTGAGTATTTTGGCCATATCTTGGCATAGAGTTTCTATTTTAATCTCTTCATTTTCATCGCAATATTGTTTTAGTGATCTCTCCAACAACTTGTTGCACACTTGATATATTTTTCACTTTGATGATCTTGATGAGAAAGAAGCATTGTTTATCCAAAAATGTATTAAAGAAGAAGCCTTTGCTTATGTACAAACATCATGAGAAGAATAATTGCTCCATAAAATATATGAGAAGAATGTTGCTTCTTTGCAAGACACCATTGGAAGTCTTAATGAATAAGTTTCTCCACTTTGTTATGAAGTTATTTCTTTGTAGGAAATTAATTCCATTCATTAGTGTACTATTACCAATTTTAGAATGATAATACAAGACTTAAAGATAAAGTTGATTCATTGCAAGAAACTAATACCCAACAACAATATTATATCATTATATTATAGGACTTTGTTTCTAAGCTTCGTAACAATGCTATACCACTTCAAGATGACAACATCCTCCTCTCTGATGAGTATCATGATTTGAAGCACGATTTTGAGCTCATTCTTCCTTTCTTGGATGAGAAGAACAAGTGCATTAAGTATCTATAGCACCTCAATCAAGGCCTTACCAAAAAAGTATGTGAATAAAATTGTATGAGTGATCAATTAATAAATGGTGTTTGATGCATGTCTTGTTAATTTGATAAAGAGTGTATCCTTATAGTTAGTCTTTTGAAGAAGTATTATGATCAAGTTGGTCAACATACTATTTATTAATGAGAGAAAAAACCTTATATCTTGTTTGTCAAAAACACATGGACAAACTTGGGGAGAATGAAGAGATATTTAACACCAGAAAAAGGATGTCTAGTGTTCACTTGTTTCCACTTCCACTCTTATATTATTGGTTACTCGTGAGAATTGTTCTATTGAGTTCAAGAGAATACCAAATGGTTTGGTTCTAGAATACTTTCTTGGTTGGGATATACAAGTGGTGGACTTGGTAAATTTGGATAGGGAATTGGTACTCCTATTGATCTCGAGATGATATCAGATTGAGAGGCCTTGGATATATTAAGCCAAGTGAAAGTCATATATCTACCATTGATTTGTATGGACTAGATCTTTCACATTCCACTAGTTTTTAGGGACCAAATAATGCACCATATATTTCTTTTTTCATTGATGGCATTGTTGTACCAATATCGACTCAGCCAAAATATGATGGAGGAATGCAGTTTAACCACAACATTATTCAACATACGGCAAAGACGATGGGGTGGATCTTAAAAAAATGTCAAAGTTTCAATGAATCAAGTAATCATGAATGAGGTATGCAGATTCTCAAAGTCGATGAATTGCAAAGATATTTGATAGAAATGAGTTGCAGATCAAGTATCTGTGTAGAAGGAGCAATTCAAAATTATCATTTTAGCATTGGATGTAGATATGTAAGCATTCAACAAATCAAATAATCGTTGTTCAAATCAACGACTCGTAAAATTTTAGGCCTGTGAAAGTGCTCATGCATTATCTAAAATGCATGAGCATAAAAGGAAACCACCTGGGACACGTGGCACCTCCAAAGGTGTTCAGGATCCCAAAATTGGGTTTGAAAACCCATCATATGGAGATCCTAAAACCACTCTCTCAACCCATAGAGGATACACATGTCATGACAATCGAAAAGATGATGTGACCTAATCATGTGACATAATGAAATGACACGCTCCTATCAAAATTGCACAATCCATTAAATGTGTATATATGGTGTGACAAGATCAATGGTGTGTAGAGATTTAGGATCCTCAACCTACTCGAGCGCTAATAAAAATAGAAGAGTTCCTCAACCTAGCAAAGAAGAAATTTGTAGTGGCTCGAGATGGGGTGGTGGTGTTATCCATACTTTGTATTTGGGAACTACTACCTATTTTTGTAGATCAAAGTCCAATTATGAGCCTTGTCCTTACACTTGTGGAAGATGATTTTTATAGCATATCAGTGGTGGATGACATATATGTTCAATTAAATTTTTCAGGGGAAACAATAGAGGGGAAACCCTACTCACTTTGAGCCCTCTTCATGACCTCCCTTGTCATACATTTTGATCCATGGTTCATTGCAATAGAGAAGTTCATTTGGATATTATATTTCCTTACCATTCAGAGATCGAAGTGTCAGCACAGGTGGATTTCTCATTTGCAGTTGTAGACTTATAGTAGGTATATGGGAGAGGTATCTACGGTTTCATGATTTTTATGGATCTATTTATTATGCTATATTTTGTTGTTCATTGGTGATCACGCACTGATTTCTTTGTTGTTATTGCTAGACTTGTACTTAGGATGATATAGTGGCACTTGTGATTAGTTATATATATATGATTTGGTCTCAATATAGATCATTTCCATCCTTCCCGGTTCCTTATTGGACCTTATCCCTTCATCCATTTCATCGATCTATTTCCAAAATACTTTGACTTGGACTTGACTTGTGAACCTAAGGAATTTCCCCTCTATGACCTCTTTGATTGGGTGACCTCCATTTTTTCCCCTAGTGTCTCGGCTCTGATGTGTGTGGAGAAATTTTGTTAAATGTGTTGATCTCTTTCTGTATTTAGATCTAGTTGGATTGAGTGTGGGTAAGGTGAGCCTAGTCACGGAAAGTGTATCCCCTAGAGTCGAAGCAAGTACCCCCATCCTTGAAATTAGCTAGTGGTCAAAGGAGTAGGCACTAATCCTATGATGATGACATCCATGCTTGTCTATAAAAGGGAAATACTTTGGAAACTCCGTCGAGGATATGGATGAAATATCCCCAATGCAATTATAGGGAAAAAAATTGCTTTGGGTGTGAGATTTCATCAAACAAATTGCACATTATTTATTGAGAGATTTCTTCAAACACTTGCATGTACTCTCAAATATACATTACATCAAATATTTTGCAAGTAACTAAGCACACATAAAATAAGAGAGAGACAATCTAGAAATTTTATTATGGTTGGAACAACACAATTCTCTATGGATGCTATAGTAGCTATAATGCAACAAACTACACAAATACATAATACAAGGAATATGCCACGGCTCTTCTACTACTACTGTTTTTTAATCATTCAAGTATTCCCCAAGCCTTCGAATTTTTTGTTACAAGTGATGCTACTTGATCTAGGGGATAACCATCTCCTCTACTGACCTTTAGTTTCCACTAATGCCCCATAGTCTCCACTGAATTTCTATCGGACTACCACAAGGGGTGAGACGACTCAAAAAATCTCTTTGGTTCTTCTTTGGTCACAAAAATTCAAATGATGCCTCACGGCTTGCACCCCAAATCCTCCAAGAACCCTCGGCCTCTTCTCACCCTTCCAAAAATGACGCAGCCTCTCATAAGACCCTCAACCTCTCTTCAAAATGGCACGGCTCCCACGGATATTCTAGGATCATTTGATTCCTCCTCAAACCCCCAAACGGATTCTTGGTGTCACGACTCTCATCAATATGTTCTCATCCCAGTAAGAAGAGTGACTCACCCCCTTCAAAAATTCTCATGGTCTCCTCAAGCAAGAGATCTGACCCCTTAAAAAAATATCCCAACTATGAAACTGTAAGAAGGTGGATTGGATTCTTCTCCAAACAATATATTTATGCCATGAACCATAAGTGTCCGGATGTTCTCTCCCCAATATTGTGATCCTTCCAATAGAATTCATCCTCCCTCCATAATGCCACAATTTCTTCCACTGCTCACGATTTTTACACAAAGATGAATTTGACCCTCTGAGAGAACACACCTAAGCAAGATGCTACAAAATGAAGATGAATTACTAAGTGAGCTCAATTGGAAACCCCAAGTGGATTTCCCCCTTATCTAGCTAGGGTGGATATTTCACCACCGGAACCAAACCACAATGGAATATGTTTTTTCAAAACCCCTAGAGAAAAACCTTAGCTCACAAGAGCCCTCTATAAGAGATCAATAAAAATCATCATCATATCCTCCAATGAGGCATTGTCACTCCTTTTATCTTCCTCTGGATCTCCATACCATGGTCAATACCATGGAACACTCGATACCATCTAGAATGAAACCTCATTTGTCTTATTCCACATTTTAAAATTAAAAGCCACTTTTCTACGATTTGAGCGGCTATTAGTCGCTTTTAGAAATAAAACACCTTTTCTAGCTAAGTGACATCAATAGTGACTCCCTTTTCTTCACTGACTATATCCTTGGAAGTTATCCATAACTGCAGAATAGGGGAACCCAAAATTGGGGACATTACATTCCTCCCTTTCCAAGTATTGCTTTTCCTTAAGGAATGACACCACAACTTGGTGCTCCATCGAAGGAACCAGACTGAAACTGAAAATGATACCAGGGTCCCAAATCAACTGGAAAGGGGTGAATAATCCTTTGCTTGATATGTGTTTTTGAAAGGTAATGACATAATAAACCTCCTAAATACTGTCAATAAGTAGAGAAACACGAAACTGCAACAACTCGATAACCACTCAAAGAACTTCTCTGCCCGAGAACCAGTCTCATGAAATAGAAACTAGCCCTTGCCTCTATGTCAACTACTTATATATCTAATACTAAAATCCCAGGGTCCCAAGCTAATATTAGAAAGGAAAAATCATGTTGATGTTGTGCCACTCTGATCATAACTGTCCAGTTGTCGTGCCCAATCGACATCCTCCTCTCCTGAAACTCTAAGTTGAAGTACTTGTATGGGCTAAACCTACCAGCATGAATAGTGCCCTACATAGGCATCCTAGTGAAGTCACAACCTACAAATATGCTGCCATAATTGATCTAGAATACTAGACAAGGAAGTCTATCCCGATCAATGGCAGTAAATCCTAGCTTCTCAAGGACTTTAAACATCTCTCTACTCAATAGCTTTGTCACCTACACTACTCTAGACTCCAAATGAATCAATAGGAAGTGCATGAACTACTCAATCACTTCATACATACTATCCCACTCCTGCACATAAATGATTAAATACTACATCTATCATGTGGGATTAGTGTGATCTGACCTGCTCCGCTTCCAAGTCATACACTCGCCTGTCTCTCTGCCCACACTTCCAAGAAATCACTAGAAAGTGCGTGAACTAGTCAATCACTACATACATACTCTCCCACTCCTGCACATAAATTATTAAATATTGAATATATCCTGTGTGATGAGTGTGCTCTGTCTTGATCTGCTTCCAAGTCGTACACTCCCCCATATCCCCCCCTACATCATTCACGAAGACCCCCCATGTGAACCTCTCTAAGACCTGCTTGGATGATGTGAAACACTCTCTTCTCCTAGCACTGATTTACAAAGTGATAACCCAAGAATATCTTTAGATTCCTTTTATGAGCCAGGAAATCATAAGTTGCACCAACTCAGTCAACTCTTCAAAAGACCATTCCTCTGCACATCCAATCCTAATCATCCCAAGAGTAAACTATGAAAAGCGTAAACTGTTCATCTCATTTGTATCAGATACTGCACTATCAAACACTATATTTTTTGAGTTCCAAACTAATATCTATGCAAATATTCCCTGCTGATGTTGCAATCCTATGATCGTGACCGTCCGATAACCATGCTCAGACTTTGTTCAACTCTCCTGTGCCCCTAATCTAAACTCACCATCAAGGATCATCCCCTACAAAGTTGTTTCATTGAAGTCTAATTTTGCATGTCCACTTCCAGACTTGATCCTGAACACCAAAAAAGAAATCATATCCTACCACAGAGAAGAAGTCTCAACCTCTCCTCCATTGTCATCCCAAAAATATGTTGGAATATAAAACCATATAGACCTTGGGTAGATAAATCATTTAATTAATTTCCTTAGTGTTTAATACATTGTTCCAAGTTTATTTGGCATACTATAGAAACCTAGAACATAGTCTAGTGTCATGGGACCACCTTATCCACTTTTTGACCATCTTAGACTAGTGATGCGCCCTCATACTTTCTTTCCTCTTCTTTTTTGAGCTAATGCGCCCAAAACAACTTTATTCTACTTTTACCCTACTATTATGAGATAAAGACTGCTTTTGGAAGATTTTCTCTTGGATTGAGTTGCCTAAGTTGCACTAGGGTGTCTTTAGGAAAGTTGTTAGCTTTTTCCACTAACCACTTCCTTGTTTTTATCCTAAAAGCCACTCATTAGCCTATTTTTGGTTCCTCATGTCCTACCTAATCCCACTTGGCCAATTCGTAACCATCTTGCATGAGTTGGATTTTGACATTGTCTAGATTATGGAGAGTTATGGTATTCTAATCCTACTTTATTGTGAGCCTATCGAATTGCTCCAAGGAATTCGAATTTATATTCTGAGAGCTTCTATATATTGTATACTATTTGTACCACAATATTGTAATGAAATATTATACCACTAGTGTAATTTTCCACTAGTGTTCTGCATATATTTTCTTCGCATCTCTTCAATTTCATGTCTATCTTTGATTATTTCTCAGTGACATTTTGTACTAGGCCACTATATCCCACCTATGACTCATTAAAATTCTAATATAATATCAGATCCATGGTGGGTATAGTAGAATTATTCTAGTCTACTTCCAATATATATTTTCAAAGTGTTTGTTTTGCAAGTACTACAATTTCTAGAATGGATTTACGAGCAGATCCTCCTTTGTCACCATTCAACTATTTTGAGTGGAAATTGAATATGGTTTCATATCTTGAGATCAATGATATATTTGGCATTTCAATTGGATCTGTGAAATAGCCTACATCCAATGAAGAGAAGCAAATTTTTTACAATGACTATGAGAGAGTTTTTGGAGCATTGTGTTTGGCAATTCCTCCTAGAATGCACTACCTAATTGATGAAGTTGAATACCCAAGTGATGTATGGACCATATTGGATAGAGCATTTGGAAAGATGATATATGAGGAAGATATCATCCATATGGAGAGAAAATACATCATAGATACCTCCTCAAATATGCTCATTGAAGTCGTTATTGTCTTTTCCTCAAGTTTCTCTGTTGAAGTTGTGAAAGAAGAAGAAGAAATGGCAGAAAATTCAACAACTAATCCAATTCGGATTGATCATCTTTCCTCTGTTGCTCTTGAATTTGAAATCAGATCTGATTTCTCTCATTCTCATGAATCTGATTCACATGAAGAATAAATTCTTCCTACACATGTTGAAGAAGATTTCATTCACTCATTGATCTCCTATCAATATTCTAATGTTGATTTTGAGGATAAATTACTAGCTTTTGTTGATCATGTGCTCACTTCTCATGAATATCGTGCGTATTGTGATGATCATTTGGATGTTTTGAAGGATGTATCATGCTCTAAGATTGCTTCACATGCACACTCTATTTCTGATTTGAATCCTTATGCTTATTCCTCTAAGGAGGCTAGTGCAGTCCCTCTTTGTTCTACTGAAGATGGAGACACTACCATAGTCTTGGCACTCTGTGAACTCTTGTTCCTCACATTTGGACCTGACAACACCTGTTTTGGATCTTATTTTAGATCATATTTAATGTCCAAATATATTTTGGAACCTTCATTCATCACTCTTAGAGATTCTACAACCTTTTCTAGTTCAAAGTTTCAGGATAATTCATATTTGCTTGGAGCTAATTTTACATCTAATTGTTTGAAGTTGATTGCTCTAGCATCACAAGCCTCATTTGGACCTGATATCGGTCTAATTTTCAAGTTTGATTACCAGCCACTTCTACTCTTACATCAATGTTTTGGAGATGCCCTACATGGCTACATTGTTCATTATGCAGCTGCCTATATTGTACATGAGCTAGTTGAGAATATTTCTCTTCTTCCCAAGAAGAAGATTCCTCCAGACATAAGAATTTAGTTTGGAGAGTATTAGTTTTTTATTATCCTTTCATGTCCATTTTTTAGGGAGGATTTTCCCCATGTGGTTTTCCCTCTTTCCTCAGTTTATATGGATAAATAATGTAAAGGCTTACCATAGGCCTAGTTGCTTGGGCCCTCAATAATTTTGGCTTCATACTCAATCATTTTGGCTTCAATAATTTTCCCAAGACAGCTTTATTATTCTTTTATCCTACTATTATGAGACAAAGACTCCTTTTGGAAACTTTTCTCTTGGATTGAGTTTCCTAAGTTGCACTAGGGTGTCTTTAGGCAAGTTGTTATCTTTTGTCACCAACCACTTTCTTGTTTTTCTCCTAAAAGCCACTCATTAGCCTATTTGTGGTTCCTCATGGCCTACTTAAGCCCACTTGGCCAATTTGTAACCATCTTGCATGAGTTGGAGTTTGAAATTGTCTATATCAGGGAGATTTATGTTATTCTAAGCCTAATTTATTGTGATCCTATCAAATTGCTCCAAGGAATTCGAATTTCTCTTATGAGAGCTTCTATATATTGTATACTATTTGTACCACAATATAGTAATGAAATATTATACCACTGGTGTGATTTTCCACTATTGTTCTGCATATATTTTCTTCACATCTCTTTAATTTGCCATTATCTTTGATTATTTCTCAGTGAATTTTTGTACTATACGAATAGATCCCACATGTGACTCATTAAAATTCTAATAAAATATAGCACACTGATCACCATCACAACTTTGTTAGTCATATCTACAATTTGAAGCAATCTATCACTCGAATGAATGCCCGAGTCACACCACCAAATAGGAATTCCACCAAACCCAACTCTTACTAAGTGTTGTTGTGCCATGCTAATAATAATCAGAGTCCCAATGAACCAAGCCCCCCATATGCAATCCTCTGGTTGAAACCAAGTACCAAGAATCGAATTTGAGCCTTCTAATCTATAAAACTCCTTCCAAATTGCATTGAAAAATATGTTATCCCAATCACTATCAATGTTCTCAAGTAACCCATGTGATCTAAGCACCTCCATAGTGAATAATTATGCCACCTGCGGTGCCTCATACTCATGCAAGTACCAAGAATGCCCTAAAAATGTGAATCATTCCTAGCCCTCATGATCCTCTCCCTAAGTTAGGACTCAGGAAATAAACATGTGTGATATATGTAGCAGGTAATTCCATCCCCTACTCTATAAGTTGCGATATATGTGAACCAATCTAATACACCGTAGGTATCCTCCTGTAAACTGATCACATAGTCCCAATGATGAATATTGGTCATGTCCATTCTACCCCATGAATCATCCAATTGCCTCAAGTGATCCTCCTGTGTCCTGCTGCATATAATGGGAGCATCAAATAATGACTGTAGAAACCCGCACAATAGTATGCAATACTGGACAATGTCAATTGCATCGGTCAATCCCAATGGCATGACCAAGAAATTATAATGACACCTGAAAGAAGTACAATGAGTGTCTAACTCTTAGACCATATGCTGGTGATATCCCCATTGAAAATTTATCTTCGTGAAATATAATACTCTATGAGGATCACCTATCCACTCAACGATCCCGGGTAAACCAAACTCAATGGTATGATCAAGGTCCCTCTCAGGAGGTATTCCTAGAGGAAGTGCTCCAAACCTCCATTATACACCACTGCGTGCCACTGTATACCCTTGTATACTACTGCATACCACTATATCATCTTATACCAACCTATACCCTGTAAATGATACTATATAAATCCATCTACTGATGTCGCCTACACCTGTATCCCAGAGCATGCCTACGTCTATCATATACTTGTCCACCCAATCCATAGATGCATATCTTTCCTTGTTCATTGGTACACAACGAATGTACCCACCTTCTCCATATCTAGGGATTGATCCTTTAGTGTCCTCTCCAACAAAGGTAGCTTGTGATCCCCATAATGAAAAATAGGTCCATGGTCAAAACCCTCTATGTCAAACCTCCTATAAATCACTTGTAACTCTGAATGCTCCTCATGTGAAGTCATCATGAGAGGCTCCTCCCTCAAACCATGAGTGCAACTCACGCCCTCACGAGTCACAACTGCCAAAGATTCTTGAGTTTCTATTGTAAGTGATGAAGAGTGTTCCAAACTCAATTGAAAACAAATATCTTCAATTTCACTCTCCTTGTCTTCAATGAACTTGAGAGAAAGATCCCTATCCATGAACAACTGCAAGTAATCTGATTTCATCCTTCGCAATGCTTATTTGATTGGCTCCAATTGAGTACTAGTGACCCCATTTGCAAATCCCTATTGTCTTTCCTTAATCTGAGTCTACCCAATAATATATTATATAAATATTTGAGCATCATCATCCCTATATACTACCTACACAATCTTCTCCTCTAAGACCAATAACTGGTCCTTCAAGTCATGCACTGCTGAAAATATTTCTTCATATTCATCATAGTGGCATGTGTTTTCCCAACATTGATTCTCTGACACCACTATATGGACACTACCCTTATCAAAACCAATTGGTTCACTAGATGATACCATGCAATCTACAAATGGTGGGATAGCGTCATGATCAAGCGTTGCTTCATCAAGGAAGCTCCTTTCTACACAAGGCCTATTGAAGATGGCCTCTAAGTTAACATCAAAGAGTTTTGTGTCTCATATACCTTAAACAACATTTTCTTATTATTTATCCCCAATCACAATGTTGTTAATGGGTTTTTATTCATCCAAAATATCCTTTGTGATCTCATGTTCTAATTCCTCGTGAGAATCCATGTGCTCATTTGTATAAGAAGAAACATATGAAAAGTCAACATTTTCCTCATTTTTAAAGCATCTGAATCTTCAGAGACTATTACCTTCTTGTCCATTGATACTTGGGTTTCATACCACGCAAGATGTTTGATGGTGAGAAATTCCTTCAATGACATGGCTGCATGGAATGCCTCACTAAGCACCTTATACTCCCTCACACAATTTGTAATTTCCTCACCTTTCTCTCTTGAACCATAGGCTCCATTATTCCCTATACCATTTTGACTGTAATACCACAATAATAACCCCGCATTGTTTTGATTGTTTTCCATAGCCAATCTTGTATACCCTCACAAGTTGGGGGGATCACAAGATCTGCTACCACTGAAATACCCCCAATGCAACTATAGGAAAATATTTTGTTTTAGGTGTGATATTTAGTCAAACAAGTTGCACATTATTCATTGATTACTTTCTTCAAACATTTGCATGCACGCTCAAATAGGCATTACATCAAATATTTTGCAAGAAACCAAGCACACATTAAATGAGAGAGTCATAATCTAGAAATTTTATTATGGTTGGAAAAACACAATTCTCTATGGCTTCTATAGCAACTAGAAGGAAAAAAAATACACAAATACCAAATACCGAGAATATGCCACGACTCTTCTACTACTAGTTTGTCATCATCCAAGGATTCCCCAAACCTCTAAATTTCCTACTATAATTGATGTCATTTTCTCCATGGGATAACCGTCTCCTCTATTGACCTTTAATATCCTCTAATGCCCCATAGTATCCACCTAATTGCTATCGGCCTACCACAAGGGGTGAGACAACCGACAAATGGTCCATGGTTCTTCCGTGGTCACGAACCTCCAAATGAGGCCTCATGGCTTGCACCCCAAATCCTCCAGGAACCCTCAGCCTCTTCTTGAACCCTCCACAAATAATATGGCCTCTCACAAGGCCCTCTACCTATCTTTAAAATGGCATGAATCCCATGGATCTACTAGGATGGTTCGACTCCTCTTCAAACCCCCAAATGGATCTATAGTGTCACAATTCTCCTCAAGATGTTCTTGTCCTAGTAAGAAGAGTGGATCAACTCCTTCATAATTTATCATGGCCTCCTCAAGAAAGAGATCCAACCCCTTAACAATCTCCCAACCATGAAACTACTAGAAAGTGGATCGTCTTCTTCTACAAACAAGATCTTTATACCACGAGCCAGAAGTGCCACAATGTTCTCTCCCCAAGCTCACAATCCTACCAAGAGAATTTGGCCTCCCTCCATAATGCCACAATTTCTTTTGGTGCTCATGATTTTGCCACAAAGATGAATTTGACCCTCTAGGAGAACTCGCATAAGCAATATTCTACAAATTAAAGATGAATTACTAACTGAGCTCAAATGGAATCCTAGGGTGGATCTTTCACCACTGAAACCAAACCACAATGGAAGAGGTTTTTCCAAAACCCCTAGTGAAAGCCTTAGCTCGGAAGATCCCTCCATAAGAGATCAATAAAAAACATAAGCATATCCTCCAATGAGGTGTTTCCCCTCCTTTTATCTTCCGATGGAGCTACATACCATGGCCAATACAATGGAACACCTAATACCATCTAGAATGCACCCTCATTTGGATCATTCCACATTTAAAAATTAAAGTCCATTTTTCTAAGGTTTGAGCAACTATCAATCGCTTTTAGAAACAAAACACCTTTTCTAGCTAAGTGACATCAATAGTGACTCCCTTTTATTCAATGACTATAGACTTGAAAGCTATCCCTATCTGCAAACCAAGGAACCCAAAATTGGGGACATGACAATGGATTCCTACTGCCAGCGATGCAAATTGCTTGGAAGTACTGGGGCCCAAAAGGATTTCAAGGGTTGGTACCTTTGGAGGCTAGCTAAATAAAGAAAATGAAAATGTGCTTAAATGATATATCCAACGAAACACAACAGTAAAAGTTAAATTGTGAAATCCAATGAAAGTGAAATAAAATGAAATTCAAATTTGTGAAATAAAAGGGGGCTTGTTTGAGACGAAAGAGTGCCTTCCAAGCATTTTATCCATTTGTGATACACCACACTTCCCTAATGTTTATCATTCCCACAAATGTCACAAAGGCCCTCGAAATCTTGTTTCTCCTAAGGTAAATTGAGTCTATCCAAATTGAACCTTCACCTTGACCAAAATTTTGACTTTTATCTCACTCCATTTCCACCCAAGAGGGCGAGCATTGATCTATGCATTACATTCGTAATTAATTTTAACATAAGTATACATGTAGAATTGTTGCATTTGTCTAATGTTGCATCAAGTAATTGTCTTATTATTGATTAGTTTGGTTGATCACCATGTATTAACATAACTTAGCATTTATTTATTTATCAATATTTATCATGATAAGTTCTCTAACACCTCTTGCATGCATCATCATTGATTATGTGTTTATTTTGAGTCTTGGTTGATTTTTTACCATATGTTGACTTTTTGACTTGGTCAAACCATGGTTTGACTTGGTAAATGGGTCAAATTGGTAGTGGGACCCCACTATAGGTTATCAGTGGTCATATCATTCCCCCTGTAAGTCAATTAGACCCCTCCAAACATCAATTGCAGAAGAAATGGCTTGATTCATTATTTTTATAAAGTCCGGGGGAAATAATTAAGCCTATTTTTAATTAGATTTTGTGAAATTGCTTCACAACGATCATAGCAAAACGACCAAGGGCATATGAGTAGTGGATCCTAGCATTTTTTATTTTTCTAGATTCATCTGTGCAATTATATCAGCATCTTGGGAAAGGAAAGATCCAATTTTGAGCATATTGAATATTTTTAATGGTTTCTAGCTAATTAATTGATAATTAAAAGATGACCATGACTTGAGATGTATGAATTGGGACTAATGAATGGGAAAAAGTGATTTGGATTATGTTGTTATTGCCCCCTAGAGGACATTGGCCACTTTTTCTAGCATATTATTATGTTATCATGTCATGTGTTTCATTTACCCCCATGGGGGGGACGTCTTTCTCCATAGGAGGGATACTTTCTCTATTTGTGACTTGTTGCTTGAGCTAGATATTGTTGTAGAAGTGGATCTTGGTTACCTAGGGGTGCATTGATCCCCCCAGGATTTTATTTCATGTATCTATCGTGCATATCTTTCATTTTATATTGGGATTAGGAGGTAATTCGCCCCCTCACTTAGATTTGACTATTTCTAGCTTGATCCATGTGATAGAGTGAGATTAAATCTCTACCATTGATTATTTCATTGTATCTCTTAATATCAACCATCCATAAAAAATTCAGTTAGGAATTTGGCTCCTCTCTTAGCTATAAAAGAGAGTGAGCCCCTCATTTGTAATGGAATCTTGGCTCTTGGAGAAAATAATAAAAATATTTTTTGTGTGGTGCAAATTCTCTTGTGATTGAGATGATGGATTGATTTTTCCCAGTGTGGCTTGGTTAGTCGACTTGGCCATTTAGGAAACTTGATCTTTGATAGGGGTTTTCATCTGTGAATGGGATATTTTCTTATTTCCATTGATATCTTACTATATTCCTCTTGTTTCCATGCTTGTCATTTTTATTTGCAAAGTAACTAGATCATATTCAATTAATGCAATTTTCCTCTCTGACATTGTCTTGTTTGTTTTGCAGATAAAAATTCACCAGTTCTAAAGTAGAGACTTGGTTGGAGAAGAAATGAAGATATATTTGGGGATGTTAGGAAAAGGGGAAAAAATTATCCATGTTCTCCATATCAAGGTAAGTACCCAAATCATTTTCATCAAATCCTCTAGATCCATTTGTCATCAAAAAATTAAATTAAAAACCTTTTTTTTATTTATTGAGCACATGCTTAGATTTTTGGGCATTTGGGAACTTGGGTATTTTTCCTAGCATGTTTTGAAGAAAATATATTCCCTAGGTTTCATCTTTTGGGGACTCCATTATTTCAGGAACCAAAGCAATGGCTTCTACCCTATTCACCCTAGGTGGTTTTCAGCTCATTTTTTTTTGGCATGTGTGACATCTTGCTTGTTTAGCCTTGAGTGTTTAATATTTTATACATCGCAAGTGAATATCGTGAATATGGGCTTCTTAAAAACACTATACATATCTTTCCTTTGCTAATATCCAACTGATTTGATCATTTCACCAAGGGTAGCGACTTGGATCATTCAAACCCTAGAATCAAAATTTATAGATCTCATAAGCTAATTAACTATTGATAATTCCTTTAATTGGATTGTATTTAAATCACCTAGATGAACCCTAATCTAATTCACTTAAACCTCAAATAAATAGTAAATTAATTAGATCTAGGAATCTATTCTCAAGGTAACAATTTCTTATTTTCCAAAACTTTACTAGTATCTTGCAGTTGAAAAGTGTTCAGTATCAATTTCTTATTTTCCAAAACTTTACTAGTATCTTGCAGTTGAAAAGTGTTCAGTATCTAAATCCAACTTGGGATACCTCCCATGGTTAGTTTAGTTAACCTAGGGTGGATTAAGAATCCTAAAGATAAAGGAAAACTATCCAGAGTGAAAACCCATAGAACCTTTAGGGGGATAGTCTTTCTTGAGCATCAAAGTCTTGGTGACCATAATTCTCTATCGTCCTGGATAGGATCAGTTATTTGGGTCACTACAGAAATTGTGATAATAATTTTCGTTCCATTCCCATGGAGGCAGAGAATGACTTGAGTGTTTGGAAGTGTGTCTTTTGCATGTAGTATCAATAATATCGAATGTGGAATTGATTTTTGATAGTCAATTACTATCGTTTCATAATCCACAACCATCAAGTTTGTTACTCATCTCTCTATGCCTTACTTATAATGAAAAATATTTCAATGAATATTCAATTTTGTTCACATGCCGACTCAACAACATGACTCCATTGGTGATTTTCCTTTCATACTTTGAACCCATGGAGTGTGATTGTTTACACTCAAGATCCTGAAAATTACAATTTACACCTATGGCTAGTAGCAACTGGTCGAGGGATTTTGTCCCAACAAGTGTTTCTCCCTTTGAATTTTCTGAGATTTGTGGGTATCCTCATCCAATCCCTTATTATGCATGCGAGAGGTTTCCTAAATGAAACAAAAACTATGAAACATTAGTTGAATATCACCTTGATCTCTTTTGGGAAGTTATCAATGAATTACATATAACCCGTGAGGATGTACACATGAAACTATTGGCTCAATCATTGCATGAAACTTCCCATGATTGGTTTACTGGATTAGAACACAACTGTTGATTTTTGTACCTAGGAAGTTGTTATCCTAGTGAATTTGTTCCTAAGTCACTTAAAGGGGGAAAATAACATGACCCTTGCATTAAATGACTTGAGATGAGCATTTATTTCAATTTATATATTAAAGTGTCTTTTTGATAAATTTATGTTGTGGTTGAGAGACAAATAATTAATGGAGAGAAAAAGTGCATTTATTCTCATCCATTGATCCAAGAGAACCAAAGACAATGTGGGCCCCTGGATTCGGTGACCCCTCAACTACCTACACGAGAAACGAAAAAAGGCAAGGCAACCAAGAGGGACACATTCATTTTTTCATAAGCATTTTTGGAGCAAGTCGAGTTTAGGAGAGAAGAGGAGACAATTTGGTGGCATGAATTTCAAGATGCTGAGCATAGCATGAATTCCAAAGCACATACACCAACATTTAATGAGAACGAGAATTGAGAAGATGTTGGCCATGAATCCTCTATTGATTGGCACAATTTTCGAGGCCTGATACAACATCAATAAATGTTGGAATCATACTGTTTGAGGCTTGAATTCCCAAGAAGTTGGTTGGCTCAAAATTCTAGGCAGAGTGGGCACACAGTTCCAAGAAGATTGCAATTGTTACAATGAGCATGCAAACCAAGGTTAGGGAAGTCACATAATTCAAGGCATATATTATGAGTAGACAGTCTGTACAAGTAAAAATTGGCATGGTTTTCTATGTTGTTTATTGTATTCAGCATTAGTCATTCATAGATACAAAATTTACAGAAATGAAGATTGTCTTCAAGGGGTTGAGATAAGTGGTTTCACTATTGTTTACTCTTGTACATTTCATATTTAAAGAAGAAATAAATAATCTCACTCTCTCTCATAGGTTTTCCCCTTAGGGGGTTTTTCTTGGGCAGTTAGCCAACAATTTCTAAGTCTGCAATTTTCATGGTGTTAAATTGTTTTTATTTATACTCATAGAATTTGTTACATTCTCCTCCTGTTTCTTGTACAATTTGTTTATGAGAAAACAACTCATCTGCAACATACATGTTCATTGGTTTGGGCATTAAACAACGAGAAAATGACTTGAAACTGGGTTGGGGAATGCATAGTAAAATTTACATGGTATCAGAGAGTGAGGGGCATAATTGTTGACTGTGATTTTCAAACTTTCAAAGACACTTTCTTTCTGTTCAATGAGAATATTTTTGGACTTTGAAAATTCAGTGAGATGGCCACAGGGTTGAGGTTAGAGGATAGGCTAGATGGGGAAGCCAACTTCATTCCTTGGAAGGAGAAGGAAAGGATAGTGTTGATACTATTGGAGAATGAGTTATAGGATGATGTAGTGAACAATACTCAAGCTAATCTTGTTCAAATACCTGCAGCCACATATGCAACAACATTGGCATCCTTCAATAATAAGGATAGAAAGGAAACGAGAATAATTCTTGATGTAGTGAAGGATCATGTAATCCCACACTTGACCACTAAGAAACGATCTTATCTAATGTGGGATTCCTTAACCAACTTGTACCAAACTTCCAATGAAAACATGAAGATGGCACCAAGGGAGAAACTAAAGAGTATAAAAATGGCCAAAGCTAAGGGTGTGGCATCCTACCTTACTAGGATTACTCAAGTTAGAGATGAGCCTGCAGCAGTTGGGTAGGTGGTGGCTAGAAATGAGCTAGTGTAGACATCCTTGAATGGAGTGACCAAGCCATGGGATGTATCTATGGAGGCCATTGTTGCAAAGGAGAGCGTTCCTTCTTGGGATCGTCTCTGGGATGCCTTTGTACAGGAGGAGACATGGAGAGGATTTCTGCAGGGGAGATCTTCAAATAGTAAGGAGATGCGAAGAATGTGTCTTTAAAAACCAAGGGGAATAAGAATTCCAAGAAGGACCCCAAGCAGGGTGGGGCTAAGAAGCAGGGTAGACAGAAGAAATATTTGAGAAAAGTCAAGTGCTTTGCTTGCTAGGGGTTTGGGCACTATGCTATATAGTGCACGAACAAGAAGAGGAAGTAGCAATAGACAATAGCTTCGGCCGATATCAATGAGTATGCATCTAGATTTGAGAGAAAGTTTTCTCTTTGTGATGGTCATCTAGAGAGAGAATCTATTACCATCATAGATATGGAGGATGAGAGAGAGTATTCCATGTTGACTTGCCATTCTTTGGGTGCATCCACCATCACTGGAACTGGGTACATTAACAGTGGAGCTTCAAGCCATATGACAGGTGCACGGGATATGTTTTTAGAGTTCACACATATAGGCTTGGATGTGGAGGTATCATTGGGGGATGACAAAGTTCTTAGAGCAGTTGTACGTGGGACCGTTACCTTTCATATGGATTCCATGAGTCCCTTGACTTTGAGGGATGTCTTGTATGTCCTCAGGATGAAGAATAACTTGGTGTCAGTTTCCATGATTGAGGATAGAGGACTTGGGGTGTACTTCCTTGATGGACATGTGCACATTTTTCCCTAAGCATCAGGACCATCTGCTAGTTTTTCTATTGGAG
The DNA here is from genome assembly GCA_027924585.1 of Larix kaempferi. Lineage (NCBI taxonomy): Eukaryota > Viridiplantae > Streptophyta > Pinopsida > Pinales > Pinaceae > Larix > Larix kaempferi. The sequence continues at coordinate 24,721,584 of BSBM01000660.1, forward strand.
TAAGATGTGGGAAGTTGTACAATCTCTTATTTCATCCTTTACATGCTTTGGAACACAACATTAGCAATGATCTATGTGAGTTGTGGCATAGGAGGATGGATCACTTGCATCATCCAGCTTTGCAAATGTTGAGAGATATGGTGACTGGGTTTTATGAGTTCAACACAAAGCATAGTGATGTATGCAGGGGGTGTTCTTTGGGAAAGTACACCAATACTGATTTTCCTAGTAGTGACACCAGATCAACAAGAGTACTTGAATTGATACATTCTGATCTGTGTGGTCCTATGTCTTATGTTTTGTTGATTGGTTTTGAGTACTATGTTTCATTTATTGATGACTACTCCAAGAAGACCTGGATCTACTTTCTGAAGAGCAAGAAGTTGGAATAAGTATTGCAGAGGTTCCAAGAGTTCAAATCTCTTCTAGAGAACTAGACAGTGAGGAGGATTCGGGTGTTGAGATCAAATAATGGGGGTGAGTACACCTCCAATGTATTTGATGAGTTTTGTGCACAGGAGGGAATCAAGAGGTAGTTAACTGTACCATACACTCCAAAGCATAATGGAGTGGTGGAGAGGAAGAATAGGGCCATCGTGGGAGAAAAAAGAGCTATGCTACATGATTAGAGTCTTCCACTCTTTCTTTGGGATGAGGCATGCAACAAAGCTATTTACATTCATAACAAGAGTGCTCACCAAGCCTTAGGGTGTAATACCCCTGAGCAGATGTTCATAGGTAAGAGGCTTGAGGTTTTCCATTTCATGATTTTTGGTTACCTGAATTATTCTCATGTCCCTTCATAGAAGAGGACAATGTTGGATCCCATTGGGGAGAGGGGCATATTTATGGGTTATGATGAGACTTCAAAGGAATTCCACATTTATCTTCCCTTGTAGAGGAAATTTTTTGTGAGGAGGGAGGTGAGATTTGAGGATGAGTGGGCTTTCAGGAAGTCTCATGAGTCAGAGAAGGAGGAGAGGTAGGATTCCACACCTCAGATGATTGCACAAATTCCAACTTCACATAGTGTAGGGTCATTAGTATCAGGGGTGACTGGTCCACTTGTTACAAGTGCTTCAGGTTCAGGGACATAGGTCACATGTTCATATGGTTCAGTTTCAGGTTCTCGAGTTACAGGTTCACTGGTTCTAGCTTCTAGTTCACATGAGTCACCAACTTCTAGTTCATAGGTTCATGGATCACCAACTATAGGAGGTTCTACTCCTGAGACTCAGTATTCAAAGGATGATACACTGGTATGGGAGAAGTATTCAGGGAAGAGGAATCCCATGTGGCTTAGAGATACCCTGAAGGAAGAAAAATCATTTGGAGAACCCAAGAGACTTGTTCGAGAGATAAATTTGTCTTTCAGGTATGGTATGGCATTGATGTCTAGTCATCATGATTCATATCCTTCCACTTTTGAGGAGGAATACCAACATCACATGTGGAGAGATGCCATGATGGAAAAGTACCATGGCTTTACAAGACTGGGATCTGAGGAGAATTAAATGGTGACTTCTCGATGGCTTTACAATATCAAGTATGATGTGGATGGCAGTGTGGAGAAGTACAAATATTGATTTGTAGACAGGGGTTGTCACGAATAGAGGGAGTTGATTATGATGATACCTTTACACCGGTTACTCGTTACTCTTTGATCGGGGCAGTGATATCCATTGCAGTGGAGATGGGTTGGAATATTAACCAAATGGATGTGAAAACCACATTTCTCAATGGGATTCTATAGGAGGAGTTGTATCTTGAGCAGCCACAGGACTTTCAGATCCATGGGAGAGAGTCTCATATTTGCAGGATGAAGAAGGCCTTGTATGGGTTGAAGCAAGCTCCTTGAGCTTGGTACTTCAGGATAGACTCTTAGTTATTGTCGATGGGATTTCAAAAGAGTGAGGTAGATATGAACCATTACTACATCATGGTTGGTGATGATCCACTCATTCTTTTGTTATATGTAGATTACTTGTTCATTATAGGTGAGGAGAGACTCATTATAGCTTGCAAGAGATATCTTTCTTCAGAGTATGAGATGACAGACATTGGGATGATGCATTATTTTCTATGATTAGAGGTTTGGAAGGAGATTGGAAATATTTTCCTAGGACAAGATAAGTATGCAGTTGATATTCCAAGGAGATTTCGGATGGAAAAATGCAGGCCAATGGTCACTTTGATGATCACCAACTGGAATACGATTTAGGCTTATGAGGGAGAGTTGGTGGATCCGACCTTATATCATCAACTCATTGGTTCTTTGATGTATCTAGTCAACACTAGGCTATACTTGTGTTTTGCGGTGAACACTCTCAGTCAGTTTATGGTGGATCCTAGGAGAGTGCACTGGGTAGCTGCGAAACATGTGTTGAGATATCTTTTTGGGACAATGGATTATGTTCTATACTATAGGAGGACAGGTTGTGTTATTTTGGTTGGCTTCATGGATTCATATTGGGAAGGTAGTGTGACGGACTGGAAGAGCATTTCCACTTGTTGTTTCAAATTGGGCTTGGCAGCAATGTCATGGTTCAGTCGGAAGCAAAATCCATTACTTTGAGTTCTACAGAGGTTGAGTACATGGCATCCAGTAAGGATAGTTGCGATTCCATGTGGATTCACAAGCTATTGGTGGATTTATTTGGTCAGGAGATGAGGCCTACGGTTATTTACTGTGACAATCAAAGTTGCATTTATCTCTCTGAGAATCCAATATTCCATGATATGTCAAAGCACATAGATATCAGGTACCACTTCATCCATGAATATGTTTAGAGAGGAGCTATGGAGTTACAAAATGTTTCCATTGATGAGCAAGTGGTATACATTCTTACAAAATATTTGGGGAGGGGTAAGTTTGTCTTCTTCAGGGACAAGTTGGGAGTGGTGCGGAACACCTTCCTTGGTAAGAGGGAGTGTTGATTTTTGTACCCTTGACATTGTTCCTAAGTCACTTAGAGGGGGAAAATAGCATGACCCTTGCATTAAATGACTTGAGATGAGGATTTATTTCACTTTAGAGATTAAAGTGACTTTTTGATAAATTTAAGTTGTAGTTGAGAGAAAATTAGTTAATGGAGAGAAAAAGTGCATTTATTCTCATCCATTGATCTAATAGCACCAAATCCAATGTGCACCCTTGGATTTGGTGACCCGTAAACTACCTCCATGAGAAACAAAAAAGGGAAAGGAAACCAAGAGATGCATATTCATTGTTTCATGAGCATTTTTTGAGCAAATCGAGTTTAGGAGAGAAGAGGAGATAGGTTGGTGGAATGAATTCCAAGTCACTGAGCATAATGAAAATTCCAAAGTCGTACAACAACATTTAATGAGCATGAGAATTGAGAAGATGTTGGAATGAATCATCTATTGAATGGCACAATTTTTTATGTCTGATACAACAACAATAAATGTTGGAACCGTATTGTTTGAGGCTCAAATTCCCAAGCAGTTGGTTGGCTTGAAATTCTAAGCAAAGTGGGCATGTGAGCATGCAAACTGAGGTGAAGGAAACATTAAATGTGCACAAAATTCAGGGAACAGATTGTGAGAAGGCAGTCTGTATATGCCGAATTTGACACGATTTTCTATGTTGTTGATTGTATTGAGCATTAGTCATTCACAGCTACATAATTTCCAAAAATGAAGATTATATTCAATGGGTTAAGATAAGTGGTTTCACTATTTATTTATTGATATACATTTCATATCTAAAGAATAAATAAATACTCACTCTCTCTCTCAGGTTTTCCCCTTAGGGGAATTTTCCTGGGTAGTTAGCCAAAAAAAAATGAGTTTGAAATTTTGATAGTGTGAAATTGTTTTTATTTTTTCTCATAGAATTTGTTACATTCCCCTAGTGTTTCCTGTACAATTTTTTTATGAGAAACAACTCATTTGTAGTAGGCATATTCATTGAGTTGTGCATTAAAAAATGAGAAAATGAATTGAAACTGGGTTGTGGAATGCACAATAAAATTTACAACAACATTACAAAGTATGACACGCTCGAGCAGAAGTTCTTGGAAGGGTGGGGATATAGATCCGATGAAATTGATCTCTTGAACTAGTTATACGATATACAAAAGAAAAAATATGAAACGGTTTGAGAATTTAATCAAAGATTTGACGAAACCCTTTAAAGAGTCTCAAGCTCCATTAGACCTAAAGCTCCTACCATCATAGTGTTATTTTTTTATCATTAATTCAGAATTGTAGTAGTACTTGAAATCAATAAACAATCATAAATATAATCATTCACATACGCCTCATAAATTTACCATGGGGAAATCCTCTATAACTTGAGGGATAAAACCTGAGCAAAATATTCCTTAGTATATTGATAGATAGTAGAGAATGTATTTTACATCAAGCACCCATGCGCATAAATTAGAGTAAGAGAGAAGATGGAAGAATAGAAATCGGAATAATATCCTGCACATAGAGAAGCACATTTCCTTAAAGAGAGAAGATAATTCACTTCACATTGAATTTCATCAATCCTGTATAACATATATATAATCTTCTCATGCTCCGGATTCTATTTTTATCTTATGACTTCAGGATGAAATCACCCTCCATATAGATGCTATACCACTTAGTTAGGTGGCTAACTTAAGAGTCATCATGCAAGTGTTGCAACTTCAAGTGTCGTCTTTTAGTTTAACTCAAGTTTCGTCATGCAAGTGTCGCAACTCAAGTTTCACAACTCAAGTGTCATCATGCAATCACTTAGTTAACTAGATATTCTTTGGTATCACTTAGTTAACTCTTTTAATTTAAGTATTTCTTGTTAACATCACTAAAGTGATCAATTCACGTTCTCCTTTAATTTACTGTAGTCTTCTTTGTTAACAACACAGAAGTTATCAATTCAAGTTATCCTTTAATTTACTACATTATTCTTTGGTAACATCACTAAAGTTATAATTCTAGTTCTCCTTATTTAACTAAATTCTTGATCATCACTGAAGTTTAGCAATTTGAATTCTTTCGTATCTTTACCATTATTGAAGTGTGCAAATCGAATTCTCTCTTTATATTGTCACATCTTATATTTGTCTCTTGTCTTATCTGCATGGTCCAAATGTGCCAGCTTAATTAATTTATCATATCAAATATACTAAGTATATTTTCCCAATGATGTGATCATCTTGTTCTACTATCATTCCAAGTGGTCATATGCTAAAATAATTCACTCTAGAGGTGGCTAGTCTCTAGAGGAGACTTAATATCTCAACCATGGTTGGTAGTACATCACACACCATTCATGCTTCGACATGCAAAGCATCACCTCAACACATGAGGCACCAACTCAACAAATGAAGATCTGTATTGACACATAAGACCTTAGCCTTGACTAGCAAGACTGTACAACATCATCACTTTGACATACAAAGATCTTACCTCAACACATGAGGTTTATTCATTCTTGAGTCCAACTTAAGATTCTTCTCCAAGTTTCCTGAGTCCAAATTAGGCTCCTATAAGGCACTACCTTGTCAAATGAGGCTCAATATTGACATACAATATTTACATGGAGAATGATGGCATGATGTTGTAACTTTAACACTCCCTCTCAATGAGGTAGGAATTTTCTGCCATGCCAAGCTTGTCTTGGAAGTACCTATACTTCGTCACAGACAAAGGCTTAGTCAATATATATGATATCTGCTCATGAGTATCAATGTACTGAAGTATTATGGCACCTCTCTCGACCATGTCTCTGATGTAGTGGTAATTCATCTCAATGTGTTTCGATCTGCCATGAAACACATGGTTTTCTGAGAGCTTGATGTAGCTTTTATTTTCAGAGCGAATGAAGATAGTCTTAATCTTCTCACTGAACAACCAATAAGGTAGCTTCCTAAGCCACACATCTTCTCAATAGGTGGTACTAGTTGCAATATACTCTGCTTCTATAGTACTCTGGGATACGAATCCCTACTTCCTGCTGGACCAAGAGATCATAGGTGATCCCAATCTAAAACAAAATCTAGATGTACTCTTTCAGTCCACAATACTACCACCCTAGTCATAGTCAGCATAACTAAGTAGAATTACTCCTCCATTGGAAGCATATCTGAGTCCATAAGCAAAAGTAACTTGAATGTATTTAAGCACATGCTTGGAAGCAATCCAATGTCTATGTCTTGGATCAGACATGAACTTACTTAAGATACTCACTACATAACATATGTATGGTCTACTATGTATCAAATACATCAAGGAACCAATGAAATGTCTATACATGGTAGGATCCACTAGATCTGATCTGCAATCTGGCTCATGTAGTTTCTTTAGATTAAAAATCATTGCTGTAGACATGGATTTACAATCCATCGTACCAAACTTGCACAACACATCCACTGTGTACTTTCCTTGAGAAAGAAATATCTCATCTTTCCTTTCCCAAAATTCTAGACCAAGAAAGTAGTGCATAAGACCCAAGACTTTCATTTTGAACTCAGAAGTGAGCTCCCTCTTGCATCGAGCTATCTGTTATTCTTCTCTGGTAAGGAAAAATTCATCAACATAGAGAACTAGGATCAGCGGTTGGTTATTCACAACCTTGAAGTATAGGTTGGGGCCAACTTCTCTTTTGGATAAGCCCAAGCTCTAAAGATAGCTGCCAATTCTTGAATACCAAGCTCTTGGGACCTGCTTAATCCCATACAAGGATTTCTTAATTTTGAATACATGGGACTCCTTCCCATGAACTACAAACCCCTCAAGTTGTTGTATGTATACGTCTTCATCAACTTCACCATTGAGAAAGGAAATATTCACATCCATCTGGTGAAGTTTCCACCCTAGAACTGAAGCAAGGGAAATTATGGCTCGAATAGTAGTGTACCTAGCCATAGGAGTGAATTTCTCATCATAGTCTATTCCTTCTTTTTGTGAGAATCCACGAGCCACAAATCTTACTTTATATTTTTCAATACTTACATTAGTTGTATGCTTGATTTTATAACTCCAATTGGAATTTAGTATTGACTTCCTTCCCATTCTCAGAAGAAAGGACCATTTGTGAAGAACAAGGAGCCAACGAAATCGCAAGTTATGGTTTAGTTAGTTAGAATGGGTCATTTGGACTATTTTGTAACAACCCTAGTTTTCTATAAATAGAACCATGATTGTAAGCCTAAGGGATCGATTATAGACCACGATATTTGGCATCTATGTTTTGCTCTGCCTTCGGCAAGTTTTGTTCTGTTTGTACGGATCCGCGATAAGTTGCGTGGAACTGTCCCTGCAAAGGTTGTACCGCAGGTTTTGGGATGAGTTAATGCATGAAGATGTTCGGTTATGTCTCTTTTCTATGTTTTTGTTTGTGTTCAATGATGACTGTTATCTCAATGATGCAATGTGTTTAAGTTTTCGTTGCTCTGTCGATGAATCTGTAATGCGACTGTCATATATATAATGTTAATGCGAATGTTGATTATATGTTGATAATGCGGATGTCGATTATGTGTTTAAACTGTTAAGCATGATGTGAAGATAAATCTCTAGTTTCTATAATGACTTAGTGATAGTAGGCACATGTCCTCCCTTCACTACAGCAACTTGGTTCTTGCATCCCCCTTAACCATCTCGGGTGAGACTTCACTCGCTCCGTGGGTGTTGCTGGAAAGGGTAAAACCTTTCTGGGTCGATGCTTAAGGGTGTTTGGTTAGTGTTTGTTGACAGCAGTGCGAAGTGAACGCCTGTCAATATAACTGTGTCAACAAATGGTTTTATTGCTAGGAATTTGAAGAAGAAAGAAGAGGACATGCTGTGGCATCCGACGAAACCGAAGATTTGGGACTGGTTCAATAAAAAGATACAAGATTTCACGGAAGGAGAAAGTTGGAACCCTGGGAAGATGACAAGCAACTGGTTACAAAAGTATATCTATTCTGATATCCACGAGGTATTCTTCTGTGAATTTTTGATATTGCTGCATGAGTGGTTGGCGCAGCTGACATTTCAAAAGAAAAATTTCCAAAGAGGTGAACCCGACCATTGGACTCCAGAATTGATCCAGTAGCTAAAACTGGTCGACAATAGAGGATCGAGGGTTGTTGACTTCTAGGTAGATAGTATTTTGGAGGGATATATCACTGAGTTTTTCGTCGACACAATCAAGTCATACAGCGACATAGAAAGAAATTTTTTCAAAGGACCCAGAGGGAGGTTTCTACTATCGTTGAAGCTCTGAATTAAGATGCTCATCTGCGAAAAGGGTATACTAAAAATGAATTCCGATGAGTAAATATTGATGTGCGGAGGTTGTGGGTACCGCATGAATGTGAGTCTGATAAAATTATGTGGGTTAGATGGACATGAATGACATTGAATTTCTAAGGGAGGTTGAGGAAGATTGTGGTACCCTGCAAAGTGGGGTGAGGTTCTGGCGGCTAGAGAAGAAGAGGAGGACTGAGATTGGGAGAGAGTCTCCTGAGGTGACCGGATCGAAGAATTGCGAAACGGGACCAAAAGGGACGAAGCGACCTTATTGCAATGAAGAAAGTGACTAGGATACCCCTGAAGCCGAAAAGGGACGGACCCAAAGCTACAACGTACCCTCAACTCCGCACACTACTCAGAACTTTGTAGGAAGAAATACAAGTTATTAGCAGGGTTGTCCTATGTGCCAGAACAATGGAAAGAGTAACAGATCGGTAAATAATAACAAGAGACCAAGAATTGTAGGAGACGACGTAAAAATGCTGATTTTTCATGGGAACGGGACCGAGGATCTCGAACAGTACTGGTTCTTATGAAAAGCGGTATGGACTGTCAATGAGTTCCAAGACGATGACATCAGAAATGGACAACTGGAGATGACCTTCAGGGGCCATGCGCTAGACTGGTTTATGAAATTTACCAAGTTACCGACAGGGAGTCCAGATAAAACACTGCCACCGATCAAGGCGGGACTGATTGATGAATTTATAAAACCAAAATCTGAGTCGCAGTATATCACAGAGTTGAAAGAAATCATGCAGTTTCCAAATGAATCGGTATGGGAATTCAACCAGAGATATAAAACTTTAATGGCAAAGGTGAGTTTAGGAATGAGCAACATGCAACATAAAGAGTGGTTCATCGCAGGGTTGGTGCCACACATTCGCGGGCCACTGATGCAAAAGAAAATAACATCCCAGGAAGAAGCACTAGAAATTGCAATGAAGCTGGAAGCTTCACCGGTTGGATAAATAGGCATAGGCATGGACCAGATACAAGCGCAATTGGAAAATTTGATGATCCATCTACAAGACATTAAGAAGGGAAAAGAAGTCCGTGAATAAATATGGTCCAGTAGATGCAAAACAGAAGGACATCACAAGGATCAGTTCCCATAATTCTGAGCATATTTACACTCAGGTGTATCGAACACACTCAGTCACGGAGGAATTTCATGGTGTCGCATCTGTTAAATGAGAGGACATCGACCAGAAGAATGCGTTTACCTAGAGAAGATGGTGTCAAATCCAGTTAATATTTATTGCAAATTCTGTCGATCGGTTGGACATAAAGAAAAATATTGTAGGGCATATGACCTACTCCAAGAAAGGAATGCAGATACATTTTTCATGAAGGGAGAGGAGCAACCATCGGTACAGCAGCAACAACAGTACAATTAGCAACAACCTCACTACAACAAACAACTGCAGTATGATCAACCGCAGTATGGTCAACCGCAATATCAACAACCGCAGTATGGTCAACCGCAATATCAACAACTGCAGTATGGTCAACCACAGTACCCTCCATATGGTCAACCGTGAGGAGGTTTCAGAGGGGGGTTCTGCGGAGGCCGAGGTGCAGGTGCTGGCCGAGGAGGATCTTTCGGATGAGGTTGAGGGCCAATCATATGTTACAATTGCGGTCATCCTGGTAATTATCAGAGGGATTTCCTAAATCCAACCCCGCAGTACACTTACTGCAACACAGTGGACCATGGTGTCGAGGACTGTCCTCAACTTATCGCAAAGTGGAAAACCAAGAACCTGCCCCCACCTTCACCAAATCATAATCAGAACCAAAATCCGCCACCGAATGTACAAAAGATATTAGCGAAGGTAAGAAGTCGACCTATGAATGTTGGAGTAGTGACCCGAGGGGGAGCTTCGACAGGAGAAGATAGGCCACACCCTGTCGTTCGAACTACAGCAAGAAAGAAGGTTCGATTCGATGTAGAAGCAGAGAAGGAAACCTTTTTAGAAGCACAAGACACCCTGAGAAGAACTAAGCTGCCACCGATTGGCCAGAGAGAGCCTGTCTACAAGATGCCACCAATATTCGATACGAAAAACCCACAGAGGCCATCAGGAAGGATCAATACATTGAGGGATTTCGTGGAAAGTTGTTTGGTGCTAGCAAGAGATGAGGATGCACTAGCATAAGTATCCATCATGTTATACCAACAGGAGGGTGCACGATAAGATCAGATGACCAATTGAGTACACAAGAGGAAGACATGAAGAGAAATGAGGATGTTCATGCAAATTGGAGCATTTGACGTCGACTCCAACATTTGACGTCGACTCCATCATTCTAGACTTGGGATCCGATGTAAACATTTTGACAAAACAAACTTGGGAGACGATGGGGAAACCACAGTTGGCATGGTCCCCGGTACAATTGCACCTAGAAAATCAAAGTAAGGTCACCCTGATTGGTCGTTTATGCCAGATCCCAGTCGAAGTAGAGGGACTAAAAACATACGCAAACTTTGATGTGATGGAGATCGTCGACAACAAAAGCCCCTACCCAGTTCTTTTAGTGATAGACTGGGTGATGGAGAATCAGGCCATCATCAATTTTAAGAAACGAACCATGTCGTTCGAAAATCGCGAGATGAGGGTAGTCGCACCTCTCGATCCAGCAGAAGGTTAGAGATATGTCGAGCCGATGAGGGATGAATTCACTTAAGGGTGGGACAATTTATAAAACATATTAGAATACTACATCAATGCTACCGCAGATGGAGAGTTGGGATGGTGGAGCGTCAGTTCAGCATCGTCAGATTCGGATGAAGCACTTAAGAATTGGCAGAATCGACTACACGAACTATCATTCAAATGGTGCACATGCATCACCCAGTCATTGAGATGGGTGGTGACAAAAGTACGTGAACTGCCAACATATGAAGGACTGACCAACTTGAATGTGTTTATTGCTGAGTTTGAAGAAAAATTAGCAGAACCACAGCAACTGTTGGCCTTGGAAGAAGCATTGAAAGTTACACCAGCGCGGTGGTGGGCAGCGCACAAGTCGAAAATAACGAACTGGCCATTATGTCGACATCTAATGGAGGTTAGGTTCGGTGAAATTGAAGGATACTGCAGAAGGAATTACAATGGAAGAGGAGACCCAGGGGAGCACCTAAACGAATGTCAAAGCAAATGGGGAATAAGACCAAAATAGGAATAGGTCCACGCATTCATTCACACATTGGATGAGGTACCGCAAAGTTGGTATATCGTAGCAAAATTGCGACGCGGAACAACCACCTAGGAAGAGCTGACTATTAGCTTTAGCCAAACTTTTAGTCTCTCAGATCATCCCAATGGTGGTACAAGATAAGAAGACCAGTGAAATCAGGATTTGTTTCGACCTATGAAAACTGAATGATGCATGTTTACACGATCCATTCCCTACACTGTTCACTAACGAAGTACTAGAAGGCGTTGGAGGTCAGGAGATCTACTCATTTACAGATGGATTCTCAGGATACCACTAGATAAAAATTACGAAAGAGGATCTACACAAGAAAACGTTCGTCACATAATGGCATTGCTTTCAATATACAGTGATTCCATTCGACCTGAAAAATGCGCCAGTGATCTTTTCAATATTGGTTGTCACTGCATTCAACGTTTTGTGAGGAACCTGCAACAATTAATTGATAAAATGCACAATATATTGTATCACAGAATATTTTTATTGATCACAGGCCACTTCGAGGGGGAAACCTCCTTTGAGAAAGCTCAATACAAATAACGTCATGGTGCCTTCATTGGCCTCAACACACACTTATATACTAAATCTAGGTGCCAATACTATGGGTCAAAACCATGGGCCAATACAAACTATGGATCAACAAATACTACGGGCGGATTTCAAAGCATATGCGCCCAACAACAATAACACAAACTATGGATCAAAAATTACTATGGGACGACTTACAAAGCATATGCGTTCAACAACAATATACTAACAAGGTAAAGAGGAGGGTTGACATGGGTTCCTAACATCCCCTCCCCCTTAGAAAAATCTTTGTCCTCAAAGCTTTAGATGTGGAAATTGTCGTTGAATCTGAAGGAGTGGTTCCCATGTAGCATCCTCTGGTTGCATTCTGTGCCACTGAATTAAGACCTCTATGATACAGCAAGAGTGAAGCTAGCAAGTGTGCTTATTGAGGATGGCCTCTGGATCCAAAAGTATGGATCCTTCATTATCCAGTTCTGGTAAAATAGTTTGTCCTTTGATGTTGGTGCCAAGAAATTTCTTCAAACAAGAGACATGAAATACTAGATGAATGTGGGAAGAAGGAGGAAGTTCCAATTTATAAGCAACGGACCCAATCTTCTGAAGAATCCTATATGGCTGATAGAACTTTGGAGAGAGCTTATGAATCCCTTTGAGTTTCAAGGAGGATTGCTTGTAAGGCTGGAGACGAAGAAAAACCATATCAGCTGCTACAAAAGTGTGCTCAGAACAGTCCTGATTGGCTTGTTGCTTCATGCGATTTCTTTCCATGTGAAGATTTTTTCACAAAATGAGAAGAATCTGATCGCAGTTTCGAAGGACCGTGTCAACTGCCTGAACTGGAGAACTGTTGAGGGTGTATGGAAGAAGAACCGATGGTTCCTGACCATAAACTGCTTCATATAGAGTCATTTCAGAGGCAGTGTGGTAAGAGGTATTATACCACCATTCAGCGAGAGGGAGCCACTTTTCCCACTGATTTTGTTGTTCATAGGTGAAGCAACGAAGATAAGTTTCCAAGCATTTATTGATAATTTCAATCTGGCCATCTGTTTATGGGTGATACCGTGAACTCATCTTCAGTTTGGTGCCAGTGTGGCGAAATAGTTATGTCCAAAAATGACTGGTGAAATTCGCATCACGATCCGAGACAATGGAAGAAGAGATTCCATGAAGACGAAAGATCTGGTCCAGGAAAATTTGAGCGACTGAGGAGGTTGTATATGATTGGATGAGAGCACAAAAATGACTATATTTGGAGAGGCGATCAACCACAACCAAAATCACTGTCTTCCCTCTAGATTTAGGGAGCCCTTCAATGAAATCCATAGAAATATCTGTCCAAATACGAGTAGGTATGGGAAAGGGTTCGAGCAATCCTGGAAGGAGTGTCATTTCACCCTTGTTGCGCTGGAAGGTATCACATTCAACCACCATCTATTGAATTGTCCTTTTCATTCCCTACCAAAAGAAGTTACGTCGTGCCCGTTCATACATTTTGAGGAACCCAGACTGTCGTGCCGATGGAGAAGCATGGAGTTCATAAAAGACAACCTATTGAAGATCTGTGCTTTGGGAAAGCACCAGACGACCCTTGTATCTCAGGGAAGCACCATCCCAAGAGTAATGTGGTACAACAGAAGGGTTGTTGGCCAAGCGTTGGATGATTTGAGATAATGAAGATTCATTAACATAGCCCTATTGAACAGATTGCAACCAATTTGGAACAGGCATAGAAATAGCTAAAAGAGAACCTTGGTCATCAAATGTGCAAGAAAGAGCATCCACCACAATATTGTCCTTACCCTTCTTATAATTGATCTCATAGTCACAACCCATGAGTTTTCTAACCCATTTTTGTTGTGCTGGGGAGGATACACGTTGTTCCAGGAAATATTTCAGACTCTGGTGATCAGTCTTGATGTAGAAATGATTCCCTAATAGGTAGGGTCACCACTTATGTACTACATGCAAAATAGCCATCATTTCCTTCTCATATGTAGAGGAAGCTAAATTCTTACCTGAAAGGGCTTTGCTAGTGAACGCAATGGGGTGTTCATCTCGAAGGAGAACAACACCAAGTCCATTTCCACAAGCATCACTCTCAATAGTGAAGGGCTTGGAAAAATCGGGCATAGCAAGAACATGTGTAGTACACATAGCTTGTTTCAGTTTGTCAAATGCACACTCAGTAGCATGTGTCCATGAAAAAGCATCCTTTTTAAATAGAGCAATTAATGGAGCTGCAATATTCCCATAATCCTTGACAAACTTGCAGTAGTAGCCAGTCAACCCCAAAAAACCACGAAGTCTCTTGAGTGTCTGAGGAGGCGGCCAATTGTTCATGGCAGCGATTTTGGCAGGATCCACGCGAACCCCTTGTGCTGAGATAATGTGACCGAGATATTCAACTTCCTTCTGTCCAAAAAATATTTAGACTGTTTGGTGTGGAGATGATGGTCAGAGAAAAGTTGCATTACCAGATCCAGATGCTGGAGATCTTCAGCCCATGTTTTACTGTAGATGAGAATATCATCAAAGAATACCATAATGGATTTCTGCAAGTAGGGCCGGAATATTTTATTCATCAAGGCATGGAATGTGGAAGGAGCATTAGTGAGGCCAAAGGGCATGACCAAAAACTCATAGTGGCCATCATGTGTGCAGAAAGCTGTTTTAGGGATATCATCCTCATGAACCTGAATTTGATGATACCCAGAACAAAGATCCAACTTGGAGAAAAATTAAGCACCATGAATCTCATCAACAACAGGAATTGGAAACTTATCCTTGATGGTGAGGTGATTAAGTGCTTGGAAGTCAATGCAAAGGCGCCAAGACCCATCTTTTTTGCAGAAAAGAAGAACTGGTGAAGAAAAGGAACTAGTGCTTGGGAAAATAATACCTTGCCTCAGTAAGTCCTGAATGAGCATTTCAATCTTTGTTTTTTGGTTAAATGGGTAGCAATAGGGCCTGATGTTGGGAGGAACGCTTCTAGGAAGGATCTGAATACGATGGTCCTATGGACTTGAAGGTGGAAATCCCAATGGTTCAGTAAAGACACCTGTATATCGATCTAGAATTTGTTGTATATCCAAAGGAGTAGTGGAGACCACTGATGGTTGCATATGAATGGAATGGATCTGATCGATGACACCATATGAATTCTTCTTAAGGTGTTTTTCCATGCGATGTGAACTAATGATGCTGATAGAACCTAGTTGTAAGCCTGTCAATGTGTGTTGTTTTCCATTGGGGGAGAACTGCATCCAAAGTTCAGCAAAATCCCATAAGATGGGGCCAAGTGTGCGTAGCCATTGAGCGCCCAAAACCACATCACATATGCCTAAGGTCAAGGCAAACATGTTAGAGCGCAGGTTATAATCTTCCATAGAGATACGCACATTATGACACTTCCCTTTGCAAGGTAAGGTGCCCCCATTGGAAACCATGACTTCAAAGTTGGAGCAAGGATGGATAAAAAAATCAGCCTGTTTGGCGATCCGAGGGTCAATGAAATTATGAGTGCTACTGAAATCAATGAGTATGGTAAGAGGAAGCTTCTTGAAGTAACCCCGGACCCGCATTGTTTGGGGGGTGGTGATTCTAGCTAAAGCATGGAGAGATATCTCTGGATGGTCGTCCTAAGACGGAGGGTCAATAGGCGGCTCCTGAATGTCGACCGGAGCATCCATTGTATCTGGAGCTTCTTCACCAATTTCAAAGGCAGGCGGAGAATCCACATCCAAGAGATAGAGATTTTGTTGAACACATCTATGTCCCCGAGTGAATTTCTCATCACAATTATAACAAAGCCCTTTTTCTCTGCATTCCTGCATCTCTGTTTCAGACAAATGCTTGATAGGAGTTGATCGAGGAGCTGGCGGGACGGGAGGTTGTTGAGAACCCATATTTAGGAAGGGAACAAAAGTGGATTTGGAGCGTTTTTGGGCTGCAATATTGTCTTCTTCCAACTTAGCCAACCCCAGGGCTTCCATCATTGTGTTGGGACAAAACATTTTGACCTCAGAGCGGATGGCATCCTTTAGACCATTGATAAAACAACTCTGGTAGAAGTCATTAGGCAATCCTTCGGTGTGGTTGGCTAGTTTCTCAAATTCGGTTTGATACTCTCTCATAGTGACAATTTGGAGAAGTTTAGTGAGGGCTCCTGTGAAGTCATCAAAAGCACTAGGACCAAATCGTTGCAAAAGGAGCTGGAAAAAATATGGCCATTTTGGCTCTTCATGAGCCTTGATGTACCAACGGTACCATTGAAGAGCTTCCTATTCCAAATGAAAGGATGAAAGTGGAACTTTCTTGACATCAAAAGTATTATGCAGACTGAAATACTACTATGCACGATAGATCCATCAAGTCAAATCAGTACCATTGAAGCGAGGAAAATCAAGATTTGGACCACGAAAATTGCTAGCAGAAGAGAACCCATTGTCTGATGAAGACTCAGACTGTCGTTTGTTGTTCATGGTTGAATGCTAAAGATGGAGGCCGAGAAATTTTTCATCCAGATCCCGGAGTTTGGCTTGGATGGCTGCAAGTGCTTCCTCCATGGTTTTTGCTCTTGCGTGGGTGACAACCATAACCAAGAGTTTTTTGTTTTTTTTTTTGAGTGGGTAGAAAAAAAAACAAAAACTATTTCAGTAAATGAAAATCTGGATGTAGGAAAAAATCTGAAGGGTAATTTGGGTTTTACTAGGTTTTAGACACTGTCGAATGGACAGGGAGGCAGAAAAGGAGGATTTCAGAAGTGGGGTGAAAGAATGAGAGAATTTGGCAGAGAGGGACAAAGAAGCAGAATTAGGAAAGGAACTCTGTGGTAAAATTTGAAGGTGATTAAGTGAAAGTCGAAGAAGTTATGGAAAACCCTAAAAATAGACAAATGTGTGATTTCTGGCTTTGGAAAGTGTAATTTGGGATAGGGACCTTAGGAATGAAATATGCATAATGGGATTACAGGGGTGTCATGAAAGTTTCAAGGGAAATGGAGTGAAAACAAGAGATATATGGCAAAAAAACAGAATTGTATACTTTTTTTTTTCCAGAAACGGATCTGCAACAACGCGGAAGGGATCGGAAACAGATAGATCTGCAATGCCGTGGAAGTCATCGGAAACAGGGGGATCTACAAAAGCGCGGAAATGATCGAAAACACATGGATCTTCCAAGGCATGGAACTGACCAGTAATAGTTCTGGAGAGAGGAAATCTGCGATTTTGCAGCTGAAAATAGATATGGACCCCAAGTATGCTCGGCTTCTTAACGATTCAGGGGATTCACTCGGCCACCAATGTTGTCTAACGGCTTACGTATTGGGGAAGTACCCCTCACTCGACGGTTCAGGTAAAACAAATAATCGCTCTTGGTTTACCTCACGGGTGGGAACTAGTCAATCAGGTACGGGTCGTTGCCCTTTTCTCTGGCAGGTCCTCTCAATGGGCCAGCTACTTCGGGGTTCCTGTGGTACTCCTCACAATGAGTTTTAGGGATTGTGCCCAAGTACTTCCGACAATTAAGCGGATAGGAATTATTCCCAAATCAGAACCTGCGACAGATGCGAAAAAAAAAAATTGGCATAAATTTCACCCAACAAGCCCAAGAAAGTGCTCTGATACCAGATGTGAGGAACCTACAACAATTAATTGATAAAATGCACAATATATTGGATCATAAAATATTTTTATTGATCATGGGCCACTTCGAGGGGGCAACCTCCTTTGAGAAATCTCAATACAAATAACTTCACGGTGCCTTCATTGGCCTCAACACACACTTATATTCTAAATCTAGGCGCCAATACTATGGGTCAAAACCATGGGCCAATACAAACTATGGATCAACAAATACTATGGGCACCTTACCAAGCATATGTGCCCAACAACAATAACACAAACTATGGATTAGCAATTACTACGGGACGACTTACAAACCATATATGTCCAACAACAATATACTAACAAGGTAAAAATAAGGGTTGGCATGGGTTCCTAACACGATTTCATTCATAAATTCCTCGTAGTATACATGGATGATTGGACAGTATATGGATTGGTTAAGGATCACATTGCGAATCCGAGGTTGATGCTGGAGAGATGTCGAAAACAGCAGATTTCGCTGAACCTGAAGAAGTGCATCTTTTGTGCTTCATTTGGGATTTTGCTGGGACACATTGTATGCAGGGAAGGAATGTTGGTTGACCCTGTGAAGATCGCGATCATCGTCGACTTACCACCACCAACGACAGTAAAGAAACTAAGGCCTACGTTGGGACATACCAGATACTACAGAAAGATTATTAGAGGGTATGCAGCGATCATGGCATCGATGGAGAAGCTATTGAAAAAGGATGCCAAGTTCGAATGGAATGAAGAATTCCATAAGAGCCTCAATATACTAAAAGCAAAGATGGTCACATAACCAATACTAGTGTTTTCCGATTGGACGAAGGAATTCCATGTTCATGTCAATGCGTCATCAGTCGCACTAGGAGTAATATTGGCCCAACCAGGAGAAGGAACGATCGACCATCTGATCGCATTCGTAAGTAGGACGCTATCCACCGCGGAAAAAAACTATACGACGACGGAAAGGGAAGGTTTGGAGATGGTATACACCTTACAAAAATTTCAACATTATCTGTTAGGAGGCCATTTGAAAATGTTCACTGATCATTCAACACTCAAATACCTAGTGAATAAGCCTTTGTTGGGGGGGAATCTGTCGATGGCTATTAATTTTTCAAGAATTTGACTTTGATATAATTGTGAAGCCTGGGTGACTGAATTCGGGAGCAGATCATATGTCGCAGATAGAATCAGGAGAAGAACCAAGAAATATTGACAAGGATTGTTCGATGCTCAGTTATTCAGGGTTGGAATGGTCGATGACCATTATGAGAAAATTGTTCAATTTTTGGATACAGGGAAGTAACCAGAGGAATTTACTACTAACCAAAAGAAACATCTAGTTATCAGAGTTGTGGATTTTCAATTGATTGCAGGACAACTATATAAAATGGGCCCAGATGAAATACTTCGACGATACGTTCTTCCGCATGAACGAGAAAGAATCTTGGCAGAAGCTCACGATGGGATCACAGGAGGACACTATGGAGGGTGCGCCACTGCTAGGAAGATACTTCAAGCTAGACTATGGTGGCCGATGATGCATGGAGATGCTGCTGACTATATAAAAAGATGTGACGTATGTGAAAGAACAGGGAAACCATCGTGAAGGGATGAAATGCTGCTAGTGCCTCAATTGACACTGCAGGATTTCGACAAATGGATAGTTGACTTTGTAGGACCTATCAACCCACTAGGATAAAGAACAGCATTGCGATACATAATTACTGCGACGGATTATTTGACGCGATGGGAGGAAGCCACAGTGAAGGATTGCACGACTGCGACTGCAAAAATATTTCTCTTCGATAATGTGGTCACCAGGTTTGGGTGCTCCAAGATACTGATGAGTGACCAAGGTACTCATTTTTTCAATCAAATGATCAGGGAAATGACGAAGGAGTTTCAAATACAACACAGGAAGAGCACCCCATATCACTCGAAATATAATGGCACAGTTGAAGCATTCAACCAAATATTGGAGCATGCAATCACAAAGTTGTGCAACACAAACCATGATGACTGGGACTTGAAGATTCCAACGATACTGTGGGCTTACAGAACAACTTGCAAACGATTGACAGGACAGACTCTTTTCAAGTTATTTTACAGATAGGAAGTGGTAATTCCAATGGAGTATATTGTCCCAATTCTGCGCATCGCAGCAGCCAAAGGAATGAGTGACGATGGAGCAATTGAAGAACGGTTGGCGCAATTGGTACAGCTTGAAGAGGATCAGTTTATCGTAGGATTCCATTAGAAGGTAAAAAAGGATCGACGAAAATCTTGGCATGATCACCACATCAAATAAAAGCACTTCCAGCGAGGAAACATGGTCCTATTATATGATAGTAAGTTTGCGAAGCATCCAGGTAAGCTGCAGATGTATTGGTTAGGTCCCTAATCATAAATTTTGTTACTGACGGAGGTGCGGTGTAGTTACAAAGGTTATATGGGACTTTGTTGAAAAACCTAGTGAATGGTAATCGACTAAAACCCTATCGCCATAACCAGGTGCATAGCGGCTGAAAAACGAGTCACGCAGTAAATATAAAAAAAAATGATGACAAAAAGGTTGGAGACATGGCAAGGCTAGTCACTTGTCGACATTTAGCACGTGGGAGTCTAGTCAGAGCATAATTACAGCAACAAAACATCGGTGGAAGACGGTGGAAGTTAATGATGACACACTCAGAAACAGAATTTGGTAGTTAAGTAAAATATTTGGTGAATGACTTAATAATCATTGATCAAGGAAATAAGGAACAAGCGAGTTAAGCTATAAAGTGGATGGATAGGCTGATGCCCATTACAGGTGAGATTCCTTAAGCTGAATGTGCGATTCTAAGGAAGTTGTAGAATAAGGAAGTGATATTATAGGGTTGCAATGTTGCATTTCATTTCTAGCTGAAGCACCCAAGGTGCACTGAGGGAAAGGATGACAAGTGTTCATGAGAAACCGGCATATGCAGAGGTGCCAAGTACCAGGAAGAACAGAGGTGAGGTCTACCCCAAGATATCTAAGAGAGTTCTAATTGTTAGAAGAGATGTAGTCCCTTTGACCATAGAAGTACCAAGGGAAAGGGCGCGCCAGTCCTAGCGAAGGATGATCAAATGTGCAAAACAGATGTGTCAGACTGCTATACCCTTTTCACAATTCGGCGTTGTCCATGAACTTTTGTCCAATCATAAGCCAGGGTCGAGAGAAATAGATGGATGGGAAGGGATAGATGATAAAGGTTTCAAGAGACTGGAGGATGAGTTCAAGAAGTACATGACAATGATCAAGAGACTGAAGGATGAGTTCGAGAAGTACATGACAACGATCAAGAGACTGGAGGATGAGTTTGAGAAGTACATAACATCTAAGGACAAGAACAGTACCGATAGGATCCAACTTAGGTGGCTCAAGGGCGAGCCACAAGTTTTTGTTGGGGGCCTGTTGGCAGGGGGTTAGAGCGCATGAAGTGCAGAAGCCGTCAACGATGAAAAGGAGCGTTCTTGGAAGAAAGGACCATTTGTGAAGAACAAGGAGACAACGAAAGCGCAATTTATGGTTTAGTTAGTTAGAACGGGTCATTTGGACTTTTTTCTAACAACCTTAGTAGTCTATAAATAGAACCATGATTGTAATCCTAAGGGCATCGATTGTAGACCGTGATATTTGGCATCTATGTTTTTCTCTTCCTTCGGCAAGTTTTGTTATGTTTGTATGGATCCGTGATAAGTCACCTGGAACTGTCCCTACAAAGGTTGTACCGTAGGTTTTGGGATGAGTTAATGCATGAAGATATTCGGCTATGTCTCTTTTCTGTGTTTATGTTTGTGTTCAATGATGAATTTTATCTCAATGATGCGATGTGCTTAAGGTTTTGTTGCTCTATCGATCAATCTGTAATGCGAATGCCAATTATATAATGTTAATGCGAATGTTGATTATATGTTGATAATGCAGATGTCAAATATGTGTTTAAACTGTTAATCATGATGCGCAGATAAATATCTGGTTTCTATAGTGACTAAGTGATAGTAGGTGCATGTCCTCCCTCCACTGTGGAAACTTGGTTCCTGCAGCCCCCTTAACCATCTCAGGTGAGATTTCACTCGCTCCACGGGTGTTGCTGGAAAGGGTAAAACCTTTTTGGTCTGATGCTTAAGGGTGTTTGGTTAGTGTTTGTTGACAGTAGTGTGAAGTGAACCCTATTGGAATATTTAAGCCTTCCTACCATTTAATTTTTTACATAAGATGCTTTAATTAATCATTTATGGTTAATTCTATGTAATAATTGAGGAAATTGCCATTGTGAGGCCCACAAGGAAACTTGGGAGGATAAGATTCCATCTGAGGTGTGTTCTACAAGTCTCCTAGGCCACTTGGGAGCATTCCTAAACAATTCTAGATAATATTTGTGAAGAAGGGCGCATTTGTGAAGAAAGCTGCCACTTTTACTTCTTTTTCCCCCAAAGGAAAGAGCTAGTCAACCTAGGAAAGTGTTTTATTCACCAAAAACTTTTCTTAACTCTATTTCCACCCAAATTTCGTATTTGGAATTTATTTTACCTATGTTTCACCTTCAGCTCTCTAATTTAGCAATTCGTGAGCTTTTAAGCAGATTTGGAAAGCCAACTTGCCACCTAGGGGGGATGGGCAGTTTTAGAAAGTCTGATGGATGGAAGATTCTTTTGGCATCTTTAGCCATTCAAATTATTGTTGTAATGTTATTTAATGATAGCCTACAACATTCATATGTTGGCTGGTATAATTATTATTCATGAGAAGTAATACAGAATTCCATTCTTGTGCATTATTTTTGTGTCTTTGAGTAGTTGTGTGAGATTTTTTATATGAGAGAGGTTAATTTCTTACATAGTTCTTGGATGTGATATTATTTTCATATGGTATCAGAGACATCAAGCTATTCCTTTCATCTATTGATTGTCTTGCAGGATCCAACAGTCCCAGGAAGGGCGCATTGATCAATTCACCGGGTGAATTCTATTCTCTGCAGGGTGCATTTTGGAATCCAGAAGTGTTCTAAATTCAGTCCAAATTTATATCAGTTGCAGCAATGGATCATACAAAGAAGATCATCCTCACTCCTTTCAATTACTTTGATTGGAAAGCACAGATGGAGATTCTACTGAGGAGCAAAGGGCTCTACAGGGTGACCATGGCAACAGAAGCTGATCCAACCTCAGCAGTGGAGAAATCTAAATGGCATAATCAAAGGGATGAAGCCTGTGGGCCGTTATGTCTCACTACATCTAGATAACTCTTATTTCATCTTGATGGCATCACTTCACCCAATGAAGTATGGCTGAAACTTCAAGAATTGTTTGGTAAAACCGATGAATTGAGAGGCCACACATTGGATAACGACCTAGTCTCTTTGAGTCCACAGAATTTCGATAATCTACAATACTTCTTCTCCAAATTCAAGTCTCTTGTATTGCAGCTGAAGCAATGTGGAATAGACAAGAAATATGAGCAATTAGTTTTGGCCATTCTCTCCAAGCTTGGCCCGGACTATTCAATTTTTGTCTCCACCTTCCATTCCATCCGGAAAGCAATTAAAAATTGGAAGAGCCTGCCACTTTCAGAATTTATGGAGTCATTAACTCAAGAGCAAGAAAAGCTGGTCTTAATGGGAGCCATTAAAAATACATCAAAAGACCATTGTCTAAGTGTTGGAGACTCAAAAAATTCGAAAGGAAAGAAGAAAGGCAACTTCAAGAATCCCACCGGTGAGCGGAAAGACAAGCAGAATTTTAATGGCGAGCCATCAAACTCCAAGAAGAATCCAAACAAGAAGAATGAGAGGACAAAGTGCACATATTGCAGCAAGGGATTTCATCCCGAAATCTCTTGTATGAAGAAGACCATCAACCAATTAACTCAGGCATTGGAGAAAGCCAACATCCCTCTCCCAGAGAGTGCAAGAAGAAAAGATGGAGGATCAAATTCCGATGACAAAGAGAGAGTTCATGCACTGATGGCTGACACTTCCCAATATTCATCATTCATCATTGATTCCGGTGCTTCAAGACAAATGGTGTCTGCAAGTAAGTATTTTACTTCACTTGACTCTTCCAATGGTCCGAATATTGTATTGGGAGACAATTCTGAAACCTCTAGCAAAGGCAAAGGTAGCATAGATCTCGAGTTTGGGTCATTTAATAATGTTTTATATGTCCCTGGACTTGCTGCAAACCTGCTATCAGTCTATCAGATGACCCATACAGGGCTTCCCAAGAGAGTCACCTTTACCCCCAATGATGTTGAAATAGCAGAAATTTCAATAGGAAAAATTATTGCATTTGGTACTGCTGACCACTATTCTAGAATCTACAAGTTTTCTCATTTTGTGCCAAACTCCTCACCTTCTGCTCTACTGACCCATGCCAATGAGTCCAGCAAGCTATGGCATGAAATATTTAACCACCTAAACTACAAATACCTTTCCCAACTTCATGAGAAAGAGATGGTTATAGGGTTTCCCAATATCAAATTTTCCAAAGGTGTCTGTCAATCCTGCATCCTAGGAAAACACCCCGAGCACAAGTATGGGAGATCTACCACTGAGATAACCACTGCACCATTCGAACTTATACACACTGACATAGCAGGTCCATTCCCTAATGAGTCATTGAATTCAGCAAAATACATTCTCACATTCATAGATGATTTTAGCAGATACTGTTGGGTTTATTTCATCAAGCCTAAATCAGAAGTTTTTGGGTTTTTCAAGCTATTCAAAGCCTCAGTTGAGAAACTATCTGGTATGAATATTAAAGTGTTAAGGTCTGATAATGGTGGTGAGTATGTGAAATCAGAGTTTCAGCAATTTTTTGCCTCATCAAGCATACATATGCAACATACAGTTCCATATACACCTTAGCAGAATGGGGTTGCTGAGAGAAAGAATAGATCTCTTAAGGAGATGGCCACATGCATGCTTGAGGCAAAAGGTTTGTTTCCTAAGCTATGGGCTGAAGCAATAAATTGTACCACCTATATTCAGAATATAGTGCCACACAAAGCTCTCAAAGGTATCACTCCTTTCGAGGCTTGGACAGGTAAGAAACCGGATATCTCTCATTTCAGGATTTTTGGTTCAAAGGCTTGGGCTAGGATTCCGATTGAGAAGAGGAGGGCTATGCAGACCCAAATCCAACCATGTTTGTTTGTGGGATATTCAAAGGAATCCAAAGCATATAAGTTTCTGAACATGACAACTCATAAAGCATTCATCGAAAGAAGTGTGAAGTTTGAGGAAGAGCCCTCTCAGCGTGCAAAAATTGGAGACTCATCTTCACCGCCGACTGAGGAAGAAATAAGTGATGTTGTTGATATTTTTTATTCTGATATTTCTGATGATGAGGATTAATTTATTGCAGATGCAGACTCACCTACAAGGCCTAAGTGGGCTACAAAAACTTTGCAAGCAGCAGGTGAACTAGCAGGTAACCCTCAGGACCAAAGGAGGACAAGATCACAGTTTGAGACTGCTCTCAATGTGAATGATCCTTATCTTTATGAGAAGTGATATATGATGATAGATTCTGATCCACAAACATATGAGGATGCCTCACATGATCCTAGATGGCAGATTTCTATGGATGAGGAGTTTCAGTCTTTGCAGAAGAATGAAACTTGGGAGCTAGTCAAGCTCCCCGCAGGCAAAAAGTTGGTAAGGTGCAAATGGATTTATAAGACTAAATGTGCAGCAGATGGTATAGCCATTAAGTACAAGGAAAGGCTGGTAGAAAAGGGGTATTCTCAGCTCCACGGACTTTATTATAATGAAACATTTGCACCGGTAGCTCAGAAAGACTCCATTAGACTAGTTTTGGCAGTGGCAGCTTCCAAGCAGTGGGAAGTACATCACATGGATGTGAAAATTTCTTTCCTCAATGGGGAACTCGAGGAGGAGATATATATGCAGCATCCACAGGGGTACACATCAGATCCAAACCTTGTTTGCAGGTTGAAAAAGTCTTTGTATGGACTTAAGCAAGCCCCCAGGGCTTGGTATGCAAAGATGGATAGTTTTTTGCTGTCACAATCCTATGTTCGGTGTAAATCTGATCCAAATGTCTATATGAAGTTTGCTGATGGTTTTATTATGTTAATAGTGCTTTATGTTGATGATTTTCTGATCACAGGTGATAGCAATGAACAAATAGCAGCTCTTAAGACCGCAATGCACCAAGCATTCTCCATGAGTGATTTGGGAATTCTCAAGCAATTTTTGGAGCTTGAAATTTCACAAACAAAAGAAGGTACCAAGGTATGTCAGTAAAAGTATGCTTCTGATCTGTTGAAGAAGTTTAATATGGCTGATTTCAAGCCTTCTAAGACTCCATTCCTTTCTGGAGTCAGAATGGAAGAAGCAGAATCTACACCGCTTTTTGACAGTACACTCTACA
The DNA here is from genome assembly GCA_027924585.1 of Larix kaempferi. Lineage (NCBI taxonomy): Eukaryota > Viridiplantae > Streptophyta > Pinopsida > Pinales > Pinaceae > Larix > Larix kaempferi. Next base: position 24,747,659 of record BSBM01000660.1, read on the forward strand.
GAGAGTTGATTGGTAGCTTACTCTACTTGACTCACACTCGTCCAAATCTTGCATATGTTGTGAGTGTGGCATCTAGATACATGGTTCAACCACATGAGTTACATTGGAGGGCTGCAACAAGAATACTTCATTATGTGCAGGGAACGAAGAGTGATGGGATTCACTATGTGGCAGATTCTAGCTTAGATCTCTTGGATTTCACAAATTCGAATTGGGATGGTGATAGCCGTGACAGGAAATCCACATCGGGATTTGTCTTCATGCTTGGAGGTGGCCCTGTTTGCTGGTCCAGCAAGAAATAGAATGCCATAGCACTATCTTTAGTGGTGGCAGAGTACAGAGAAGTAGTGAATGCTGCTACACAGTGTGTCTGGTTGCAGGGGATTTTGTCAGAGTTTGAGATTGCTTTCAATACTCCTGCTGTCATTTATTGTGACAACCAGAGTGCCATTAGAGTTTCATGTGATCCAGTACATAGGCAGAGGACCAAGCAGATAGAGATTCATATGCACTACATCAGAGGACTAATGCATGACCATATCATAGATTTGCAGTATTGCCCCACAGGTGAGCAAACTGCAGATATCTTCACCAAGGATTTCACAGAGAAGACATTCAGCTATCTTAGATCACTGCTTGGGATGGTTTGACATGTGGTGGAGTGAAGGGTTGATCAGAAACCTTTAAATTTTGTTATGTCCATGTTTTGAGGGAAGGTTTTTCCCATGAGGTTTTCCTTCTATCCTTGTTTTGTGGACCGACAGTATTTTGTACGGGGTGACCAAGTCTTGTTACTGGGCCCTTAGCATTTTTATATATTTAGATCATTCAAGTCAAACTTAAGAGGGGGTGTTGGAATATTTAATCCTTCCTACCATTTAATTATTTACATAAGATGCTTTAACTAATCATTTATGGTTAATTCTATGTAATAATTGAGGAAATTGCCATTGTGAGGCCCACAAGGCAACTTGGGAGGATAAGATTCCATCTGAGGTGTGTTATACAAGTATCCTAGGCCACTTGGGAGCATTCCTAAACAATTCTGGATAAGATTTGTAAAGAAGGGCGCATTTGTGAAGAAAGCTGCCGCTTTTATTGCTTTTTCCCCCATAGGAAAGAGCTAGTCAACCTAGGAAAGTGTTTTATTCACCAAAAACTTTCCTTAACTCTATTTCCACCCAAATTTTGTATTTGGCATTGCTTTTACCTATATTTCACCTTCAACTCACTAATTTAGGAATTCGTGAGATTTTGAGCAGATTTGGAAAGCCAACTTGCCACCTAGGGGGATGGGCAGTTTTAGAAAGTCTGATGGATGGAAGATTATTTTGGCATCTTTAGCCATTTGAATTATTGTTGTAATTTTATTTAATGACATCCTACAACATTCATATGTTGGCTGGTGTAATTATTATTCATGAGAAGTAATATAGAATTCCATTCTTGTGCATTATTTTTGTGTCTTTGAGCAGTTGTGTGATATTTTTTATATGAGAGAGGTTAATTTCTTGCATAGTTCTTGGATGTGATCTGATTTTCACAAACCCTTGTTGAAAGAACTGTGTCAACAATTATTCTACCATGGCATCTTTCCATACTGGCTACTTAGAGGCTTCCTCATAGGTAGAGGGTTCTGAGTCAATGATGTGACTCATCTGTGCTACATATCCTGAAAATATTTTAGGTCTCTTTCACTCCATGGATGATCCTGGAGGTGCTCCATGCCTTTTTTCCTCTTGCATAATGTCTCGATACCATGCATATCTCTTCTTAGAAAGAGGTTCATTAAGAGATATTTCTATTAGTTCTAGTGGCTCTTCAAGATCAAGTAGATCTATAGGATCTTCTGGTTTCTCCCTCTCAACATATGAAAGAGGAGAATCAGAAATTGGATCCTCCATCATGGGATTATCATGCTCCTCCATATATGAATCACACTGAAGTTCTATGGAGCGCTTGAATGCAACATCTTCATGAAATGTTACATCTCTGCCGACTTCAATGTTTCTTTTTCCTGAAACATAGATTATGTAACCATTGGAGGATTCACTATATACAACATATGTTCCTTTCTTTATGGATGGATCCAAATTTTTCCTCTTCTCTTTTGGTACATGAATGTAGACAGGACAACCGAAAATATTCAAGTGTCCAACATCTATTTTTTCACCAGTGAAACCCTCTTCAGGAGTATCTTCTCCCACGATAGCATGAGGAATTTTGTTATGTATATAAACATCAGTGTTGGGGGATTCTTCTGATAAGTAAGTGGGTAGATACTGATCACACATCATAGCTTTTGTAGACTCACAAAATTTTTTGTTCTTTATTTCAACAACCCCGTTCTATTGGGGGTTGTACGTAAACTTCAACTATCTTCTTATTCCTGCATATCGACATAATTCCTTAAATTCATGAGACTCGAACTCTCCTCCATTATCAGATATCAAAGCACAAATGTGTGTTCCATTCTGATTCTCAACCAATGCTTTAAACTCTTGAAACTTGTTGAAAGTTTCTCTCTTTTCCTTCAAAAAATAGATCCAAGACTTGCGGGATAAGCCATATATGAAAAACACATAGTACAAATAACCACCCAAGGAAGGTGCTGACATAGGTACACATATATCAGAATGAATTAATTCAAGAATACCTTTGGATATTTTGGTACTTCTAGGAAAACTCTTCTTGAAGTTCTTTCCAAGAGCACAACCTCTACAAACACTATCATATTCATATTTAAACATAGACATACCTTTTACCATCTTCTGCAATCCAGGTATAACTTTGAAATGGATATGACCAATCCTCCTATGCCACGGATCACAAGGACTTACTATGTTATGGATCATGGCTTGAATAAGCTTTCCAGGAACTTTGTAGAGACCTATCTCTCTAATTCCAATTACTGATGCAAAGTTCAAATATCCATGATTAGGCCATAGGATCACTTTATTGTCCATACATATTAATCTGAATCCTTTATCTTCTAGAACCAAAGCAAACAAGGGGTTCTTCTTCAATCTAGGAACAAACAGGATTTCATCAACATGAAGTACATCTCCTAAATCCAACTGAAAATAAGTGGATTCAACTCCTTGGATCGAATAGATGGTATTATCTCCAAGATCCACCTAAAAGGAGAACTTCTTTTCCTTCAAACCTATGATAGCGCTCCTATATCCAGTGATGTTCTTGGATGCGCAACTATCTACCACCCATGTCTCAACACTAGTGGTAATGGATCCAGATAGGGTTGAGACAACATAGTAATCCTTCCTCGTCTCCTGATCATCGGATGAATTATTTCTTGTAGGTTAATCTTCAGTAGTAGTAGAATCATGAAAACTACCCTTGAACTTTCCTCTTTCCTTTGCATGGAATTATCTTGCATAGTGGCCCTTCTTATTGTAATTGAAACATTTAACTTTAGACTTATCAAAGTTCTTGTGATCATTTTCCTTTTGATGAGAAAACTTCTTATAAGAAAAATATTTATTTCATCTCTTTATCCGTGCCGCAAGAGCAAGGTTCTCTTCCTTGGAGGAAGTATATTTGTTATGGATTCACCCTTCTTGTAGGAAATCATGCCATGGTCTCTCAAAATTTGGTTCCTCTTCTTGACCATATACTGCAGCCAAGAATGTATCCCATGAATATGGAATGCCATCGACAGTAGTATGTATGAGATCATCATCATCAACCGTCACACCAATGCTCACGATTTGGTCTCTTACTTGAGAGATCTTTCTGAAGAAGGAAGAAACAAATTCATCCTTCTCCAACTTCAGATTTCAAAGCTTGTTCTCCAATGCCCTCTTTTGACTGGGTGCCTTCTTCTCATAAACATTTGTCAAAGTGTCGAAGAATTCCTTTGTGATCTTCAATGGAGTAATCATGGGCATCAAATTGTATTTCACGGAATCATAAATAATTCTCTTTTCTTTGGCTTGATTCTTCTTGAAGTTGGTGCGCCCTGCATTAGTAGTAGGCTCTTCAATAACACTAGATATGTATCCATCTAGATCATGCTCTTCCAGGATTTAGAATCCTAGCCTTCCCAGTATTGAAGTTCAAGGTTCCTTCAAGTCGATCTTCCGGTCTTACTGAGATTGAATCCATAATTATTCAAGTGTTTTGTTCACTCAGGATCTACATAGGCTCAATATTGACTACTGAACTTATCTCTTTCATGCCCTGAGCTCTGATACCATTTTTATTTTATATTTTATTTTTATCTTTAATTCGGTATTGCAGTAGTACTTGAAATCAATAAACAATCATAAACATAAGCATTCACATACAACACATGAATTTACCTTGGGAAATCCTCTATAAATCGAGGGAGAAAATCCTATCAAAATATTCCTTAGTATATTTATAGATAGCAGAGAATGTATTTTACATCAAGCACCCACGGTGCATAAATCAGAGCAAGAGAGAACATGGAATAATAGAATACAGAATAATATCCTGCACAGAGAAAAGCACATTACCTTCAAGAGAGAAGAGAATTCGCTTCACATTGAATTTCATCAATCATATCTATATCTATATATATATATATATATATATATATATATATTCTTCTCATCCTTCAGCTTCTATTTTTTATCTTTTGTCTTCAAGATGAACTCACCCTTCATCTGGATGCTAGACCACTTAATTAGGTGGCTAACTTAAGTGTCATCATGCAAGTGTCGCAACTTCAAGTGTCATCTTTTAGTTTAAATCAAGTGTCATCATGCAAGTGTCACAACTCAAGTGTCATCATGCAATCACTTAGTTAACTATATCTTCTTTGTTATAACTTAGTTAATTCTTTTAATTAAGTCTTTCTTATTAACATCATTGAAGTGATAAATTCGAGTTATCCTTTAATTTACTGCAGTCTTCCATGTTAACATCACTGAAGTTATCAATTCGAGTTCTCCTTATTTAACTGAAGTATTTATCATCGTTTTGAAGATGAGGAAGCCTGTGTTTTTGGTGTTCTCAATATCGACGCATGTTTCATAATTTGTAGCTGAGTCCATCTTTAGGAGAAAGGATATCTCCACTAAAGTTTAAAAATTCAAATTCTTTCTTATCTTTACCATTACTGAAGTGTGCAAATCGAATTCTCTCTTTATCTTATCACATCTTATCTTTATATATTGTCTTATATGCATGGCCTACATGTGCCATCATAATTAATTTATCATATCAAATATATTAAGAATATTTTCCCAATGATGTGATAATCTTGTTCTAATTTTGTTACTAGTGGTCATATGCTAAGGTAATTCACTCTAAAGTTGTCCAATATCTAGATGATACTTAATATATCAACCGTGGTCAGTAGTACATCACACACCATTCATGATTCAACATGCACATCATCACCTCAACACATGAGGCACCACCTCAAAACATGAGGATCTATCTTGACACACAAGACCTTATCCTTGACTAGCAAGACTGTACAACATCATCACTTTGGAATACAAATATCTTACCTCAACAAATGAGGTTTATTCTTTCTTGATTCATTTGGCTTCCAAAAACCCTCTCATTTTATTCAAATGCTACCTAAGTCAATAAAAATTCTAAGAAGGTTATATCAGAAATTATATGGTTGCCAAACATGGAATTCATGACTAGTTTATAAATCAAAAGTATTTATTTTTGGAGTAACTTTAGAATCTTTAATTCCGAAGGTACTCCCAATTGAGAGAGCCTCTTGAGGAAAGAGGTTTGGCACAAGCTAAAATTGATTATCTAATGATGATTATTTTGTTGATCAAATTAGTGCTCGCCAAATTTGAATCTATGTTTGATCGATCATTAAACAGTATTGAAGTTTTGCAGCTGCTAAATTCTCGTTTCATTTTTTGCTCAGGCTAAATAATTGATTTTGTTCACTTTCACACAAATTAATACTCTCAAATCAATTTGTTGTCATAAAAGATCAAGCCAATAATCACTTATAAAATTTAGCAACTCCAATGCTTTATCATTAAGTGTTGGAGTACTTTAGTTATGAGGGTATGAATAATGTTAGTGATGTCATTTATTAATATTCGATTAAATTGTTCAATATTTCATTCCTAGGGTAGTGATGTAAACATATATGCCTTAAATTTGACTCCAAACACACTTCATTTATAATGGCCTTGTTTTGATTCTTCAATCAATCATGGAATTTCAATATAAATGTTGATATAATAAGTTTGGTCATGTCACTCAATCTTGTAGGGTTTATCCAAATTTATGATGAGTTCTTTTTACAAACTTGATTCATTATCAAATCAGCATGTGATTAACCTTATAAATTATGGGTCATATTTTCATCATAATTAATGTTTGATTGTTATCCTTTTGCGAAAGCTTTAACAACTCATGTTGAAGGTACAAGTCTGCATTATGTTTTATGATCCTGTAATCATTATTTATTTAATTAAGGATTGGTGAATCGCCTACTCGACATTCTATTGATTCTATTTCTAACATTGATAAATCCCTTATCAAATTCTCATATCCTTTCTTAATGATGATTGACCCCTAAATGATTTTCAACTCATGGCAAGTGAATTGATAATTCTCAAATCTTGAACACGATTCACCTAATGGTTAGTTGCAGACATGTCATATGAGATGAGTGATTATTAGGGTATATTTCCAAATGTTGTAAAGAGTACAAGCAAGTGTCATTTCGATTTGAATACCTACTGACTCATAATTACCTTTAATCAATATGGTTTGTGGTCTCAAAATTTGAAACCCTCAGTCTGTAGACATTCGCTTTGATCATTTGCGCCTGAAAGGGTTTCTGTACTCTTCGATCATGGAGATTGATGTTTCTATTACAAATCCTCAGTTACATTTGGGTGTGGGAAGGATAAGAGAAACTATATCATTTTGCAGTTTAACTTCTCTATTTTTCTACGCATGGTGTGAACCCTTACTCCCATTAATGGCTCTTATCAACCATTTCGAAGTGTCTGGTAACGAAATACTTGAAGCATATTTAGAGTTTGCAATTAAATTTGAACATATAGGATGGGATCCCTTCTTCAAAAGGTTTAGTGGGCATAATGTAGAAGTGACGAAAAGGTTTGCATTGTCATTCGATGGTGTTAAAGCTTAAGTCACTGACCTCCATCTCCGTTTATCAGAAGAATTCTTAGCACAAGACACTGGCCTTCCTCAGGTTGGAGAAAAGTGGGTTAAGGTGAATCAGTTGAAGGATCAGGCCTGGAAACAATACTTTCTTAAAATCCCCTCAGATGTTGATATTAAATATGGAATCCCAACCTATTTTCTGAAGAAGCCATGGATCCCTCTTCTTACACTTATCATCAAGTACATGATTTTTGATGGTCGTTATTCCCTGATCCATTATTATCATTTGAGGTTTCTATTGGTGTTTAAGGGTTCTCCCATAAATTTTCCATTTTATCTACTCAATAGATTAAGAAAAATGGCATCTATAGTTCATAAAACCACTAGTGATTTAGAGAGAAGCTTATTCCATCATGGGTTGATTAAAATCCTGGTTCAATTCTGACTAAGTCAACTCGATAGAGCATGGGATAAATTCCTCCTTTTTAATGGCTTTGGTGCCATTGAATTTTGGCCCACGTCTTTACCCAAAACCAGATGCAAGCATAGAGCCTCTTCTATGCAAAACCAAAATCAAGAATTGAAGATCGATAGTCCTGAAGATGCCCCAATTGAATCTTCTCATGATCAGTGTGCTCATGAAGAGGAATTCAATGATCAAGTGAAATAAGTGAAACCTAAAACTCTTAATACATCCAATGATTCAAGTTTACATTTTTCAATTGGGACTCTTAAAGGGTCTGGTCATGAGAATACACCATACCCTGTCTTTTCCAGTTCTGAGGCTCATTACTCACCCTGTAAAAGAAATGACAGGGAAATATTAGAGGATATCTATCAAAATTCCAAAATTGACTCAAAAATAGTAAAGGTTAAGGCCAAGGGCCAAACTAGCAAATCCCCAAGTAAGGTAGCAACCAGAAGAATAACCATAAGCATGGCCGCAGCTTCCATGGATAAATTAAATCCACAACATGATGAGTCTCCTATCATACATATAAATGAGTCTGGGAAAGAAGTTTCAGGCCTGTACAGGAAAAATTAGACGTGATCGAACAAATCAATCCTAGGTTTTTATATGACTCCACTTCCTAAACACAAGCTAGAAATGCTCATGATCCTGATTCCAATCATTCTAATCATGAAGTTAACCAACATCCTAGTAAGATATCTAACTTAGATCAAGGTAAGGAGGATCAACATGCATACCAATATCTTGAAATCACTTATGTTTAAAAAAATTCTAAGCTTGAAACAACCCTTAAGGAATCAAAACTTATTAGAGTCATCATGGGAGAAGAAAATGTTGGTCTTAAAGACAAACTGATCACTTGGATCAATAAATGGGAAGTAATGAAAATGAAAAAGGGTGAATACAAAACTTCCAAGAACATACTATTCAGAGAATAAGAAGCTTCTTAAACAAGGAAAATTTGACAAAGCCAAAATTTCCAAGCTTAACGCCAAATTGAAGGAGGCTCAGAGAATGGTTCATGTTCAAGTTTCTGTAGATGCCACTCACAAAAGTTAAAGGGTTTAACTCTTCAAATTTGTTTTTAGTCTATATTATCCTACAGGAATTTATATAACTTTCTTGTTCCCAGTTCGAATGTACAGGTAATATTTTTTTCCATGCCTCAGTCACTTCATAGCTATAGTTAGCACACTTACAGAATTGTAGATCCTGCAGGAGTGCTTATTATATTAACATTAATTTATCTTACTCAATTTGTGAAATTGATCCCTGATTCAATTTATTACGATGACACAGGTGGCATTTTCATCCATAATTATTGATGATCGTTGCTAATGAGAATTATGTTCCTATTTTGCTTTCAATTGGATTCGAATGAATATCAGAGTAGTTTTATGAAGTTCCAACCTCAATTTTGGTTTGAAGATGCTTCTAGTTTCCAGATCAGTTTAAATTTCCTTGATTCGCATGATTAGTTATGAAGAATCAGCATACCAATTAAAATCACTTTCTTAGATGGAATCGACGAGTAAGTACCAATATTATCTGTCTGATTTCCAACAACACGCTATTTCTCAACTTCGAGGATATCATATTAAAACTCATTTATTTCGATCATGCTAAGTGATGAAAATTGTTAAGTGTCATCACTCCAAATGTAATGAGTTTTACGATAGGCCTATTATGGGAAACATGGTTACACCCGATTTGATGAGTCATAGGTCTATCTGTTAGAGTTCATGGTTATATAAGTTGAGTCTTTTCAATTTCAAGGGGGGTTTAGTTTCAATGTACAGAGGAAGCTTAAGAGGAGTCAAAAATACAATTATTGTGAACATAGTTACTGCTTTTGGTTATTCACAAGCAACTTCTTTGTGAACAGTTTGGTACTAGTATCATTTGAATTCAGTTGCAGACATTAATACATATAAACTCTTGTTTGTTTCTCTTACAAGTATTTCCTTTATGCATATATATTTACATTTTATGCTTAAATGAATCATTTTGAAGCTTGGGCACGAGTATTCTTTGAATTCTGTTTAAATTTAATGATTCAAGTTGTATCTTGAGAACTGTTTTTGTTTGGATATAATTGTGTTGTTTAACATTAATAATTTACCATTCGAATGTATATCTGGGATACTCATTCTATGGGGTTAATATTCATTTTAAATTCAGATTTTAAAAATTACTGGAGTTTAATTTAGTATATTTCTATGTTCTTACATTGTTTGTTACATATTTCAACTTTTCATAATATGAATTATTATTACTGAACTGTGTAACTGCAATTTTCCTTTAAATGGTTATGTTTTAGTCTTGGTGTTTTCTCCTAGATTACTTCATATATTTGAACATTATTACTTTGAATCAAAATAACATCATAACAACCAGTCTGCTGCTAGCCAAGATGGTGTGTGTGTGTTAGGTTAATAGAGTTAAAGATTTTAAAGAAGTTTAAATTTAGCAGTTACTAAATTTAGTATTGAGGTTAGTTAGCAGTCCTAGTTATATTAAAATCTATAATTTTGTGATAGATGTGGGATATTATTTCATAAAATCCAAAAAAAAACACAAATCAACTGAGACTCTTTGTTTTGGAGAGAACACCATAAAGTTAATAGGACCTTAATCCTATGAAAAGCAACTATTCCAAAGACACAGAAGGATGCTTTAATCCTTTGGTGTGGGTTGTTTTTCCGTAGTTGGCCATCTGACTGAAAATCTGAGCAACAAATGGTGCTAGAAGGAGGGAAGAATAAAAACATTTAATGGATGATGAACTAAATAACAACTCTTGAACCAGTCATACCCCTTCCCCTACCTTATATTTCAAGACTTTATTTTCCCAAACCTTACCAAGTCTCGTAGCTACATCCCAAGATGAATATATCACATCTCCTTTCTTTAATTCAATTAGGGAAATTATAGAAAGAGATAATACTCACCCACCTTTCACCCCATAGAAAATAGATAGCGCCCTAGAATAATCTAGACATATCTTAACACGGGCATATTCTTAAATTACTAGTATTTTACCAGTAGATCATGGATTTCCTGGGAGACAACGAAATAATAGCCACTTGGCTGCAATTGAGCAGTCTATTCCAGAAGCTTCAGAATAGGGGTTTGTAACTCCTGATTATTGGTTAAGTAGTATCCCTAGAGGAACTACTGAAAAAAACTTATCTCGCAGATTACTTACCTCTGGTAGAGATAATCAACCACCATCACCGCCCGAATCACCACCAAATATCCCAAGAGATTTAGATAACGAACAACCTTCATATTCTGAATCTAAACAAGACATGGAGGGTGCTGGAGGAGAGAACCCGAACAATAATATGCTTTGTCTAAGGCATGGTGATGTTGCAATACCTGGCATACAACACTACTTGCCCAAACATCCTGATAGGCTTCTACTAAAATTCGACCCTGATAACAAGCAGCCTACTGAGAATCGCATTGACAAATTCTTATTCGTTATTCATGCCATGAATTTCCAACATGAAGATTTCATGTGCCACTTATTTCCCCTCACATTTGAGGGAAAATATTCAGCATGGTATTTTTCTTAGATATTAACTTGAAAGTGTTGTTAGTACCAACTATCTTGTAAATATACCACTTGGTAGTCATCGCAATGAGGGTGCATTTAAATAACCTGAGCTATAAAAATCCTTCACGATGTTGTTGGAGGAGCGCTATAGAGAAAAGTTCATAACATGGTTCGATGAATCTTCCCCTGTATGACCCTCAAACTTAGGAATGTCAGAGGGTAACTTGGTTGATATTGGTGGCCAAGTAAGATAATGCTGGATAGGATCATTGCCCACGTACCGCTTATTTCCCCTCACATTTGAGGGAAAATATTCAGCATGGTATTTTTCTCTAATGCAAGGATCTATCACCAACTCGGCTGATTTCAATAATATCTTTTTAAGTAAGTTTGATGACAATAAGACTCTCGCCATCTTAGCCATGGAATTTTGCCAAATGAAAATGGAAAATAGAGAGAGAATTAAAGACTTCAATCAACATTTTCTAACACTTCTAAAAAAAATACTAGTTGATTCCCAACCCCCTGACAACATTATTATAGAAAATTACGCATTAGCCTTTCCAAAGTCTATGGGTATGTTTGTTAAACAAGCTGATAAAACCACTCTCTTGGAAACCTTTGATGAGGCAATTAAGGTAAAAAAGAATTCAATGACCTATGAAATTGATAACACTGTGAAATAAGATAATTCTCCTCGTAAAAGGACCGAGTCAACCTCAAAACCAACTAACGATAAAAAAGACTCTAATTATTTTGATGTTGAATGGTTGCAACAAGTAATTCGGGCTCTTACGAATGAGGTCATTGGACTTAAGAAGAGTAATGGAGAAGGATCCTCAAATAGGGGAATGTACAGAGGTCCATTTAGACAATCTACTCCCCCTACCAATCGACAAAGTCCTCCTCCTGATATTTCAGTCAGTGATGATATTTATAATACCATTAGGGCAGTGTGTGCTATACCTGAAACCATCAATCAAGAAGATGTGGAATATGAAGAGGAAGAGAAACCTGAAAATGAAGAAGAGAACCAAGATGATCCCTTACCCTTCAACTGTCAGTTTTGGGGCAGTTCACAAAAATCAACAGAGTCTAACAAACAGTCGGTCAATGTGAACCAACACACTTACAATGCAAGGAGAAGAGGAACTACTGATTCACAAGTTCCATCCGCTTCTAATCAGAACAAGAAAAATACTTCAACATCTGTAAATCAACCAGTTACAACTTAGAATGTGCAGAATTTGGACCTACAGTATGACATAATTGAATATTTAGAGAAAAATCGAGCGAATATTAGTATGTATGATTTATTGAAAATTTACCCAATGTTGGTGGCCCAATTCTCTTTAATTTAACGTCCCATACTAGTAATAATGTAAAGAAAAATCAGACCAACATCGCTACTACAAATAATTATAATCCAAGTACTAGCATAATTTCTTCCAACTTGGACAATAATAAGAAATCAACAATAGATAGAGCTAACATGATAGGGAAAAACCCCGAGTCAAATAATTCCCCCTTCTTACTAATATTTGAAATCTTTTTCTAGAACGTCCATAATTGTATGGTTGATTCCAAGACATCATCAAATGTCATGCCATACTCGGTATGCAAAAAGTTATATTCTAAATTTGTCCCCTACGAAACTCAAATTAGTCAACTCGATCGTTCCAACGTTAGATTTTTAGGGGAAATGAAGGGAGTAATGATTAGGCTGGTCGTCGTCCCTCAAAACTTTCAAGTTATTGATTAGTAGTTGCTGAAATTACGGATGTATATGGCTTTTTTTTAGTCGTGACTAGTCCCAGTCATTGAAAGGATACTTTTCCACTGATTGGTCACATCTATGGTTTCCCAAGAACGAGCGACCAAATCATATTAGAATCGATAGAGAAATATATATGAAACATACTATAACTGAACTGCATGATCCAAATGAACTTGTGATGTTTAATGATTCGATTTTGGGAAATTTTGGTTTTGATTCATTTCTAGGTACTTTTCTCGCTGAAAAATCAGCATTCGCTAATTCTGGTAAGAAATCTGAAATATTACATTCTGATTTTTCTGAGGCTCCACCTCATCTTATAAATATTGTAAAAGATGTATATTATGTAAATAAAGTTAATGATCAACCTCAATCCCTTTATTTTGATGGTTCTCGATCAAAGAAAGGTGTAGGGGTAGGTTGCATACTCTTAGACCCTGCTGGAAATAAACATTTTATAGCATGCAAGCTTGAGTTTTTGTGTACCAATAATATAGCAGAATATGAATCTCTAATCCAAGGAATCAAGAAGGAATTAGACCTCAATGTACAGGTACTGGTTGCAATTGGAAATTCTGAGATTATCGTTTGTCAGGTACGTAATGCCATACATTGCATTTCAAACCATCTGCGAAGTTATCAAAAGGAGGTATGGAATCTGATCTCTATGTTTGATGCTTTGATATAAGATCAATTCCTCGTTCAAAAAATCAAGAAGCAAATTTGTCAACCAGTAAGAATTTTTTCCCAACACATTTTCAATTGAATTGTTTTTTAGACCATCCATCCCATATAATATCACTAATTGGCGTGTTTTTTATGATGATGCACAGATTATAAAATTCCTAAATGCAGAATATACTTTCAAGGATTCTACCATAGATGAGATTACACACGATGAGGACCTGCAGAATTTTTTTGTAATACATCCTCCCTATTCAATGCAAAAGTCTTTCGATCTGGTAAATTCTATCCCTAAATGAGTACTTAGGATTGAAAATTTTTATGACTTGAAAGATAAATTTAAAGGTGTTCCAAATTGCAAAACAAATAGTTCCTACATGTGTTACGAGACCATAAATCTAGGTACTGAATCTAATCCAAAAAACATAAATTTAGGGACATATTACACACCGGCAAAAAAATCAGCACTTATAAAATTGTTGAAAGAATATAAAGATATTTTTGCATGGACATGAGACGATTTGAAAACATTTGACCCTCAGGTCATGCAACATATTATACCCATGAAACCTCAATAAAACCTTTCCAGCAAAAGCTAAGAACAATGCATCTGACCCTTGAACCCGTAGTCAAGAAAGAATTAAACAAAACGTTGGCTGCTAGAATTATTTTTCCTATACGTCATACACAATGGGTTGCTAACCTGGTTCCGATTAGGAATAAGAATAGAGACATTAGGATCTTTGTTTACTTTTGAATACTCAACCAGGCATCAAGAAAAGACAACTATCCAGTCCCCCCTATGGAGCAGATACTTCAAAGGGTATCTGGATCTGAAATGTTTCACTACTTGATGGTTTCTCGGGCTATAACCAGATTCTGGTCTCATAAGCAGACCAAGTAAAAAACACCTTTAGGACACCTTGGGGAATGTATGCATATAGTAAAACTCCCTTCGGTTTGATAAATGGCAAGGATACATTTCAAAGGGAAATGGATGTTTCCTTCAGATGTCTCATCAATCATGCGGTCGTTGTTTATTTAGATGACATCATAGTATTTTCTAAACGTAGGTCTGATTATATTTCACACCTCAGGAAGGTTTTTGAACGTTGTAGGAGGTTTGGTATCTCTCTCAATCCCAAGAAGAGTATTTTTTTGTTACAAAATGGATTCTCCTTGGCTTTGTGGTGTCAAAGGATGGAATCATGATTGAACCAGAACGAACAAAGGCAATATCTAATATCACTTACCCTCCTTCCAAGAAAACTATGTAGTCTTTTTTGAGGAAGATCAATTTCGTTAGAAGGTTCATTCCTAGCTTCTCTGAAATTGCTCGTCCCCTTCAGAACATGATTAAGAAGAATGCTAACTTTAGTTGGGGAAACATTGAAAAATAATCTTTTATGAGAATCATAAAGTCTATCTCTAAAGCTCCTGGTCTTTTAAGCCCCAATTTAACTAAAGATTTCATTCTTTACACTTTCACTTCAAACATATCTTACGTTGTTGTTTTAACTCAATGTAATCACCAAGATCATGAAGTCCCTATTTCATTTATGAGTTCTAGTTTTAAAAGGGATGAATTAAACTATCATGAGTTTGATAAGCAAGCATTTTCCATTTTTAATGTGGTCAAACACTTTCGTCCTTACCTTTTGAAGTTTAATACCAAAGTCATTATTCCTTACCCTGTTGTCAGAAAATTATCAGTAAGGAAGGAGTTGGGGGGGGGAGGGCCCCATTGGATGGATTCCCTACAAGAATACGATATTGAAATCAAGCCTTCTAATATAGTGAGGGGACAATGTTTGTGAAAAATAGCTGTATAATCAGCACACTTTCCTGCTGGCCATTCTGATTTGCAACTTGATGAGTCTTTGCTACATAAATAAATTTGTTATGTTCCTATCCCTCAAGATTCTTGGTATTCATACATAAGAAAATTTCTAGAAACTGGACGTGCACTTGATTATATAAAAACCATGAAAATATGAGCAATTAGACTCAAATCAACAACTTATCAACTAATAAATAACAATATGTTCAGGAAAAATTCTGATGGGGTCTTTCTTCGCTGTCTTGAAAAATATGAAGCTGAGTCGGTTTTAAGTCAACTGCATTCTGGTCCTTCTAGTGGTCACTTTGGAGGTTACACCACTACACATAAGATTCTTAGGGCATGATCGTTTTGGCTCACATTATTTAAATATGCCCATGCCCATGTGAGAAAATTCCAAGACTGTCAAATGGCCTCTGGAAAACTCAAGAAACCCGCTTTTCCACTACAGTCGGTCACTTTTGATAGACCATTCCAATAGTGGGGTCTATATATAGTAGGGACAATAAATCCTCCCTTGTCTTTGAGCACAAATACATTATTACTGCTATCGATTATTTTACTCAATGGGCAGAAGCAGTCCCGCTACGAGTGGTGAACATGAATCAGGTTATTAACTTTTTGGAAACTTCCATCATCACCAGATTCGGTCTACCGAAATCTTTAGTAATCGACAATGCATCCTATATTTCCTCTGTGTAATTAATTTAATTTGCATTAGAAAGAGGTATTAGGACTAGGTATTCAGCAAGCTATTACCTGCAAGGTAATGGTCTGGCTGAATCCACTAACAAGAATTTGTTAAAAATTCGTAAGAGGACTATTTCCAACCACCACAAGAACTGGCACACTACCTTATGTAATGCACTTTTGGCAGACATGGTACTTTGAAATATGTAGTAGGAAATTCTCCTTTTTTCTTGGTGTATGGTGTTGAATCCATTCTCCCTCCAAACCCATTTTTACCCTCTCTACAATTGGAACAATCTGTCCAAGAAGTGGACTGCCCAACCATGGACAAGACAATCAATATGTTACTCAAATTGGATGAAGATAGAGAGAAATCTAGGAAGCATTTTGCAAAACATCAACAAATTGTAAAGTTTTGGTTCGATTAGGGATCATCCTCTGACAGGAAATTTCAAGTGGGAGATATAGTTTTGAATGATACAAGGATCACTAGGACAAGAGAGAACATGCAAAGTTTTAATGAATCTGATTAGGTCCTTATCTCGTTGCAGAAAAACTGGGTCCAAGTACTTTCCGGTTGCAGACTTTGGAAGGACAGCCTAATACCTTTCCGGTCAACGAGAAAATCTTGAAAAAGTATTTCCACTGATTGATTACAAGGTTGATTTGTTTTGTACATGGATATGTATATATTCCCTAAACATATTAAATATTTTTTTTATTGTACAACTTTCTGGTTACAATTTTCTTATCTATAATTTATACATTCATAATAAGTGAATTTTTAAGACAATCGCAATTTTATTTATTCTAAATCACTATCGATTGTTCACTTGTGACACTTGCTCTATTTTTATCAATACAGTTCTTTGAATGACAGTTTCTTGTTGTATTGTACATCAGATTATAAATTTATCCCACATTAATACAACTACAAATAAATTAGCTTTTAAATTAATTTCATACAATCTTCTGGTCCTGTACTTTCATTCGGCTAGGAATATTTTTTTGAAATTCTTTGTCCTGGTCTAGGGTTTAATTTCTAGAGGATGTATGTACCTAAAACATTCCTTTTGAGGTTCATTTCCATCTTGTATATAATATGCAATTCTAGTACTTTAGTTGACATACATAGTTTTATTGTTTAAAGAGGGTCAATGTAAATAAATAATATTGATTGGATTGCCATTTGGTGGTGATGTACTTATAACCTGTTTATTAGTTAAGCAAGAGGTATCTTAAGCTGTGTCTGGTTGTATCAAACCTTTTTTTATGATAACTTGGTCTTCCTTAGTCTTAACACAACTACTGAGAGATTTCTCAAATAGTTAGTAGAACCCTAGCCATTACCTTCATATCTATATCTTGTAAATGACCTTCAAAATCGGTGAGCTAACTAATCAAGATGCTTTCTCATAAAATCTATATAAATTGGAAACACTAGAGATCATTAGACCTTTCATGCATTCCTAGGATTTTATCTGACTATGTTCCATCCATTTAACTTTTTTTGAAAATATTTTTAGGCTTTGGTTGTAGGATAGGGGGTCTCTAAATACAGTTGGCCTATTCATGATCATAAGCCTTGTCAGGATTGACATCCCCATTATGGTTACCAAGGTAGGGTGATGGATATTGGTTTAAACACCAAGGGAAAGAAGGTCTCATCATGATACGGTCTGTTCACTCCTAACAGTTCTCGTGAATGATCCCATCGACATCCGGTCACCAAGCCGGGGCAGTGGCCTTCAACCAAGGTTCTTTTTCAATGTATTCTTAATTGTAAGTAATTTAAAATAGCTTAAAGAGTTAATTAAGGAACATGAGGTCTCATAAATGAGCGAACCTGCTCATGATCATGAGTAGCATCAAACTGACATTGCTGATCTATAGTCACCAACCCGAGGTAGTGACTCTTGGTTGAAAAAACAAGGGACAGAGGGTCTCATCGTAAGCCAGTCCGCTCACTTCTGGTGGTGCTTGTGAATGACACTATCATTATTTAGTCACCAAGCTAAGGTAGTGTTTCTTAATTAACCTCTTCTTCATAAAAAAAAGAATGAAAAATGCATGCATACATACATACATACATACATATATATATATACACACACTGTGAATAATGTTAGCATGTTGTAAATAATGTGGATATAAATTTTAAAATTAATACCTAAATTTTATGGATGGGATAGTTTATTTGGATATCTTCTGGGGAACATGATGGTCATATCTTTACACTAGTGTTATTGGATTATCTTCAACTTCCGAGGATTCTTCCATGATGGGTGGATCTTGTTTTATATTTGTTAAAGGGTTATTTACCTTTGTCAATTTTCAGGGTAATGGTTGGATGAATTCATTTGACCGTTATGGTAAAGTTCTAATTTTCATCATAAGGCAGGTTGGTAAATGAGTCATGAACTGGGGTAATTTATATTTCCATATATGTCTTTCCCTACTTCTTGTTTTACTTTCAGGTATGCTTACAGAGATAACCGGTTCTCCCATAGTATGTCTCCATTTGTTAGTTGCCAACAACCCTCTCATTCTTCAAATGCTACCTAAGTCAATAAAAATTATGAGAGGGTTATATCAGAAATTATATGGTTTCCAAACATGGAATTCATGACCGGTTTATAAATCAAAAGTATTTATTTTAGGAGTGCCTTCAGAATCTTTGACTATGAAGGTACTGCCAATTGACTGAGTCTCTTGAGGAAAGAAGTTTGTCATGAGATAAAAATGATGATCTAATGATGATTTTTTTGTTGATCAAATTAGTGCTCACCAAATTTGAATATGTGTTTGACCTGTCATTAAACAGTATTGAAGTTTTGCAGCTGCTAAATTCTCGTTTCATTTTTGTCCCAGGATAAAGAATTGATTTTGTTCAATTTCACAAAAATACTCTCAAATCAATTTGTTGTCATAAAAGATCAAGCCAATAATCACTTGTAAAATTTAGCAACTCCAATTCTTTATCATTAAATGTTGGAGTACTTTAGTTATGAGGGTATGAATAATGTTAGTGATGTAATTTATTAATATTCGATTAAATTGTTCACTATTACATTGCTAGGGTAATGATGTAAACCTATATGCCTTAATTTTGAATTCAAACACACTTCATATATAATGGCCTTGTTTTTATTCTTCGATCAATCATGGAATTTCAATATAAATGTTGATATAATAAATTTGGTCATGTCACTCAATCTTGTAGGGTTTATACAAATTTATGATGAGTTCTTTTTACAAACTTGATTCATTATCAAATCAACATGTGATTAACCCTATAACGTATGGGTCAGATTTTCATCATAATTAATGTTTGATTGTCATCCTTTTGTGAAAGTTTTAACAGCTCATGTCGAAGGTACAAGTCTGCATTATGTTTTATGATCCTGTAATCATTATTTATTTAATTAATGATTGGTGAAGGGACTACTCGAAATTCTATTGATTATATTTCTAACATTGATCAAGGTATTATCAAATTATCATATCCTTTCTTAATGATGATCGACCCCTAAACGATTTTCAACTCATGGTAAGTGAATTAATAATTCTCAAATATTGAACACGATTCACCTAATGGTTAGCTGCAAACGTGTCATATGACATGAGTGATTATTAGGGTATATTTCCAAATGGTGTAAAGAGTACAAGAAGGTGCCATTTTGATTTGAATACTTACTACCTCATAATTACCTTTAATCAATATGATTTTTGGTCTCAAAATTGGAAACCCTCAATTTGGATACATTCGCTTCGATCATTTGGGCCTGAAAGGGTTTATGTACTCTTTGATCATGGAGATTTATGTTTCTATTACAAACCCTAGATTACATTTAGGCGTGGGTAGGGTAAGAGCAACTGCATCATTCTACAGTTTAACTTCTCTAGTTTTCTACGCGTGGTGTGAACCCTTACTCCCATTAATGGATCCTATCAACCATTTCAAACTGCCTAGTAACGAAATACATGAAGTCGATTTAGAGTCTGCAAAGATATTCGAATAGATAGGATGGGATCCCTTCTTCAAAATTTTAGTGGGCATAATGTAGAAGTCACTAAAATGTTTGGATTTTCATTCGATGGTGTTAAATGTCAGGTCAGTGACCTCGAGATATTTTTATTAGAATACTTCTTAGCACAAGACATTGGCCTTCCTCGGGTTGAATAAAAGTGGTTTAAGGAGAATTGGTAGAAGGATCAAGCCTAGAAACAATTATTTCTTAAAATCCCCTCAGATGTTGATATTAAATATGGAATCCCATCTCATTTTCTGAAGAAGCCTGGATCCCTCTTGTTAAACTTATCATCAAGTATGTGATTTGTGATGGCCATTATTCTCTGATCCATTATTATCATTTGAGGTTTTTGTTGGTATTTAAGGGTTCTCCCATAAATTTTCCATTTTATCTACTCAATAACTTAAGAAAAATGGAATCTACAATTCAGAAACCATTGGTGATTTAGAGAGAATATTATTCCACCATGGGTTGATTAAAATCCTGGTTCAATTCCGACTAATTCAACTCAATAGAGCATGTGATAAATTCCTCCTTTTTAATGGCTTTGGTGCCACTCAATTTTGTCCCACGCCTCTACCCAAAACCAGACGTAAGTGTAGAGCCTCTGCTATGCAAAACCAAAATAAATAATTGAAGGTCAATAGCCCTGAAGATGCCCCAATTGAATCTTCTCATGAGCAGTGTCCTTGGGACGAGGAATCGGATGATAAAGTGCAAGAAGTGAAACCTAAAACTGTTAATACAGACAATGATTCGTGTTTACATTTTTCAATTGGGACTCTTAAAGGGTCCGGTCATGAGAATACACCATACCATGTATTTTCTGGTTCCTAGGCTCATTACTCACCTTGTAAAAGGAAATACAAGGAAATATTAGAGGATATCTGTCAAAATTCCAAAATTGAATAAAAAAGAGTTAAGGCTAAGGCCAAGGGCCAAACTAGAAGAGCCCTGAGTCAGGTAGCAACTAGAATATTAACCAGAAGCATGGTCGTAGCTTCCATGGCTAAATTAAATCCACAACATGATGAGCCTCCTATCATACATCTCAGTGAGTCCGAAAAAGAAGTTTCAGGTGTACAGGAAAAATAGACATGACTGAACAAATCGTTCCTAGGTTTTTATATGACTCCACTTCCGAAACGCGAGCTAGAAATGATCGTGATCCTCATTCCAATAACTCTGATAAGGAATTTAATCAACAACCTAGTAATATATCTAAATTATCTCAAGGTAAGGAGGATCAACATGCAGACCAATCTCTTGAAGTCACTTAAGTTCAAAAAAATTATGAGCTTGAAACAACCCTCAAGGAATTAGAACTTATTAGAGTCATCATGGGAGAAGAAATTGTTGGTCTTAAAGACGAATTGATCACCTTGATCAATATATGGGAAGTAATGAAAATGAAAAAGGGTGAATATAATACTTCCAAGAACATACTATTCAGAAAGTATAAGAAGTTGCTTAAACAAGGAAAAATTGACAAAGAAAAAATTGCCAAGCTTGAGGCCAAATTGAAGGAGGCTTGGAGAATGATTCATGTTCAATTTTCTGTAGATGCCTCTCACAAAAGTTAAAGAGTTTAACTCTTCAAAAAAAAATTTGGTCTATATTATCCTATAGGAATTTATATAAATTTCTTGTTCCCAGTTCGAATGTACATGTAATATTTTTTTTCCATGCCTCAGTCACTTCATAGCAATAGTTATCACACCTACAAAATCATATATTCTGTAGGAGTGCTTATTATATTAGCATTAATTTATATTACTCAATTTGTGAAATTGATCCCTGATTTAGTTTATTATGATGAAACAGGTGGCATTTTCATCCAAAACTATTGATGATAATTGCTTATGAGAGTTATGCTCCTACTTTCCTTTCAATTGGATTCGAATGAATATCAGAGCAGTTATATGATGTGCCAACCTCAATTTTTGTTTGAAGATGATTCTAGTTTCTAGATCAGTTTAAATGTCCTTGATTCGCATGATTAGTTATGAAAACTCAGCATACCAATTAAAATCATTGTCTTAGTTGGAATCTACAAGTAAGTCCCAGTATTATCTGTTTGATTTCTAGCGACACGCTATTTCTAAACTTCAAGGATATGATATTAAAAATCATTTATTTCCATCATGCTAAGTTATGACAACTGTCAAGTGTTATCACTCCAATTGTAATGATTTTTAGGATAGGCCTATTATGGTAAATATGGTTACACCTGATTTGATGAGTCATAGGTCTATCTGTTAGAGGTCAGGGTTATATAAGTTGAGTCTTTTCAGTTTCAAGGGGGGTTCGGTTTCGATGTATAGAGGAAGCTTAAGAGGAGTCAAAATAACAATTATTGTGAACAGAGTTAATTCTTTTGGTTATTCACAAGCAACTTCTTTGTGAACAGTTTGGTACTGGTATCATTTGAAATCAGTTTCAGACATTAATACATATAAAATCTTATTTGTTTCTTTTACACGTATTTCTTGTATGCATATATATTTGCATGTTATGCTTAAATGAATCATTTTGAATCTTGATTACAAGTAATATTTGAATTCTATTTAAATTTAATGATCTGAGTTGTATCTTGAGAACTCTTGTTATTTGGATATAATTGTGTTTTTTTAACATTAATACTTTACCATTTGAATGTATATCTGGGATACTCATTCCGTGGGGTGAATATTCATTTTAAATTCAGATTTTAAATATTATTGGAGTTTAATTTAGGTTATTTCTATGTCCTTACATTGTTCATTACATATTTCATCTTTTCATAATTTGAATTATTATTATCGAACTTTGTAACTGTAATTTTCCTTTAAATGGTTATGTTTTAGTCTTGGTGTTTTCTCCTAGATTACTTCATATCTTTGAACATCATTACTTTGACTCATAATTGCATCATAAAAACCAGTATGATCCTGGCCAGGATAGGGTGTGTGTGTGTTAGGTTAACAAATTTAAAGAGTTTAAAGTAGTTTAAATTTAGCAGTTACTAAATTTAGTGTTGAGGTTAGTTAGCAGTCCTAGTTATATTAAAATCTAGCATTTAGTGATAGATGTGGAATATTATTTCATAAAATACAAACAAAAAAAACTCAACTGAGACTCTCTGTTTTGGAGAGTAAACCATAAAGGTAACAGGACCTTCATCTTGTGAAAAGCAACTATTCCAAACACACAGAAGGCTGATTTAATCCTTTGGTGTGGGTTGTTTTTTCGTAGTTGGCCATTTGACTAAAAATCCGGCCAACAGAATCCAAATCAAGATTCTTCCAATTTTCTTGAGTCCAATTCAGGCTCCTATAAGGAACTACCTCGTCACACGAGACTCAATCTTGACAGACAAGATTGACTTGGACAATGACTCGTGATGTTGTAACTTTAACACCTAGTCCCCTACTTGAATGATTTTAAGGGTGATTTGGGATCCATGCTAAAGGAAAAGCACCCTGAGAACTTCTTATATGCACAATGTATGGCTATAAAATTGGAAAAAAAAACATTTTTCTGCTTACCAAAGGAATTTCCTAAGATCCTCGCGGATTTCTAGTTCTCGATTTGAAAACAAAACAAGGGAAGTTGAGTGTCCTTGCAATGATGAAACCCATAGAAAATATTTAAAATATTCCTTAGAGTGTCAAGGAGTGCCGATTATTGAAATATATTGGTGTTGGATCATGGTTTGGATAATGCCAAATATGATTTGACCCTTGATCCTAATGTTATGAAGGATGAGTATGTAGAGCCCAATGATGAATACATTGATGGGATCCCTAATTGTTCTTCCAATTATGCTTTTGAATAAATATCCACATTTGAAGATTCCATTAGGTATTACATCAAGGTAAACCTGGAAAGTCAACTTCATTGTCATTGTGTTGTTGACGATCAAACTATCCAGGAGGAAATATCCTTGGGGTGTACTTCAGATTTGGTCTATTTTCATTTGAGCTCTCAAAATGATGAGAATCCCTCTTTTTGTGAGAAGAATTTAGAAGGGTCCTTTGAAGAGAAAACTTATGATGATTATATGCTTGAGACACACCTTATTCAATATCAAGATTCTTTTGAATCCCTATCATCGTGGGATTGGTTCTTAAATGCTACCAAAGATTCCATTTCTGACCCTTCTAAATTTGGAAAGGGTTTCCTTCAAATCTTTACCAAAACCCTTTGATTGTGTGCACGAGTGAGGATAATCAATCTGATCCCTATCTGTATGGTTTTGATCCTAATAATTTCCTAAATCGATGTCCTCTATCTTATGAAGAGTTGGGGTTAGAAACCTTAGGTGATGCAGAGATAGCTACCAACTTTCAATCCACCCTCCCATCCCAACTTTTGGAGTCTTCTTGTATGGTTTCATGTTTGATTCAAGTATTTTCTTTTGAGAATCTCAATTAGGAGCCTCATGAGTTCCAAAACGCGAGTAGTTAGATGTCGTGCATCCCTTTTCATCCGTCTTTGATGAACAATAAATTTCAATTTATTAATCCTATTAACTGGTGGGTGGAAAGGGTCTATAAATACTGGTTTCATCTTTTCTCAATTTTTAAGCAACAAGTGGGGGTAATCTCAATGTATGGTTTATTAATCTCTAATTTATCCCTGATTTTTTCTATCGTCAATATTAAAATGAACATAATTGAATATGCTAGTCTGGTCGATGAAGAATACAATGGTAGCGAAGAAGTTGTGAATCAAGTGTCAAATCCTTTTCTTCTAGCATTTTTGAAAAATAAATCGCATCATTTTTATGATCCTATCAGTATTTGGATGGACGAAATTTGCAACGATCAGTATCAACCTTGGCATGATTTCATCTTGCACCATTTTGATCTTTTCTCGAATCTTATGCAACAAGTAAGGATGACCTTAATTTTAATTTTCTCAACTTCAAATGTATCCTTGACTTGTTCTATTAAAATCCACCGAGGAAGAGTTGTTGATGTATTTGACGAGTGATTGCATTGGATTTATGAACTTACTTAGTACTTGTTTGATTGGCTAGTTTAGGGTAGGTAGGATGAATAAGTTCATTTGAACAGTGGTTATTTTTGTTTTCATATCTTGTCATTTCCTGCTTTTATCTTTTGTTAGTTACTTGTTTGTTTGTGTGTTTTCTTGTGTTGTTGCTTGGTGTGTGCTTGTTTGAATTTTCTTTCCACTAATTAGCATTTCATTTCAGTATTTTAGCTATATTTGTTGTTTCATCATTTTCATTTTAGTTCAATATTATAGTTTCATTTCAGTTTCATTTTACTATAAATTGGCACATGGAAAACTTACAATCGGTCTGTGAGATTGGTATAGAGTTTTCATGATGCAGGTGCAATTAATTTGATGCTTAGAGAGTTGATGTGGACAAAATATTCTCCTCAAGTGCTCTCTCCCTTAGATCACTTGTCCCAATTGGAGACATATGTTATCACATACTTTGTAGCTAGGAGGTACTACCTATTTTTGCAGATACAAATCTAGTTATGAGCCTAGTCCTTACACTTGATGTTAATTATCCAGAGATCACTAATCCCTCTAGATTCCCTGAGATCTCTAGCGGTTTGAGTCTCTATAAACAAGAAATACAATAATGAATTAAGATACAAACATTATAAATCTCTTAACACTTCCACAATGAAAAACACAGCAATCACACAACTCAGTATTTACCCTGGAAATCCCAAACGGGGAAAACCCTAGATCTGTATGCAACAACTGATGCTTGCACAGAGGAAATGTGCCCTAATCTGTCAAATGGATCTATATCTATCTACAAGTAACTCTGCCGGCACTGTCTCTCTCACATCACTTCTCTGATCTGCTTAGCCAAGGAAGAAGGACAACCTCTAGATCTAATGAATGTGCCCTTCCTCTGGATGGAAAATTGTGCCCTCCCTCAATATGTCAGATGCTCATATGGAATCAAATATCAACAAATCTGAGCTCTGATCATCATAGTCCTTCGTCAAACACTGAGGCAAGGATACTCCGAAAGTATCATCTGGTCAATCGGTCAATCAGATCTAGAACGAGCTCCTCTCTCCTCTGGTAATGCGGCCCTTTCTCTCTCCAGAATTCGTCCTCCTCAATCTCTGCAGAAACCACTCTGATGAACTCTCTATGTCCACAGAACTGGGTGCCAAGTGCCTCTGATAAAGTGGTGTCTAGTCCAGCTCAGATCACCCCACTCTCCCTACTGCAGAAGCTCCTCTCTCTCTCAGAAAGTCTCCCTCTACATGCACAATGCACCCTCCTCACTCTGACTAGTCTCTCTCTGATAATCCAAATGAGTAACCTCATTTGGGGACCTCTTTCCTCTTTATATCATCTCACTAATCAATTAGGTTTACCAAAAACCTAATATCTGTGCATGCAAAAAGTCACTTTTGCATTCATCTTTTAATTAACAAATGTACATGCAAATCTCATGCATGCATGAGGAAAAACACCACGTTAGGTACGCATGCATATGCCAAGGTATTCATGCCACTGAGTAGAGTGCATCTCACCCTCTACTCCATCCTGATTCCTATACTGTTGATGTACCTCCATGCAAGGCATCTGAATCATGGAGGACATCCTGAGATACCACTATCTCTAACACTTCCTCTTATTGAGGGAATTCCATCCACTGATGCCTAGATCCAACAAGTCCCCTAATGCTGACACCATCCCAACTGTCTTGCCTTTCACTTCTTCCCTCTGACCTATAGTACCCTGATCAAACTCCATAAATGTGGCTCCAAAAAAAACCCCCTGATCAACCACTGACTCTGTCACTGAATTCTAATTTAGACTCCCTCTGAATCTCTGTTGTAACCAATCACCCAATTTTCCATCAACTGGATCTATTGCCCTATAGGTGATCTCTCTCTTTCTTTGAGCTAACTCATCTCTCTCCTGAGCTAGGTCCATCTCATAACAACTCAGTCTCCTACTGATACCTATATGAACATCATGCGCATCCATATGATATGAGTCCAAAGACTCACTCCCCTCTGTCTCATCAACACCATGAGCATCTCCCTCATCCATAGGATAAAATGAATCACTCCTCTGATCCTCATAATCATGGTGAGCATATTGCTCACCTATCTGTTGAAAGGAATCACTCCTCCTAGCACCATACCTGCTATGAGCATATCGCTATCTATCCCTCTCTGACTCTGAAGAGGATTCACTCAACCAACATGATGTGCCATATGTGGGTTGTCCCCGAACCAAGTACTCACTGTCGATCCTATGACCCATCAAGACTGGATCAACTCCCTCTGGATAGGTGAATATCAGGTCCCTCTAGAACACCACTAAGTAACTGGAAGCATCCAATGTCGCAACTGAGAGTATACTCCCTCTCATTCCTAGAATGAATAGTAATATTGATACCTCCAGGATTTATCCACTGCCTCTTAGCGAGGAAGGTACTTCTGGAGAAGTATCCACTAGGATCAGACACATCCTTTG
The DNA here is from genome assembly GCA_027924585.1 of Larix kaempferi. Classification (NCBI taxonomy): domain Eukaryota; kingdom Viridiplantae; phylum Streptophyta; class Pinopsida; order Pinales; family Pinaceae; genus Larix; species Larix kaempferi. The sequence goes on from BSBM01000660.1 coordinate 24,775,301, forward strand.
TTGCTGCAGATGCTTCCTCTAAACTAGAATACTTCTCGGCTACATCTGCTACACTATGATATGTAGATCTGCACTCCTCCTCTATCAGTGTCATCTTGAGAGAAGCATCATGCTCTCCCTCTGTCATTGATACTAAAATTGCATCCAAGGTCTTCCTGGACCCACATACAGGATTTCCCAACAACCTATACAACTGACCTCATCTAATTCCATGCCTCACTGGTGCATCCAAGGTCACTCCCTCTGAACATAGAATCCTATTTCCATCCCAGAACACAATACTATATCCCTCATCCTCCAAAGATGATACCAAGGGTAAATTTTTCTGCTCTAGTACATGCATCCCTCCATCCATCCTCAGTAGACCTTCTAACTCCATTTGGAACATCATCAAACGAACTCTCCTCACTGCTATCCTCTCATAGCAGTCTGAGTCTATTTCTTAAACACTAAAAAACACTTCTCGTATTCCCATCATATAGCTAGATGCATAATTGTACAATGTCCTGAAGCCATGACTCTATAAATCTGATAACAATGCTGATACAAACTATCTGAATCAAAACCAACATGTAGGTTTGTGCCTTGGTGAACAAGCTAACCCTCTCTTTCTCAAATCTAGGGTTCGCTCTCCCAAATCTGATCTATGTTCTCACATATATGGTCTCTTCCCTCATAGATATGATAGATCTGGTATCTATCCTAACATATCTTATGTCTACACTCACAGATCTGATAGATTTGATATCTATCCTCACAGATATGATGTTTGCACTCATAGATATGAACTCTGATCTTCAGATCTGATAGATCTATCTCAAATCTATCCACCAAAATCACAGATCTGATAGATCTGACCTTTACAACCACATATTTGAGCTTTGCTCTTCATATCTAGTAGATCTGGTCTCTACATTCTCTGATCTACTAGATCTATCTCAGATCTAGTCTCCAACCTCTAAGATCTATTAGATATGACTTATGTTGTCACGGATTTGAACCCTGCACCTCAGATCTGGTAGATCTGGTCTCCCTCTCTACAGATCTGAAAATCAACTTGAGTCACCACACAGATCCGATATACTTCTCCCAGATCTAAGTGTGATTACTTCTCCCTGACCCTTACCAAGGCTTTGATCCCATGTTAATTATCCAGATATCACTACTCCCTTTGGATTCCCTGAGATATCAAGCGGTTTGAGTCTATAAATCAGAAATACAATAATGACTTAAGATCCAAACACTATATATCTCTTAACACTTCCACAATGAAAAACACAACAATCGCACAATTCATTATTTACCCTGGAAACCCAAAACGGGGAAAACAAGCTATCTGTGGGGATTTCTTCTATCTCGAGCCCAAAGCAAAGTAAGTAGAACACAAGTACATACAAAAATACCTTAGAAGGAACAACTGAACCTGATAGGGTCAAAACCCTAGATCTACATGCAACAACTGATGCATGCACAGAGGAAATATGCACTAATCTGTCAGCTGGATCTAGATCTGTCTGCAGGTAACTCTGTCAGTACTATCTCTCTCACAACACTGCTCTGATATTCTCAACCAAGGAAGAAGTACAATTTCTAGATGGAAAAGTACGCCCTTCCTCTACATGGAAAAGTACGCCCTCCCTCAAGATGTTAGATGCTTGTATGGAATCAGATATCAACAAATCTAAGCTCTGGTTGTCATAGTCCTTCCTCAAACACTGATGCAAGGATACTCTAAAAGTATCAGCTACTCCATCGATCAATCGGATCCAGAACGAGCTCCTCTCTCCTCTGGTAATGCACCCCTCTCTCTCTCTCTAGGAGTCGTCATCCTTCATATATACAGAAACCACTCTGATAAAATCTCTTTGTCCACAGAACTGGGTGCCAAGTTCCTATGATCAAGTAGTGTCGGATCCAGCTTAGATCACCCCAACCTCCCTACTACAGAATCTCCTCTCTCTCTTAGAAAGTAACCATCTGCATGCACAATGTGCCCTTATCACTCTGACTGATCTCCCTCTGATAATCCAACTGAGTAACCTCATCCGGGGACCTCCTTCCTCCTTATATCATCTCACCGATCAATTAGGTTTACCAAAAACCTAATATCTGTGCATGTAAAAAGTCACTTTTGCATGCATCTTTTAATTAACAACTATACATGAAAATCTCATGCATGCATGAGGAAAAACACCTCGGAAGGTCCACATGCATCCACTAAGGGATTCATGCCACTGAGTAGAGTGCATCTCAACCTCTACTCCATCCTAATGCCTATACTGTTGATGTACCTCCATGCAAGGAAACTGAATCATGGAGGACATCCCGAGATACCACTATCTCTAACACTTGAGGCAAATAATTTTTAGAGAATATCAATGGTGGATGACATATATGTTCAGCTATATTAATCAAGGGAAACAATAGAGAGGACGCCCTAGTCACTTTGATCCCTCTTCATGACCTCCCTTGTCATACATTTTGAGCCATGGTTCATTGTAGCAAAGCAGTTTAGTTGGATCTTATCTTTCCTTGCCATTCAGAGATAGCAGTGTCATCTAAGGTGGATTTCTCATTTGCAATTGCAGAATTAGACTCGTTAGATGGCAGAGACATCTATGGTTTCATGATTTTTATTGATATATTGACTATGCTAGACTTTGTTGTGCATTGGTGATCATACAGTGATTTCTTTGTTGCTACTGCTAGACTTGTACTTGGGATGATACAGTGATTAGTTTTATATACATGCTTTGATCTTAGTATAGATCAGTTCCATCCTTCCTAGTTGAATATTTGACCTTATCCCTTCATGCATTTCATCCATCTATTTCCAAAATCCTTTGACTTGGACTTGACTTGTGAACCTGGGGAATTTTCCCTCTGTGACCTCTTTGATTGGATGACCTCCATGTTTTCCCCTGGTGTCTCAGCTCTAATGTGCATGGATAAAGTTTGTTAAATATGTTGATCTCTTTCTAGATGTAGAACCAGTTGGATTGAGTGTGGGTAAGGTGAGCCTAGTCATGAAAAGTGTATCCCCTAGAGTCAAATCAAGTTCTCCCCATCCTTGAAATTAGCTGATGGTCAAAGGAGTAGGCACTCATCCTTGGATGATGACCCATCTGCTTTCCTATAAAAGGGAAATACTTTGGCAACTCCATCGGGGATATGGATTCCTGTTGTAAGCGGAGCAAATGCCTTGGAAATACTAGGGCCCAAAAGGATTTCCAAGGTTGGTACCTTTGGAGGCTAGCTAACTAAAGGAAATATAAATGTGCTTAAATGATATATCCAATGAAATGAAAAAATGAAAGTTAAATTGTGAAATCCAATGAAAGTGAAAGCAAATGAAATTCAAATCTATGAAATTAATGGGGGCTTGTTAGATTTGAAAGGATTATTCCAAGCATTTTATCAATTTGTGAGACACCATGCTTCTGTAGTGTTTGTCATTCCAACAAATGTCATAGAGGCCCTTGAAATACCATTTCTGCCAAGGTAGAATGAGTCTATCCAAGGTCAACCTTTACCTTGACCAATTTTTTTACTTTTATCTCACTCCATTTCCACTTAGGATGGTGAGGATTGATCTATGCAATACATCCGTAATTAATTTGAACATTACTATGTATGTAGAATTGCTGCATTTGTCCAATGTTTCACTGAGTAATTGTCTTATTCTTGATTATTTTAGTTGATCACCATGTATTGACATAACTTAGTATTTATTTGTCTATCAATATTTATCATGATAAGTTATCTAACACCTCTTTCATGCACCATCATTAGTTATGTGCTCATTTTGAACCTTGGTTAATTTTTGACCATATGTTGACTTTTTGACCTGGTCAAACCCTGGTTTGACTTGGTCAATGGGTCAAATTGGAAACGTGACTCCACTACAGCTTATTAATGTTCATATCATTTCCCTTGGAGGTCAATTGGACCCCTCCAAGCATCGGTTGCAGAAGAAATGGCTTAATTCATTGTTTTTATAAAGTCTGCGGGAAATAATTAAGCCTATTTTTAATTAAAATCTTGGAAATTGATTAGTAGCGATCATAACAGATTAGCCAAGGGCATATGAGTAGTGGATCCTAGTATTTTTTATGTTTCTAGATTCATCCGTGCAATTATATCATCATTTTGGGCAATGAAAGATCCAATTTTGAGCAGATTGAATACTTTTAATGGTTTCCAACTAATTAATTGATAATTAAAAGATGACTATGACTTGAGTTGTATGACTTGGGACTAATGAATGGAAAAAAGTGATTTGGGTTATGATGTTATGGCCCCCTAGAGTACATTGACCACTTTTTCTAGCATATTATGATGTTATCATGTCACGTGTTTCATTTCCCCCCATGGGGGGGACGTCTTTCTCCCTAGGAGGGTGAATTTCTCTATTTATGACTTGTTGCTTGAGCTAGATATTATTGTCGAAGTGGATCTTGGTTCCTTGGGGGTGAATTGAGCCCCTTAGGATGTTATTTAATGTATCTATTATGTGTATCTTTCATTGTATATTGGAATTAGGAGGTAATTCCCCCCCCTCACTTAGATTTGACTATTTCCATCTTGATCCATGTGATAAAGTGAGATTAAATCTCCACCACTTATTATTTCTTTGTATATTTTAATCTCAACCATCCATAAAAAATTCGGTTAGGGATTTGGCTCCTCTCTTATGTATAAAAGAGAGTGACCCCTCATTTGTAATGGACACTTGGCTCTTGGATTAAATAATAACAATATTTTTTTTGTGGTGCAAATTCTCTTGTGATTGGGATGATGGATCGATTTTATGTCTTGCTGAGCATCTTATTACACTATATCGAGAATCTCTTCTTTCATATATTTTTCTCGTGGTGATTTCTAACTTGCAAGTAAAAGAGGGCAATTTCTCCCTGTGGGACTTGGTTGGACAACTTGGCCATTTGGGCGACTTTCTCTTTGGTAGGGGGTTTCATATGTGAATGGGATATTTATTTCCATTGATCTCTTACTATATTCCTCTTATTTCCATAGGAACTCCATTGCATGGTAAGACGATTCTCCAAAAAATCAATTACCTCATATGAATCAATGATTTTCAATGGAAATACTTATGGATACATTTTGAAATAGTTGGAGGTAGGTATTATAGTCATGCACTAGAGAAGAAAACATATTAATTAGCTAATAAAATATAGTCTCCAAGTTGTAAAACTCTTGTCTATGACTATGGGCTTAAGAGGTAAGGAAGAGAGCTTGTATTTCCCTACAAAATGTTGACACTTCATACATCGGTTCACAAATTGGTATGCATTAACAAACAATTTAGGTTATTTGTAATTAACATAAGATTTTTGAGGTTGTGGTTTACATGCAAAATTCCCTCCACGAACTCGTGTGGCAATGTTTCAAAACTAAAGTTGCTTTTTCTTTATCAATACAATAACGCAAAACAATATCAAAATTTACATTTCATCAATCAAGCATAATTTGTGACTTCAAGATGAATCATCTTCATTGCGCTGAGAGGCACTCTACATCCCAGTATGAGGGAGATCTTGTTAGTCAAGTGTTTGTCGATATTGTCGGCCATAAATAACATTTGTATGAGGGAGATCTTGTAAGTCGAGTGTTTGTCGATATTGTCCAAAAAAGAATAATACAAAGTAAAAAGTAATAAATATTATGTGGGCCATAAACAAAAAGAATAATACAAAGTAAAAAGTAAATATGAGACTTAAACTAGAGACTTTAGAGCTTAGGATTAGGTGGCTTAAGTATTGCACTCAAGGAGCTATTCAAGGAGAGGTTTGCACCTCAGCAGATTTGATCCCTCTCGGTGCTTGATAGAGCCTAGGATTTGGATCTATGCTGGTTTATCCTATCCTAACTAGGAAAATAAACTTTATTCATAGTAATCTCACATTGTAGGCCATAGTACATGGGTAACAAACTTATCTAAGTTAAAAAGAGAACTTTGCATACATGCAATATGGCCTTTCCTAATGTACAATAATTTTATATGAAGTTAGTCAATTATAGCTTATAATTTAACACCGACTCTATTAATCATTCTAATGGTGGTGGGTAATTGCACATACATTTGCACATCATAAAAATAAAATAATCTTTCAATTAAGATTAACAATTAAGAAGATGCATTCCAAATGTGTTAATAAAAATTTAATGAAGCTACTCAAAAATGAAAATTCAAATATAATGAAGCTACTCAATAATGAATATTTACAACCTTATATGAAAATTAAGACTCGTTATAAACAATTGGGAGAACTATACAATATGACATAACAAATTTTTTTTTAAAAATACTTTTAAAAATAATAAATAATAATCCTATTATGTACATATTGCTTTAATAATAAAAATTGTTTTTTTAATTTAATATTATATTATGCATTTTATAACAAGTGCAATATGTATTTCATAACTATAACATGGGCTTTATAGTAGTTGTATTATGCATAAGAAGAAAATTAAACTACACTACTTGCAAGTTGCACTATCACATATGAAGAATAATTAAGGAATTGAAATCCATGCATAGCAAATAATTGATAATGAGTGACTAAGATGATGATACACTAAGCCTAATTGCAATATACCTATTCATGGTAAATTGACCATAAAAGTGAAGGGTTGTTATATTAAATATTATTATTATTATTTATTTTATATTTTATATTGTTTGCATTCATTTACACTTTTATGTTAACATTAAAATTTTAACAATCCACTTATTAATGCTAAAAACTATTTTTAAGCATCCCCTTGGAAACGATGCAAAATGAGTTTTAAGTTAGATGAAATGATTGAAGGATAAGGATATAAAAAAACAAATAATTTTATGCCCCAATAGGGGCCCACCATGTATGCATGTGAGTTTTGGAAATTCCATCCTCCACATCACGAGAGAAACCTCGTTTCTCTATTTTCATTGATCAATGTGAATTGTTGATCCATCTCGCAAGGTTGTTCTTATCCGTTCATCTCAATTTAAACTCAAGCACCCCCTTGCTATTTTGTGAAATGGAACACCCCTTCTCTAATTTTTAGTCATTCAGCACAATTCAAACTCAAACACCCCCCTCCTATTTCATGAAATTGACCGCCCTATATCTAATGGAACCTGACATCCATCACACAAGGGCCTTTTATGTTTGTGGAAAAACATTACTTTAAATTTTATTGTAAAGTATTATGTTATTGACCAAGGATAGTCAAGGATGACTGTAATTGAATATTATTATTATTTAATAAATTAAAATAGGAGACACTCGTCCAAAGAGGACTGTTGAAGAGTGTTCATTGACCCACTAGGGGGAATGAAACTGTTGTAGAAGGCAATTGACAAGTGGCTGCATCTTCCCTCACTTACTAGCTGTTGCAGGAGGCAAGCTCCCTAAAATTGTGGTCATGTTCCCCAAAGAAGGTGGAACTGAGCAGGTGGCTCATTAAATTATTTTTAACTGACCCAATGACCTAGGCAAACATATAACCATTGAATGGGGCAAGAGGCTCACTTAATTTTCCTTGTGATTGTTGGAAACTGTTATGTTGAGCACACAAGAGAAATTCGATGAGGGGATGCTAGAATGAGTTGCAGAATAAGACTGTCAAATTAATCTGCTGAGTTGCAAAGAGTGATTTGTATTCAAGTATTCATGATTGATGAGGTACAAAGATATTGCCATATGCTTCTACACAGAATATTCGTCCTGGTGGTTCAGTGAATAGGCTCGGGGGTCCTAAAGCAAGTAATCTTGGCTGCTTTCTGGAGACGGTTGGGAGGAACGATCTTCTTTGGGTGTTTTTCCACCTACATAGTTTAAAAGGTTCTGCATCGTTTTGTTTTATTATTGCTAGACTCTTACTGTTTACTCTGAATAATTATATCTGAAAATTTATTAAGTTATTTCTTTGATGAATTTCTGGCTAGTACAAATAACAAGTTAATGAACTCTAGATTTAATTATGTACAATGAATGAATGAATCAGAATGAAAATTATGGATAGATGAATGTAAATCTTCTCAGTATTTTTCCTTTCACAATTGTGATGTACTCTAGTACAGAGAAGTTTGTTTAAGTTATAGATTGGAAATGATCATATTATGAAAATAGAATGTCGATTTATAAAATTTTCCAGTTTGTGCCTTCCTACCGAACTAATATAATATTCACTATTTGAAAGCGCATTAGCATATTTAGAACGCTAGCATCATTTTCATAATACTATAAAAAAAAGAGGTATTATCATAATTAGTATATAAATAATAATTATAGAAGCCAAATAACTAAATAGTATCAACATAGTACTATAGGAATAGTTTCTTATATATATTAATCATCCACTATTTTAATACTAAGCTAATATAAAGGACATAAACCTACTTTAGGAATAATTACAGTCTAAACAATTTCAACGGAATCGAATGAGTACTATTGTAAACTCAGAGTTCAACATAGTCAAATTAATGTTAATCGTCTCACATATATTATATCAGAAATACAACACAGGGAATAGCCCTTTTGAAACCATTTATACTTAACCAATACAGTTGATAGTCTCGTATCATCAACACAAACGGATTCATAAAGATATACAAACATATAAATAAAATTAATATATAACTATTCAACATCCCTATCGCAATGTACAGGATCAACATAGAACCCATACAAATAAACAAGTATAAAATGAGTTGCACAGAACTCATATTAACTTCAATAGTTACGACAATAGACAATTAGAGGTAGAAAGAAATCCATTATTGCTCTATTAAAAATGATAAGTACAGAATGGATCAACAACTATAATATTGAACCATCGTAACCATAGTATGCATAAATAATTAAAAAAATGAAATTACTAAATATAGAAAAGAAGTTAGGGCTTTTCCCTAAACAAATGCAATAACTTCTTTTATAGCACGGAATTCCAAATCCGAATTTAAATATTAACATTATAAAAGTCAGGGTTCAAGCCCCATACAGTTCACCCTATATCTCTTATGCCATTAAAATGAACTTGAGCAGACAGAGTATCGAAACTACTTACATTCCATCTAAACGTTTAAACCCAAAACCCTAAGATTTTCCAGGTGGATCTAAGCTAAATAGAGTTAAAAATAAAAGAATTTAAATGCTTAATACCTAGTTACATTTCCATCCATGTTTTACTCATAACGATAAAGATTAACAATGAACCTACAACGTATTCATAAGTAGGGCCTTTCCCGAGCATTACTAACACAATATTCATTGTTATACAATCAAATTGGAAGAGCTCAACCTAAATAACCAAAAGCTAATGCATGAAAATGAAAATGAAAATGCATGAAGGTTGGGAAGCTTGGCACCAACTCTTACCTTTGCGAAAACATTGGCACTATTATAAACTGTCCATGCGTGAAATCTTTCCTTAGCCACGCATTCTACCCAATAATCCTCCCTACGCAATCTTAAAACCACTGTAAACCCCTAACACTGTGTGCAGAGAAGAGTTCTCCACAGACTTGGAGGACGAGAGCTCTAAGAGATCGGCTCTCCACAAATTCAAAAGAATAACACAAACAGTTACGTTCGAACCCAGAAGACACCTCTATGTTTAAGTTGCACTTCTAAAACTGAGCGTGGTGTGCCCTATGGCCATGGTAGCCATGAGAACTCAGCTCTCCCACCTTCAAAAAACAAACAACAAGTGTTAATTCCAAACCCTCAACGTGGAGATAGGGTTTTACCCTTACATAGATTCCTTTCACAAACTTCACGTGATCGCATTTAATATTTATGTCTGTCCTCCACTTACATTTTAATTTATACCCACTACCATATAGTGGGGTCATCTATTTTGTTTACCAACGAGCTCCATTTTGGAATGCGCCATATTTCATGGTTATTACTATGTTTTCCTTAGCATATAAATTTTGTTTACACCATATTTTACTAACCCCTTAAACTAGAATTACCACATCCTTTAATGAAGTTATGGTCACATTTCCTTTGGTGGTACTTATAAGCCACCTAGCTAGGTTATTACATAACCTTCATTCCTTTAAGTATAAAAACTTTAATCAAAGTTTATATGAGAGTCCTCACCTGTAACCATGTACAAAGGCAGCAACATGCATTAGCTTGATATAGCTAAGTAAGCCACGGGCATCACTAGAACCCCTTTCAAGAAAACGAAGACAATCAGCATAATAACATTTATAGATTATACCACGACAATAATAATGACAAGAGATAGACTATGACTTTAAGACAAATAGCGATGCTTTCCAACAAACTGAATGTCGACATAAGTACTTTAAGAATTTAATAGTCACTTAATCCATAGTTAAAACATCGTACGAAATAACAAAAAGATCAATGCATTATAGACGACGATTCGATTGAAAACAGAAATATATTTAGAAATATCAAAAGAGATCCACAGTCCTAACTCAATGGTTAAAGACTTTGAAAATAAATGTCGATTTTTATAAATATCAAAATAGTATTAATGAATGCAATATACATTTATTCAAATAACAAGATAAAAGAAATTCTGCAAGTATAATACTGGCATTTATTGATAGCTACGCTATGTATAAAAAATTTTAAATTTTTGTGAATTTGGGAGATGTTACATGTGGTATTAGAGCGCAAGTTCAAACACTAGGCCTGAAAGTGGCTCAACTCGTGCATTCCGATGAAAACAAAAAACACACAGTTACTGATTTTTGTTTTAAATTGTTTCTGTACAGAACATTCAATATCTAATTTGCAGGTAATGGATGGAGCAGAGGCATCTGTCAAGGATGGATCCCATCATAATGAACAAAATAGTCATGAACGTGAAAATGTTAATGAAGAAAATATATATGTGGAACTAAATGATAATTCATCTGAACTTCTTTGAACTATTAAAGATTTACAAGCTGAAATAAAAACTGTGAAGGAAGAAAATGAAAGAATTCTGAAGGCACAGGAAGGACTAAATCAAATTTTATTAGATAAATTTCATAATGAGGGAAAATATAAAAGAACTGAATCTGAATCTGAATCTGGAACTATGTCTTATCAACATAAAGATAAGAAGTTAAAATTATCTAAAAATGAAAGTAATTCCTCTTCTGAAACTGATGTTAAAACACATAGAAAGAAACATAGGTATTCCAGTGAAAGTAATGACAGTGACTGCAGTCCAAAAAAAAGGAAATACAAACCATATGAAGAGTTCAAAAAGATAAAACCTCTGATGTTTAATGGAGAGATAGAGAAAGGAGAAGAAGCAGAAGCTTGGTTGTCGGGGATGAATAAATACTTCCAAATTTATAACTATTCTGACAAGCTGAAAGCCAATATGGCCATTTATAAATTAACTAGAAAAGCGGATATATGGTGGCAAGATATCAAAAGGGTGAAAAGTCTTAAAGAAAAGTATCTAACTTAGAGTACTTTTAAGACATTGTTTAAAAAGAAATTTATGTCTGAACAATACTATGAAGAAAAGGCTAAAGAATTTTATGAGTTGAAGTTAGGTTCTATTAACATGAAAGAGTTAAGCAGTAAATTTTTAAGTCTATTAAGGTATGTACCATATATCATTGACGAAAAGCCTAAAATAAAACGATTTCTGAGTTGTTTTCCTTTCCACATCAAGGACAATAACCCTAAGACTCTTGAGGAAGCTATGAGGAAGGAAAATTTCTGTTATGAACAAAACAAAACAAAAAGGAAATTGTACCTAGCTGGAAGGTTAAAGGACCAAGTAATTTTGAACAAAGGAGAAATAATTTTAGATATAACAGGAATGTTGGAAATAAAAATTCTCGAAATCTTCCTAACAAAAATTTTCAAGGAAATAATTTTAAAAGCAATGCACAACAAAATTTTACAGCTGCAAGAAATAGAGACACGCCTAATAATTATGCTAAAAACAATGAACGAAAAGAACCTGTAAAATGCTTTGAATGTCAAGGACCACATTATGCAACAAACTGTCCTAACAGGAAAAGAACTGTCAGCAACATCCATACAGTGCAAGAAGAGGCAATAGTTGGTGATTTAGCGAGGGAAATGCCCAGGATCAATGCAACCTTGGAGAATCAACAGGCTGATCATTAAACTTTAATGGTCGAAATAGAAGGTATGCTATAGAACAGATCCATATCTATTTTAATTGACCCAGGTGCTAGTTTGAGTTATGTATCACCTAGTATAGTGGAAAGCTGTAAATTGCAAGTGGAAAATTTTGAAAAATCTTGGCTGGTTCAATTAGCTACCGAAACCAAAAGGAAGGTAGTTAATTATGTGAAGGATTGTGAATTGCTTATGAATCAGTTTAAGACTCAAGTAAAATTGAATGTATTACCGTTAGGATCTTATGATGTTTTAATCGGTATAGATTGGCTGGAAGAGCATAGAGTAGTTTTAAATTGTTATGAAAAGAAATTTACATGCTTGAATGATAAAGGAGAAACAGTTGTAGTAAAAGGAGTGCCTAGAAAAGTTTCAGTTAGACAGATTTCTACATTGCAAATGAAAAAGTCTGTACATAAAGGATGTAGAGTATTTTTTGTAAACGTAATTAATGATCAACACACAACTAAAGAAGATAAGCTAAAACTTGAAGATATACCAATCCTAAGAGACTTTTCAGATGTATTCCCGGAAGAAATATCAGGTTTACCTCCAAAAAGAGAATTGGATTTCACCATTGAGCTAGTACCGGGTGCGGTACCAAACTCAAAAGCTCCTTATCAGATGAATATACTAGAGCTTAACGAATTAAAATCACAGTTAAAAGAATTAATTGATAAAAATTACATAAGACCAAGTGTGTCTCCTTGGGGAGCACCTGTCATTTTTGTTAAAAAGAAAGATGGTACTTTGCTTTTATGCATTGATTACCGTCAGTTAAATAAAATGACAATTAAAAACAGTTATCCGTTGCCCCGCATAGATGATCTGTTTGATCAAGTACGCGGAGCATCGATATTTTAGAAAATAGCCTTGAGATCTAGATATCATCAAGTCAGGATAAAAGATGAAAATATCTTTAAAACTACTTTTAGAACCCGTTACGGGCATTACGAATTTGTAGTTATGTCGTTTGGGCTAACTAACGCTCCAACAGTTTTCATGTGTTTAATGAATAATGTTTTACATAAGTATTTGGATAAATTTGTAATTGTTTTCATTGACAACATTTTAATTTATTCAAAGACTAAGGAGGAACATGATGAACACTTACGAATAATATTCAAGTCTTAAGAGAACATCAATTGTACGCTAAATTCAGTAAGTGTGATTTTTTCAAAGATAAAATACAGTATTTAGGTAATGTGATATCCAAGGATGGAATCTCAGTTGACCCGGATAAAATAAGAGCAATTAATGAACGGCCTGTCCCAAAATTTGTAACAGATGTATGATCGTTCATGGGAATCACAAGTTACTATCGGAAGTTTATAGAGGGATTCTCAAGAATCGCAAATCCCATAACATCTTTACAGAAAAAGGGAAAGAAATTTGTTTGGGATCAAAAGTGTGAAGAAAGTTTTAAAAAGCTAAAAGAACTGTTAACCACTGCACCTTTTCTAAAAATTGCAGATCCAAATAAGGACTTTGTCGTATGCACTGATGCATGCAATGATAGCCTTGGTGGAGTCTTAACGCAAGAAGGTCACGTAATAGCGTATGAGTCAAGAAAGCTAAAAATTCATGAACAGAATTACGCTACATACGATTTAGAGTTGGATGTCATGATACATGCTTTGAAGATGTGGCGCCATCATCTAGTCGATAGAAGATTTTCATTAATGATAGATAATAAAGATCTAAAATATCTGTTGGATCAACAAAATCTGAACGCAAGGCGAGGTAGGTAGTTAGTTTTCCTTAGCGAATATGATTTCGAGATTCAGCACATAAAAGGTAAAGAAAATAAGGTGGTCGATGCCTTAAGTAGGAATGCAAAACTAAATTTTATGGCAGCAGTCAGTACTTATAAAACAAATTTAGAAAATCAACTTGAAGAAGGGATAAAACTGGATAAAAATTATTAGAAATTACAAGAAAAAGTTGCAGAAAATACATCTAAAAATTAATAACAGATTGCAGTTTGAATGAAAAAGGTCTAATGTTGTATAAAACAGACTGTGTACCTAATGTACCTGAAATTAAGTTGTTGATTTTAAATGAAATGCATAAGAGTCCTTATTCAGTACATCCAGGTTATCAAAAGATGATAACCAAGTTAAGAAAAGAATATTTTTGGCCAAATATGAAGAATGAAGTGGCTGAACACATCACTAGGTGTATTGACTGTTGGCAAGTTAAGGATGAGCATCAACACCCTGCTGGTTTATTACAGCCATTGCCAATTCCAGATTGGAAGTGGGAAATTATCAACATTGATTTTATAACCGGATTTCCTAAAAACAAAAAGAAGAATGATTCGGTAATGGTAGTAGTAGATAAGCTTAGCAAAGCAGCTCATTTTATACCTGTCAAAACTACTTTTAAAGCTGCTAATATTGCATATGTGTTTATGAAGCAAGTTTTTCGGTTGCATGGAATTCCTATGGTAATAATTTTTTATCTAGATTCTAAATTTACTAGAAATTTCTGGAAGTCATTGTTTAAAGGTTTTGATACTAAATTAAATTCAGCATGTCTTTTCATCCGCAGACAGATGGACAAACTGAAAGAGTAAATCAGATTTTAGAGGATATGTTAAGAATGTATGTTAAAGATCATCCAACTAAATGGGAAAAATATATGCACTTAGTTGAATTTGCTTATAACAATCACTATCAAGCTTCAGCTAAACTCGGACCTTTTGAAATTCTCTATGGTAGAAAGTGTAATACACCCATCCCATGGAGTAATCCAGTTTATAGATTGATGTTAGGACCTGAATTGTTGAAAGAGATGGAACTAACAGTGAAGCGGGTACAAAGCAATCTGAAAATTGCACAAGACAAACAAAAGAGTTATGCAGATCTGAAAAGAACTCAGAAATAATTCCAAGTAGGTGAGAATTTTTTTTGTCAAGGTAAAACCCAAGAAAAGCTCTTTTAACCTGGGGAGTTGTGTTAAATTAGCACCCAGGTATTGTGGACCAATTGAAATATTATCAAGAGTTGGACCGGTGGCTTATCAGCTAGCCTTACCACCTAATCTGAAAATACATAATGTATTTCATATTTCTATTTTGAAAAAGTATGTACATGATTCTACTCATGTAATCGATTGGAGTGACATACAAATGGAACCAGAAGGATATTTTCAGGTGGAATCGGATTTTATTCTCGACAGGAGAGAAATTTTACTCTGGAATTGCACCATTGGACAGGTAAAGGTGCAATGGAAGCACCTTAGTTCAGATGAAGCAACCTGGGAATTGGAGAGCCATATGCGGGCATCATATCCAATTATGTTCCAGGAAGACTCTGAGGATGATTAAGCAACATCGAGGACGATGTTGAACATAAGAGGGGGTGTTTGTAACCTACCTAGAACTTGAAACATTTTATGTTTGTGGAAAAACATTACTTTAAATTTTATTGTAAAGTTTTATGTTATTGACCAAGGATGGTCAAGGATGACTATAATTGAATATTATTATTATTTAATAAATTAAAATAGGAGACACTCATCCAAATAAGATTGTTCAATAGTGTTCCCTGACCCACTAGGGGGGATGAAACTGTTGTAGAAGGCAATTGACAAGAGGTTGCATCTGCCCTCACTTACTAGTTGTTGCAGGAGGAAAGCTCCCTAAAATTGTGGTCATGTTCCCCAAGGAAGGTGGAACTGAGAAGGTGGCTCATTAAATTATTTTTAATTGACCCAAAGACCTAGGCAGACATATAACCATCGAATGGGGCAGGAGGATCACTTACGTTTCCTTGTGATTGCTGGAAACTGTTATGTTGAGCACACAAGAGGAATTCAATGAGGGGATGCTAGAATGAGTTGCAGAGTAAGATTGCCAAATTAATCTGTTGAGTCGCAGAGAGTGATTTGTATGCAAGTCTTCATGATTGTTGAAGTAAAAATATATTGTCACATGATTCTACACAAAATATTCATCCTAGTGGTTCAGTGAACAGGCTCGGGGGTCCTAAAGCAAGTAATCTTGGTTGCTTTCTAAATACGGTTGCGAGGAACGGTCTTCTTTGGGTGTTTGTCCACCTACACAGTTTAAACAGGTTCTGCATCGTTATGTTTTATTATTGCTAGACTCTTACTGTTTATTCTGAATAATTCTATTTGAAAATTTATTAAGTTATTTATTTGATGAGTTTCTGGCTGATAGAAATAACAAGTTACCGAATTGTAGATTTAATTCTGTACAATGAATGAATGAATCAGAATGAAAATTATGGATAGATGAATGTAAATCTTCTCTGTATTTTTCCTTTCACAATTGTGATGTACTCTAGTACAGAGAAGTTTGTTTAAGTTGTAGATTGGAAATGATCAGATCATGAAAATAGAGTGTTGATTTATAAAAATTTCCATTTTATGCCTTCCTACCAAACTAATATAATATTCATTGTTTGAAAGCTCATTATCATATTTAAAATGCTAGCATCATTTTTATAATACTGTAAAAAAAAGATCTATTATCATAATTAGTATATAAAAAATAATTATAGAAGTCGAATAGCTAAATAGTATCAACATAGTACTATAGGAATAGTTTCTTATATATTAATCATCCACTATTTTAATACTAAGCTAATATAGAGGATAGAAACCTATTTTAGGAATAATTACAGTCTAAACAATCACACCGAAATCGAATGAGTACTATTGTAAAATCAGAGTTCAACATAGTCAAATTAATGTTAATCGTCTCACATATATTATATCAAAAATACATCACAGGGACTAGCCCTTTTGAAACCATTTATACTTAAAACCAATACAGTTGATAGTCTCGTATCATCAACACAAACCGAATCATAAAGATATTGTTACAAACATATAAATAAAATCCATATATAACTATTCAACATCCCTATCACAATGTACAGGATCAACATAGAACCCATACAAATAAACAAGTATAGAATGAGTTGCACAGAGCTCATATTAACTTCAATAGTTACGACAATAGACAATTAGAGGTGTAAAGAAATCCATTATTGCTCTATTAAAAACAATAAATACAGAATGGTATCAACAACTATAATATTGAAATTACTAAATATAGAAAAGAAGTTAGGGCTTTGCCATGAACAAATGTAATAACTTCTTTTATAGCACGGAATTCCAAATCCGAATTTAAATCTTAACATTATACAAGTAAGGTTTCGAGCCCCATATGGTTCACCCTATATCTCTTATGCCATTAAAATGAACTTGAGCAGGAACAGTATCGAAACTACTTACATTCCATCTAAATGTTTAAACCCAAAACCCTAAGATTTTGCAGGCAGAGCTAAGCTAAACAGAGTTAAAAATAAAAGAATTTAAATGCTTAATGCCTAGTTACATTGCCATCCATGTTTTACTCATAACGATAAAGATTAACAATGAACCTACAATGTATTCATAAGTAGGGCCTTGCCCAAGCATTACTAACACAATATTCATTGTTATACAATCAAATTGGAAGAGCTCAGCCTAAATAACCAAAAGCTAATGCATTAAAACACTGTAAACAAGATAGGTATTCGAGAGAGCCATTGTAGCTTAAATTTCCTTTATAAAAATTAAATATACAAACATCGTGAACATTTAGGCTCTGCCCAGTATTTCCATAACACACAAATACCAAAAGAACAAAACCACATTCATCCAAATTTTAAGAAGAGTCGCTTTACACCATATGGCCCAACAAAATTGATAAACACACCGAACACATTTATCGCTGAACCCTATAACGTTTTGTATTTATAAGCATGGGCGAAAGTCTCGTATTTGGGCGCATAGCCAAAATACATTTAAACTATAAGAACCTTCCATATCATTCACGCAACGAACAAGTGGATTTTAGGATAACCCGAGGCTTACCAG
This sequence comes from Larix kaempferi, assembly GCA_027924585.1. NCBI lineage: Eukaryota > Viridiplantae > Streptophyta > Pinopsida > Pinales > Pinaceae > Larix > Larix kaempferi. Next base: position 24,793,342 of record BSBM01000660.1, read on the forward strand.
GGAAGCATCAACCCTGGTGAAAGCTTCATCCATCTATGTTAAACCCTTAAAGCTCATCAAGATGAGACGCGGCTAAAAGTTCAAACCCTGCCATCAAAAAAGTGGATAGATATCATTATAACCTGTAAGTTGTGTAAATGAAAATGCATGAAGGTTGGGAAGCTTAGCACCAACTCTTACCTTTGCGAAAATGTTGGCACTATTACAAATTGTCCCTGCATGAAAGCTTTCCTTATCCACGCATTCTACCCAATAATCCTCCCTACGCAATCTTAAAACCATTGTAAACCCCTAACGTTGTGTGCAGAGAAGATTTATCCACAGACTTGGAGGCCGAGAGCTCTAAGAGCTCGACTCTCCACAAATTCAAAAGAATAACACAAACAGTAACGTTGGAACCCAGAAGACACCTGCGTTTAAGTTTTACTTTTGAAACTGAGCATGGTGTACCCTATGGCCATGGCGGCCATGAGAGCTCGGCTCTCCCACCTTCGAAAAACAAACAACAAGTGTTAATGCCAAACCCTCGGCGTGGAGATAGAGTTTTACCCTTACGTGGATTCCTTTCACCAACTTCACGTGATCACATTTAATATTTATGTTTGTACTCCACTTACATTTTAATTTATACCCATTGCCATATAGTAGGGTCATCTCTTTTGTTTACCAACGAGCTCCATTTTGGAATGCGCCATATTTCATGGTTATTACTATGTTTTCCTTAGCATATAATTTTTGTTTACACCATATTTTACTAACCCCTTAAACTAGAATGACCCCATCATTTAATGAAGATGTGGTCACATTTGCTCTGGTGGTACTTATAAGCTACCTAGCTAGGTTATTACATAACCTTCGTTCCTTTAAGTATAAAAACTTTAATCAAATTTTATATGAGACTCCTCACCTATAAACTTATACAAAGGAAGCAACACGCATTAGCTTGATATAGCTAAGTAAGCCACGGGCATCACTAGAACCCCTTTCAAGAAAAAGGAGACAGACAGCATAATAACAAATATAGATTATACTACGACGATAATAATGACAAGACATATACTATGACTTTAAGACAAATAGCGATGCTTTCCAACAAACTGAATGTTGACATAAGTACTTTAAGAATTTAATAGTCACTTAATCCATAGTTAAAACATTGTACGAAATAACAAAATGATCAATGCATTATAGACGACGATTCGACTGAAAACAGAAATATATTTAGAAACATCAAAAGAGATCCACAGTCCTACCTCAATGGTTAAAGACTTTGAAAATAAATGTCGATTTTTATAAATATCAAAATAGTATTAATGAATGCAAGATACATTTATTCAAATAATAAGATAAAAGAAATTCCACAAGTATAATACTGGCATTTATTAACAGTTACGCTATGTATAATTTTTTTAAAGTTTTTGTGAATTTTGGAGATGCTACAAGAAGGTTGTAAATTGTCGTTTATCCTCGAGAGCCTCCTTCATTGGCGGTGATAGGTGGCCTTGAATAAACTCGTAAAGGGACTATATATTTACTCAAGCACTTGGGTCAAATATCCTTGAAACATAGTAATAAGTACTCCCAATTTTTGTAAGTATGAAAACTAAAATTCCTAACTAATCTTGTGTATATGGAGGAATTTTTCCATTCTTAATCAGCTAAGGCCTTGCCTAGATGGTCTTATTGGGTTAATCCTGCAAGGTTATCCCTTCATTGTTTCTGCAAGAGGAGAGGGAGGAGAGAAGTGAGGAACTGGTTTATGATATACCATTGACTTAACCATGCATATTATCATCAAATAATTGGGAATAACTTACTTATACAATATAGAAAAAGTACACCATGAATGCCACCTTCAATACATAAATTTTTAGATTGTGTATAGCCCTATGATACAAGGAACTCGGTAGTAGATATGAAATCATCAAAGAAATTTTGTTTTCTTTGCAAGAGAGCCTGCTTTATGCAATTATTCTCCATATTCACCGCCACCACAAATATTTGCAATAGAAAAGACTTCCCCTAAATGTCTCAAAATGACAATGCAACCAACACTTAAGTTGGGGTAAGGCTAATGTTAAAGCCCCCATAACCATATAATAGTGATGGATGAAAACCATGAAGAGCAATGCCTTTCTTGGATACAATGAACATTGGAATCTAAGTTCCATCCTTGTTGGTTACAAAGACCTAACAATAATAGAAGGCATATTAGAAACAAAACCATATAAAAAACATGTAATGTCTTAGACCATCCAGATGGAATACATACTATCACCTGGTAGTATTTCATATTCCAAGTGAAAAATGCCATCATTATTATTTCAACTGAGTGACAAGAATAGAAACATATGTCTTGTAACATGGATAATCAACATTAAACTTTTCTTTTAGAATTATTTTTTGAAATAAGTTATAATGTGAAACCCTTGTTGCATTTACATTTAAATTAAGGGTGTTTAAAGAGGGTTTTAATCTCTCAATAGATAACATTCCCCCAACCCAAAAGTAGTCAAGCAAAAATCTATAGAAGAAAGAAACATACGGAAATTTGAAACGCTTACATGTTTAGAATCAAATTCTGTCTGATCAAATATTGGAACAGGCTCTCTAAATACCACAAACTCTAGTTTTTCCACATCTAAGTTGCATCGATAGATAATGTCAAGGGTAATAGATATTGTAAAACCATTCAAATATTTAATAATACCTATTGGGAAACCTCAAAGACTATTAAGATAACCCAAATCAACTCTCATAATCTACTGTTGGTAAATAAAAGGTTGAACTATTATCCGTTAAATTAATAAATCAAACAAGCAATAGGAAGTGAACATTGTCCTATTGTATAGTTGTTATTCTAGTTGGAAGTTGGAATTTACTTAGAACATCATTATCCTTGGTGATCCATTCCTATGGGCCCAAAACAAGGTCCAAAAGTTCAAGACCCCAAATCACCAAAATAGGCCATGCCCCTAAAATGGACCCTACAAATCCATGGCTCCAATTTTCCACTCAGAAAGTACCAAAACAGATGAAAAATTCTATCCATTTCAAATCATTGCAATTTGATGCACATTCCAGCAAGCACGCCCCAACCTCAAAGCATCCAAAGGGTAGAGCCCCTACAAGATTCTATGGTCTTTACCCGCACAAAGGTCTAAGCTAACACCATAAAAAATCCAAAGGATAGTGCTTTTGGAGATGTCTGAGCAATATTATCAAACCATAACTAATATGCAACAGATCAGCAAAGTCCAGTAATGTTAAGTTTAACCTCCTAAGTACATTTATTTGTGTTCACCAGATCTGTTTCCAAGTTGAAGAAGATAGTTAACTTCATCTTCCTTGCATATATAATCTTAAATTTATATTCTCAAAGGACACAAAACAATAACTATCAATTCAGTCAAGTTTAATGGAGATTTCCCCAGGAAGATGATGTTAAGCTCTGGAAAATTACCCTCATTTTAAGATTTTTTTCAATGAAAATGGAGTTCTCGATGATCAATTCATAGTTAATGAGTGACTATCATCCTTATACCCAAGGCTAATGAAACATAATCAAGTCCTATAATACTCGGTTTGAAGCAAGTGGAAACTGCAGGTACATTTACAGTATATACAGTCAAGCTCATTGTAAAGAATTGATTGAGAGGTCTCCATCATGATTATCTTTGGGCGTGTACAACCTTGTTTGACCTTCAAACAATTGTCACTTCCAAACCTGGGCATAAGATAGCAAGTCAATAAACATCAGTATGGGTTCTAAGTGGATTTTTGCATGAAAGGAGAAGTTCTAGGTATAACTTAGGCTAGTAAATCAATGCTCAAACATATTTTGAGCCCTTTCCAACTACAATAAAAAACATTTTCTGAGATTTGGGAAGAAAATTAGAGAAGAGTATGTGGTGACCTCCTAAGCAACCAATGATTTGGGGAATATTATGCCATGTTTGGGGTGGTTGTCCTCTCCTCTGATTAGGTTGAAGAGGGTTTGTTGTGTTTTCAAGTCTGTTGTAGGTTCTTGGTCTGAAAATAACATGTTTCTCCATGAAAGCAACTTTAAAATTCAAGTGCATATTTTCAATTGCAAAAGAGGTTGATTGGAAGGCCAATATATTCTTTACCAGAGAATTTTTTCCAATACTAAGACTATATTCAGGTGCATTAGTCTACGACTATATTCAGGTGCATTAGTCATCCACCTGCAGGATGGTGCCCTCAGAATAATTTTCTCTCTCTCTCTTTGAGGAAATGGCAATCATTTTCCCAAATCCACTTGAGCCATATTTTCAGTACTTAGCCATTTTTTACCAAGGGGAGCATAATATGGTAGGGTGCAAAAACGTTTGATTGGTTGTTTTGGCAGGCCATTATCTTCTTGGCCACATAATTTTTATCGAGAATGATTCAATGGTCACATGTGTAGATCCTCCACCTTAAATCTTATCTTGTTAGAATAATTTAATCCATCACTGGTGAGAATTGGCGGGCATTTTCTTGAGGCCATTTAGGCCAGTTTTAAGAGCAAAAAAGGCTAAGTGGTTGTTTTGGCAGGCCAATATATTCTTGACCAAAGATTTTTTCCAAGACTAAGACTATATTCAGGTGCAATAGTCATCAACCTACAGGATGGTTCCCTCAGCGTAATCTAATCCCTCACTGGTGAGAACTAGTGGGCATTTTCTTGAGGCCATTTAGGCCAGTTTTAAGTGCAAAAGAGGCTGAGTGGTTGTTTTGGCATGCCAATATATTATTTACCACAATTTTTTTTCCAAGACTAAGACTATATTCAGGTGGAATAGTCATCCACCTACAAGATGGTTCCCTCAGAATAATTTTCTCTCTCTCTCTGAGGAAATGGTGGTCATTTTCCCAAAGCCACTTCAGCCATATTTTCAGTACTTACCCATTTTTTTTTCCAAAGGGGAGCATAATATGGCAATGTGCAAAAAGGTTGATTGGCTATTTTGGTAGGCCATTATCTTCTTGGCCATAGACCTTTTATCGAGAAGGAGTAAATGGTCAAGTGTGTAAATCCTCCACCTGAAAGCTTATGTTGTTAGAATAATTTAATCCATTACTAGTGAGAACTGGTGGGCATTTTATTGAGGCCATTTAGGCCAGTTTTAAGTGCAAAAAAGGCTGAGTGGTTGTTTTGGCAGGCCAATATATTCTTGACTAGAGACTTTTTTCCAAGACTAAGACTATATTCGGGTGCAATAGTCATCCACCTATAGGATGGTTCCCTCGGAATAATTCTCTCTCTCTTTATGTGAGGAAATGGTGGTCATTTTCCCAAAGCCACTTGAGCCATATTTTCAGTACTTAGCCATTTTTTCCAAAGGGGAGCATAATATGGCAGGGTGCAAAAAAGGTTGATTGGTTGTTTTGGCAGGCCATTATATTATTGGCCATAGACCTTTTATCGAGAAGGAGTAAATGGTCACGTGTGTAAATCCTCCACCTGAAAGCTTATGTTGTTAGAATAATTTAATCCCTCACTAGTGAGAACTAGTGGACATTTTCTTGAGGCCATTTAGGCCAGTTTTAAGTGCAAAAAAGGTTAAGTGGTTGTTTTGGCAGGACAATATATTCTTGACCAAAGACATTTTTCCAAGACTAAGACTATATTCAGGTGCAATAGTCATCCACCTACAGGATGGTGCCCTCAAAATAATTTAATCCCTCACTGGTGAGAACTGGTGGGCATTTTCTTGAGGCCATTTAGGCCAATTTTAACTGCAAAAAAGGTTGAGTGTATGTTTTGGCAGGCCAATATATTCTTGACCACAGACGTTTTTCCAAGACTAAGACTATGTTCAGTTGCAATAGTCATCCACCTACAGGATGGTGCCCTCGGGATAATTCTCTCTCTCTATGTGAGGAAATGGTGGTCATTTTCCCAAATCCACTTGAGGCATATTTTCAGTACTTGGCCATTTTTTCCAAAGGGGAGCATAATATGGCAGGGTGCAAAAAAGGTTGATTGCTTTTGTTGGAAGGCCATTATCTTCTTTGTCATAGACCTTTTATCGAGAAGGAGTAAATGTTCAAGAGTGTAAATCCTCCACTTGAAAGATTATGTTGTCAGAATAACTTAATCCCTCACTGGTGAGGACTGGTGGGCATTTTCTTGAGGCCATTTAGGCCAGTTTTAAGTGCAAAAAAGACTGAGTGGATGTTTTGGCAGGACAATATATTCTTGACCAGAGACTTTTTCCCAAGACTAAGACTATATTCAGGTGCAATAGTCATCCACCTACAGGATGGTTCCCTCAGAATAATTATCTCTCTCTCTCTATGTGAGGAAATGGTGGTCATTTTCCCAAAGCCGATTGATCCATATTTGCAATACTTAGCCCTTTTTTCCAAAGGGGAACATAATATGGTAGGGTGCAAAAAAGGTTGATTGGTTGTTTTGGAAGGCTATTATCTTCTTGGCCATAGGCCTTTTATAGAGAAGGAGTAAATGGTCACATGTGTAAATCCTCCACCTAAAATATTATGTTGTCAGAATAATTTAATCCCTCACTGGTGAGAACTGGTGGGTATTTTATTGAGGCCATTTAGGCCAGTTTTAAGTGCAAAAAAAGCTGAGTGGTTGTTTTGGCAGGCCAATATATTCTTGACCAAAGAATTTTTTCCAATATTAAGACTATATTCAGGTGCAATAGTCATCCACCTACAGGATGGTTCCCTCAGAATAATTTAATCCCTCACTGATGAGAACTGGTGGGAATTTTCTTGAGGCCATTTAGGTCAGTTTTAAGTGGAAAAAAGGTTGAGTGGTTGTTTTGGCATGCCAATATATTCTTGACCATAGACTTTTTTCCAATACTAAGACTATGTTCAGGTACAATAGTCATCCACCTACAGGATGGTGCCCTCGGGATAATTCTCTCTCTCTATGTGAGGAAATGGTGGTCATTTTCCCAAAGCCACTTGAGCCATATTTTCAGTACTTAGCCATTTTTGCAAAAGGGGAACATAATATGGTAGGGTGAAAAAAAGGTTGATTGGTTGTTTTGGTAGTCCATTATCTTATTGGCCATAGACCTTTTATCGATAATCAATCAATGGTCAAGTTTGTAAATCCTCCACTTGAAAGCTTATGTTGTCAGAATAATTTAATCCCTCACTGGTGAGAACTAGTGGGAATTTTCCTAAGGCTATTTAGGCCAGTTTTAAGAGAAAAAAAGGCTGAGTGGATGTTTTGGAAGGCCAATATATTATTTACCAGAGACTTTTTTCCAAGACTAAGACTGGTAGTAATAAAAGAATAGGGTAACTTGTGTAGCTCCAAAAATCAAGTTATTGAACATGATAACTCCAAAACTCAAGATTGCTATAATATCAGAGATTCAAAATGATGAATCCAAACATGAGAGAAATGTTAATTAAGAGAGAAACTAAGCCAATATCGCCTCAAGCTTCTTACATCGACATGAAATTTTCCAATCCAATCCTGTCCAGCATCATAGCCAATCTAGATATTCACGTTAACAAAGAAAAAACTAGAGATCGACATTTATTACACATTTTCAAATAAAAGAATAACACAAGTGGCCAAAACAAGTTGACTGCTACACACCACCAAATAAGACAAGAAACATGATAACCTATATAGTATCAAGGTTTGGAATGCTCCTTTGACAGTATGTTTCCCTATAGGTGCTGAGATTCAAGTGAATATTGTATTGACATTCTGTGGACATATGAAAATTATGTCAATTACATTAGAGAAATGTCGGTCTCGTGCCAATAGGTATCCTATGATGAATGCGTAGGAACCTATACATAGACCATTTTTCTCTTCGCTTAGCTATGCAGAGCTCATTTGCCTTTCTGAATACTGATAAGTATTTTCAAAGAAAATATGAAATAAGTAAATACATTCTAAAAAGTGAAGATGCTTAATTCATACAAGTGAAAGGAAATAAAAACGTCTTTCCTCAAACCATTGAATCAAATAAAATCAAAAGAAACCAATGAATCTACAACAAATGGTTAATTCAAGCATCAAATAAGAACTAGAAGCATTCAGGGGACTAACACAATCTTTAACCAAAATAAACCCAAAATTCCACAATCGACATAATACTAAAAACATAAGCAGTAAACAATCCCTAGAAATTTTCCAAGGTATCAGAGCTAGACATTAAAATGGTTTCATGTACTATAATGAGCCCATTCTTGCTTAGCAAAAGTCTTGTTAAATTATTTATTTATCCTTTGATACTAGGACACTATCTATGTGAAGAGATAGGCCCCAGCTTCATCACATTCCAGCTTCATTTCATGTCACAAACAAGAAAGAGAATGTGATAGTTAAATATCAAAACATCAATCTTAAATAACTTACATCAAGGAAATGTAGGGCCCAATCATCAATGTTACAATGAAAAACACAAAATATAGAATATATTTTTACCTAAAATGCAACCTCAAATTGACATATAGTGATATTGCTACCATAAATACTTTCTAACCTACTTCAAAAATAAAGGAACAACAAAGTTAGTCAAATAACATGAATCACATCATAAAAAATAGAACACCTGGACTCACAGCCGAAATGTGTCAGTGAAACACAACTGCACTAACTAGATTCATGGAAAGTGAGGACTCCACTTGTTATCTCGTCCAACGAACATGTGGGGACTTGGATCTTGACAAACCAACAAACCAATAGAATTGGGCATTTTGTCCTACACTAGCCAATTGTGCCCGTGGAGGCTAAGACAATTATGCATTGTAACTATGCCAATGGCATTAGAGACAAAGGAAAGTTGGTCTTGTGCCAATAGGTTTCCTACGATCAATGGATAGGAACCTAGTGCATCGACCATTTTTCTCTTCGCTTAGCTATGTAGAGCTCATTTATTTTTCTGATTAACGATAAGTATTTAGTAATTTACAAAGAAAATATATAATGAACATAATAGATTTAGAAAAGTGAAGACAATTAATTCATGCAAATGAAAGGAAATAAAAACATATTTCCTCAAACCCCAAATCAATGTAAATCAACTAAAACCAAACCAAACTACAACAAAGGGTTAAATCAAGAATCAGATGAGAACTAGAAGCATTCAAGGGACTAACACAATATTTACCCAAAATACACGCAAACTTCAAAAATCGACAAAATGGTTCAAACAAAAGCAATAAACAAACCATAAAAAATTGTCAAGATATTAGAACTAAACACCAACACAATTTCATGTACTTGAATGAGCCCATTCTTGCTTAGCGAAAGTGTTGTCAAATTAGTTATTTATCCTGTAATGTTCGGACGCTATCTATGTGAAGAGATAGCTCCTAGGCCTAGCTTTGTCAAATTTCAACATCATTTCATGTCACATATAAGAAAGGGATAATGTAAGAGATAAACATCAAAACATCGATCTTAAAATAAATTGCATGAAGGAAATGTAGCTCAAATAATCAATGTTACAAAAAAAAGTACAATGTAGAATCTATTTTTACCTGAAACGCAGCCTCAAAATCACATATAGCGATCACCAGCAAGGGTCCATGGAACACCCTAGACCAAAATAAGACTCAATTCCCTCATGTATATTGGATCATAAATCGTCGGTTAAATCAAATTCCCAATTCACATTCTGCCCTTGTTCCTCATTTTCAACATTCTCAACATGATCTTCTCCATATGAACCATCATTATGATCCTCAAAAACATTATGTTCCATATCAAGTTCATTAGAGAAATTTGTTATACTATTTTCTCCCCTTCTTTCACGATCTGATCGCCAAAGAGCTAATGCTCTTTCATACGGAAAATTGTCAACCTCATACTTTGTTCCATGTATTCACATTTGTATCAACCTTTTTCCTCAACTTTGATTTCAAGAATGATAGTGCACTAAACATTCTCTCATCCTCCACTGATCCCAAAATCATAGTTTGACATAAATCCTCTAATTTGAAATATTCTGACATTCTTTTCCGTAGGATTTCGCTACCACTGAGTTTAGTCCATAATCTTGTAATTGCACCATATTCTAGAGGATTATCCAACTCAGAAAATTGCTCCCGCATTGTTGTAGCAAAGCATTGAGCTTTTTCTAACAATTTTTTTCGATCTAAAATGCCTTGGATATGTTCTCCTTGTATCTCGGCCTCTCGACAAAAATGGCTCTGCAAAGTCTTGCATTTCCCTATAAAGTCAACCTTTAAAGTCTTTGAACATTGACGATGGTTCCAATATTGAGGGTATACCACAGACATGGCCTCCAAAAATTCATATCGAGGAAATCGTTCTCTTATCTCAGATGATAGTGATTTTGCAATTTCTATCAAGTTGCGCCTCACTGAAATCACAACATTGTCAAATCGTTCACTTGACACGGGGCACTCTTTGGTGGATCTTCCTATCTTATCATTATAATAAAAGGGAACCATATGCCCACGCACTGCCATACATAGCATCCCTTTTTCATCAAACTTAAAAAAAAAATTCATCATTTTCTATATTGATTATCTTAGTCCAATTTGTAAATGCTAGACCTATAAAAGACTCTGCCATAATATACAAATTATCCAATGCAAGGCATGATAATTTTCTTGCATTTGTGTATTCAGCAATATACATCATGCGACTCTGAGACATCTTCATGAGGTTATTCATTTCATGAAGCATAGGAAGACTTCCAGCCAATGTTAATAATGTCTCTATATCAGTTAGTAGAAAGAGAAGAGTTTGAGCTTTTTCTACACTTAAGCAATGTTCATACATTACCCCTACCAAGGATGCATATTCCTTGAATAGTCTTTCAGTTGATCCCTAGATCCATCTTGTATCAACATATTTTAATAGTTTTTTCCATTTGTAACACCGTCGGCAAAACTTTTAAACTCTAAAAATCATTTGGGACTCCGACAAAAGTATGCATGAACCTCACGTACAAGATATTCAACTTTTGAAACCAATGCAAAGTTGTTCACTATTTGAAATGCAAGATTCATCCTGTGAGCCATACAATGAATACTAAGCATATATAGTGAAATTGAGAGTTGTAGTCTAGCACAAAGGTCATTCCTTTGTCCCTGCATTACTGATGCTCCATCTCCTCCAACACATACCAAAATTTTTGTGATCATCGAATGATCCATATCACCAATTTCCTTCAAACTATTAATAACAAGTTCATAAATATTTTATGTTGTAGAACTTTTACTCATTTTTTGAATTCCAAGTAGATAGGAATGCCTGATATGGTCATTAACCATATAAATGCTCATGCAAATCCATGAAGTATTATCAATAGTCGTAACCTCATCCAAAGACAGTGACAAAAATGTAGCATTCGCAATCTTCATTTCATATCATCATTTTCTACTTGAGCTAGATATTTTCCCCATTCCCAACCACTCGTTAAAGACAAATGAGAAGATGGAAAATTTGGCACTTGAATAAAAGATAGATATTTCATCATTTTTGGATAATTTGTAATAGGACGACCATTGGATAGGATGTGAAATACAGTTCTTAATTGTATCGTCTTTGATAACAAATTTGTTTCCATCATCTTTCCAAATTGAGACGTGATGGTTCCTCCACTTTCCTCGAGTATTCTCTTATTTATTAATAATTTATTATATTCCTCTTCATATTGAAGATGTCGACATTGGCTAAGATATTTCCATCTAGTAGTAGATTCCTTCTCACCATTTACAATTTTCTTATCATATACCTTTCCAACATGTTTCTCTATTGTGTCTAGCTTCATCTGCAATTTCACTACCTTTCCAACTTTCCAACTACATGAAATACATTTAAATTCTCATGAGGTCTCATTCTCATTTGTTGGAGGTATTGGTTCAATAAATGGGTATCTTGAGATCCAATCAAGTTGGAATTTTCTCCCCATGTCCCATTGGCCCTTTTTCCTTTTCTTTGAATGGACTGTGTCACCTTGCAAGGAAAAATCTTCCACATTTGAACTACCAATTTCTAATGAAAATGCATTTGTCTCACTTTGATCACTAGAGGAATTTATTCTACCATCCATTGTATGGGTTGCAGATGCATTCTCCAAAGTGTTGAAATATCTATTACCGATACCTTGCTCAAGAGAGCTTGAAGCATGAATAGGATGTGGATTATTGGATTGAGGCTTTTGAAAATATGATATTACATCCTTTTGTTTTGATGTTTTATTTTTCTTTCCACAATCCATGTTTGACATCTTACTTAATATTCCACAATTGAATTTCCAAATCGATATAGAAACCATAAGTGAAGCCTGCATGAGAAAAATGATATAAAATTAGTATAATATCACATTATCAATTTATATTGACCCAACTTACAATGAGTATTTACATTGACTCTTTCAATGATTTTTACATGACCAAATACATCAATAGAATCCCCCCGGAGGAGGTATAAAAATAATACAATAAAAGTACAATAAGAATATCTTTGGAAGTTACATTTTTCAACATATTTTGGACATGAAAAAACAAATAAAAAACCCTAAAAGTGAAGACTCAAACCCTAACCCTAAAACTGAGACTCAAAACTTATAACTTTAACATTGAAACCCTATCCCTTAATTGATGAATGGTAATCTGAATTTTAATGTCTCCTCTAAAGATCACAAATAGAAGCAATGAGGACATGCTTTTATAAGTCAATGACATGCACAAGCACTTTCAAGAACTACCTAAGTTGTAGGATAGTCAAAACCTGAAATGGGTCATGTGCCTATAGAAATTCAAATTCATAATTATATTTAAGAACATGATGCAAATTCATAATTATATTTAAGATTTCACAGTAGAACTAAAGACATATATGAAATCATTTCATGAGAAAGTAGATTCTTACAAAAGAATTGGAGGTTAGGTTCATATCCACGTCATAGGAAAGCAGTGAAAGAATTTGCTTGGTTGTGCTTGTCGATTAGCCTGCTCTCAAGGAACAAACCCAAAGAAAACATTATGTCTTTTTTTCATAACTTGCTTCCTTTATGTATTGTATTTTTTTTTCTACGGAGCATAAGGCCACATACCATACTAAAAAAATATCAAACAAACTAATGCGGTTTTTGTTCCAAGCATCTCACAAGTACCTAAAACACATGATTGAAGTCTCTCTAGCCCATGGGACATTCACTAGTACTATTAAAGAAATATAATGTATTTACAACTTTAATTGAACTATAACATAGAAAGAAATGACTACCCTCGTTATCCACAAGAATAGATATAGGAAATTGACTCAAAATTATGTAACTAGCAATTTGATGAGCATTAATTGTAAAACATGAAGTATGATAACGTATTGAAAAACAGTTGCACCCCTTACCCTACTACCTAGAGATATTTTATAATTGAAAAATGTAATGAATCCTTGTCCTAGTGTTGTTATCTCATTGATAAAAAATATTCAATCTTTACCAAAGTGAAGTTAGTTATCTTCAATCAAATTTCCAAATGCTTGTAATAGAACAATCCACACTTCACATTCCAAACTATGCACCTAAGGTTAGGGAGTCACAAATCAATGTGTGCCAAGCACCCTAACCACTCCAAACACAAATCACTAAGTATTTCACTTAGGTGGTGCTCTCTCCAAGTGCTAGGCAAGTATATGGTTGCATAACCATTTTTTTCAAGAACACTTCTCCAAGCAACAATCTGAGTAGGGCATCCCACATGTGCCAAGATAATCTTATTTCAAAAAAACTCCATTTCCACCCTTGAGTATAACACCCTTCCTCAAATTGTGCACCCAAGGTTAGGAAGGAACAAATCCACATGTGCCAAGCACCCTAACTCACACCTGGGAGAAGGGAAACGGTGATCTCACATACAAACACTCAACCATCAACTAGTTTTTTATATTCAATTAGACTGAAATCTAAGAATGCAGAGAGCCATCATAGATGCGACTTGTGCAATTAGCATTCATAGGATAGTAAATCAAATGGATGTGTCCTTGACATTATGCTTTACAATGCATGTTAGACATCTCTTCCATACCATATTTCCCCCAATTATATTTCCTACCGTGGATATCAAAAAATTTCTGATCTAATGCAAAGTTGACACTCATCATGTTCCCATGAGTTGTATTATGTAAACTAGAATGATTGATGGTTCATTGACAAAAATACCCACAAGCTTGACATCTAATGCACAACGTCTGGATTTAGTGTGTGAAAATGAACACCATCATGACATATTTTAAAAGGTGGAATGGAAATGCAACAATCCTTTTGTAGACCATTTTGTTCAGAGACGTGTTCATACTCAAAGGAACCTCTTTTGCCATGAAATGAGCATGTATGTCGTACAAGTTCAGTGAAAATTTGACAAATGCCATCCGCTTCACATTTCTTATGACAAGAATGCTCATTACCATAGAGATGTTCATCACTTTTCAATTCATGTAAGTGATCTTTGTAACTGCAGCTTCTGGGGCACCCGTCCATGATGCATTTTTTGGGACAATATATTTCATGAGAAGCATGTTTTTCATGATCCCCAAGCTCAATCTATATCACATAAGGGTTTTTGCAACTTGGACTATGTTTCAATTGTGATAAGTTTAATAAGAGGTGTTACCCCCCATTTTGCATGGGTGACCACCTTCATCACAATCTCATCGGGGGAGTGTATGTGATGGAGATTGAATGATTTGGTCCTAAGCACTACAACCTAGATGATGATGCCCTAGTGATGATGCTTCATGGAGTATGTGGATTGTTTGACCTTGAACTAGGGCCTTGTTTGAAGCAGAATGGATCAGCAATGGAAACATTCATTAAATTTAGGCAGTTTTGTGAGTTATGGCATGTTCATCTCAAATTCTAGGCATACTACAGCCTAGATGATGATGCCCTAGTGATGATGCTTCATGGATTATGTGGATTGTTTTACCTTGAACTAGGGCCTTGTTTAAATAAAATGGATCAGCAATGGAAACATTCATTAAATCTAGGAATTTTTGTGAGTTATGGCATGTTCATCTCAAATTCTAGGCATACTACAACCTTCAATTAGAAAATATTAGCTATGTTATAGCCCTTGGACAGCACTTAGAGGCATCTTTGGGTAAATATGGGCACATTGTGAGAAATTTTGTGGAAGGAAACATAAGTAAAACATGTTTATTCTGAATTATGGGCAACAAGAAGCTTAATTCTTGTAGCAACACTCCATGTTGGGTTGTTTCGTAGCATTTATGGGAATTCTAGATAGTTATGGGTATGTTTTAACAATGTTGCAACCCTCCAAACAACAGTAAGATCGGTCCTAGGTATAATGTGGGAATCTTCCTTGTAGTGACATCCTTGATTTAGCCTCAACCAACAACAAGAAGTAAGTTTGAGCAATTTTTAGGTAAAGAACAACAATAAAGATCTTAATTTATCAAATTCCTAAAACTAAGCTACCATGATCAATTTCTTCACTTTTGGAACACTCAAATCCTAGGACATAATGTACATCTTTGTCACCTTCCCATACTCATAGAATTGATAATATTCAGTCTATGTTTCCATCATAATCCAATAAGCATTAAACTAATAGTACCACATAGAGCTCCTACGTAAGCTTACAACCAAAATTAGTTGGCTACATTGGAACTCCAACACCCCACCATAAGAAAAACGTAGGGAGGAAACAAAAGAAAACAAAGATGGGTCCCACCAATGAGGCTTGATAAGGTACCCATGTACAAATAACTAGAGGAAAGGAGAAAATCTTGTAGGATAAAAACTCCTATCGAAAAGAGAAAAACACCACTACTGAAAAAAGGCATTGGAGTTGAAACTTGAAACTAATGGATATCTCACAATGATGCGGTGAATGGAAATAGTAGAAGACTCATGAATTATAAAATATACAATCAAAACTATGAAGAAGAATCGAACCAAATAACCTCAATGAACATGGTTGAACTTTGAAGAAGTGGACAGGTTACAGAGGCACAAAAATGGCAAACACTAACAACCACCATATGAATGCTCCAAATAAATAAATGTTGGTTAGGAACCATAACAAGACTTCAAACAGAAGTGAACACCATAAACTATCAAACAAGCAATGAGCCTTGTGGACACTAAAAGATCCAAACAAAAAGTATGCTATAAAATCTAAAGAGGGAAGGTAACCCAAAGATGTAAATGCTATCAAAGATACATGTAGAAATCCAAGTACCAAATTTTGAACTCCCGAGTATTGAATGCACACTCCAAACTGGTGAGGCAACGAGATCTCAATGCACACCCCCAAAATAATATGATCCTCTAGAATGAACCCTGACACAAAAGGCCTGATGAGGTACTCATTTGCAACCAATAAAACAGCATATGCTGAGTGTCCCTATGGACGAGAATCCATCTCACTGGAGTGCATGGGTCATGTTGAATTTTAAATTAGCAGTATAATTATCATCTGTTTCAACTTTATTCCATAATTTATTTCATCGCACAATTATAACAACATTCATTTGTAGCAGAAATAAAACAAGGATCACTGAAATATAACCATGCACAAGAGACACAAATATTTTATATTGGGAAACCCAATAGGGAGAAAAACCCAGCAAAATTTTCTTAGAATAAATCAATCCAATTCAAGTACAATACAAATCATGAATATTAAGCCCTAGCTTATAAGAGGTTTGCACTTCTTCACATGAAACCCTAGCAAGGGTAGCGAACTTGTAGAGATGATAAGAGAAACCCAAAATTATTACTTCTTAACTTTTCTAGGCCTTCTTTGGAGGTGCAGACAAGTACAGAAAGAAGATGTGTAATGTGAATTTGTCAAATGAGGTGTGAGAACACTTCTATTTATATTCTTCAGTTGACTTGATTTTCACTCTTGAGGCCAACTTGTACTTTTGTATTCTAGGGTCAATTTACCCCTTTTACTAGGGTAGTTGTGCTCTTTCTTTCCTTCCACTTTCTTTGGGACTTCTTCAATGGATTGTCTTGACTCCTTGGTTATTTATTCATCATAGAAAAGTTATCCTGGTTGATATCTCCTCACATGCAGATCAAATTCTTCCATAGAACTCTAATGTTGATTTAACCATACTCTAAGAAGTCCTGGACACTTCCTAGAGCCAATTTCAAATTCAACATTAGATTATATTTTGTCTAATATACAAAGAGATAAGATCCTTTGTAACATAGACAAGTCAAATCACTCTATAAGAATAGACAACTCTCATTACGGAGCACTCCCACATAGAGTATGCATTGTGACCACTGGCCTTCCTTCACTCTAGTCAATCCACATGACTATACAAAGGCTAAGCATCTGAACCTCAACACACATAATCAATACACATGACTAAATAGGGATACGACGGGGCCATTCTCTACCAACCATTGGTCAATACACATCACTAATCTGGGAGAATGATCTATAGAATGTTTTCCCCATGCTAGAATCATGGAGAACATCAACACTCCCTCTCATCGAGGGAGACATTCTGCATCACGCCAAGCTACATACTTGGTGAGAATGTCCATCAGTACTACATTTATACTGCATTTGCATCTGTACGGTACCTGTACTGCATCTATATTGGATCTGTATTGCAACTGAATCTATACTATGTATGTACTACAACTGCATCTGTACTACCACCTTGGTATCTTGGCCATTCACCTCTTGTGAATGTCTTCCACTCATCTATCGAATCATCATGATGTCTGGGCCACTCATCTCATATGAATGTATTCCTCCTCATCTGTAATATTGTCATAGTGTCTAGGTCATTCATATTTCATATGAATGTTTTCCACTCATCTATAAGATCATCATGGTGTCTGGGATATTCAACACTCATATGAATGTATGTCGCTCATCGTAAGACCATCACAGTGTATGGGCTATTCATCTCTCATATGAATGTCTATCGCTCATCATAACAATGTTGCAAATCTATCAATGCTCCCTCTCACTCAGGGAATCATTCTCCATCACACCAAGCTTGTCCCTAAAGTATACAAACTTTGCCTTGTATAGAGGCTTGGTGACAATGTTGGCTACCTGCTCGTCTATGGATATGTACTAGAGCTTCACTACTCCCTTTTGTACCATGTCTCAGACGAAGTGGCATTTGTTGTCAATATGCTATGACCTGTCATGGAACAATGGATTTCTAAAACGCTTGACACAATATATCACAGTCATGTCTAGCTCTTGATCAAATAACATTGCAAGAAGCTTTTGAAGCCACACTACTTCATGACTTGCAACACTGGCTGCATAATACTCTGCTTTCATTGTACTAAGTGAAACATAAATCTTCTTCTTGCTAAACCAAGATATCATGGTTGATCCCATGATGAAGCAACACCCTGAGGTACTCTTTTTGTCCACTGCACTTTACCCAGTCAGAATCTCTTGTAGCTTCACTTCATCACCTGAGACATCTCTCAGACCATATCCAACTGTACCACCTAGGTACCTCAACACATGCTTTGTTGAAACCCAATTTACATGTCTTGGCTCAACCATGAAATGGATTAGGGTCTTTACTGCAAAGAAAATATCTTATTATCTGGTTTAGTGTTAACAAGGTACACCAAATCTAAATCTGAAGCGGAATCGCTCAGCTTCTTTAGATTTATTTGTCTGTATATAGTGAAATCCACCAAATCTAAATCTGAAGCAGAATCACTCAACTTCTTCATATTTTTCATTATAGTGGGATTTATCAAATCTGAATCTAAAGCGGAATCACTCAGCTTCTTTAGATATGTCATCGTAGGTGTAGCCATGGACTTGTAGTCCATCATCCTAAATCTCTCGGGATCTCAACTATGTACTTCCCTTGACTAAGGAAGATCTCATTGTTGATCTCTACCACACCTCTAATCCCAAGTAATTAAGTCAAGATCTCAAACTCAACATCCAATTCCTTCTTGCACTCGTTTATGAGCCCCTCTGTTCCTATAACGAACAAATCATCAACATGCAACACCAAGATCGCTGGATCACTATCAACAACCTTGTAGTAAAGGTTGGAATTTGCATCACTTTTGGTGAATCCCAGGCTCATCAAGTATCTATCAATCATGGCATACCAATCCCTAGATGCATGCTTGAGTCCGTACAAATTATTCTTTATCAACAAGTCGTGTTGCAACTACTCCCTGTGTGGGAGCATCCTAGTCCCTTTGCACCTGAGTATTATGCTCCCTCTGTGTTTGAGTACCTTGATCCCTCTATATCTAGACACTATGCATTCTCTACATCTAAGTATCCTACACTGAAGCAACATGTTTCCTTCCGCACTTGTTGATATTTGTGTCATTTCCACCAAATGGATTTACTGAGAAAATCCTCCTGCTCTCTCAAGAACAATGAATATTATCCATGACTCCCTTGGAGTCTGCAAACTGGCTGCCCTTCATGAGTCATCTCTGATGTTGATCGAAATTGCATGTTTGATCTTGTAGATCCACTTGGAAGTCATAATTGACATCCCTTTTGATCTCGTAACTATCTCCCTGAAAGTATCACTAGCAGTTGCAAGCTTCTTTGCATCTTGACAAGCCTCTGAATATGACTCACTGGATCTCAAACTCTTTGTCTTTCATTGTGTACTGTACATCACAAGAGATATAACTCACTCTTGAATTTACAAAATATATGACTCATTTATGTTAATGCTTCCTCAGAAGTCTGGTTGCCCAATATTCGTTGAGGACACTTGATTTGATCATAACTGTCGTATTAGATATATCATGGATCATTGTGTCAATATTTATAGTGGACCTATTCTGTAACACATGACAGAAATTTCCACAAGGGTTAACCAGTACTAAATTAAATAGTTATGTTATTCATCAATAATAATAATTCAAATTTAAGCAAATAAAACTTATCATACAAAGTATAAAATACTTATCTTTTCTTGTTTTGTTGACTCCCTCTTGAGAGCGGAAGCGTGGTGGGCCCATAACCCATTGTTGAAATACTGAGAGCGGGGGTGAATTAGTGTTTCTTAATTATTTTCCTTTTATCATGAGCAAGTTTCTAATCACCAATCATAGCATCACATATACACAAAATGCACAATACACAAGATTTGACGTGGAAACCCAAGCTCTGGGGGAAAAACCATGAAATCCTTTATAATAATAATTTGTTCCAGCAACAATTGGAAATATAAAATATATATACAACTTCTCTAGCTACAACTGGAAGGAGGATGCAACCTCCTAGACTTTGTCAGCTACAATTGACAAGCTGCTGCAACATCTCTACTCACAGTGATTAACTGTGATCCCTAGCACCACCCTACCACCCAAATATGATTATGAACCTGTGGACCTGTCAAAACATAGCTGAGTATTTCACTGTGCCATAATGGGATACCTTTGAGCATATTTCTGAACATATCACTGTACAATCATCATCTCAATGTATGCTATCATACTACTATGTACTGCATAATCATCATTTCATTGTGCATAATCATCATATCACTGTACATCATGTCACTGTGTACTAACTGAATGTATCATCAAGCACATACCATCATTTCACTGTGTACTGACAGAAATTTGGACTTCAAAAACAGGTTGTGTAGTCTCCACCGTGTACCTATCAAACCCTGTTGATGCTTGCGGGCTCCACAAAATGCTACCGTCAAGAAAAATTGGACTCAGCTATCCAAACCCTATGCCAGAAGTATGCACCAATCCTTCAACATGGAGTGAGCTATCAAAACCTGAACCTGTGTCTTCAAATCATTTGAGACTGTGGAAAAAATCGAACTGTGGTTGATGGTGGCCAACGTTAAACCTTGGTGGAGATGTCAGTTATTGCTATTGCAGCCTTCTGAGAATTCTGAACCCTGTGGAGCTATCTTTAGATTGTAACAGAGATGGTTATGTTTTGGATTCTTTCGGATGACATCTCCTACAGCTCTCTAAGTTGTGGCTCCACCAAAGGATATCAAAAAAAAAATCAGCAGAGTTGTCATGAATGTATGCCCTAGCACTTTGGAGCTATGTATTGTCACTTTAATTACCATAATTGCAAAAAAAATCGGAGATTGTGTCCTTTATATATATATATATATATATATATATATATATATATATATATATATTCTTCCACATAAAAAAATTAGGGCCGACCTTGCTGAGAGGTAATGATCTTGTTTTTAATTTTTAATTAAGGGTTTTAACAAGACTATGGCCATGCCGAATTCTCTTTGATATGTCACCGTGAAGTAAGAGGGTGACTCCTGAAAAGGGCTTCTCAACAATATATTTAATACATTTCTTCAAGGGTAAAGACTTCAAATCTTTTATCACAAGCTTGAATAGCTTCATCAACACATAAAAACATCAAGTGCTTTGTCAAATAATTCAAAGTCTCCATGCTTCATCAAGCCTTATCAAGGGCCCATGGGTAAAGGGTTCCAAGGACTCAACACTAACTAACAAGGAGACTATATCAAGACCAAGAGTAAGAGGGAAAACAAAACCAACAAGGGTGAAGGATTTTAAAGGTGCAACAAGGACTTCAAGCTTCATCAAGTATATCGATTTAAATGACCACAGAATGGGTCATTTCTACTTGTCAAGAACATGGGCTTCATCATCAAGCTATGACACCAAGTAGGGGCACAGGTCAAAAGAGGAGGGTTTCAAAGACCAAACAACCATATGACCATAATGGGTGCAAGGAGGCCTAGTGATTATCAAAGATACTTCAAAGGGGACCTAGAAACAACTTAGGGAGACTTTACCAGATAATGGGAAACAAGGGATTTTGTTATTGTTCCAAGGCCTCCAAGGGCTTCAAAATTGGGCTTGGACAACCACAAAAAGTACTCCTATGAATTTGTTAAAACGACCAAACACCAGACACTATTGTCATCAATCACAAATTAATCATCAATCTCCCCCTTTGTTATTGATGACAACACCAAAGCTCCTCCTCAAAACAACTTCTCTCCCCTATCACTAGGCACTCTTTTCAGAGAATTAATTTAGTTGGGAGATGACTCCCAATTTTTCCCGTAGATACTCAAAAGTTTATCTAGGAAGAGCCTTAGTGAATATATCTACTATTTGTTCCTTTGTCCCAATATATTACATCTTGATATGTTTATCTGTGACTTGCTCCCGAAGAAAATGTGAAGTTGATAGGTATATGATTTGTATTGGAGTGCATGACTAGATTTCTGGAGATACTGATAGCACTGGTATTATCACATAAGATTGGAGTTGGCTCATCACATGTCACTTGTATATCTTGCAAATTTTGTTTCATCTGGAGAATCTAAGTACAACAAGCATATACTTCTATATATTTTGCTTTAGCGGTTGATAAAGGCACTGAAGATTGTTTTTTACTGGACCAAGACACTAGACACTTTCCTAGGAAGAATGTTGCACCACTGGTGCTTCGTCTGTCATCAACACATCCTGCCCAATCTGCATCTGAGTAGGCTACCAAATTTAACTCATTTCCTTTTGGATACCATAATCCAAAATCTATAGTTCCCTTGAGATATCTGAAGATTATTTTTACTATAATGATATGGGTTTCCTAGGGAGCAACTTGAAATATTGCAACTTGTCCAACAACTTGCATTACATCTGGACTTGAGGCTGTTACATAGAGTAAACTACCAAACATTGACCTATAAATATTTTGATCAACTTCTCTAGATTCATCATCCTTAATTAGCTCGCAGTCGGTGACCATAGGAGTACTCACAGGTTTACAATATTCCATTTTGAATCTCTTTAAAATTTCCTTGATGTACTTGGTCTAGGAGATAAAAATGCCTTCTTTGCGTTGCGATATCTGAAATCCCAAGAAGAAGGTTAATTCACCAAGTAACGACATTTCAAATTCATTTTGCATATCCTTGGAAAATTGTTGACAAAGAGCATCATTATTACTTCCAAAGATAATGTCATCAACATATACTTCAATAATAAGTATACTGTCATGATCAATCTTGATATACATATTGCTATCAACATTTCCCCTTTTGAAGCCTTGTTTTTGCAAGTAATTGTCCAATCTGGAATACCAAGCTCTAGGAGCTTGCTTTAAACCATATAGAGCTCTTTTTAATATGCACACATAGTCCTTTTTTACTGATTGTTGGAATCCTTCTAGTTGTTCAATGTAGACTTCCTCTTCTAGTTTGCCATTCAAAAACGCAGACTTAACATCCATTTGATACACTTTGATGTCTTTAGCAAAAACATAGGCTAAGATCATTCTTATGGCTTCCATTCTGGCTACTGGAGCAAATGTTTCTTCAAAATATATCCCTTCAATTTGAGCATATCCTTTGCAAACCAACCTTGCCTTGTTTTTTATTACCTGTCCATCTTCATTAAGCTTATTTTTGAAAACCCATTTTGTGCCAATCACATTTTTTTCCTTGGGTCTAGGAACAAGTTCCCATGTTTCATTTTTCTTGATTTGATCAAGTTCCTCTTTCATAGCTTTAACCCAGTGTTTATCTGTTCTGGATCCATCAAAACTGGTTGGTGCAATTGTAGATAATAATGAGAGATGTACTTGTTATGTTGTTTGCACTGAATTCCTTATTTTTATGGTTTCTATTACTTATCTTTATCTCCTATGATCAATTGTGATGGATGGTTCTTTTGGTACCAATTCCTTGGAATCTGTTGTTCCTTTGGTTGTTCTTCTTCCTTTTCTTCTTGGTCTATTACTGGTTGTTCTTCATCTGGTTGTTCCTCTTCAGGTTCTTCCAAGCCTTTTTCTTATATATCATCTGGATCTTCTCTATCGATTGGGAGGCTTGATTCATCTATTTTTACATTGATGCTTTCAACAACTTTATTTGGTCTTAAGTTGTAGCATTTGTAGGCCTTCCTTTTGGATGAGTATCCAACAAGTACTCCCTCATCCACCCGAGATTCAAATTTTCCGATCTTATCATCTCTTTTGATGTAACATTTTCTTCCAAACACTTTGAAGTTTTGAACATTGGTTGTTCTTGTTAAATTTTCAGAATTTACTTCAATCTGATCTAGGATCTTAACTGAGAGAACAACATGTACAGCATATCTACAGCATATCAATCATGGAGACAAAAATGCAAGCACACAAGAGACACAAAGATTTACTTGGGAAAAACCATAAAGGTGAAAAACCCCAATAACTTCCTTAGAGATAGATAGAGCAATGATACAATCCGAATATAATAGATAGACATATCCTAGTAGCAAATCCTCCTCCTCCATAAGTGCGCCACTCCTCCTTGAGTGTATGAGTGAGAAGTGAGTGATCAAATAGAGTGCCTCCCGCACTCTATTTATACTTGACTTGACTTGCCTTTTACATAAATCATGGAGGCTCGAACTTAACCACATAACATAATGCTGACTGGGCCGACCCCCAATAGGGTGGTCTAATAACCCTTCGACCCACATGGCCGACCCCCAATAGGGTGGTCTAATAACCCTTTGACCCACATGACTTATACAGGGCCGACCCCAACAAGGTGGTCTAATAACCCATCAAGTATAAGTTACGACATTTACAATATAAATGGCGACACTTTTGTATAGAGGAATAATACCATCTCTATAGGAGTACATACAACATACATATATGAAATACATTCCAAAGTTACATATACATCAACACTCCCTCTTAACTAGGAAGGTATTTCTCAGCACAGATCTTCTAGCACAAGTCTTCTTCTCTGGATCATCGTCACTAGATAATCGTCATTGAGACATCATCATCGTCACTGCTGCTGCTATCTCAATCAATCTCTGAATCTACTCGTCATACGAAGTTCTACAGAGTCAGTCCTTTTTCATACTGGATGTAGGCCCACCACCTGCAAGTCTTCTTCATCACTAGCCATACTATGGAATCCTCAGGACTTATTACGTGCGTCACAAAACCTCGAAAGAGCATCTGCCAGATATCCCAGGGCAACGAATTACATGCCATAGGCAAAACCTCGAAAGACTATCTGCAGATCTCCCAAGGCCATATTATATGTGACCTCACCACAAAACCTCGCAAGAGCATCCCAGGATGTTACGAGCACACAGCTCTACCTATAGGATCTCCCAGGGCACGAATTATATGTGCTCACCACAAAACCTCGCAAGAGCATCCCAGGCTGTTACGAGCACGCAGCTCTACCTATAGGATCTCCTAGGGCACGAATTACATGTGGTCATGGAAAAACCTCGCAAGAGCATCCCAGGACTGATTACGGGCACACAACCCAACCTATCAGATCTCCCAGGGATAGATTATATTCCATAGGACAAAACCTCGAAAGAGCATCTGCCAAATATTCCAGGGAAATGAATTACATGCCATAGGAAAAACCTCGAAAGACTATCTGCAGATCTCCCAGGGCCAAATTATATGTCCTCCCAGAGAAAAACCTCGAAAGAGCATTTGCCAGATATCCCAGGGCAACAAATTACATGCCATAGGAAAAACATCGAAAGACTATCTGCAAATCTCCCAGGGCCAAATTATATGCTCATCTGCACAACCTGATCCACGGCCATAGAGTATCAACCTGATACTCACCATACATCATCCTGATGTACATATGATCATCCTGATCATCATCACTGCAACATCCTGCTGCATGTCATCTGGAGCAACATCCTGAAGCTCGTCATCCACTATCATCCTGATCATATAATGCATCTACCTGATGCATACCAAGTATCTACCTGATACATATCATCATACATGATCCACCTGATCATACAATGTATCCACCTGATACAAATACATGATACATATCACCATACATGATCCACCTGATCATACAATGTATCCACCTGATACATATACAGATACATGGTCCAAGCATCCAACATGATGCATATACATACAAATGATCCAACCGATCATATCCAGCATCCAACATGATGCGTACATACATATAAATGATCCAACTGATCATATCCAGCATCCAACATGATGCGTACATACCTATAAATGATCCAACTGATCATATCCAGCATCCAACATGATGCGTACATACATATACATATAAATGATCCAACTGATCATACAAAGCAGAAACTAGAACATCATCCTAATGCTCATCATCCAGCACTTACATCCACAGCCATGTGAAGGATCCTCATTCCAACATGATTGGAATGGCTTCAACAAATGTGTCCATCACTTCTTCTTCGAAGTGCCATCAATCTGAAGAACACCAAGCCTCTCCCTGAAGTACTCGAACTTCACCCTGGCTAGTGGCTTCGTCAGCACATCTGCAATCTGCTCGTCCGTCGCAACATACAGGAGCTTCACATCTCCTCTCTGCACCATATCCCTGATATAGTGAGATTTGATCTCTATGTGTTTCGACCTATCATGAAACACCGGATTCTCGGACAGCTTCACACAACTCTGGTTATCACAAAAGATACCAGTAGCATCCAATGGGAGATCAAATAACTCAGACAGTAGCTTCCATAGCCATACAACCTCACAACTAGCTGAACAGGCTGCAACATACTCTGCCTCAGCTGTACTCAGTGCTATGCAAGACTGCTTCCTGCTGAACCAAGAGATCACACCTGATCCCATACTGAAGCAGCACCCATATGTGCTCTTCCTATCTGCAGCACTGCCTGCCCAATCTGAATCAACATAACCCTACAGGTTAAACTTTTGATTCGCTTCATACTTGAGCCCATAATCCACTGTACCCTTCAAGTACCTCAGAACATGCTTTACAGCAACCAAGTGAACACTCCTCGGATCCGTCAAGAACTGGCTCAATGTGTTCACCGCAAAGAAAATATCTAGTCTCGTGTTCATCAGGTACATCAAGGACCCAATCATCTGATGATGCATAGAGACATCAACCGGCTCAGATGAAGCATCACAAAGAAGCTTCAGATTCAATGTCATAGGTGTGGCCATGGCCTTGCAATCCATCATCCTGAACCTCTTCAGGATCTCTTACTGCATACTTCCCTTGTCCAAGGAAGATTCCATCTGCACTCTACCACACCTCCATGCCAAAAACAAATAGTGCATCATCCCCAAGTTCTTCATCTCGAACTCGGCAGCAAGCTTCCGCTGTGTGTCGGAAATCAATCTATCTTCACCTGTAACAAACAGGTTATCCGTATACAAAAGTAGTATCACTGGATTGCCTTCCTCAACCTTGTAGAAAAGGTTGGAATCCGCTTTATTCTTGGTAAAGCCCAAACTGGATAGAAAGCTGTCTATCCTACCATACCAAGTTCTACACACATATATGACTACACCATGCTGTCTTGAAATCCATTTGGTGCATCTTCTATTTCATCACTTTTATATTTCTCAATGCTGCCATCTACAACATGCTTGATCTGATAGTTCCATTTGGAAGTCACAACAGACTTCCCTTCAGCTCTTGGGACCGCATCCCAAACATCGTTCTTCATGATCGATGGATCATGGCATTCTTTCCGTATCCTGGGAACTTCAATATCTTCAATAGATAATTTTGTTGCTGAACAAATGTTGTAGTTCTTCTTTTGTAGGTGATGGCATATGATCTTTTCTACACAACAAGTTAAATTGCATGATTAGAAAACATCTCATAGTTTTCAGAACAAATTCTTACACATAAATAAATATGTCATACAGTCATGCAATTATCTTAGCCAATGCTTCAATACAACATTTATCCATATTCCGTAACTTTCTAGATGCCTTCCAATCTCTACCAGAACATTGTTAAGAGTGTGCACAACTCCCAACATGTCAGCAAAGAGGTTTCATTCTAGATAAGTAGCAATGGAATGTTGTACAGTGCCATAGGCCACTTACCCATGCATATTAGTAGTATACTGTTCATCAATGCAATTATTCTAATATGCATAATACACAACCTAATTCTAGGAACATCAGTATATACATTATTGAACAGTATTATTTAAGAAATGACAATTCAAATACTTATCTTTGTTTGTTCGTTGGGTCGACTCCCTCTGAGTCTTCGCTTCCTTGCAGGAGCTACTGGAGTCCTAATCTGAAGTAGCTTCTTCTACACCTTTCTGTTGTGGAATGTAGAGAGATGGTCAACTCCCTCTGAATATCTGCATCCTTGCAGAAACCACTGGAGTGTACTCCCTCTTGATCTTTGCTTCCTGGATTACTTGTCCTTGAACTTATATTCCTTCTCGATCCATTTTTTTATTTGATCATAGGACTCTTCTGGTTAGTTGAATCATCAATCAAAATAACAGATATAATATGCATAAAACCTGTGATTATTCAAACCTATACCTTCATGATTCTTCTGGTTAGTCATATCATCAATTATGGTAAGAAACATAATATGCATACAACCATGATTATTCAAACCTATGACTTCATGAATAGTCATTATCAACAACACAACAGTATAAGATCGTAACACAAGGTAGGATTCTAGCTTGATATAGGAAAAACATACCTGGATTAGCATGCTAGCTAGTTATGTCTAACATACTCACATGATGTCTTCTGGTTCTTCTTCAATGATTTGTGCTAGTAACCTGTATATCTCATAGGTTAACCATTATGAAACCATGTTATACATACCTCGTAAATGGATCTTCTATGAGATCCATGACAATGGATGAATCTTTGTCCTCATGTCATCATGATCATATGTTCTTGAACCAGAACATGATTTGTCTTTCTTGGTGTACCTTTCATGTTAGTAGACAACATAAACCTCATACAACACCATAATGCATTAGTACAATCATAAGTGTCAACACCCTAATCAATGAATATTTTCTATCGTGCATTCATAATTTTATTAAGGTGATATGACAAGTCTAAAATCAAGATTGTACTAACCGTAATAACATGAAGACAAACATATCATAAACTTAATCATGAACAAATCTCAAAACATACCTCGATGAGTCATACCTGTCGAGATCGCTTGTAATATTCTTATGTAAGGCCTTAGCCTCATCTCCCTCTGAAACAAGAACTTATTTACTTATGCAGGTGACCAATCCATCTTCTTCTAGGATTAAACCAATCCACTTGATTTGCAAGAACTGGACCTGGAGCTGGATATGGGTTTGTCAGAGAAACCCCAAAAATTCAAACTTTGAATTTCAAACTTCCGAAAGGATAGAAATATGTGCCTTGATGAGCTGATCAAGCTGGTATATTCAGAATTTGAAAACTGCAAAGTTTTACTCCTCAATTTTGCCTTTGAAACTTCCGGATTCACTGGACGTGATCCTGAACTGGGGTTTGATGAAGCCCACTCTTCTGCCCAATCAAAAGGTTTGATCCAAATATCTAAGCTTCTATTTTTCTGAGGAGCTTCCAGCCGTGGTCACAGATTTCAAAAATTTCCATTTTTACAGAAGCCCTAATTTTCCACTTTTCTGATCAAAGTCCCGAACTAGGGTCTGATCAAGCCTGGCCTTCTGCCCAACCAAAAATTTTGATCTTGGTCTCTAAATTTTGATTTTGATGAGTAGCATCCAGCCGTGGTCTCCGATTACAAAAATTCCAACTTTCTCCGAAGCCCTAAATTCCGGAAGCCATGAATGAAGGTACTCAAAAATAAGTCTGTTTTGACAGAAATATATACCTGATTGTTTCTGGTGTAACTCCAACTTTTCAATCCATAGGGTCTAAAAAATCTTCCTGAGATAGCCTGACTTTTTATCTTTCCATATCGACAGGTCTAATCTCAATTGGATTCTCTGAGAGAGAGTTATGTCAAGTGTCGCAACGTGACCTGTTTATGGGATAATACAGGAGAGCGAACTTGTATGGCATGCCACGTGTCACTGTTTCAACTTTGGTCTCTGAAAGATTTTATTGAGATAGCCCGACCTGTTATCTTTCCATCCTGATAGGTCTGACCTCAATTGGATTCTCTGAGAGAGAGTTATGCCAAGTGTCGTAACATGACCAGTTTATGAGATAATACAGGAGAGCGAACTTGTACGGCGTGCCACGTGTCACTGGTTCAACTTCGACCTCTGAAACATTTTTTAGAGATATTACGGTCTGTGTACTACCTGTCAATTTTTACGAAATTTCATTTGGAGCTTCCTAGCCCAAGTTATGACCTTTTTCCCAAGGTCACCTGATTTTGACTCAGATCTGGAAGAGGCAGAAACCCTATATTGTACAGATCATAAATCACAAAGTACAACGAATTAGAGGTTGTCCTTTGGACACAAGGTACATGGAGATTTATTTAGATCCGAAAACTTCACCAAAACGGATTTATAGCGAAAGTGCTACGATGACTGTTTTTTGCTATATCAAGCCCTAGCAGCGTAAGTGCAACAAGTGTCATACATGCCATATCATGCCTTCTTTCAGGCTAGCTCTGATACCATGTTAAATTTTCAAAATGTACTTCAATCTGATCTAGGATATTAACTGAGAGAACAACATGTACAACATATCTATAGCATATCAATCATGGAGACAATAATGCAAGCACACAAGAGACACAAAGATTTACTTGGGGAAAACCATAAAGGTGAAAAACCCCAATAACTTCCTTAGAGATAGACAGAGCAATGATACAACCCGAATATAAGAGATAGACATATCCTAGCAGCAGATCCTCCTCCTCCATAAGTGTGCCACTCCTCCTTGAGTGCATGAGTGAGAAGTGAGTGAGCAAATAGAGTGCCTCCCGCACTCTATTTATACTTGACTTGACTTGCCTTTTACATAAATCATGTAGGCTCGAACTTAACCACATAACATAATGCTGACTGGGACGACCCCCAATAGGGTGGTCTAATAACCTTTCGACCCACATGGCCGACCCCCAATAGGGTGGTCTAATAACCCTTTGACCCACATGACTTATACAGGGCCGACCCCAACAAGGTGGTCTAATAACCCATTAAGTATAAGTTACGACATTTACAATATAAATGACGACACTTCTGTATAGAGGAATAATACCATCTCTATAGGAGTACATACAACATACATATATGAAATACATTCCGAAGTTACATATACATCAATAGTTCTTCCTGTCCATAGTTCATACGGATTTTTGTCATTGTCGCTTCTGAGTAGTCATTTGTTTAAGATGTGCACTGCGGTATGAACAGCATGTCCCCAAAATTGTCATTCAGCTTGGATTCATTCAACATGGTTCTGTCCATTTCTAGTACTGTTATATTCTTTCTAGGTCCCCAAAATTTGTCATCAACTTGGATTCATTCAACATGGTTCTGGCCATTTCTAATACTGTTATAGTCTTTCTTTCAGCAACTCCATTCTATTGAGGATTTATAGATACTAAGAACTGCCTCTTGATTCCATGTTCTTCACAATACTTGTTGAATTAATTTGATGTGAATTCTCCACCATTGTCGGATCTAAGATACTTGATTCGTAAACCTGTTTCATTTTAAACCCGTTCCTTGAAAAATTTGAAACATTCAAATGCTTCTGATTTTCTGTTAAGAAGACAAAACCAAGTAATTCTGGTGTAGTCATCAATCAACAACATAAAGTACTCTTCACCTTCCAACTCTTTGCATCTGGTTGGTCCACATAAATCTATTTGGATAAGCTCTAGAGGTTTTGTAGAAGAATGTACTTTCGTTTTGAAACCGACTCTGGTCTACTTTCCATGCTTACACTAATTGCATATATAATTAGAAGGCTTGGTTATTTCTGGCATGTTCCTCACGGCTTTGTTTTTGCTAACTCTGACTAGATTGTCAAAGTGTATGTGTCCCACTATTCTGTGCCAAAGCCAACTCTCATCTTCTTTTACCAGGTGACATCTTTCATTCTTGACCTTATCCAAAATATAGATATTATTTGGAGTTATGGTAGCAGTAACTACTAACTTTCATGTTCTTTCTCTTCTTATTTTGCAATCTTTTGAGGTAAACAACAATTGATGTCCTTGGTCACACATTTCGCTAACACTTAACAAATTATGCTTCATATTATCTACTAGAAGAACATTTTCAGCTATACTATCTCTGTATCCAAGGTTTACTGTCCCTTTTCCAATAACTTTGGTTGAATCATTATTTCCATAGGATACATAACCTTTATCCCCTTTTATAGATATAAATATACTCTTGCCTCCTATCATATGCTTGTACAATCCACTATCTTTTGTTGTTTTGAGCTTGAAGAGCAATCCCACATTCATGTATGTTCAATTCGTCCTTGATTTTTACCCATACCTTTTTTTGTTTCCTTTCTGGAACCTGTTGAGTACCTGTAGTGACCGTAATTCTGCAATCTTTGGCCATATGCCCAAAGTTGTTACACTTGTAGCATTCAATTTCAGTTCTCAATAGACCAAATTTGTTATTGTTGTTTGGCCATCTAGAGATTCCATAGTTGTTTATGTTTTCTGAGTTTATTCTTCTTAGACAGTTTACATCTTTGTGTCCAAATTTTCCACATGAAAAACAATAGCCATAAAATAAATATCCATACCTTGGAGGAAACGGTCTTCTTGGAGGGTTGATCTTCCAAAAGGCTTGTCCTTCATTTGAGGCTTCTGGTTGTTCTAGCTGAGACTTGGAACTTTATTCATTTACAGTTTATGTCTTTGCTTCGGGTTTTACTGTCATAGAGCTTGAGGCTTCATCATCATGCTTTTTGTATCCCAAGCTGGTCTTGTCATAAAATGGATTTTGGTTGCTGATAATTTGTTCAAGAATCTTGGAGATATTTTCATAGTTTTGACTAATATCCTTCTTTTGTAGTTCCCTTCTTACAGATACTACCTCTGCCTCGAGGCTTTCCTTTTCTTCTATGCTTCTTGTCAATTGATTGGTGAGGGAGTATTCTATTATTTTAGATTCTTCCAATTGAACTTTAAGATTGACAATTGATTGCTTGGCTTCTTTAGACATGAGGGCTTTATCTCTTATTTCTTTCATTTCTTCTTTAAGTAGCTTGTTCTCCTTTCTAGCTCTTCTTAACTCTTTCAAGGAACTGATAGGTTCTGCTTCCATATGTTAAATTTTGAGCATTAATTCACAATACTCTTGGATCTTTACTGAGAGAATAACATATACAGTATATCAATGCATAACAATCACAAGAGGCATGACAAGCATCACAAGAATCAAAAGCATGAGAGACAAGAGACATAGAGTTTCCGTGGGGAAAACCCTAAAGTGAAAAACCCCACAACTTCCTCAGAGATAGAGAGAGCAATGGCTCAACCAAAGTACAACCAAAATACACTGAGATAGTCTCCTAGTAGCAGATGATCCTCCTCCTCACTAGTGCGCCACTTTCTGAGTGAGATAAGTGTGACTTTCCGAATGATCAAAATAGAGATCTCCCGATCTCTATTTATACTAACCTGTTTTCCCAGTGACCTTATGGGGCTGACTTGTCTAGCTAGGTACATCCACAATATAATATATATATTTTAGGGCCAACCCCACACATGGTGGTCTAATAACCCATCGGCAAGTACACACACTTGCGACACTTGTCAATCCACATGACGACACTTCCTTATAGAGGAATAACACATCTCTAATAAGGGTACAATAAATATATATGAAATACATAGATGAAATACATTCTGAAGTTACACATACATCAACACTCCTTCTTAACTAGGAAGGTATTTCTCGACACAGTTCTGCTAGACAAGTCTTCTTCTCGGGATCATCGTCATCATCATCGTCACTGTTGCTGCTATCTCAACCAATCTCTGACTCTACTCGTCCTAGGAAGTTCTACAGAGCCAGTCCTTTTTCATACTGAATGTAGGCTCACCACCTGCAAGTATTCATCATCACTGGCCATACTGTGGAATCCTCAAGACTTAGTACGTGCATCACAAAACCTGGCTGTAGCATCCCAGGCTATTACGAGCACACAGCTCTACCTGTCGGATCTCCCAGGAGCACATTACATGTGACCCATCACAAAACCTAGCTGAAACATCCCAGGCTGTTACGAGCACACAGCTCTACCTGTTGGATCTCCCAGGAGCACATTACATGTGATCTCACCATAAAACCTGGCTGAAGCATCTGAGGTCTTTTTCATCCTGTCCAGATCTCCCAGGAGAAAATTACATGTGGTCCACCACAAAACTTGGCTGAAGCATCTGAGGCCTTTTTCATCCTGTCCAGATCTCCCAGGAGTAAATTACATGTGGTCATGGCAAAACCTGGCTGAAGCATCTAAGGCCTTTTTCATCCTGTCCAGATCTCCTAGGAGCAAATTAAATGCCATAGGAAAAAACCTCGCAAGAGTATCTCAGGATGTTACGGGTACACAACCCTGACCTGAAGATCTCCCAGGGCACAAATTACATGTCCTCCCAGAGCAATGTCTCGAAAGAGCATCCCAAGCTGTTATGGGTACGCAACTCCGACCTATAGGATCTCCCAGACATGCTCATCTGCACAACCTGATCCACGGCCACAAAGTATCATCTGATACTCACCATACATCATCCTGATGTACACATGATCATCCTGATCATCATCACTGCAACAGCCTGCTGCATGTCATCTGGAGAAGCTCGTCATCCACGATCACCCTGATCATACAATGCATCCATCTGATGCACACCAAGTATCTACCTGATACATATCATCATACACAGTGTATCCACCTAATACATAGATACATGATCCACACAATGTATCCATCAACATACATGATCTACCTGATCATACCTGATACATATCAATATACATGATCTACCTGATCATACAATGTATCCACCTGATACATATACAGATACATGGTCCAAGCATCCACCATGATGCATATACAAAATACATACAAATGATCCAACCGATCATATCCAGCATCCAACATGATGCGTACATACATATAAATGATCCAACTGATCATAACCAGCATCCAACATGATGCGTACATACATATAAATGATCCAACTGATCATATCCAGTATCCAACATGATGCGTACATACATATACATATAAATGATCCAACTGATCATACAAAGCAGAAATTAGAACATCATCCTGATGCTCATCATCCAGCGCTTACCTCCACAGCCATGTGAAGGATCCTCCTTCCAACATGCTTGGAATGGCTTCAGCAAATGTGTCCATCACTTCTTCCTTGAAGTGTCCTCGATATAAAGAACACCAAGCCTCTCCCTGAAGTACTCGAACTTCACCCTGGCTAGTGGCTTCGTCAGCACATCTGCAATCTGCTCGTCCGTCACAACATACAGGAGTTTCACAGCTCCTCTCTGCACCATATCCCTGATATAGTGATATTTGATCTCTATGTGTTTCGACCTATCATGAAACACTGGATTCTCAGACAGCTTCACACAACTCTGGTTATCGCAGAAGATACCAGTGGCATCCAATGGGAGATCAAATAAGTCAAACAGTAGCTTCCATAGCCATACTACCTCACAACTAGATGAACAGGTTGCAACATACTCTGCCTCAGCTGTACTCAGTGCTACGTAGGACTGCTTCCTGCTAAACCAAGAGATCACACCTGATCCCATACTGAAGCAGCATCCAGATGTGTTCTTCCTATCTGCAGCACTTCCAGCCCAATCTGAATCAACATAACCCTACAGGTTAAACTTTTGATTCGCTTCATACTTGAGCCCAAAATCCACTGTACCCTTCAGGTACCTCAGAACATGCTTTATAGCAACCAGGTGAACACTCCTCGAATCCGTCAGGAACTGGCTCAATGTGTTCACAACAAAGCAAATATCTGGTCTTGTGTTTGTCAGGTACATCAAGGACCCAATCATCTGGCGATACATAGAGACATCAACCGGCTCAGATGAAGCATCACATAGAAGCTTCAGATTCGATGCCATAGGTGTGGCCATGGCCTTGCAATCCATCATCCCGAATCTCTTCAGGATATCTACTGTGTACTTCCCTTGACCAAGGAAGATCCCACCTGCATTCTACCACACCTCCATACCTAGGAAATAATGCATCATTCCCAAATCTTTCATATCGAACTCAGCAGCAAGCTTCCTCTTAGTATCTGCAATCAAGCTATCATCTCCTGTTACAAATAAGTCATCCACATACAGGAGTAGAATCACAGGATTCCCTTCCTCAACCTTGTAGTAAAGGTTGGAATCCACTTTACTCTTGGTAAAGCCCAAACTAGATTGGAAACTGTCCATCCTACCATATCAAGTTCCGGGAGCTTGCTTTAAGCCATACAAGGCTTTCTTCAATCTGCACACATGACTCTCTATCATGTATTTCAAAATCGAGTGGCTGCTCCACATATACTTCCTCTTCAACTACACCATTCAAGAAAGCAGTCTTGACATCCATCTGGTGTATTTTCCATTTCATTGCTACAGCCAGGGAATGTATTGTTCTGATGGAAGTATACCTGGATACAGGTGCAAAAGTTTCTTCATAATATATTCCCTCTTTCTGAGAGAAGCCTCGAGCTACAAATCTTGCCTTGTGTTTCTCTACACTGCCATCTGCAGCATGCTTGATTTTGAAGATCCATTTGGAAGTCACAACAGACTTCTCCTTAGGTCTTGGGACAACATTCCAAACATCATTCTTTATTATTGATTGGTATTCCTCAACCATGGCATCCTTCCATTCTTTCTTTTCCGCTGTTTCTTCATAACTGGAAGGTTCTTTATTCATGATGTCACAGAGTAAAGCAACATAGCCGGTATGTGATCTGGTTCTCTTCTTTGCTCTGTGTTCTTCTTCTAGAATGCCAAATCTTTCTGCATCTTGAATGAGCTCTCTAGCCCATGCAGGTTTCCTCTTGTGAGAGTTATCCTCATGGGGTGTATCTACAGGTTCTTGAGGATCTTCAAACTCACGAACAACTTCTGGAATTGCTTCAGTCATGGTAGTGTCTTGAAATCTAGTTTCCTTGGGTTCTTCATAAACTTTTATAGGTGACTTCCTTGATTTGATGAATGCTGAGTTTTCATCAAATGTCACATCCATGCTGACATCAATCTTCTTGAACCCTGAAAAGTATATTCTGTAAGCCTTCGAGCTTTCACTGTAACCCACAAATATACCCTTCTTTCCTGAAGGATCTAGTTTGGTCCTCTTTTCCTTTGGGACATGAGTGAATACTAGACAACCAAATATTCTGAGATGGCTGACTTGAGGTTTCTTACCAGAAAAGAATTCTTCTGGTGTCTTGTTGTCCAATATCTTGTGGGGTGTTCTGTTCTGCACATATACAGCTGTTCTAGCTGCTTCTGCCCATAGATGCATAGGTAGATACTGGTCATGTAGCATTGCTCTTGCTGCTTCCATGATTGTTCTATTCTTCCTTTCTGCAACTCCATTCTGTTATGGATTGTAAGGAGTAGTCAACTCCCTCTTAATCCCTGAATCACTGCAAAGCTTCTTGAAGTCACCTGAGGTGAATTCTCCACCATTGTCGGATCTAAATGTTTTGATCTTCTTGTCAGTTTGATTCTCCATCAAGGTTTTGAATTCCTTGAACTTATCAAACACTTCATCTTTGTTCTTCAAGAAGTAGACCCAAGTCTTCCTGGAGAAGTCATCAATAAATGAGACATAGTAAACATACCCACTTAGAGAACTGGATGACATAGGACCACATACATCTGAGTGGATGATTTCCAAGATATCTTTTGCCTTGCTTTCACTACTTGGAAATGCCTTCTTAATGTTCTTTCCTCTTACACATCCTTTGCAAACACCTTCATGTTTGGTCTTGATTTCAGGAAGACCTTCTACAGCCTTACTTGCAATTGGTAATGCCCTGTAGTGCATATGTGCAAGTCTTCTATGCCAAAGTTCACTTGGCTCCATGGAGTCATGTACCATGGCATGTTCAGGTTGTCCCTTCAATTTATACAATCCTCCCTCTTGCTCTCCAATCACTACTGCATCATCAATAGTTTTACCTTTTGGCCACATTAGGACTTGGCCATCCACAAATGCAACCCTCATACCTTTTGCATCCAATGCAAATATGGAGAGTAGATTCTTCTTGAGCCCAGGTACATACAAAACATCTTTCATCTTCAAAGACTTCCCAGAGTCTAGATTGTAGGAGGCCTCACCACTTCCTTTGATAGGGTATTGGTAGTCATCCCCAAGTTTCACCTTATGGGGTGACTCATGTTTAGATAGGTTAGCAAAGGATTCGTTAAACCCAGTCATGTGTATTGAAGCCCCATTGTCAATTAACCAATCATTACAGCCATGGGAGATAGTACCTGTGAGAGCAGAGATTAGAACACACTTTTCTTCGCTTGATGAGTTATTATCATCACTTTCTGCTCTAGCCTTCTTCTTGGGAGGTTCATCATCGTCGGCAGCATGAGCATGAAACCTTCTTTTGTTGCCCTTCTTCTTCTTGTTGAAGTTGTTCTTGTCCTTCTTGTTCTTGGGACAATTTATGGCAATATGTCCTTTTTCATTACAGGTGAAGCATATTCTTCTTTCTTTGAAGTGATGTGAAGATTTCTTGGAGTGAGATGGCTCTCTCTTAGACTTCCCTTTCTTGGTGTGAGCTGCGAGAGCTTGATCTTCATTCCCCATCTTTTCTTCTCGTGCCACAAGCCTTGCTTCTTCTTGTGAGCATTCTTCTCGTAGTTTGCTGAAGGAAATCAACTTCTTTCTTGCACAGATTCCTTGAATGAAGGAGTCCCATGACCTAGGTAAGCCATTCAGAGTGGTCATGACAACTTCACCATTCTCCACCATTTCATCCACTGCTTCTAGTTGTTCCTTGATCTGGGAGACCCTTGAAAAATAAGATTGAATGGTTTATCCATTCTAAAACTTTACTCCTTTCAATTGGTTCCGCAGGGTCATCTTCTGATTTATGTTCTTCCCTTCAAATAGCTTGGTGAAAGAGTCAAACATCTCCTTGGGTGTCTTTAGAGAAGATACATGGGGTATGAGATGGTCTTTGATAGAATCAGTAATAGTCTCTTTTCCTTGACCAAGTTCTTCTTGTGCAATAGTTTAGCCTCTTCATCCTCTGGGATAGGGATGTCTTCTTTTATATATGAGTCCAACTCATTCTCTTCCAGGATTAACCCAATCCTATACTTCCAAGCTCGCAAGTTATCAGCCCCTTCAAGCTTATCCTCAAGCTTGGTGTGGTGAGACATCTTAAAAAGTACTTCAAATGGAAATAGAAAAGATTTAGGTCTTACCACTTGAAATGCTAAAAACTGGATTTGGTCCCGGATTAGGGTTTGTCGAAAAAACCCTAAAAATTCAAAATGTGAATTTCAACTTTCTGGAAGGATAGAAAGATGCGCCTTGGTGAGCTGATCATCCTAGTGTATTCAGAATTTGAGATCAACAAAGCTTTACCCTTCAGATTTTCCTTTTTGTCCTCCCGGGTTCACTAGGGAGAGCCCTGAATTAGGGTTTGATTTTCCCGGAGATCTACCCAGCCAAAAATCTCGATCCAAAGCTCTAAACTTCGATTTTTGCAAGGAGCTTCCAGCTATGTCTTCATATTTCAGAAATTTCTATTTTTGTGGAAACCCTAATTTTTAGGGCCAAATCTGAAAATGCTCAGAATTGAATTCCGATTGGACAGATAGATTCTCCTTGATGAGTAGAGTCAATCTACCATACTGCTTTTCCAAAAACTGTGGAGAGAAACCCAATAAACAAGAAACTCAAGTTTCCATCACTGCAAAATGTCTTCTTCTCAGGTTAGCTCTGATACCATGTTAAATTTTAAGCATTAATTCACAATACTCTTGGATCTTTACTGAGAGAATAACGTATACAGTATATCAATGCATAACAATCACAAGAGGCATGACAAGCATCACAAGAATCAAAAGCATGAGAGACAAGAGACACAAAGTTTCCGTGGGGAAAACCCTGAGGTGAAAAACCCCACAACTTCCTCAGAGATAGAGAGAGCAATGGCTCAACCAATGTACAACCAAAATACACTGAGATAATCTCCTAGTAGTAGATGATCCTCCTCCTCACTAGTGCGCCACTTTCTGAGTGAGAGAAGTGTGACTTTCCAAATGATCAAAATAGAGATCTCCCGATCTCTATTTATACTAACATGTTTTCCCAGTGACCTTATGGGGCCGACTTGTCTAGCTAGGTACATTCACAATATAATATATATATTTCAGGGCCGACCCCACACATGGTGGTCTAATAACCCATCGGCAAGTACACACACTTACGACACTTGTCAATCCACATGACGACACTTCCTTATAGAGGAATAACACATCTCTAATAAGGGTACAATAAATATATATGAAACACATAGATGAAATACATTCCGAAGTTACACATACATCAACACCATATCTACTTCTCCTTCCTCATCAGATTCTTCATTTTTAGAATCAATTTCCATGAATAATACTCTTTTTGGTTCATTGTCATTATTGTTGTTACTATCACTGTCTAAGTCTTGGTCTGATGAGCTACTAGTTTTCTTTGAGTAAAGGCTCTTTTTCTTTCTGGACATCTTCCTTTTGTAGTTCTTGTGGTTTTTGTACTTCTTGGAGTTGTCATCTTCATCACTATCTGAATTCTTTGCATAAGGACACTTAGAAGCAAAATATCCTATCCTACCACATGCAAAACATTTGAGAGGTAACTTCCCTTTATACTTACATGTTCCTATTTCTTTATCAGAATCTTCACTGTCACTGGAGCTTGATTTTTTCATGGACTTGTCCTATTTGGAATATTTGAATGATGCTTCCTTTCTAGGTGATTCTTAATTTCTATTCTCATTTCATAAGCAACTAGTGTCCCATGTAGCTGATCTACTGTCATATCATCCAGGTCTTTTATTTCTTCTAGGGCTAAGATTTTTGGATTAAATCTTTTTGGAAGTGACCTTAATATCTTCTGGACAAGAACTGACTCATGAACTTCTTCTCCAAGTCCTCTGATAGTATTTACAAGTTCATCAACACGGAGAATATAAGTTGCAATGTCTTCTTCATCCTTCATTTTCAGATGTTCAAATTGTCCTCTATAAGTTTAAAGTTTGAATGCTTTGACCTTCTTATCCCCTTCATAGGTAGTTTGGATCTTGTCCCATATTTTCTTTGCAGATGTACAATGCATAACTTTGACAAAGACTGATTTTTCTAATGCATTTAGAATGTGATTTCTGGCCTTTGAATTGATGTTGTACTTATCCAACTCATATGTATCTGTTGAAGGAGTTTTTGGTACCTTGTATCCAATTTCAACTATTTTCCATTGCTCAATTCCTTGAGCTTCCAGGAAAGATCTCATCCTGATGCTCCAAAATGCATAATCTGATCCATCAAACAAGGGTGTTCCACTTTTGTTGTGCTTTGCAAAATTGTTCATGATTACCTTCTAGTGGTGAAACTATTCTTGAAGGAACTCGCTCTGATACCAATTGTTGAAATACTGAGAGGGGGGGTGAATCAATGTTTCTTAATTATTTTCCTTTTATCATGAGCAAGTTGCTAATCACCAATCATAGCATCACATATACAAAAAATACACAATGCACAAGATTTGACGTGGAAACCCAAGCTCTGGGGGAAAAACCACGGAAGCCTTTATAATAATAATTTGTTCCAGCAACAACTCGAAATACAAAATATATATACAACTTCTCCAGCTACAACTAGAAGGAGGCTGCAACCTCCTAGACTTTGTTAGCTACAACTAACGAGTTGTTGCAACAACTCTACTCACAATGATTAATTGTGAGCCCTAGCACCACCCTACCACCCAA
Source organism: Larix kaempferi (assembly GCA_027924585.1). Taxonomy (NCBI): domain Eukaryota; kingdom Viridiplantae; phylum Streptophyta; class Pinopsida; order Pinales; family Pinaceae; genus Larix; species Larix kaempferi. The sequence goes on from BSBM01000660.1 coordinate 24,835,076, forward strand.
ATATGATTTTGAACCTATGGACCTGTCAAAACTTAGTTGAGTATTTCACTGTGTCATCTGAGGATACCTTTGAGCATATTTATGAACATATCAATGTACAATCATCATCTCACTGTATGTCATCATACTACTGTGTACTGCATAATCATCATATCACTGTACATCATGTCACTATGTAATGACTGAATGTATCGTCAAGCACATACCATCATTTCACTGTGTATTGACAGAAATTTGAAATTCAAAAACAGGTTGTGTTGTCTACACCGTGTACCTATCAAACCCTGTTGATGCTTGCGACCTCCACCAAATACTGTTGTCAAGAAAACTCAGACTCAGTTGTCCAAACCCTATGCCAGAAGTATGCACCAATCCTTCAACATGGATTGAGCTGTCAAAACTTGAACCTGTGTCTTCAGATCATTTCGAACTATGGAAAAACTCGAACTGTGGATGATGGTGGCCAGCGTTAAACCTTGGTGGAGATGTCAGTTATTGCTACTGCGGCCTTCTGAGAATTTTGAACCCTGTGGAGCTATCTTCAGATTGTAACAGATATGGTTATGTTTTGGATGCTTCTGGATGCCATCTCCTACAACTATCTGAGTTGTGGCTCCACCGAACGATATCAAAAAAAAAAAACCTTTTCAACAGAGCTATCACATATGTATGCCCTAGCACATTGGATCTATGTGTTGTCACTTTAATTACCAGAACTGCCAAAAAATCATAGATTGTGTCCTTCAAGATGTAGCAATTATACTGAATATTTAGACCGAATAGGATAATTTTTTCACATGTTTGAACTGTAACACGAACCCATCTGATATTATCCTTTTGTAACCGAGTGTTAGATCACAGTGATCTTTTTTTTTTTTAAATGAGATATAACATATATATATATATTCTTCCACATAAACAAATTAGGACCGACCTTGCTGAGAGGTAATGCTCTTGTTTTTAATTTTTAATTAATGGTTTTAACATGACTATGGGCAGGCCGACTTCTCTTTGATATGTCACCGTTGAGTAAGAAGGTGACTCCTGAAAAGGGCTTGTCAACAAGATCTTTAATACATTTCTTCAAGGGTAAATACTTCAAAGCTTTTATCACAAGCTTGAATAGCTTCATCAACACATAAAAACATCAAGTGCTTTGTCAAATAATTCAAAGGCTCCATTCTCCATCAAGGGTATCAAGGGCCCATGGTTAAAGGGTTCCAAGGGCTCAACACAAACTAACAAGGAGACTATATTAAGACCAAGAATAAGAGGGAAAACAACACCAACAAGGGTCAAGGATTTTAAAGGTGCAACAAGGAATTCAAGCTTCATCAAGTATATCGATTTAAATGACCACAGAATGGGTCATTTCTACTTGTCAAGAACATGGGCTCCATCATCAAGCTATGACACCAAGTAGGGGCACAGGTCAAAAGAGGAGGGTTTCAAATACCAAACAACTATATGACCATAATGGGTGCAAGGAAGCATAATGATTATCAAAGAGACTTCAGAGGGGACCTAGAAACAACTTAGGGAGACTTTGCCAGACAATGGGAAACCAGAGCTTTTGTTATTGTTCCACGGCCTCCAAGGGCTTCAAACTTGGGCTTGGACAACCACAAAAAGGTCTCCTGTGACTTTGTTAAAACGACCAGACACCAAACATTGTTATCATCAATCACAACTTAATCAACAGTCTCCACAATCTTTACAGTGGACCTATTCTGTAACACATGACAGAAATGTCCACAAGGGTTAACCAGTACTAAATTAAATAGTTTTGTTATTCATCAATAAAAATAATTCAAATTTAAGCAAATAAAACTTATCATACAAAGTAAAAAAATACTTATCTTTGCTTGTTTTGTTGACTCCCTCTTGATTGCTTCCTCCTTGCAGAAATCATTGGATTTTTTGGAAAGGTACTTCACTCTATCGTCTGATCTGAATACCTTGATCTTCTTCTTTATTAAGTCTTGAACTTCTAGAACTTGTCGAAGTCTTCATGGAAGGAACCATACATATTATAGGAAGACATGCAAGGATGCCACTGTCACTGGTCTGCATGTGTTTGAATGTACTAGATCCAAGATCCCCTTGGACCTGCTATCATTGCTCAGGGAAAATCCCTTCACATTTTTTCCAAGTGTATAACCCTTGCAGATATCTTCATGTTTTTTCTGAATCTTTTGGAATACTTAGGAATACTCTTTACAATCTTCATCAAATATGTCTTCTTTTATTCTGAGTGTTATGGCATAATTTTCCACCTTGTGAGCATTAGCATTGATTGGCCTTCAGGATCCATTTCATTGACTCAAATTCACTTTATGTCCTCCAAAAACATATTTTTCCCTATTTTTCTTCTTGTACGCTTGTTGTCCCATTATAGCCAACATACGCGCAGGTTGTTCCACTATAGCCGGCGGGTACCAAGTAAAATGGTAAAAATCATTAGAAAATTACTTTTTACTCCCAAAAAGCGGTCTTAGGGTGACCTTTGGCCCTCCATATACCCCGAAACGCCTCGATGTGTCCTTTCACTTACATTTGGAAGGCTATCTATTGAGATCTTATGGTGTATGGAAGGGAGGAGAAAGAGAGAGCAAGATAACTCCAGTGGATTTTTGTCGTGACTTGAGTCTACACTCATTGATCCTTGTTGTTGTGAACTCCTTATGTTCATCTACCAAACTCCTTTCATAGTTTGAGTTTTCCATTGCATGGGGGATTGAAGTGGTGGAGGCACAAGTGGAGAGACCCAGTTCTTGGTTCAGATTGGTTTCCGTCAAGAGGTCGTATCATTGTACTTCTTGTTATTCATTAATGGAAATACTCATTTTCTCGTCCAATTGATGTTGTGAATATTGTTAAATTACATTGGGTTATATTTGCTTATGATATCATGGATCATGCTATTGATTATGCTAATGCCTTTCACATATTATATGCACTTGCTTGTACTTGTTGTTGAGACTAATCTGCAGGTTCAAGTGTAGAGGTTGAAAGCTCAACGGGGATCTACTTCGAACATCCGATTGAAGGTTGGTTGTTTCTCCATTATCTTAGCATCGTCATTTATATAGCATTGCATTGGGAATTGAGTTATTTTCCGATAGTCAGCTATATGTTGTGGTCTGCCCCAAGCCATAGGAAGTTTTCTCTGTAACAGAAATGGCGACTCCGCTGGGGGTAACCTCCATTTTTGGGGATTTTTAGGCATTTGTCCTTATTTTGAGTTGTTGTTTGTCGAGATTCTGTATTATTGTTTGGCCGTCAGGATCCACAGTAGAAAACTATATTTTTTTGGGTTGTTTGACCTTTTTTGAGCTCATTTTCTTTTCATTGTACGCGGGTCAACCTTGTTTTGACCGTGTCTACCCGCCTCTGTCTGAACTGTAGCCCGCGTCTACCCGCAGCTTTGTGAAAATCCTCACAGCAGATTTAAGAACTGATGTATACCTCACAAGAAAGATTATGATTAAGCAGGAAGATAAAAGAAGAGTGGTCAATGCAATGTAAATGAGCAATAGAATAATAATACAGTAGAACTCAGATAGAAGCAAAATAACTTCACACACACTAATTCATTAATCAAAAATATGAACAATAAATAGTACAATGGTGGAGAGGATTCTAATTCCAAGGTGGAAATTCGAATTAGCCTCTCATAGAGTGATCATCAGATCAATAGAGTGTCATCAAAGCACAACTAGGATTCCTCATCATCATCAGTGGATTCATCAATGCACAAGTAACTATCAACCAAATGTCAAACTGAGTCTAACTGAGTGTGGTAGGTGTAACTAGAACATGGAGGCACTAACTGAATGAAAGAGGCTCAGTGGAGGGCGCATGAGGAGCTAATGGGAGTCAGAATGGGAAGTCTAGTCTCACTGTAGGTCTATCGGAGTGATACAGTCAGTTGAGAGTCAGTCTAGCCTTAAATCAAGAAAAGAACTGAAGATAACTGAAGTACAACTGAATGGTAGGTGAGAGAGGGCGCATGAGATGCATGTAACTGCATGCAGGGCACACTAAGCACTAGGAGGGATAAAACTAATCAGTGAGAAGCTCCCGGGGCTAGCTAACTGAGGGTTAGGTGCTAGGACTGATGACTGGGATGCATGCATGCATGCAGAATGCATGCAAGACTAAAAATGCAAATAATAAAATTGCTGGTAGTACTAGGATGGAGTATAGGAATATCCTAACACCCCCCCTTAATCCATCCTGGGCCCTGGTAACTGAGACCAAAGGTCACACAATACAATGGATAATAACAGTCAATAAACCGAGGAAATGAGGAAAACCTCATGGGAAAAATACCCCCCCTCAAAATAGACTGTAGGGCACACCAAAAATAAATGCTCCAAACTCAAGCAGGCGTGATGTTTGGTCATATGTCTGGAGGTATCTTCTTTCTGGGAAGAAGTGGATCGTGCTTAAAAAGCATGTGCTTGTACTTTCTCTTCAGATCGAATGTGATGAGAACAAATCCAAAGGTATGAGGATGATCCTGGAAACTGTGATTCGAATCAACTGAGGTAAGATCAAAACCATGAATGTGCAGATAGTCTTTTGTTTTCTCCTTCGAACCATCATGGGTGAGATTATGCTCAAAAGAACCATCAAATGTCAGTGATTGCTTGGAATCCAAATCAGATCCAAGACTTGAAGAATGGTTTCTTAAGATATCCTTTGAACCATTAGAGGTGATATCTAAACCAGTAAATGCATGAGAAATTATCCCAAGCGAATGGCAATGGCCATCATATTCAATAACCTTCTGAGAGCATGAAATAATGATCTTACAGTAGTAAATAAGAGGTGATTGATCAAGGAGAGCGAATGCATTACCTCCAATGGATGATTTGACCTCCGAAACATTCATGAGATCATGATGCAAACCAACAGACTCTGGTGCTAGAGAGGATTTAGGAACCTCTGCAATTCCTAGAGTGTTAGCTGGCACAGAATTTGAAATAGAAGAAATTTGGAGCATGAGTGTAGAATCTGCAAGTTCTTCTTCTTTGTGGACAACTTCAATATGAGATATGTTTGATACTGATTCATGATCAATGAGATCATTTAGGAGGGCGAATGCATCACTGAGCTTGCTCTCGAAAGGGTTTGGACCAATCCCTTCATTCTGTTTGCCAAATCTTTCATCCAGATGGGCCCATGGCTCTTTTGGAGATTCAGCAGAATCAATGAAGTGGGTAAACATACAACGAGACATTGCAAGCATCATTTCTCCAAAGACATTGTCACCTTTATTTAACCAGTCATTCTCTTCTTCAGAGGATTCGAACTCTCTTTCAAAACAATAATCAAAGAGATCATGGCTCTTCAAATATGTTATCATTTTTTGTTTCCATTCATCATAGTTGAATGGAGAAAGAGGAGGGATTTATTCTGAATTCATGGAAGCTGTAGAAGACCTGCAAAAACAATAGAAAAAGTCTGCAACTGCTACTGCTGCAAAAGTGTAGAAACTGCTGCAACTGCTGCACTCGAAATCTTGATAATAACCTGCAAAAAACTCTCAGGAATGGAGATAGACAAAACTCTCAACATGCTCTGATACCATGTGAAAATCCTCACAGCAGATCTAAGAGATGATGTATACCTCACACGAAAGATTATGATTAAGCAGGAAGATAGAAGAAGAGTGGTCAATGCAGTGTAAATGAGAAACATAATAATAATACAGTAGAACTCCGATAGAAGCAAAATAACTTCACACACACTAATTTATTAATCACAAATATGAACAATAAATAGTACAATGGTGGAGAGGATTCGAATTCCAAGGTGGCAATTCGAATTAGCCTCTCATAGAGTGATCATTAGATCAATAGAGTGTCATCAGAGCACAACTAGGAGTCCTCATCATCATCAGTGGAGTCATCAATGCACAAGTAATTGTCAACCAGATGTCAAACTGAGTCTAACTGAGTGTGGTAGGTGTAACTGGAATATGGAGGCACTAACTGAATGAAGGAGGCTCATTGGAGGGTGCATGAGGAGCTAACTGGAGTCAGAATGGGCAGTCTAGTCTCACTAGAGGTCTATCAGAGTGATACAGTCAATTGAGAGTCAGTCTAGCCTTAAATCAAGGAAAGAACTGAAGATAATTGAAGTACAACTGAATGGTAGGTGAGAGAAAGCGCGTGATATGCATGTAACTGCATGCAGGGCACACTAAGCACTAGGAGGGCTAAAACTGATCAGTGAGAAGCTCCCGGGGCTAGCTAACTGAGGGCTAGGTGTTGGGATTGATGACTGGGGTGCATGCAATTGCATACATGCATGCAGAATGCATGTTGCATGCAGAAATGAATGCAAGACTAAAAATGCAAATAATGAAAATGCTGGTAGGACTAGGATGGAGTATAGGAATATCCTAACAAGCTTTTCTCTGAGTGTTGCGTACAACTCTGGGATTGTTTGATTTTTGGCCTTGGGTGTTTGCTGGGTTGATTCTGAGTGTTCTTGAGTCTTAGTTGGCATGTTTCCTGATTGTTCCATTCACTGTCCATGACCAGAAACTCCTCTTTCTCTTAGTTTTTGAGCTTTGAATTTTTCACAATTCCTTGTTTTCTAGCTCATTAGCTTGGCTGAATCTTACTTTTTGGGTCTTGCTAGATTATCTACCTGATGTAATCTACATTTCTTTACTGAATAGTTGGATTTTGCTTGCATTTTTTCATTCCATTATATTGAAAAAATAGAAAAACATTGTTTTTCATTTTCCTTGCATTTATAAGAGAAAATACAAAAATATTTGATTTACGAACTGCAATTTGCATCTGAGTGCTCGTGATTTCATCTAGGACTTGCCTGTGCATAGAAACGTTAAAGAGATTGCATTTTATTTCGAATTGTTGGATTGATTGTCATATTAGTGGCATGCTCTTTTATTGATTAGTTGAGTCTAGTGTTTCTTCGGTTGTGTATACCATTGAGTCATATACATCATCAGTTTCATGACCATATCCTTTGAGTAATTACAGCCATTAAAATCAATGCTTAATCTTAAAATTGATTAGAAACGATTTTTATTTTATAGGGTGCACCAACTAGCTTAGGTTTAGAGTCTTGGAATAGATCATTGTGAGTTAACAATCCAAGACTATTGAACCAACATCATGTGTCTGACCAAGGAGTGGTGAAACCCATGATATACATGGAAGCTCTACTCAAACCAGAGCTAAGCACGAGGTCACGGGAGGTTGGTTGCGAAGATAACCCTCCAATACTGGCTGAGCGTGGGAGATATTTTCAGGATTTGTTTGTGTACGGGGGCTCTTGAGGGATCTGTACCTCTTGAGTTTCGGGCTTAGCTACCCTGCCCATATGAGGGATCCCACCTGCAACTGTCCCCCTGAGCATTGGTTATATTGTGGTGACCTTAGTTTCTTTACCTAGGTATCGCATAGGGTGCTTGCAATGGTTATACTGTATGTATCCTGAGTCAGATAGGGGTTGGACAGCACAGTTGCATGTTGTGTAGAGATTTGACCATGTGCACACAGTGAAGTCTGGGAACCCTTATAACTGATTTTCTTACCTTCGGTTATAGTTTGGGAGTCTCAATCCTCTCCTAGGCGAGACATACTGGCTGTAGTGTCGGGAGGTCCCTTGAGCCAATCCTGTTTGTGTGCATTTGGCTGTAGTTTTATTAGGTGTGTGCTCTTTGATCGATAGCTGGTCATTAGGAGGCATTCTGTTTATTTAGAGTTATCGTGGAGCAAGATCCACCTCTCCGTCAGTCTCGTCGTATAGCTAGTTTTACAGCTGACGAGGTAGCACGTCCTTTTCATAAGAGACGACGGAAGATCCCCTCCAATACTTTTGATAATTACGAAGAACTTCACAAGTACATTATGACTTCTGCATCTAGCACACCGGGAGGAATTCCCGTGACTCCATCCATGGATGTTGATGGACATCCCATTCCTACCACTCCTACGGATATTGGAGGGGAAGGTTCGCCACCAGACGCCACTTTATACAATTATGGGCCGGACCCACCTCCGGAGTCAAACCCATCTTATGTTTCAATCATGCATGGTTTCCGATATGGGATGCCAGATCTCAATAACATCACGAACCCTTTGACCGTTAATCCTTCTTCACTTGGTATGCCTAGCCTTGATTCGAATGTTACATCCACCTCGCCGGGTATTCAAGCTAATACTAGTCATGGAGCTGCTGGCACTGTCCCTTCAAGGGATGGCGCCTGTAACGTCCCCACCCATCATACCAATGTGATGGAGAGAACGTTAGACTGAAGCCAAGGCATCTAGCTCCATGAACTTTTAAATAAGCATTCACATGATATAAAAGGACATATGGAAATGTATAATTATAAGTAAACACAACGGAAGTAATTTCAATTACACATCCATCATACATTCAAGATTTCATCAAATAAATAATTGTAAAGTTAACACAAGAGAATACTTATCTTAACAAAGTAGTCCCAAGCAACCAGCTATGCATATGCAACGTTCCACCCAACCATAGGCCAGTTGTGCTTATCAACCTCTTGCTACAACTGCCACCCCCGAGCTGGGCATGATTTCTACAAGAAACCAGGGAACAGCAGACTCACACATAGCCAAGCATACACCAAGATGAGCCAAGCCAATCTACAATTGGGTTTATCAGGCTGCTAGGAAATGGAAAGGAAGAATTGCTAACCTTGTGAGCTCAAGCACATAGCCAGGGATACCTCTACAAGATCTATTTAACTTGGCACCCACAATACCTACACACCCAACACAAGGAAGAATTCTCTTCACGGCTACACATTCCCTCAAGCCATACCTTCCTTTCTAGTGCTCTCAGGGTGTGCATAGAAAAGTAGCCAAAGCCCTCTTGATCTTCTTGAGAGGTTACTCCCTTCACTAGGTTTATCAAGCCAATTCTATCCACTACCACTCCAAGTTTCTTGCTCACAGGTTCAAATCAAAACAGGGATGCACATAACAGCAAAAGTATAAGTGTTGGGCATGAAGAAACGTTTTTACAGTGAGATGCCCCAAGATGGGGTTTTCATTAGCTTTAGAAAAACGTGGGAAACCCAAAAATGAAACTGGAAGATGGGGAACAACCCTGGGAAGCCAAACCCGTTTTCAGAAAAACGTCCATGGACATTCTAGGGAAAAAACGGCCTCCATAACAGTCCCAAATCGTGGTCCTCTTCTCCTAGCCACTGTGTAACACAAAAATGAACTCCCAGCCCTGGAAAAATGCAGGAAAATGATGAAAAACATGATGGGGAAAGCCCAGCTAGCTCAGGCTGCGTGAGAGGGCAAAGGCCATCGGTTAAGAAATGGCTTTGGGCACCATTTCATGGGTGTTTTCTTGCCCCATAAGCAAAAGTATGTTTTTTCAGGTTGATGGCTTTCCCATGCACGAAATTGGCTGCCATACCTCTTCATTCCAAAGGCATTAACTGCCTCAACCAATTTCTGGAAGAATTAAATGATTGGGTGCATAACCCAAAATGGGTAGTTGGTGGTTTATGGGTTTTCTCATTGACACATGGATTAACACCCTTGGCTCAAGGGTTTGAATAATTTCCCTCCCTATTCCTTGTAGAATCATGCCCCCATCTCTTTGTTGCATTGCATAGCTAGTTGTGGGTTTTTCATTAAAATTCATATTTACATGATGTCTTAATTTACATTGTGCCTATCTAGCACAAGAACCATAGGCATCTATTTTTTTTAATTGCCGATACATAAAATGCTAAATCAATGGTGGGGCCTTGGCCTTGAGCTCCTCACCATGATTAAATATCAATATTTACATCATTTACGATTTAATGAAAAAGGGGATCAAAATGGGGACATTACAGCGCCACCCATTCCGCTCCGTCCGGAAGCGGCACAACCTTTACTCCTCCTTTTAAATTTACGTCGGGTCATGTCCCTCCAGCTTCTACAGCTGTTGGGAGTGGACCATGTCCTAGGAATGCCCCTCATTTTAGTGGGAACACTTCATATAACACGGCTCACAGTTCACAACCCAACGCGCATGTTGCTTCAAATATACCTATGACTACAACCACGACTGCTAACCAGCATGTCCCTCCTACTGCTGGGCGTAGGCACATTCCTCATTCTAGGGGTGGGCACATTCCCAACCCTAGGGGTGGGCACATTCCCAACGCGGGAGGAGGACACGTACCTTACACTGGGGGTGGACACATTCCCAACACTGGGGGTGGGCACATTCCCAACACTGGGGGTGGGCACATTCCTAATGATGGGGGTGGAAACGTACCTTATAAATATGGTCATTACTCAACTGCTCCTGCTACAAATAGCACATATATGCCCCATCAATATGGTGGCAATCCTCCTTATAATGCAGTTAGCTATGGCCCTTATTACAACCCTCCTCAACATGGTACTCATAACACATATATGCCTTCGTAACCTTATACGATTCAAGGTGGGGGAGGTTATCAGCCATATGGTCATGGTCATGGTTCATATTATCCTTACGGCCCGCAAGGTCAATCTCTTTTGGGAGCCTTTAATCCAGTTTCACAACTACCGCTCCTGTTTCTTGCTCATCTGAACCTGCCCGATATTTCGAAGCTTACGAATGATGTGTCATGATCCTTCTTGGCCTCCAGTCCCTACCAAGATCCCTTCCGACATTTCAAAGTTTGAAGGGAAGAATGGTGAGGATCCGGGTGATCATGTTATGAATTTTCACCTGTGGTGCTCCTTGAACTCTTTAAATCACAATTCTATTCGTCTGAGACTATTTCAACGCACCCTCACGGGGGCAGCCTCGAAGTGGTATGTTGAGTTGTTTGGGATCACTTATAGAGGTTTCAATGAAATAGCTTTGGTTTTCCTAGACCACTTTCAGTTTCCGGTTCGCTACGATACTGGCATCGATATTCTGTCTACCTTCCGCCAAGACAAGGCCACGCACATATCTAATCACGTTCAAGAGTAGCGTCGACGGAAGAGGATGGTGAAAGCCAACATTCCTCCATATTTTTTGTTGGAATGGTTTCTCAAGTCGTTGCTTCCATATATTTCGAAAGACGTTTCCGTATCTGGTATTACGACTAAAGAACAAGTTATACTTAAAGTCCAGCAGCTAGACCTAGTCTACGCTCAATCTAGCATTTTATATCATATTATCCCTGACGCACTGTGGTCATGACACAAGCCCAAACCAATTCCTGGACCACATGTCGACGGCATTGTGGGATATACAAGTACTCAACCCGTGGATTCGGTCACCACCCAGATGCAAAATTTGTCTATTGGCCAATCCACACCCGGACAGGCTCGCACCTCGTCCACTCCTACCCAGTCGTCCGATGTTCATTCTATACAGATGGCGAACCCATCAGGTAACCAGCAACCTGGTGGTAAGAATAAGGGGAGAAACAACCGTAAGGGTGGGAATAATTTGAGTAATGGAAGTAATCGAAACAGTCCTAGGAAAGAAAATGCCAACCCTCCTCGGGACGACGGAAATGCTAGTGGGGACCGTAAGCCGAGATGTAAAGTGAAATTCTCTTGCAAACTTTGTGGGGAGGATCACCTGACTCACTTGTGTCCTCAAATCGAAGAAGCATCGAAGCATCTTGCACAGATCCCAGCTGTGTTGAAAGATCCCCTTCCGCATCATCAGAATATGGCTTCGAATGCTCCCGATATTGGCTATGGGACTAATGAAACTACAACGTCTTCCTCCAATGTCGGTGGCTACGGATGCGTAAACATGGTCCAATCTCAGGTTAGTGTTGCTACTCGTCAATGTGATTATGGTGCACCACAACCAAATATGGGGAATGAGCCTCCTCCTCCTCCTGACACTTCATTGCATATCGAGAAGCCCACTACTATGTTGCGGATACCAAAAGGTGTTCTTAAGCACTTGGCGCACAATCCCGATGCTCGAGCCGCCCAGAACTACTCTATTGTAGAATATTTGGGTCAAACTCCGTGTGCTATGTCGGCTCTTGAGGTGTTACAGGCCTACCCTTCACAATGGCACCTTTTATCTGCTTTGGGATTTCAGGATGGGAAAAACCCTAGCATCATTAAATTCGAAACTACTGATGTCCAGCCTCTCTTACCTTACCATGTAGCTTTTCAAATCCATGTAAGGTGCTTGGATAAGTTTGTTAAAAGCAAGGTGGTTGACGAAGGTGCTTCCACCTTGATAATGTCGTTGGATTGCTGAAAATCTCTTGGCTCTCCTCCCCTGTCTAAATCTATGACTATCCTTACCGCATTCGATGGTCGGTCATTTAGTCCGCATGGTATTATCCCTTCCCTTGAGGTCCACTTGGGTGGGAAATCCATGCATATTGAAGTCGAGGTGGTTGATGCACCCATCGACTACAACCTTCTTCTGGGAAGGAATTGGATCTATGCGATGAAAGTGATCGTATCCTCCATATTTAGAGTTATATGCTTTCCTCACGAAGGTAGAATCGTAACGGTCGATTAGCTAGACTTTCTTTGTTCTAATTCCGTAGCATCATTGGGAACTGTTGTTCCCCAGATCAACGATTCTCAGCCGGAAACTGGGAACATTGGTGTAGGATTGTATCCATCCTTGTTAGGAACATTCGACTTTGTTGCACTAATTTCTTTTATTGGAACCGTTTTCAATAGTGCGTCCTCCTCGTTGAATAATGTACCATTCTGGACCTCGTATTTTAATGATTCGTGGACTGTACCATCCACGAGTACATCGTCTAGAGACATTTCACATGTGGGAACGACTATGCCGCTATCTGCAACTGAGCTTACATATCATGAAATTCAACAAACCACTGCAGAGTCGGATCTATCCTCTTCACGGACAGACGAGGAAGATCCCATTATACTGTCGGCAAGGGAAACCGACTCGTCTTGCTCACACGACTATCTTGATGATGTTTTTCCTTCGGATGAAGCCATCATTGAGGCCATGTGTGGTAGTGAGAGACCTTGGGGAGACTTGCATCATCGCTCTTATTTTCTTCCCAACCTCAATCTCATTGAGCAGGAAGATTTTAGGATGACTCTTGCCGAGAAGGTTGGTCACCCTACGGTTCCTTTGGATTCATATGGGATTTACGCAGAGGGGAATATGGCTAATATTTCCCCAACCATACCGATCAACATCTCTCATACACCCGAAAAGGTAGAGAACGTTTACATTGGTGTCGACTGTTCTCCTGAGGAGATTCAGCTATACACCGAACTGTTCAAGGAATTTCGGGATGTTTTCGCCTGGTCATATGAGGAGATGCCAGGAATAGACCATAGTATTGGCGAACACGAAATTAAGACATATCCCAATGCCAAACCAGTTCGGCAACGACTTTGTGCTATGAATCCTAGGAAGGCAGCCGCGATCAAGGAAGAGGTGGAGAAACTCCTTAAAGATGGTTTCATCTACCCAGTTCCTCTTACTGAATGGGTGTCCAATACTGTTCCTTTAGATAAGAAGCAAGGAACCATCCGCGTATGCACAGACTTTCGAGATCTGAACTGCACATGTCTGAAAGACAACTTCCCCACACCATTCATAGATCAAATCTTGGATGCTTCTGCCGGAAGCGAATTTTTGTCGTTTGTGGACGGTTTCTCCGAATATAATCAGATCCAGATAAAGTCTAAGGACCAACATAAGACTGCTTTCATTTGTCCTTGGGGTACATTTGCATACCGGAAAATTCCCTTCGGCCTTAAAAACGCTGGAGCTACGTTTCAGCGTGCTATGACCTACGCTTTTCACGACCTTAAACACATAGTGGATGCATACTTGGATGATCTTTCCAGCCATTCTCTGAAGAGAGTGGACCATTCCAAGCACCTCCGTCTTATTTTCGAAAGATGTCGATGTTACAAGCTTCGTTTGAATCCTAATAAATGCATTTTTGTCATGAGAACGGGTTGCCTTTTAGGGTTAATAGTTTCACAAGAGGGTATATGAGTCGATCCTCTTAAGGTTGAGGCAATACTTCGGTTGCCTCCCCCATGTAACCTATTTCAACTTTAGAGCCTCCAAGGGAGAGCCACTTTTCTATGACGATTTGTAGTGAATTATGCTAGTCTTACCAAAGGTTTTGCACGTCTGCTGAAGAAGGACACACCATTTATCTGGGATGACTGATCCCAACAGTATTTCGATCCTCTTAAGAAAGCTTTGGTATCAGCCCCTTTGCTTAGTCCACCTGACTTTGCTAGAGATTTCTTGCTTTATGTGGCCGCGTCTCTCGAGATGATTGGCATGGTCTTAGTTCAGGTAGATGATGTTCTCCAAGAGCATGTCATTTATTATCTTAGTCAAAATTTAGTAGACTCTGAGCTGAGATACACTCATGTGGAGAAGTTGGCACTTGCGACCGTTCATGCAGTCCAATGTTTAAGGCATTACATCATGCTTAAAAAAACCACTGTTATAACGCATATCAATCCATTTCAGTTCGTGTTATCACGACGTCTTATAGGGGAGAAGTACAATAAATGGATTGTTATCCTTTAGGAGTTTGATCTCGAGTTTGCTTCAGCGAAGTCGGTAAAATCCTTGGTTTTCGCTGAGCTCATGTCATATTTTCCATGACTTTATGAGGATATCACTCATGAGTATTCCTTTGTGGACAAACATATATTCCTTATCTCGTCAGAGGACCCTTGGTATGGGGATATCATGATATATCTCCAAAGTTTGAAGTTCCCTTTGTAGTATTCACGGGATGAACGACAGCGGGTGAGCCACCAAGCGAAATATTATGTCATCGTCGGTGACACTTTGTATCGTCGAGGAAAAGACTCTATTCTTCATCGTTGTTTGACCCATGAAGAAGCGGAGCGTGTGCTGAATGATTGCCACAGCAGGGGATGTGGTGGTCACTTATCTGGGCTTGCGACAGCCCAACGTATTATGCGAGCTAGTTACTTCTATCCATCAATCTTTAAAGATTGTATGAACGTCATGAAGAGATGTCACCCTTGCCAGGTGTTTTCTTGGAATATACACTCACACCCAATGCCCCTTCATCCGACTGTCACTGTCGGTCCCCTCACCAAGTGGGGGTGTATTTCATGGATTGCAAACCAGCTTCAGTTGGGGGGCATCACCATATCATCGTGGCCGTGGAATACTTTTCCAAATGGTCTGAGGACATGCCTACCGTAAAAGTCGATGGTGCTACAGCAGCCCATTTCATATTCAATCAGATTATCGCTCGTTTCGGTATCCTAAAATTGATTGTCACTGACCATGGAAGTCACTTTCAAAACAAGATGATGGCGGATTTGTCACTCAAGCTTGGGTTTCGACAAGAACATTCATCTTCTTACTACCCCCAAGCGAATGTTCAAGTTGAGGCAGTCAAGAAATCCTTAAAGACAATTCTCCAATGTACCATCCAGCAAAGCAAGAGCAACTGGCATATTATGTTATATCCTGCTTTGTGGGCATATCGAACCGCAGTTAAGACTGCCACTGGGTTCTCGCCATTTCATCTAGTACATGGTGTGGAGTCTATATTACCGATTGAATGCGAAATCCCTTTGTTAAAACTAGCCATAGAGCTCCTACATGATACGTCGGATATTGAGCAACGTTTGATCCACCTTGAGCAGCTTAACGAGCAACGTCGAGATGCCACTGTGGCTATAGATGCCAACAAGCGTCATGCCAAGGTTCAATATGATAGGTCGATTCGTCCACGGCAGTATGATGAAGGTGACTTGGTTCTCTTATATGACCAAGCTATGGAACCCCTGGAGGCATGCAAGTTTAACCCAATGTGGCACGGTCCTTACATAGTGAGGCGTGTCCTTGAGAAAGGAGCCTACAAATTGGAAGATTATGAGGGAAACACCTTGAAGGAGCCTATAAATGGGATTTACCTCAAGCGGTATTATGCTTGATCTTCTAGCTCGAGCTAATACTTTTGTATACTATTGTATAGTTACTTATGTACATAGTTTAGATTTCTTTTGGTTTTTCGGATATGTTGATTCGCTTCTATTTGATTGACAGATGTCAATAGAATCTCCTATGTTCTTGGGATTTGCAGTTGGTGCTAGCCGTCATACACAGCAACTCGCTTCTATTGCATGGGTTATTTATTCACCGGACCATCAAATTGTGTCTTCAGGAGGTGCCTGTCTCGGTCCTACATCCAACAATGTGGCTGAGTACAATGTCGTGGTTAAACTACTTCAGGATGTTGTTTCGCATGGCATCCAGTCTTTAGAAGTCCGCCTGGATTCACATTTGGTTGTGTCTCAATTGTGTTAATATTTAATATGCTAAGACAGAAAATAGCAGCATTACATTCCATTTCACAATAATGGCATATACAGGATCACTAAAGAAACAACAAGCACAGCATAAACACAAGAGACACAGATTTATCCTGGGAAACCCTCGTTGGGTAGAAAACCCAGCAAAGCTTCCTCAATATAGATGACCAGAAATATACAAAGATGCAAACCAAAGACATGATCTCCTCCTCCACCATAGCAGACCTCTCCTCCACAAGTGCACTACATTCTGAGTGAGGGAAGGTTGTGTATAATGAGGAACACACCTCCTCTATTTATACACATCTCCTACTTGTACTTTATATTAACTAGGTCGGCCCCAACTTTACCACTGGGTTAAACACCCCACTACAACTGATTGGGTCGACCCCACTAGGGTGGTCTAACAACCCTTTGACCCACATAACACATACAGGGCCGACCCCCACTAGGGAAGTCTAATAACCCAAGTTACCACATTCCGACGGAGGAATAAATATCTCCGGATACACAATAAGATCTTCACGGAGGAATAAAACATCTCTAGAATAATAAAGTACAAATATAATATTCTTAGAAGTTACAATATCTCAACACTCCCCCTTAACGAGAAGGATATTATAACAGCATCTGCACGAGCAAAGAGTCATCAACATCATACATGATACATCTATAAATCATTGGAATCTTTCTCAACATCATCAGTAACTCAAGCAGTTACTGGAACATCTTCAATACTGGAACATTAACATCTTCAGTACTGAGTCTTTATCTTCTGCAGCACTCAAACAGCTACAGCAACATCTGGATCCTCACAATCATCAACATCGTCATCTAGACCATCAAAATCAGCAGCATCGTCATCATAAGATCATCAGCATCGTCATCACACGATCATCAGCATCGTCATCTAGACCATCACGATCAGCAGCATCGTCATCATAAGATCATCAGCATCGTCATCACATGATCATCCGCATCGTCATCTAGACCATCACGATCAGCAGCATCGTCATCACACGATCATCAGCATCGTCATCACACGATCATCAGCATCGTCATCACAAGATCATCAGTGTCATCATCTATACCATCACGATCAGCAGCATCGTTATCTAGACCATCACGATCAGCAGCATAGTCGTCTAGATCATCACGATCAGTAGCATCATCATCTAGATCATTAGGATCAGCAGCATCGTCATCTAGATCATCACAATCAGTAGCATTGTCATCTAGATCATTAGTACAAGTATCCACACCAATACAAGTATACATCATCAATACAAGTATCCACACCAATACAAGTATACACATCATCAATACAAGTATCATCATCAATACAAGTATCCACACCAATACAAATATACACATCATCAATACAAGTATCCTCATCAATACAAGTATAAACATCATCAATACAAGTATACATATCATCAATACAAGTATCCTCATCAATACAAGTGTACATATCATCAATACAAGTATACACAATAGCAGCATACCCTGCAACACACATGATCCAATTACGGGATGATCAATCTCTCTCACTTTAGGACATAGGTCCAAGGATGATACAATCCTGATCCGCTTACAGGATGATCAGTCCCTCTCAGTTTAAGACATCTCTCATGTCTATGGATGATGCAATCCAGATCAACTTACAGGATGATCAATCCTTATCACTTTAAGACACCTCACCATGTCTAGGGATGATGCAATCCCGAATCAACTTACAGGATGATCAATCCTTATCACTTTAAGACACCTCACCATTTCTAGGGACGATGCAATCCCGAATCAACTTACAGGATGATTAGTCCTTATCACTTTAAGACACCTCACCATGTCTAGGGACGATGCAATCCCGAATCAAATTACAGGATGATTAGTCCTTATCACTTTAAGACACCTCACCATGTCTAGGGACGATGCAATCCTGAATCAACTTATAGGATGATTAGTCCTTATCACTTTAAGACATAAGTCCAAGGACGATGCAATCCTGTCACGTACATTTTGAACCAAATGCTCAGGGACGATGCAGTCCTATCACATCCACTAGGGACCACTTTCTCGGAGACATATGTCTACGGATCTCTTTTAGGACATGTGTCCATGGATGATACAATCCCCTCGTCCACTAGGGACCACATTCTCGGAGACATCTATCTACGGATCACTTTAGAACTGAACTCCAGGGATGATACAATCCTCTCGTCCACTAGGGACCACATTCTCGGAGACATCTGTCTACGGATCACTTTAGAACTGAAGTCCAGGGATGATACAATCCTCTCGTCCACGAAGGACTTCATTCTCGAAGACATACGTCTACAGCTCACTTTTAGAACATGTGTTCAAAGATGATGCAATCCCCTTGTCAACTTATACCCTATCTAAGGACCATCCACCAACCTCTCTATTGGCATCACCAATATAGGTAACCACATCATCGACCTCTCTGTCGATGCAGGCAATCTCATCATAAGTGACCACATCACTCCCCCTTTCGAGGAGGCTCCTTCTGAACTACACCAAGCTTGTCTCGGAAATATTCAAACTTTTACTTGAGGTAGAGGTTTGGTTAGTACATCGGCAACTTGTTCACTTGAGGTAGAGGTTTGGTTAGTACATCGGTAACCTGTTACAAATTTGAACTTTATAGTTCCTTTCTGCGGCATATCTTGTATATAGAAATGTCAGATCTCTATGTGCTTTGACTTATCATGGAACACTGGATTCTCTGTCATCTTGACACAACTCTGTTTGTCACATAGGATCACAGTTGGGTCTATCTCTAAGTCAAACAATCCTGAAGCCATACTTCTTCACAACTAGCAGAGTAAGCAGCCATATATTTCGCTTGTGCTGAGAGCCACACTAGATTGCTTCCTGCTAAACCACGAGATCATGGTTGATCCTAGACAATAGCATCCTCTCGATGTGCTCTTCCTGTCTGATACACTTTCTTCTCAATCAACATCTGTGAAGCCATCTGAAGTTATGATCTCCAAGATAGCATAGATCAAAGTCTATCATATCCTTTAGATGCCTCATCACATGCTTTTGCAACTATCAAGTGAACATATCTAGTTTCCACTAGATACTGACTCAAGGTGTTCTCAGCAAGGTATATATCTGGCCTGGTATTCGTCAGATACATCAACGACCCAATAATATGTCTGTACAGAGTTATATACACTAACTCTGATGAGTCATTCACTAACAGCTTCAAGTTGGAATCCATGAGAGTGGCCATTCCAACATATCAAGTCCTTTTAATATTTCTCGGCATACTTTCCCTGGTTGAGAAAGATTCCTTCTGAGCCTTTCCATACTTCTAAACCTAGAAAGTAATGCATCAATCTGAGATCTTTCATTTTCATTTCTGCAGCCATCTATCTGTGTCATCTCTTGTCAGATGGGTCTACTGATATGAGCCTCAACATCATTCGAACTCTGTGGTGAGTTCCTTCTTGCATCTGTGTATAGAAACCATATTCAACCTTGTAGCAAAGGTTGAGATCCACATCACCCATGGTGATCATTAAGCTCATCAATTTACTATCGATCCTGGGTACCCATACATAACCTGATTCACACTTCTTCTTTAATTACATCATTAAGAGAATGGTCTTATCTAGTCACTTGGAGCAAACATCTCATCATGATTATCTTCCTCTTTCTAAGAGAATATTTTAGCCACGAGCCTTCTATATTATGTTTGATTTGTAAATATTCTTGTTGAACATCCATCACTTGTGTGGTGTTCATCATTCTCCATGATCTTTCCTACAAATAAAAATTAAGTACATGATTAGTAATACTTCATAATCATGAAATCCTGTTGACATGATAACCTATTATGCATACGGATATCATTTACATAGTTATGCAACTATCTTGACCAATACTTTGGCACAACACTTTTCCATATCCTGTATGCATACAGTGGCTATCTAGATGCCTTCCATCTCTACCAGAACATACTATCGAGAGTGTGCACAGCTCTCAGCATGCTAGCAAAGAGGTTTCATTCTAGACAAGCTACAATGGAATGTTTTGTCCAACTTACCAATCATATGCATATTAGTAGTATACTATTCAATGCTCTATGAATGTTTACACTCAGCATGAATACAAATATGCATACAATCTATTTATTATTTCAAATAACAACTCAAATACTTATCTTTTATGTTTGTGTGGTTGCCTCCTGCTTGATCTTCTAAATGTATTTTGAACTTCTATTCATTCTGTACCATTGTGCATGCTCAAGTGTGCACTAGTGTTATCCCCATGATCTCATGCACAAACATACATTCATTAGTATATTATCAATATTATCAAAACATTATAATTCTAAATAATCTTGAATATGTATAGTCATGATCATTAGTATTCGAGGTTTCAAGGAAGTCTTCTTTTACTCATGCATATTCTTGTTTGATCATAGTACTCTTCTGGTTAGTTAAATCATCAAGATAAGAGACATAATATGCATAAACCCTTGATTACTAACTTTATGAATAAGCATAACCAATCATACCAAGTATACTTATATAAGGGATCCTAACACAAGGTAAGATTCTAACTTGACATAGGAAAACATACCTGGATTAGTATACCTGCTTAGTTATGTCTAACATACCTAGACAATATCTTCTTTGTTCTCTTCAATGATTTAGAGATCCTGTGCTAGAACCTGCATATCTCATAGGTTAAGCATAATATAGCAAAGTAATACATACCTCGTAAGTAGAACAAAGATTATGGATGAGTCTTTGTCTTCATGTTGTCATGGTCATGGAACTTGATTTGTCTTTTGTGATGTACCTGTATCTTGTTAGAAGACAACATCAACCTCATACAACACCATAATGTATTAGTACAATCATGTAGCCCTAATCAATGAATGTCTTCGATCATTCACATGCATTGATACTGTTACTTGGGTGATAAGACAATTCTAACATTAATCAAGATTGTACTAATAAATAATATGAAGACAAACACATTATGAACTTAATCAGGAATCAGATTTCAAGACATACCTGAACCTCCTTAAGTCATACCTGTCGAGACTTCTTGTAGTCTTCTTATGTAAGGCCTTAGCCTCAACTGCCCCTGAAACTGGATCTGGAGTTTGATTAGGGTTTGCTAGAGAAACCCTAAAAATTCAATCTTTGACTTTAACACTTCTGAATGGATGGAAGGATGTGTCTTCCTGAGCTGATCAAACTAGCATACTTCAATTTTGAAATCTCCAAAATTTGACCCCTCAGAATTTGCCTTCGAAACTTCTGGATCTTCTAGACAGGATCCCGAACTAGGGTTTGATGAAGCCCACCCTTCTGCCCAATCAAAAGGTTCGATCCAAGGCTCTAAACTCTTATTTTTTTGAGGAGCTTCCAGCCGTGGTTACAGACTTCAAAAATTCCAACTTTTGTTGAAGCCCTAATTTTCCATCTTTCCGATCAAAATCCCGAACTGGGGTTTGATCAAGCCCGATCTTCTACCCAACCAAAAAATTTGATCTTGGTCTCTAAATTTTGATTTTCCTGAGTAGCATTCAGCCGTGGATTCCGATTCCAAAAATTCTAACTTTCTCCGAAACCCTAAATTCCGGAAGCCATGAATAAAGGTGCTCCAAAAATAATTCTGTTTTGACAGAAATATGTACCTGATTGTTTCTGTTGTAACTCTGAACTTTTCGCTCCAAAGGGTCTGAAAAAAAAATTTGTGGTAGCCTGACCTGTCATCTTTCCATCCCGATAGGTCTGACCTCAATTGGATTTTCTGAGAGAGAGTTATGCCAAGTGTCACAACGTGACCTGTTTATGGGATAAAACGGAAGAGCAAACTTGTACGGAGTGCCACATGTCAATGGTTCATCTTCGGCCTCTGAAAACGTTTCCTGAGATAGTACAGTCTATGTAATACCTGTCACTTTTTACTAAATTTCATTTGGAGCTTCCTAGCCCAAGTTATGACCTTTTTTCCTAGGTCACCTGATTTTGACTGAGATCTAGAAGAGGCAGAAACCCTAACTTGTACTGATCATAACTCACAAAGTAAAACGAATCTGAGGGTGTCCTTTGGACACAAGGTATCTGGGATGTTATCTACTACCTGTAAACGTTTCAGATCCTGAACCTTCGCAGAAATGGATTTATAGCGAAATTTCCACGATGACTGGTTTTTGCTATGTAAAACCCAAACCTTCAAATTGTCACAAGTGAAGCAAGTGTCGTAAATGCCATACATTGCCTTCCTTCAGGTTAGATCTGATACCATGTTAATATTTAATATGATAAGATAGAAAATAGCAGCATTACATTCCATTTCACAATAATGGCATATACAGGATCACTGAAAAAACAACAAGCACAGCATAAACACAAGAGACACAAATTTATCCTAGGAAACCCTCATGGGGTAGAAAACCCAGAAAAGCTTCCTCAATATAGATGACCAAAAATATACAAAGATGCAAACCAAAGACATGATCTCCTCCTCCACCATAGCAGACCTCTCCTCCACAAGTGCGCTACATTCTAAGTGAGGGAAGGTTGTGTATAATGAGGAACACACCTCCTCTATTTATACACATCTCCGACTTGTACTTTATATTAACTAGGTCGGCCCCAACTTTACCACTGGGTTAAACACCCCACTACAACTGACTGGGCCGACCCCACTAGGATGGTCTAACAACCCTTTGACCCACATAACACATACAAGGCCGACCCCCACTAGGGAAGTCTAATAACCTGAGTTACCACATTCCGACGGAGGAATAAACATCTCTGGATATACAATAAGATCTTCACGGAGGAATGAAACATCTCCAGAATAATAAAGTACAAATATAATATTCTTAGAAGTTACAATATCTCAACAAATTGAATGGTCAGTATCGCATGAGGGATCCTATGTTACTACGGAGGTTCTTAAGGGTAAGACTCTTGGAGCGTCATTTTGTTTCAATTACATACATTCATGTTCCAAGATGTTTTAATCATGTATCTGATGCATATGCTAATTATGTCCTAGATTGGAATTTGTCTCATCAATAAAGAAGCACACAAATAAACATTCTTTCATACATTTGTACATACACAGGTAGTAGAACCGCAGAATCATAGTCTTTTATAAATAACATGTCCAAAATGGTAGTATCACAGTACAAAACTGGAGCCCGTGGCTCTCAAAAATATACATATCGATACAAAATATGGGACTCTGAGATATCTAATCCCTAGGAGGAGGCTTAGCTGCCTTGGCAGGATGTGTTTGATAATAATAATGTACTGCGTTGGCTATGCGCCGCAATAATTGCACCCAGGTGCCCGGTACCCCCACAACATGGCGTTGCATAGCCTCTGGCAACTGCTCTACCTCGATCATGGATACTCTATTGGTCATACGGGACCGGTTAACCCCTACGGTCTCTAGTCTGCGCTCTGCGGCCACACTAATTACCTTTGCACCCCTTCCCCGTCGACGATGTCTCGGGAAACCATCTGGTCTTCGCAGACCCGTGTCTGCGAGCAAACATTAGAATGTTAATATGTGATACTACACCAAAAAGATTTTTTCATTTTCATATATAATCAAAAATCCAAAAAAAATGAATATACAAAACATAAAAAGAGTAGCATACCGATGTCTCCGAACGCGGCCCCTGGAAAAAGCAACATGTCGCAATCGCCACGGAAGTCTATCCCTGCATATGGATAGTCGTCAATGGCTATGAACTTTCAGTCCCACCAGTGGAAGAACTCATCTGTGTATGGTGATGCATGTCGGCCACCACCCTGTCGTGTCAATACCTCTTCCCACCGGGTCAGGGCTGGGTCACGGAGACTATGAGGAGGGACTTCAACCCTCGGACTAAGCCCCGGAAATATCTCGAAGAGAAAGCTGCATAGTATACTGCCATACCTGAATTTGTTTTCATCCCCACGCTTGCACTCTGTTAACTGGGCCTTCATAGACACCAGTAATGTTGTGCACCAGTCATATACCATGGGTCGCATGCACTCTACGGCGTAGAACATCACCGGCCTTGAAGCCTGGTGTAGAGCCGTTGAACCTGTAATCCTGACAAGAGTAGACACTATGATCTTCATACTGAAACTGACTATGGCTTCAATGGGTACCTGACTCCCCACCTTTCGGGTGTTGGGAAGACAGTACCGCTCTATGTAGTTGGAAATAGTGATCCCACCACCTACAGTGTGAGATCAAAGACTAGCCACTTCCCCTTGACGTGACAATCCTGTAATGAAATATATGTCATCCACCTCTAAGGCGAGTCTTTGACCATCCAGGTTGAAATTTTGTGCGTCTACGTCCCAGTAGTTTATTAAACGACGGAGCAATTGGTTTTGGGCCCTTAAACCCCCAATGCTCCATAATTTGAAAATCCTGCATGCTTGTAATGCTTATTGCGCAGGAAAATCTTGGCGGGCAACCTCATCCACAAGATCATGCTCTCTTTCCCTCCACTCTAGAACCATCCTGGAGGAAGAAACACCAGTTGTTTAGCTTTTGCACTTAAAAAATCAACTTCATGGCCATACTCGCGGGCTACTTAGCAAACAGAGGCGTCTACCCACGGTCAATGCAAGCGTTGACCATATCCAGACAGCCCTACCCGCGACCTGTATAGTTGTAGCCCACGTACAGTGCCGTGAACAAGTAGGGCTTCCCCAATAAAAAATTTTGACCAATGAAAATTGAAATAAAAGCTATCAAATGAAAGAGGGGGCTGAGGTGACTAACCTTCTCTATACGGTTCGACAAACAGATGCCCGTAGCTCCCCGAATCAACGACTGAAATCCAAGGTGAAAACTAACCAAAAACTCCAATTTGGATAAAAAGTGAAAATGAATTGTAAATTGTAATTTTTTATTACTATTTATAGTTTTTAAAACCAACTTTCCTATAGTTTTCGTCGTTTTAAGCCGTTTTGACTAATGTGTCGTCTTGGAGTACTATTTTGAACAGATTTCTTCGACGAGAGTTGTTTTTGACCATTTCGCGCCTAAGGCAGGTATATTTCACACCCGTCATATAGGTTAGATGTCATTTTCACTTGCATTTTGCATTTGACCTTTGACCACTTGCCATTAACCCTAGGTGCGACCCCTCTTTTTAACCGACACAGAACCTTCACATTGTTATAGAAGTGTCGTTATTTTGTGGTAGGGCCTGTCTGAACATGGGTGCTCTAGTTAGAACCCCGTTTTTCCTTATGGCGCCCATGTCGTTGTTTTTCCTTAGGATCGGGAGTCCTTTGTAGTTACGCCATGACTTTGCGATAAAGACTCATACTCTACTTTGTCTTATGTTGGCCATCTCCCATAAGGACTCCCCCATTTTTACCAAGTTGTGATTGCATTGCATCATCCTGCTTGCTACTTGAGCCTTATGCCGACTCCCGCTTACTCAATTGTTAGCCTGGTGCTTGAGCACTTCCCTTGTTGAGCCCTGCAGAGCTTTCATTTTCCTTTCGCAATTTGATGACCTTTTGACCCTGAGGGAACACCCCCCCCGAGTGTCCACACCCTGCACATGCTTCCTTCAATTGATCATAGGTATGTTCCACTGCTTGGAACTAGTCTGCTTGCTATTTGACACTCGTTCCCTCAATTGTTGTATTATAAACAATTTTATTCTTTTTCAAGCTTTTCAAATATGAAAAAGACCAAAAAATCAAATATTCCAAAAAGCCGGACGGGAGAATATTTACTTCTTTTTGTTGGCAGTTGTTGTGTCGCCTTTGAATAGAGCATTCATTCCACTCCATACATTATGAGTCGGGACTATAGTCTGACCTTAGGAGCTGTACCCGTTTCTCAGTTTCACTCCACCGGCTAGTTAAGCTTCCAGTCACTATGGAGCCCTTTTGTTGATGCCTCCTGCATCGCATAGTGTTATGTCGAGTCTATGTTGCCTGAGTCTATCCATCTACTCATGCTCTTGTTCAAAGGAAGTCTTGAAACCAGAGTCAACCACTCCTCAGATCTCTTAACTATTGCATGTCGGGTATCCTTATTGAGTCAGTCCGTTCGTTCGATTTCTTCCAAATCTTTCAGCGTAGTTGTCACCTCGTGTTGGTTGATGGAGGATGCCTTAATGCCTTCCTTCCAGCGAGTTTTGTTCCGTTGATTTCAACTAATTTATTCCGGAATTGAGACTTAGAGTCAGTTGAGTACTTTGAGGCTTGCAATCATTAGTGGTAGGTTCTCTCGCCATCGACACTTTTGGGAATATATCAATGTCCCCTGATTGATGGATTCATCTTAGCGTTCGACTTCAACACATCTATTCGCACTCTGATGATTGTACTATGTGCCTTGATGCCCATTTTCATTTATGGTGTGGTTTATCTCGTGTATGTTAATGGTATACATCATTGACCGGTAATCAGACGATGTCACATCAGGTTCGACCTCAACACCTTTATTCACTTTATGGGACTTGCACCGCATACGATTTGTGTAGAAGACCCCAGACGTTAGTAGCATTCAGTATGCTTCTCTTGATCGTGACTGTACTCATGAGATACTGTTTCTCATACATCAACAGTTTGTACATCCAGTATTGCACCAGTTGTTTCCTTTTCAGCGGGGGACCATATCTTACTGTATGGATCATGGCTATGATCACCTATGACATGTATTCACTATGTACTGCCTATCATGGCCATTGTATCATATTGTTGTATTATACCGACATGTACTCAGAGATATCATTGGATTATGACGAGTGAGCTACTCTCTCCATTTGTGTCTCCATCACTCCACTTCTGAGATTTATAATGTATTTGGGCCATCATAGTACCTTCTCTGACCTCGCACATTAGGGGGCATCTGTTTTAGCGTAATTTTCCACCTTGTGAGCATCAGCATTGATTGGCCTTTTCAGGATCCATTTCATTGACTCAAATTCACTTTATGTCCTCCAGAAACACATTTTTCCCTATTTTTCTTCCTGTACGCTTGTTGTCCCATTATAGCCAACGTACACACAGGTTGTTCCACTATAGCCTACGGGTACCAAGTAAAATGGTAAAAATAATTAGAAAATTACTTTTTACTCCCAAAAAGAGGTCTTAGGGTGACCTTTGGCCCTCCATATACCCCGAAACGCCTCGATGTGTCCTTTCACTTACCTTTGGAAGGCTATATATTGAGCTATTATGGTGTATAGAAGGGAGGAGAAAGAGAGAGCAAGATAACTCTAGTGGATTTTTGCCGTGACTTGAGTCTACACTCATTGATCCTTGTTGTTGTGAACTCCTTATGTTCACCTACCAAACTCCTTTCATAGTTTGAGTTTTCCATTGCATGGGGGATTGAAGTGGTGGAGGCACAAGTGGAGAGACCCAGTTCTTGGTTCAGATTGGTTGCTGGCAAGAGGTCGTATCATTGTACTTCTTGTTATTCATTAATGGAAATACTCATTTTCTCATCCAATTGATGTTGTGAATATCAGTTAAATTACATTGGGTTATATTTGCTTATGATAGCATGGATCATGCTATTGATTATGCTAATGTCTTTCACATATTATATGCACTTGCTTGTACTTGTTGTTGAGACTAATCTGCAGGTTCAAGTGTAGAGGTTTAAATCTCAACGGAGATCTACTTCGAACATCCACGTGAAGGTTGGTTGTTTCTCCATTATCTTAGCATCGTCATTTATATAGCATTGCATTGGGAATTGAGTTATTTTCTAGTAGTCAGTTGTCTGTTGTGGTCTGCCCCAAGCCATAGGAAGTTTTCTCTGTAACACTGAGGTGGAAGTTTTTCAACATTAGTTGCATGTTGCCTTTCTTTTATTTTCTTTTAAGGGAACTGATAAGCAAAGTGACCAATTGTGTGACAATTATAACATTTGATCTTTGAAATATCCTTCTTCTTTTGTTTTGGAGTTGATGTCATACTTTCCTTCTTCTCGTCATTTCTTCTTTTTATTTTCTTCTGAGAACATTGGAAAGCATAATGACCAAAATTCTAACACTTGTAACATCTTACTTTTGAAAAATACTTTTGATCTTGAACTAAGGTTTATTCTTCACTTGTATTTCTCTTTTGTTCTTGGAATATCATGTTCTTGGAAGCGTTACTGTCCACTAACAAAATGTCATTATTATCTTTAATAGTGCCATTAAGAGAAAATACAAAAGAATACTAGAGTTCATCTGCAATCTCAACATAATTCAACCTGTCTTCTACTCTGGACACCATCTTGACAAGATCTGAAAAATTGATTTAGAAACCCTAGCAAAAATTAGGTCAAAACTAAACTTTGTCAAAAGTGAAAACTGACTTCACAGGTAGGTGCGCACTCCTAGGGTGAACTCCAAAACACTATTTTTCAGTCCATTCTATGGATAAAAGAGTTCAAAATTGGAAGCCCTAAATCCTTCATTCCAAGAGGAATTAGGTCAAAATTGAATTTTCACAAAACTGAGATCTATTTTTTTCTGACCCTATTTTTCGAGGCCTACTTTTTCAAACCCTAATTTTTTGGGCATATTTTTTCAGACCTACTTTTTTGGACCTCCACAGATAAGTGTTCCCTCCTAGGTCAAGTTCCAAAATGCTCTTTTCAAGTTCAATCTATGGAGAGAAGTGTCCAAACTTGGAAGCCCTATTTTTCAGATTGGGGAAGAAATGGTCTCTAGCAATGGATTCTATTTAGAAATGCTCTAATACCATGTTGGATGTTAACTTAGCAGTATAATTTTCACCTCTTTCAACTTTATTTCATAATTTATTTCATCCCACAATTATAGCAGCATTAAAACAAGGATCACTGAAAGGTAACGACACACAAGAGACACAAAGATTTTATCTTGGGAAACCCAATAGAAAGAAAAACCCAACAAATGTTTCTCTGAAGAAGTCAATCCAATTGAAGTACAATACCAATCATGAAGATTAATCCCTAACTTACAAGAGGTTTTTCCTTCTACACATGAAACTTTAGCAAGGGTAACAAACTTGTAGAGATGACAAGAGAAACCCAAAATTATTACTGCTTCCCTTTGCTAGGCCTTCTTTGGAGGTGCACACAAGTAGAGAGAGAAGATGTGTAATGTGAATGTGTCAAATGAAGTGTGAGAATACTTATATTTATATTCTTCAGTTGACTTGATTTTCACTCTTGAGGCCGACTTGTACTTTTGTCTTCTGGGGTCAATTTACCCCTTTTACTAGGGTAGTTGTGCTCTTTCTTGCCTTCCACTTTTTTTGGGACTTCTTCAATGGATTGTCTTGACTCCTTGGTTATTTCTTCATCATAGAAAAGTGCTCTTTGTTGATATCTCCTCACATGCAAATCAAATTCCTCCATATAGCTCTAATGTTGATTTGACCATACTCTAAGAAGTCATAGACACTTCTTAGAGCCAATGTCAAATTCAACATTAGATTAGACTTTGTCTCATATACAAAGAGATAAGATCCCTTGTAACATAGACAAATCAACTCACCCTATAAGAATAGATCACCCCCGTTACGGAGCACTCCCACATAGAGTATGCAAAGTGACCACTAGCCTTCCTTCACTCTAGTCAATCCACATGACTAGACAAAGGATAAGCATCCGAGCCTCAATACACATAGTCAATACACATGACTAAATAGGGCTACGATGGGGCCATTCTGTACCAACCATTGGTCAATACACATGACCAATTTGGGAGAATGATCTGCAGAATGTTTCCCTGATGTTGAAATCATGGAGAACATCAATAGGTCACCAACCTTTACAATTGTCAAGTCAATATAGGAATCAGTGTTGTGTACAAGGCTCACTTTGAAGATGCTTGATCACAATTGAAATATGGTGAATAAAAAATCACCTAAGGAAGTATTGCATACCACCTCCCACAATGTTGAACTAAGTGGAAAAGATAACGATGATGAATGTCACAACCGATGACGAAAAGTATGGAGTATGAGCTAGAGGTAGGAAATATGCAAAACAACCTAAGCAAGAAACACTCCAAAGTGGAAAGCTCCAATACATTACAAAACAAGGAAGTACAGGGAGACACATGCCTAGTGACACTCCAAAGACTATCTGCATGAATGACGCGGAATCCACTACTCAAATGTGCAGAACAAGAGGTACCATAAAACCATCATGAAAAATAATCCTCGATATGGGTCACGAAAACAAGGCCCTGTTAGGTACCCATTTACAAGTTAGGAATCAACACAATTTCATTGAGCTCATGATAAAAACAATCTCAAATAGGAAAATTTCGATTGTGTGCAACCACTCAATGGAATTGGAGAGAAATGCTCTTCGCAACAACCTCAAACAATATTGCAAATGGAAGCTTTAATGAAGGATTATGGAAAAAAGAATTCCAATATCCTTATTACAATGATTTAGCAAAAATCAATATGCTAAACTCCCCCAAGATGAAACCCAAGTCTCATCCATAACAATCAAAGCCACAATCCACCTCTCCACAATTCTCATTGACATATATAAATGTATGAAAACTTTCAAAAAATATCTCAAAGAGGAGACACCATGACAAAGAGAGAGAGAAGCCTGAGTGCACATTTGAAACCTCATTGACTTCCCATTTGAAGAGGACCTGCATTGTATATACTTTCAGAGAACCCAATAGCCAAGAACACAATGTGGAAGGCTCGCCACACACTCCCTTCTATAAGACGAGAAGAAATAGAAGCTATTCAACTCCATAATAACAAAAGTCATGCATTGGAAAGGCATTTTAATGAACAAAAAGATGTTGTTTCGGTTGAATTTAAAGAGAGTCCTCCACAAAAAGAAGTAAATTGCTTCCATAAAACACACAAACGAAACTCTTTCAAAAAGGCTGCAACTCAAAATTCCATAGTAAAATCGCCTCAACATGATTTGAACCAAGCCATCCCGAAACACCACAAAGGGGAAGGGCGAGAGCTAAGAAATTGTATCACCCTAAAAATATCGATTTGTGGATTCAGAGCTGAATTTTAGGATGGTACCCCACAACAAATTGTTTCTCACGTCCAGCTTCTTCTAATTCGGCAGCTTGGTAAGCTCAACGGGGATCGAACTATGACATTGTTTCCATTGAGTATGATATGCTTATGTTTCCCCTAGCACAAGTCAAGAATAGCCACCAGACACATGGATCGTTGCTCCTCCAGGCGAACAGGATTGCAGATACAATCCCAAGTTATTTTGACATCTCCACAACAAAAAGACCAACTGCTTGAGACCTAGGCTTTGACCTCGCATATCATATCTCCACTACAGGAAAAACAAAAGCAACGATCATATATTTATGGTTGGATTCAACTCACGCAAGCAGCGATTTATACACCCTTCTCAAATAGCAGCATGGAGGGGATTCTTTCCTCTCCTCTTTGGGACCATCCAGAGATACTCTTTCCCTTGCCTGATCCCAATAAGAAATAGTCAAGGCGTGATCATGAATCCGAGATCCAATGCATAGATCAATGATATGGGATCCAATGCACAGATCAATGAAGCGGAAAGGGGGCGGTTCAATCTTGACCAATTTGAAGCAGGAGGATACTGTATCAAATATCTCCAACAACACTAGAAACCCTCACTACACTACCAAAGGGAAAAGAAATCTCTGGGTAGATCAGAATCAGAACCACAATGGAGAGATATCAGAGTAGATCGGATTCTTAAGAGCTCTTCCTTAGAGATCCAGGAATTGTAACCTCACATTCAATAGAAATTGAGTTGACACCATAGGAAAATGTTCTGATGGAAACATGGAGGTGCGGGAAAATTCATTAGGATCCCCTTTGAATATCTGGCTGGATGGAACACTATGTAAGAAAGATTAGACTCATCCAATGTAGATCTGAGTAGAGTCACAGGTTCAAACAGGCTCGACCTCATGCAGAAGTGGTTCAAAGGCTGCGATCTAGCCACCCAATGCCTCGCCAAATATAAGATTGAAGAAGCCTAGGTATGTGGAACGCCCATAGATCTGAGAACCAGAGTTGGTAATGTGATGGTATGTGGAACTGCCACGAATATCCCAATAAGAGCATAAACAAATGTAGATCTAATTATGAATAGCTCTACCTCAGTGACAAAAAAAACAAGGCCACAAATCTATCACAAAAGAAAAATGTTGAGTATGCACATGCACCTGCGCAGATATGGGGTAAATAAAATCCAATGGATATCCCACATGGCGAAAAAATATCAAAGAAATCACACACCATGGAACCCTAGAACAAAGCACACAGGACAACCCAAGAACAAAATTGCAAACCAAATCTTCCACAAGAGAGAACACATTCCAATATCTAACAAATGAGAAGAGGTTTGCAGAACCGTTATGATACCATGTAAATATCCGGGATCAACTCGGATCAAAGATAATCCTTGACATCGAATAAAAGAGAAAAAGGACTCTATTAATCTCAATGATGTAAATTACAAGTGAAGAGTATTCCATTTATAGCAATGGAAGAAGCCCAAGAACAGTTGGATAGGTAAGATATCCTAGTTAAGCTTACAACAAAAATTAGTTGGCTCCATTAGAACTCCAACAAATTGAAACACCCCCTAGCTATTTCGTGAAATTGACCACACTCTACCTGATAGAACCTTACATCCATTGCACAAGAGTTCTTCATCTTGTTGAGGCTTAAACAATGTAGCCATGAATCATGCATAATGAAGCCCTCTGAAACCTGTAAGAGGAGAAGTGATAGTTGCAAATTTAATCTACTCAATGTGGGAGCTATTTTTTATTTCGGGCATACAAAATTTAGCCATAGCTTAGACCTAAGATAACATAGATTTTCCCTCAAGGATTTCTCAATTGATGAAACAACGACAAAAAAACTCGCCAGTGAAAATATAAGGGAAAACTTTGTGAGAAAAACTACATTTGCAATTATATTGATTGTTGTTATGCATCTTGTGACCTCGAAAACTAAAACTCTTCCACGATCGAAGGTAAGTGGCCCAAATGAAATATGTTGACCCCAATATGACAGGTGGACCCGATGGACCCGGTGGACCTAGTGCTATGATCGACAACTCTTTATCTCAATGTAACCCCCTTCCTCTTTGACCTTGCTCCTCAGGCCATAGGAGGCTCCCCAAAATGAGGTAAGGCTAGATCTATAGATCTATAAATAAGGGAAATTAAGTATTTCAAAAAATCAAAAATCAAATAACTAGTGCATGAAAATAAAATATTTTTAGATTTTTGCAAAATATAAACATTTTAGAGTTTTTCTCAATATTTGTTTTTTTATTTTATTTTTTGTGATATATAACACATAATTTTGATAAAAGTGATTTCGAATGAAGATGACGGAAATAAAGACCTAAGTTTCTTCCCTACAAAGCCACTGAAGAATCATGGTTAGTGTTCCCCTCAAGAAATGGCAATCAAATTTTGATGAATTAGGGAAAAACCAAAAAACCCTAGGTTGTGTTGATTTTGAACTAATTAGGGAAAATAGAAGTGCCAAAGACCTAACATGAGAGACCTTCCATGGAGGAATGTCTCACTCACAAGATAGTGTTATTATGCATAAAAACCCTAATTACCTCTTACTTTGGATGTCTCAGACAGTGCAAGACAAGAGAAATATATATTCTTACCACAAAAGAAGAGAAAAGAAGAAGAGAGAAACCCTCTCAAGAATTCTTTCCCTTAGACAAGCCTTGCAAGATTAAGTATCAACTCTAAAATACTAAGAAAATACCACATCGGAGCACCAAGATGCCAAGAAGAGAGATGGACACCACTTAGCCAAGATAGGCAAGTAGAAAAAGAGAAATGATTTTATTTGATCCCATGATTTTGTTTTACATATGAGGAGGCTAGCCTTATTTATATGTTTGCTAGGCTAAATTAAACCTCCTTTTGAGGTCGACCTACCTAAAAATGTCTAAAATAACTTTAAATGATTTTTCAATGAATTTTTAGGGTTTGTCACCCACAAGTTGGGGACTAAACTTCAAACAACATAAAATAATCATAAAGCTAATGAATTGCCACAAATTGATGAAACATTGAGCTTGGGATGAGGGTGCCATGTCCCAACTAAATTCAAAAATGTGCTTTTTCCCTCAATGCCCTCCTCCTTTAGGTGGTACAACCTCTTCAAAAGGATGACGCCATCATCAATTTGGCTTGTTTGAGCCAAGAGGAGGGTCAATACATAATAAAGATAGGTCCGAGTGGGCATAATGAGGTCTGATAAGATAGTCATGACAACCCTTACATGCACAATAACCTCTACAAAGCATAAACATAAGTCTGGTTGCGAGCCCATAAGCCATGTGTCCTAATGGCATCATCCCAATAAGCATTGAACACCAACCTTGGGCATAAATGCACTGCATAATGGGAAACTTCCATCACATCAATGGGTAGTTGGATGTGCCACTAAGCCAACACTCCTTAGAGTAAAAGCCAAGAGGACTTGCCATGGCCAGACCATGGGTCTTGAGCCCTACTAGACCAACACTTTTACATAAATCAAGCCCAAACTTGGCCTTTACATAGAAAAAAGAACCCCTCCTCTATGGTAATATGGTATGGAACGTTGTAGAGTATTTGTAGGGTAATAGATGGGTCCAACTACATAACATGCGATTCTACCGAGAATGCGCGAGAGCCTCTAAATCATCTAGGACTTGTAGACCTACACACACTTCAAACAACAAATTCATCAAACATATTGGACGAAGACACTTATGTCTTGCCTTGTTCAAATCAAAATGAAATGCAATAAATAACAAGTGTAATGCATGGATAAAAGTAAATGTTGAAATCAAATGAAACTACATCTACTATAGTACAAGAGATGTCTTAAAGACAACAGATATCACTTGAGTAGAATTTATTCGATACTTGTCCATTAACAGGAAAAGCCACTTTATCTTTATTCAGATGGCTTAGTTAGAAAGAGTTAGTACCTGCAACATCATCAATTTGATATGGCCCTAACCAAAGACTGTCAAACTTACCATGCTTACTTGATTTTTCATTTCTTTTGTTCCACAAGATAATGGGATCACCTTTTTCGAAGTTTCTCTAATGAGCTTTCTTTTCGAACTTACCCTCTATCTTCTCTTGATGTCGTACCAGGTGGTCAAATGCTCTTCTTCGGCTTGCATACAGTTCTATCAATTGGTTGATTATGCTTTGAACTGTGTCTGGATCTGAGGCATGTTGTCGCAGGACTTTGTATGCTGGATAGTTTCAAATGGATAGGGAATGTCACATCCATTCCATATACAAGCTCAAATGGGATTTTTCTAGTTGCTTCCTTTCTTGTTATTATGTCAGCCCATAGAGCATATCTCAACTTACTGTCCCAACTTCTTTTGTTGTTTCCAATAGTATTTTTGATAATGTTCATTAAATTTTTGTTGCTTGATTCGGTGAGACCATTTCCTTGCAGATAATAATTTGAAGCATGAGACAAGATGAGTGGCCATAATCAAAATAGAAAGTGGATAAATCACATGAACTGAAAGCTTGTGCGTTATTTGTAACAATCTTTGATGGAACCCCAAAGCGAGTAATAATTTTATCTTCTAGGAAATCCATCACAACCTTCATTGTAGCTTGCTCGATTGGGATAGCTACAAACCCATTTAGTGAAGTAGTCCCTAGCTGTCAAGATCCACTTGTGATCGTTGCTTGAATTTCTTTGAACTCGCCAATGAAATCAAGACCCCACTGTTGGAAGGGCGCTTCCGCCACTATTGGTTGCAACAATAGGGAAACTAACTTTTGTTTTATTGTGAATAGTTGACACGGCTAACATCTTCTGACTAATCTGTGTGCGTGCTGGAAAATGTTAGGCCAATAATATACAGCTCCCAATATCTTATGTGCTGTTGTAGTGAATGATGACCACCACACACACCTTTGTGAAATTCATGGATCAACTTTTCTTCCTTTGGAGAGAAAACACATCTTAGAATCAATCCATCAGGATTTCTCCATCCAAGGCCATCATTAATGAAGCAATAATTTGAGCCTTTTAAGTTCAATGCTCTCTTCTTATGTGCTGGAAGGTGTGGTGGGCACAGGAAATTATTGAGATAGCAAGCAATGTCCTTATACCACTCACATCCTTCCAAGTCCTAAATAACTATTGAGACCATAGGAGTTTACCCTTATTCAAGACCAAGAGCAACTTTGTTCCGTTCTGCCATCAACTGAGCTAAACGTCATCCTTTTACCATCTTGGTGGTATTTATTTCCAAGTCATACTCTTGGATCCTAGTGATCCATTTTCCCCTTGTGCCAAGACTATCTTGTTCCCTTAATATTTCCTTCACTACTGGATGAGGCACATAAGCATCAATCTTTGAATAGTTGATGTATACCCTAAAATGATTCAATGATATCACTAGAGCACAGGCTTGTTTCTCCATGGTATGATACTTCAATTTTGCATCTCTCAAGGCTTTGCTCATAAAATCTATCAGTTGTTCTTCATTCCACTCATATTTTTGTAGGAGCACTCCTACAATGGTATCAGTAGAAGCAAAAGAAAATATCTGAAATGGATTGGAATAATTAGGACTTACCAATACCTGTGCTCGCACAATAACATCTTTGATTCTCTTGAAAGCGTCTCTCACATCGTTATCCCATTTAAAATATGCATCTTTCTTAAACAACTTGTTCAAGGGCTTAATAATCTCAACAAAATTTGAAATGAATCTACGAATAAAGTTAATCTTTCCAAAAAATGATTACAGACCTTTTAAATGCCTTGGCAAAGAAATTTCTTTAATACCTTTGATTCTTTCAGGATCTACCTTTACTCCATCTTTACAAACAATATGACCAAGCAATTTACCTTCTAAAACTCTAAAAATTGACTTTTTAGTGTTTAGAGATATATACCATATTTATGACAACGTTTGAATACCCGTCAGAGATGATGGAGGTGATCCTCTCTTTTCTTGGAATACACTATGAGATCGTCTTCATATATTTCCAAGATATTCTGCATAATGTCTCTAAAATCATAATCCATGGCTCTTTGGAAGGTATCCCCTACATTCATTAGACCAAAAGGCATTTTCAAATACTCGTGTGTGCCCCATGGGGTGGAGAATGTTGTCTTAGCTTTGTCTTATTCCTTCACTGCCACTTTGAAGCCAAAGAATCCATCCAAGAACAATAACATATGTGCACATGTGATTCTTTGTAGAAGATGTTCCATATTAGGCAGCGGATAATTATCATTCTCAGATACTACATTCAAATTTTTGAAATCCACTCAAATTCGAATTTCACTTAGTTTCTTTCTGGTAACCACCGGATTTGAGAGCCATTTTTAATATCTGATTGGTGCAATGATCTTAGCATCTACCATTGTTTGCACTTCTTTCTAAACCATCAAGGCCAACTTTGGATTTATTTTCCTGAGCTTTTGTCTGCATGGTTGAGCATCCTTTTTCAATGGTATGCCATGCTCAATGATGTCCTGTTGTAAGTCTTCAAATCATCGTAAGACCATGAAAGAACATCTTTTAATTCCCTGAGCATATTTAATTCTTTCTTCTCCCACAAAGAGAGTCTTTTGCTAATTTTCATGAGTCTTGGGTTCTTAGGAGACCTAACATTTACCTCTTCATATTCTTCTTGCCTCTTGTTGAGGCACTCTATCTTTCTTCTCTTTGAATTTATCATTTCTATCATAAAGATTTTCCATTTGAATCCTTTCGAGGGAGATAGGGTTTTCCCTTTCTTTGTTTGGGGGATCTTCCCCATTCCAATCAACATTGTAATTTGAAAATTTTGCAAGATTGTTCACGAATCTCTATATCTGTT
This sequence comes from Larix kaempferi, assembly GCA_027924585.1. Classification (NCBI taxonomy): domain Eukaryota; kingdom Viridiplantae; phylum Streptophyta; class Pinopsida; order Pinales; family Pinaceae; genus Larix; species Larix kaempferi. The sequence continues at coordinate 24,873,260 of BSBM01000660.1, forward strand.
TGTTATTGTCAAACACTTGCCAATTTCCCATGTTATCATGCACAGAGTGTCTAAGCACTATTTCCATTTTTCCTTATTTTGCAAGGCCTTGGCATGGAGATAAGTTGGAAGCGGAAACTGCTAATGCATCTACTTATTGGTTTTGATCTCAAGGGAATACTTCCAAAGATATAGCAACAAAGCCTTCCAAGGCTAGATGAACTGCATCCATGTACCTTTTTAACCTTTCATTTTTACAAACAAAATTTTATTTGACTTGCATCATAATAAGGTCAGAATCTCCAATAATATTTAATAATTTTATGCCACAATCTTTAGCTAACTCAAGTCCATTTAAAAGAGTCTCACCAAATGGGCATTAATACAATACTTGCACCCATACCTGATCGAGATTTGGTCTCGTCGAAATTGATAGTTCAAGACTTGTTGGTATTCTCTTTAGGAAAAATGTCGTTGGAAAATACGGTATAGCATCCCACGTCATTCTGGTAACAAATTATCTCGTTCTCTCAACCTTCCAGGTATTCTACATTATATCTTCTCATTGATTCCCTATGCAGTACCACGAATGACCCTTCTGGAATTGGAATCATGGCATATGTCAACCCCATCTATATATTGCCACCTAAGTCGATGACCCACTTTCTCGATAACAACATACCACATGCTTCTGGCATGTCGATGACAACGATGACCATTAATAACTTTATAGTGGGATGTGTTGGGAGACAAACTCGAACGTCTTTAATTAATCCACACACTTTAACTTCTTTGGAATCCATAGCGCAAATGTTTCGATACGGTCTTGAGACTTTCAATCCCAGCTTATACATTATGGGAAGGGGTATCACGGTTGTTGACGCACTAGAATCCAACATACAGTTGTGGAGAATGAGATTACCAATTAGCAATGATATGAAAAAAGGTTGATTAATTGGATTGGTGTTTTCTATCAAATTCATATTTTGGAGGATAATAGGTTGATCTTTAATATGTAACGATACATGTACTCAATGTTCTCAAAGGGGTGTCGTCCAATCACAATAATTTGACCACTTGATTTCTCATGGATGGAAATTTTACCAAGCCAACCAATAGGATACTAACCTTCAAAGCATTTACCTGTCCTGAAAAATCAACATTAAGATTCATATTAGTATCAAAACCAAATGAGGACTTACCTATATTTACCTAAGATTGGACGAAGGCTTTGCCCTTGTATGCTTCAGTGACTGGAGGCTGGCTTGATTATGGAAGGTCCTTCTTTCTTTTTTTAATATGCAACACCTTTGAATTAGTTCTCATACATCTTATTTTTGTACATCTTCTTAATTTCTTGACGAGAAGGCATATCTTTGAAAACCTCATAAATTTTATTTGCTTTAAAATATCTCTCTTTGACTTCCTTCATGTCATCATTGGATAGATGAAACCATCCTCAATCTTCAAATAAATTGTTGCATATCTCAGGATGGCCATCGAAATATTGATTTGGATCCGTTTTTGCTTCCTGGAAGTATATGCAAGTGACTTCACCATGGAAATCTTGACATGCTCGACAATAGTGAAGAAAATTTGCAACCATATTAGCCGATTCTAGTGATGTAACAGTTCTTCCATTGTTATGAGGACCATTGTTGAAATTTCTTGGAGGAAACCTGCTTTGTCGTTGGTTTCTTTCAACTTGAATCATTCTATTTTGCGAAGCATTATTCTACTGAGTAAAGTCAATTATCAACTTCTTTATTTCTTAAAGTACCATGCTAATAGTATCGTTATGACCTTCATGGACTGTTGTCGAACTCGTCTTTGGTTTTTTCTCTGCTCTGCCCCTTGAGGCATGCAATATATCATGTTTTCCTAATGCTTTCCAATTTTTATCTAGATCCCAAGCCTTCTTAGCAGATTCCAAGACTTGAAGATTTTCCATATTCAAATGAAACATAAACTCTCCCTGAAATGCGTTGATATAATTTCAATGTGAGGACCTCATTTGGCTTATGGGAGTCTGGAATTTTGCGCAATTTTTCATCAAATATGCTATGGAATTGATCGATGGTTTCATTCTCACTCCTCCTTATGGGAATAAGGTCATTCAACAAGAACAAATGATCTTTCTTCTTGGCCCATCTATCACAAAGACTTCTCGCAACTTTTTGAGAGTGCCAATACCATGATTTGACAAACCAGTGAACCACTTCTCAACTTCGTCGTCTAATGAGAGAGCAAAACACCTACTAAAGACATCGTCGGATGCTACTATTTCTCTTCACGTATTTTTTAACTTCATCCCAATGACTCTCAACACTAATAGTACTTGTTCTATCAAAAGTAGGTAACTTACTAAGCTTTGAAAGATCATTCGGATAACCATGCATATTAGTGAAACCAAAAGGTGCACCTAGATCATCCATGAAGTTAGCTATTCGAATATTAAATAGATGATGGATATCAAATAATACTTCATAATATTGACGATTATTTACCTCCCTTACTTGATGACGATGCCTTATTTACGATAACCAATTTGAGGATCAAGGACAAAGATAACCTCACATTGGGGGTTCATTCTTGTTGAGTTCCTTCTTTGATATTGTTTTGGAGTCGCCATATAGAACTTGTAAAGTTAGTATTTAAACAATAGTCCTATCAAGTGCAAAACAAAAACTCACTTGAAAAACTGTTGTTCTTGACAGAGGTAGACACGGCAACTTGAAGATGTCCACGACAACACCACCAAAAAATACTACCTAAAAAACCAGCACTCTTCTACGATCGAAGGTAAGTGGACCCAAATAAAGTATGTGAACCCCAATATGTTAGGTGGATCCAATGGACCCAGTGTTATGATCGGCAACTCTTCAAGGAGGTACACCTAATGTCACCTCAATGTAACCCCCTTCCTATTTTGACCCTGCTCCTCAAGCCATAGGAGGCTCCCCAAAACAAGGTAAGAATAAATCTATAAGAAAGACAATAGAAAGTATTTCTATCTTTACAACACCTTTCCACTGTTAGTAGACCAATGTCTGATGGAGTCAACAATATACATATGCAATGACACCTTTAACTTGGAAGGATAGGAGCAATTATGGATGTATAACTATATGATGTTATTTCTGAAATAAAAACCAACAATATAAAACACAAGATATCTCACAAACTAACCATCGGAATTGCACAAAATTTACCTCCCAACAACCAAGAAGGTGGGGTGCACCAATCCCCCCTAGGGCACCCCTCTTTTGGTGGATAAAGGATGTGATTTGATGTCAAGTTATGCTTCAAGTATGCAATTTATTGCAGTAAAGGTGAACCATAAATATCCTTGGCCTTCCCCCTAGGGTCTTCTCAAGTAACCTAGGATTTGACCCAAGTTTCTTCAAACTCTTGGTGGCTTTTCCTTCAAAATGAACCTGCAATAACTCAATAACCAAATCTGAAACAAGCCCCAAGGACTAGGATGATGTCACCTCCTTTAGGGCTAAAATTGTTTTTTTTGCAATTTTTTTAACTTCCTAGATTTTTTCAATATTTGATCAAAGTCTGAAATTTATTGTTGCAATTGAATATTTCAAAAAATAAGAAATTAAATAACTAAGGCATGAAAATATTTGTTTTTGGATTTTTGCAAAATATAAGATTTTTAGGGTTTTTCACAATATTTTATTTTTTTGTATTTTTTGCAATATATAATACATAAATTTGATAAAAGAGATTCCAAGTGAAAATGAGAGAAATAAAGACCCAATTCTCTTCCCTATAAAGACCACCGAGGAATCGCAGTTAGTGTTCATTTCAAGAATTGGCAAACCAATTTCGATGAATTAGGAAAAAAAACCAAGAAACCATAGGTTGTGTTGGTCTTAACTTAATTAAAGCAAAGAGAGGTGCCAAAGGCCTAACAAGAGAGACCCTCCAAGGAGGGATGTCTAACTCACAAGATAGTGTTATTATGCATAAAAACCCTAATTACCTCTTACCTTAGATGTCTTCGACAATGCAAGACAAGAGAAACAAAGATTCTTACCACAAAAGAAGAGCAAAGAAGAAGAGAGTAACCCTCTCCAGAATTATTTCCCCTAGACAAGCCTTGCAAGATTAAGTATCAACCTTCAAACACCAAGAAAATACCATATTGAAGCTCCAAGATGCCAAGAAGAGAGGTGTGCAACACTTAGCCAAGATAGACAAGTAGAAAAGAGATGATTTTATTTCATCCCATAATCTTGTTTTACAAATGAGGAGGCTAGCCTTATTTATATGCTTGCTAGGCTAACTTAAACCTCCTTTCTAGGCCAACCTACCTAAAAAAGTTTAAAATAACTTTAAATGATTTTTTAGGGGACTAAACCACATACAACATAAAATAATCATGAAAATGATGAAGTGCTGCAACTTGATGAAACATTGAGCTTGAGAGGAAGGTGTCATGCCCCAACTAACCCCAATGATGTGTTTTTTCCCTCAACACTATCCTATCCTCTTTTAGGTGGTATGACCTCTTCAAAAGGATGACATCATCATCAATTTGGTTTGCTTCAGCCAAGATGAGGGTCAATACTTAATAAAGATAGGTCCAAGTGGGCATAATGAGGTGTGCTAAGACGGGTATGACAATCCTTACACGCACAATCACCTCTACAAAGCATAAACAGAAGTGTGGTTGGGAACCCCTAAGCCATGTATCCTAATGGCATCATCCCAAGAAGAACCAGACACCAACCCTGGGCATAAATGTCCTACATCATGGGGGGCTTCCACCACATCAAGGGGCAGTGAGCTATGCCACTAAGCCAACACTCCTTAGAGTGAAAACCATAAGGACCTGACATGGCCATACCACGAGTCTTGAGCCCCACTAGACCATCTCTTTTACATAAATCAAGGCCAAAATTGGCTTTTACATAGAAAAAAGAACCCTTCGTCTATGGCAGTCTGGAACGGAACGATGCAAAGTATTTGGAGGGTAACACATCGCAACTCCTGAAAATTGAGACAAATAATCCTCAGACCCAAATTTATAAAAGAATGTGGTTGTTCTAGATTCCAATCATTGAAACTTGAGAAATGATCAATTCAACATGGTTTAGGTTCCAAGAATTTTCCTTGCTTATGCACTCTACGTGGCACCAAAACAATCATCATAACCCCTACCTTTGTCAAAAATAAAACAGTTTCTTGATTGGTGAACCAATGATAGAGCATTGTCTAGTGGAATTTTGAATTAAAAATACCCATAAAACAATTACTTGTGTATCTCCTTGATCCATGGCTTCATACCACCATATATTTTGCATACGTGATCAAAATGATGCCTCGTCAAAAGTCGAGCATAGTAGACAAAAAAGGATTTCCAATGACTAGCTGCATGATAGCTTTTGAAACCTCTTCGATATACAATTTTTATCACTCCAGAATATATTGGACACTCTTGCGAGATTTTTAACAGCTGTATTTTTGTCCTTCTGGAGCTTAAAACTGAATTTTCTCAGCTCCGTGATGGTTACTGACCTTAAAAAACATGTCCAAGCCAGTCCTTGCATTCAAATATGCGATTCAGATGGTATGCATAACTTCACCAAAAGCGGGTTCTATGGGGAAAAAACATTTTTTGCACTTTTGGAGCTTAGAATTGAATTCTATCAACTTCATTACGATCAGTGACACCAATAAACATGTCCAAGACACTTGCAGCATTCAAATATACCATTTCATTGGTATGCATAATTTCCCCAACACAAGGCACATGAGCAAAAACGAGGGTTGGGAGGGGATGCCAAAAGAACACCTTGCTAGAATTCCAGGGCATGAAGTTGACATTTGTCCCAATTCAAACCTATAAGTCATGCGCACTGCCTGTCAATCTGTTTATGAAAAGGATAAGAAGAAAGGAAAAACTTTCTGTCCAAGGATAAAATAGGAAGGATGAGGAAGCTATAAACTTCACAGCTATATAGCTATGTGTGTATTTTGTGTTCGATTTGTACTTATGTGAAGAATAGGTGAAGAAGTACTTTGTGAACGAATTAGTAGAGAATGACATCAAAGAAAGGTTTCAACATCTCGCTGCAAGCACAATGATTGAAATGGATAAACCTGGAGTTTCTATCCTTGCCATCCTTGCCAGAGGTTAAATAAAACAAGAAAGTTGAGGTCCATAAAGTTCTATGTATCACATCTGATCTAAGGATCAATCAGAATCCCTGATAATCAGTGGAGAATAACATCAAAGAAAAGTTTCATTCCCATGAATATTTGGAAATAAACAGAGCAGATTTTAAGTGGGAATCTATTTATATCAAGATTAAACAAAGATGATATGTAATAAACGTTTTAAACTACCACACCGATTTGCTTGGAAAGGTTTTGTTTTGTTACTATTAATTTGAAGACGTGATATGCTTTCTATGATGGAAATTCTAAAAGTAAAAATCTAATCATTGCAGATTCCATAATGCTTCCCCTCCCCCGCTTTCCTACACGCACCCACACAAATATATACGTGGATGACATGCATTATTATATATGTAATGTAATTTCGTACTTAGTTTTGGCTCTTGAGCTTTGAATGGACAGCTATCAATTACTAATTACTGTTGATGTATCATTTGGCATTATTTATATATGTGTGTGTGTTTTCTATAATTATGCATCAATGTTCTTATTTTTTATGTTGTTGGTCTATATTTTAAAAAAATGAAAAAAAATGTTTTTTTATCTGCCAATATTTTTACTGCTGTTTCCAATGTCCGGAGGTCTGGACGCTATGCAGTTTTTTTTCTTCGATATTTTCGACAATGACATAAACGACATGGTTTAGAAATTAGTACCTGTACAACAAATGTAAGCTTCAATTTATTTCTTTTTTTCCAATCACGACACACTATAATAAGCGAATGATGAAACAGGCAAAGAAGAAAAATACTGATTTACATCAGAATATTGACAGCTTCAAATCAATTCAGCTGAGGATGAAACAAATAAAACTTGAGCCTTAATGTTGCCATAGATGGATTGCCTCTTCACATACATATTAAAAACTAGTACCAACTGTCCATATTAACAAATATAACGCTATGTAAAAGCTGATTTAGAACATCTGCAATGGATTTAAAGAATGAGGTAGCCTAAGAAGTAACCAATATTCCCGCGACAGAATATAGACTTGAATAACCTGTGGCTGAAAATGCAATAAGTCAATAACACGTTTCTTAAGCTGATACTTCCTGCACCATTATCTACTTCCCCACACTACCTCCTTGTTCTGGTTCCTTTTTGATAGAATCATTCTCTACTCCAGATTCGCCATCTGCCCGAGTAGCCTGCAATATAGAATAGAAGACATAAATATAAAGAACCAATAACAGCAAGACCTGAGACTTCTTCCTCATTCTAACAGTCTCACTATTAATATTAACAGAACTAAGAATTCTCCACATAATTAATACTAATAAAACAATTAGTATTTGTCTTCTTGAAGCAGAAACAGAGAATGCTGATTAGTGCTCAGCAATTTGATGGCAAATTACACTCATAATCATATTTGAGAAACAGAGTTGCACCCATCTGTTACAAGGAGACCTCAATAAGCCATTACAGTAAACTTTTTCTCACACCGGCTGATTACAATTGACAGACCTAGTCCCTATTTGATTCTCCCTCTTGTTTGCATCTGATGGTTTGTTTCTCCATTTTACTAGACAATTTTGTGCAATTTTCCTGTAAACTTGACGAGGTTATCAAGAAGCATCAGGTATAACATGTATAGAGTGAAGAGCTTCCTTTCAAAACTGATATTTTGAGATGTCTGAAGTGAAAAATACGTATGGTCCAAGCTGGCATTGCATGCAACTTTACATGCTCCAACAATGAGCCTGTTGCAAGAACCAAATGTCCTGTAATACTTTTACTTTTTATAATGTAGTCTTTACAAACACCAGTTTACACCCTTTTTGAGGGAGCTATGCATCATTGTTGTCTATAAAAGTACCCTTTCAGAAGAAAGAACAGTGAGTGACTTGAGCAATAGAAAAGAGGGCCTCAAATGAAAGTAAATTAGCAAACATCCATCTTAACTCCAGATCTACTAAACACAGAGATGGATCGAAAGGAAGTCGAGATGCAAATCTCTCAATGCCTGAAAAATCCTGAGTTAAGATGGACCTAAATTCTACACAAATGTGTGTGTGTGTGTATTAATGCAAAAAGTTTCTGTTTTACAGTATGGATTTTTTTTATAATATTTTGATTTATAAGCATGGATGTTACACATCTCATTCATACTGGACTGTTATTTTTTTTAATATTTAAAAAGAAAATTATTGTGCTGACTTATGCCATGTGTCACATTGGCAATGCATTACACATCTACCTTAATGGAAACAAATGTTTAATTTGATGATGAAAGAAAGATGGTGATGAGTAACCCAAAAGAAACCATCTACATAGAATGAAGCCAATGGAGGCCCAATTTATTAAAGCAATATCAATATAGATAGATAATTTTATTAACATCCAACAAAATGACCACAAATAGGTCAATGGGACTGCTAAGTTTTGGGAGTGCAAAGGCCACTCCTATAGAAGTCAAAAGCAGATCTAATCTAAAGATCTAAAGCCTATGAGCTCGGAAAGAAAGTACTATTGAAACACCGCAAAGAAGTAAGAACCACCAAGGGTCGAACACCAAAACCAAAACTCCCTTGAGAGATGCCATAAAGGAGGGCACAAGGAAATCAATGCCCCTGAAATTGTGACTAGAAGAAGAGGAGAGAACCCTATGATGTGGATCATTGATCCGCATCGCAGTTGGTAAGTCATCGACGTTGATGCAACTTCGACAAGTTTTCGACTTCGACTCAACAGGTTATCTCCGACAAGTTCCGAATTTGACACAACTCTGACGAGTCTCAACTTCGACACATTCGCACCTTCGACATGTTCAGCAACCTCACAGTTCGCGACATCGACAAGCAGCGTCGACATGCGACCAACGACTGTCGAACTTTGACAAACTGTCTCTCTGTCTTCCAGTCGACTGTAACGACTGAACTGTTGAACCGTTCTAACTTCTTCTTCGTAACTGAACATAACGGGAAGGCAATCAAGCGTCTCAAAAATCTATATAAGCATGTATAATATTGTAACATACAATCAATGATTTTACCTGTTTAAAATCTAATAAAAGAACAGTTCAAATTCCTACATATTGTCTGCGTATTTGTGTTTATCTGTGTAGTGTAATCCCACTTTGTTCATTCTGCTTATTCTTATAGTTTCCACCATAAAAGAGCCGACTCATTCAGTCGAACTGTTGTCCCCCCCGTGCTTCCTGGACACGACCCGGATCATTGGTATCAGAGCAGACTCAAATCAGAGTTTCGTGCTTAAGTTTTGCATATAAACTTCTCTCGAAGTTACCTAACTTATGCCGGTTCAAACTCGCTCGCAATCTCAGCAATCCAAGCAAACGCTACCTCCAAAAATGACAGAAAAAACAGACGATAGACATGCAGCCGACGAGACAGCACAGCTTATTGAGCAAGCTCTGGCTCGACAACGAACTGAAATGTTCGCCCAGTTCAACGAGATTCTCATGCAATTCGCTTAGACATCCGGAGGATCTTCGACGAGAATTCACTCCGATAAAAACAGCCCCTTCAAAGTGCAAATGAATTTGGACATATCGAATATTGAAGGTAAGATTGACGCGGAATCCGTCGACAATTGGGTGCAACAATTGGAATCCTATTACGCTGTAAATCAACTCCCCGAAGCTGAAAAAGTCACCATTGCATCCTTAAAGATGTCAACCTCTGTGCACTGCTGGTGGGAGAACCTCTCGATAAAGATGGAGAAAAGCGGAGACCCCATCGACACATGGGATAAATTCGTCGAACACATCCGGAAGGAATTTTACCCGCCGAAATACCTTAAGCTGCAGTATAAGAAGTGGCAGCAGCTAAGGCAATGGAAAGACCAATCAGTACAGAGTTACACCGACGAGTTCTATCGACTCATGGCGAGACTTGGCGTCCAAGAAGAAGAGAAATTGCTTGTTCTGAAGTACATCAGCGGATTGTCTCAATACATCCAGCAGGAGATGGAATTTCTGACTGTCACTACGCTTGCGGATGCATTCCACTACGCCAACAAACTGGAAATCAAGCAAAAAGGGAAAGCATGCTTCGCGACAAAACCGACATCAGGACAACCACCCGACAAGAAGGAACCCACCGACTTCGACAAGTCGAAATCTTCTCAGTCGACACCACCAAAGCCAAGCCACAGTAAGAAGCCTTTTCACAAGAGGGAACGTAGCAAACAATCGCCGACCGGAAAATGGTGCGATTACCACCCCTCATCTTGGCATGATACGTCTGAATGCAAAGCTCGGAAGACATTTTTGATGAAAGTGTCGACCTCCGACACGTTCGACAAGACAGTGGAAGAATCTGATCCAGACGCAACGACCCTTTTGACCTCGACTATTGTCGACGAGGAGGAACAAGAACGCCTGTTCCATACACGGATATGGGTCTAGAGCAACCCATTACATCTGATTGTGGACAACGGTAGCCAGAAGAACTTAGTCTCTGAAGATCTCGTGAAGAAACTAGGTCATGTTACCACTCCGCATCCTCGACCTTACAACATCGGTTAGATGAAGGATGGACAAGAACTTCGGATCACTCGACAATGTAAACTCGCCTACTTCATTAAGCCTTTTGAAGATGAAGTACTCTGTGACATGGCACCACTCTCCGTAGCCGACGCCCTATTTTGGAAATCTTACCTCTGGGATACACGGAAGTTATCAGTCACAACCTCAGAAGGTGATTGTCAGAATCTGAAATCGATGGTTCAGCATACCAGAGCGTCAACCTACACCGACGGTTGCACTAATAACCGCCAAACAGACAAAGAAGCTCATCAATCATGCACACAAGTTCGCATTAATCATGATCAAGCCACAACATTCTAAGAAGACTGCAGCAACGAGTCGAGTCACCGACCAATGCAGCTCTCGATAGAAGCAGCAAGTCAATCATATTCTCGATGAGTACCAGAACCTCTTTCAAGCTCCAGACAGAGTACCTCAACATTGTCAGGTAAAACACTCCATTGAACTTGTTCATGGTTCTTCTTTGCCTAACGCATCTGTTTATAGAAGATCCATTCTCGAAAATGAAGAGATTCGCAAACAAATCCAAGAATTAATCAACAAAGGTCATATCCGACCCGACTCCTCTCCTTGTGGAAGTCCAGTCGTTCTAGTTCCGAAGAAAGACGGGACTTGGCACATGTGCATCGACTATAGAGCTCTCAACAAAATATCGGTGAAGAATCAGTACCCTCTGCCACGGATAGACGAGCTCATCGACTGTCTGAAAGGTGCTAAATTCTTTACTAAGCTCGACCTCAAGTCGAGATACCATCAGATTCCAATCGAGCCCTCAGATGTGTGGAAAGCCGCTTTCAAAACCAAGGAAGGATTGTTTGAATGGTTAGTCATGCCTTTCGGCTTAACCAACGCACCTGTGACCTTCATGCGACATATGGATAACCTTCTTCGACCTTTCATCGGCAAATGGGTTATTGTCTACCTTGACGATATATTGATTTTCAGTCGATCATGGGAAGAACATGTCGGACATCTTCGACAAGTCCTTGACACTCTCCAACAATATCGGCTTTATCTAAACATGGACGAGTGCTCTTTTGCGATGACCAGCATCAAATATTTGGGGTATGTAATTGACTCTGCAGGCATTCACGTCGACCCAAAAAAAGTACAGATCCTCAAAGATTGGTCCATTCCTAGAACTAAGAACTAAGAAGTTTTCTTGGTTTGGCAAATTTCTATCGACGATTCATACTCGGCTTCAATCACATAGCCTAGCCCTTGAATCAGTTGACGAAGGGAAACAGGAAAATTGTCTTCCAGTGGACAACAACACAACAAGCAGCTTTTGAACAACTCAAACACAAGCTCTGCACTGCACCAGTACTTGTATTACCTGATTTGCATCAGCCCTTTGAGATTGAGACGGACGCATCAAACTATGCCTTGGGCATAGTGATCACTCAGTCTGGTCACCCAGTCGCTTTTCATTCCGAGACTTTTAACGACACAGTTAGAAGATACTCGACGTACGAAAAAGAACTGTACGCCATTGTGCAAGATCTCAAGCAATGGAGGCATTATATCCTTGGCAAGGAAACGGCCATTCTCACTGATCATAAGCCTCTACAGTTCACTCCGACACAATCAAAGTTGCAGACAAACCGACAACTCAAGTGGATTAATTACCTACAACAATTCCAGTTGGTGATTAAGTATCGGAAAAGTAAAGCTAACGCCACCTCCAATTGCCTCAGTCGACCACCCATTACTCTCCTTTTGACAACGATGAGTATGTAGGGATACAACACGACCACTTGGCCACAGTTGTATGAGGATGACAGCGACTTCTCAGCAATCTACCGACAGTTACAGACTAACAAGTCGTCGACCTCAGACTCCGACTATTTCCTAAGGGACACCTTGCTATACAAGCTTGGACAGCTTTGTATACCGACCGGTGAGCTTTGACAACAGCTCATTTAGGACACGCACTACAACAAGACTGCAGGACACACTTTGGAATAGCAAAGACACTTGCTATTTTGCAGAAGTATTTCTTTTGGCCTACACTTAAATCCGACGTCAATAAGTACATTCAGTCATGCGTGGTTTGTGCCATTACTAAGCCACCTAATCGACGACGAGGATTGTATACACCTCTACTAGTTCCTAGTCGACCATGGGAATCTATTTCTATGGACTACTTGATGGGTTATCCTACTACCAAACATCAGCATGACGCGATCTTAGTAGTAGTCAACCGATTTTCCGAGATGGCCATTCTCATACCATGTAAGAAGACCGCGACAGCGCAGCAGACCGCTCAGCTCTTTTTTACACATGTTTGGACACACTTTGGCTTACCCACAACCATTATTTCCGGCCGAGATGCCAGATTCGTCAGCATCTTTTGGAAGACCCTCTGGAAATTACTAGACACACGACTCTCATTGTCGACAGCTTTCCATCCTCAGACCGACGGACAGACGGAAGTTGTGAATCGCTTGGTAGTACAACTGCTTCGCATGTACAATCACCAGCATCAATGCACATGGGATGAAAGTCTTCCATACATCTAGCACAGCTACAATCGTGCTCAGCACAGCTCTACAGGAAAGAGTCCATTTGAGATCTGTTACGGATTTCAACCCTTAGCGCCTATCGACTTGATCATCTCCTCGACACAGCCGAGCGACACCGACTACAGCCAGCGAGAAGTTGACAAAGCAGTCAAGTTCAGAGATTAGATATGCGACATCCAGAAGCAAGCACAGGAAATGTTGCACAGAGCAAGCGAGAAAGCTAAGGCCCGACACGACAAGCATCGTATTCCTCATTCATTCCAAATTGGGGATAAGGTCTGGTTACATCTCAAGAGGGAGTGTTTCACAGGCCCATTCAAGAAGCTCAAGCCTTTGCGATATGGTTTGTACAGTATTCTTCGACAGATTGGAGAAAACGCTTTCCAGCTCGACATTCTTGCATGCTTGGGTTTGCATCCAGTATTCAATGTGGATCTACTTCGACCATACCATGCACCCTTGTTGGAACAAAACGACTTGCAGACAGCAGAACCTGAAGACATCCATCTAGATGTCCAGAAGCCTCTTCCTTGCGACATCATTGTGGGACGACGAGTACGCCATACAAGGACGAACACAATTCCCTCGTTTCAGGTTGCCAAGGCTGGCCAAATCCCATCTCAAGGAAAGTAGTACTCTGTTATTGAATTGACCAACAAATTTCCTCACCTTCGCGAGCAAACAATGGGGTCCATTGTTTCTTAAGGAAGGAGGTCTGATCCGCATCGTAGTTGGCAAGTCATCGACGTTGATGCAACTTCGACAAGTTTTCGACTTCGACTCGACAGGTTATCTCCGACGGGTTCCGAATTCAACACAACTCCAATGAGTCTCGACTTCAACACACCTCGACACATTCGCACCTTCGACAGACACCTACATATCAAGATTTAAGATCAATCTGACAAGTAACTGAGAGTAGATCTAAGAAAGACTAAATCTGGAAATCAAATCCAGCAAACTACAAATCTATAGTAGCAATCACACAACTTGTCATTAACAATGAAACAATAATTACAATGACTATTTATTTGCTAATGCACCTTCCATCTCTTTTTACATAATATATTAATAAGGTAGGGTTCCATGCATGCAAAAATGTCCAAGAGTGGAAAAATATAACTCCCAAGTAATGCAATTGCAGACCACATGTGTCAAGTATAGGTAGACACATGCCAACACACATCAAGCACACTCCTCTATTGAATTCCACAAGTATTGCACCCCACATGTGCCAAGAATAGATGGACAATGTCAAAACAAGCCAAGCACAGTACTCCATGTGGTGGCCACAACCCAATACATGCAAATAACTTATTGATCACTAATCATTAGTCAGCTAGTCAACTCTTGTCTATAAATAGAATTGCTAGAATACAAAATCCTAAAAACTAGGAAATAACAAAAACTGATAGTTAATGGAGAACATGCTCAGAGCAACAAAAAAATTAACACTCCCTCTATGCAAGGAACATGTTCTTCGCCAAACCAAACACTCTTAGAATCTCCAACTTCCCCTTTGCTAGGGGCTTTGTTAGAATGCCAGACCCCTATGAATCTATAGGAAAGTAATGTAGAATCACTACTCCCTTGTGTACCATGTCTCTCAAGAAATGAAATTGAATATCAATGTACTTGGAATAATCATAGAAGACTAGATTCCCAAAGAGTTTGGTGCAACTTTGATTATCACACTAAATAATAGTGGGCTCCAACTTTAAATTGGTCAACTCTGCTACCAACTTATGAAGCCAATTAGCTTCGCAACTCACTGAAGAAGATGCCATATATTCTACTTCTAATAAATTGAGTGCAACTTCCCCCTATTTCCTTCTTGTAAACACCCAAAATGAATTTTCTCAAAATTCATTACGAGCATTCAGCAATGACAATTCATGAGGTATATAAGGGGTGAACCCTGTTACCACCTGAGTTGCACTCAGTTGGACTTCCAGAGAGCCGCCAAGGTTTGCACAAATAGTTGTGCATATCAGTGTTCAGAAGTTCCAAATCAGGCCTTTTCAAGGCCCCTTTTTAATTTTTGTAATACATGTCCATGCCCCACGGGGTTTGTAATACTGCTAGCATGGTGGTCTTTTGAGTGACTTGGTTCCCTAGGACTTGACAACCAATGAAGGTATTCAAAGGATTTTTTTCCCTTGTCAATTATGCTTTTCCTTTAGTTGAGTATAATTGATGAGTTTTTCTCCTACACCTCCAAAGCTGAAATGCCCAAAGTGGTGGTTCGGCCTTGGGGGATTATTAGAGTCCACTTTTCAACATATATAAACATGCTAGACACTAAAATAAAGTCGTATGGTCATGTACTAGGTCCCCCAGGAGTTTGAGTCGGTTCCGAGAAAAATAATTTTTTCTGCAAAATTAGGCCATTTTGTAATGGTTTAAATGGAAAAATTCAAATGGTGATGAAAGTGTGATCCGAAGGCGGAATTTGGAACAAGGATGCTCATTTTCACGCTCAGAGTGTCCTCTTTACCATGGCAACCGGTCTTCCTATGTTTCGGGCAATTAAATCATCCCGTGGAGCATTTTTTCTTATCAGGCCTACAAAATGGCATTTTAATGCTAACAATGCGACAAATGGCACCAATATCAAAAAAATAAAATAATGAAAAAGCAATTGACATGTGCCAAAATGAGTTGGCATCTTATCTCATATGGAGGGTGATTACATTCCTAAGCTAAAGCGTCATTTTTTGTTTGATTTGGGAGGTCAACGTTGAGTTTTAAAATTAAAGGTGCGCCATTCTCTCCATATGAGCAAGTTCCACATGGCTTGTTATGGTTTGTGGTGATTGTTTCAAGGAGGGAGGCACCTACCTCATGGAGAGGTGGCGCACTCCCATAAGTTTGACTACCAATCAGGCTCATCATCAAAGGATGGAGCTCAAACGATAACTCACTCTTCTATTGTGCACCCTCTCTCATACGGGCGGCTCCCTCCATATGGCAGCCATCGCTTGGATTGATACAAACAAGAAAACGGATGAGCCTACCTCTCTTGAGGTGGCGCAATCCCTTTGGGATGGAGCTCCAATCAACTCCGTAACGAATCCTTCAACTCACAGCTCACTCCCTCTTCACCATGCGCCCTTTCCTTTGATCATGCGCCCCTCTCATGCATATAGTTTCTTATTTAAGGAAGAGCTCTGCTCCATTGTTCAGGTGTGAAGGTGGAACCTCTGTTTTGATTTCGCTTGTAATATTTTTTGAGAATTTGAATAAGAAGAAAGGATTTGGAGGCTTACGCATTGTGTTATTGTCCATTTGTGTGGATGTCTGAGGCTCTTGATCCATTGAGGTAAACTGTGTCGCTTTACAACTTTGTTTATTGTTGGAGTTCTATTGACCTTTGAAGAGAATATATACTCTAGTAGGGTAAGAAGTAATATTTTACAATTTATTTCTTATTGAATAACCGTTTAAAATGGCTTTGAAATTTGTAAATTCTTGTTTGAATGAGCATTTTTTTATAAGTAATTTATGTGGTGAAGCATCGATACTTTAAACTCTCTTGTGCAAGTTGTTGTGAATGTCACGGGCTATCTAGGCTGGAGGATTGTAGCAAGCATGCTAGCATTGCTACCTCTCAAACACATTCGAAAAAGGAGCTTAGTCCCTCTCAATATCACTACCAAGGAGACTCCATTCGCCCAACTTCTCTTCCATTCTCTGGGTTCTATCTTTCTAACTCAAACTCATTACTCTACTTTGGTTACCTTTGTGTTTTGTTTTCAGATCTATAATTATTGCAATATTTAGAATAGATTTGATATTTGTTTATTAGATCTTAGATTTCAATATTCAAAAATCTCTGATTAGGATCTAGTGAAATAGCTCTTCCCTTACAAGTTTCATTTTCTGTAAAAATCTAAAAGTCTTGTTAGGAGGGTTTTGCTTGTGTTTAAAGTTCCATCTGACTGATTAAAGAGTCTTGTATTGGCTGCCCTAAAAGAGCAAGCCAAAATCCCAAGAAACGAACTTTCTAGTTCGCATTCTTGGTTCATTTTTGTTCATTTCATTTAACTAGTTCTTATAAAAAAAATTGCACAAATTTTGTAAGGGTGGCCAAAGCATTTTCTAAGCGTTTTTGGCCATTTCAAAACAAAATTTGTTTGCTCGAATTTTTTGCATGCATAGCAGGTTTTCAATTTATATTCAATTAAAATTTGATTTAGAGGTTTCTGAGGTCATCCAGAAAGCAATTTTCATTCACTAGTTTAACTAGTTTTTGTTTGGCAATTTTGTAGTATTGCCAAAAGCATTATTAAAGTGCTTTTGGCCCATTTCATGATAAACTAAGCTTGCTGGTCCATTTTACATGCCTAGCAGGTTTCAAGATTTAAAAAACCAAAAAAACTCAGATTTGGAGCTTCTAGAACCTTTCGGAGAACCCATGCTAAACACCTTTATTTTCTATATCATATTGTAAACTGACTTGTTCCCTAATGATAAAGGGAAAGCAGTAGGTGCTCAAATCTTTTGGTTGTAATAAAAAAAAGAAGCTCTGCAGGCTATTCCAGTACCTGCTCCAATCTCCCCAGGGAGGATTTGCGTGATTTTTCATTTTTTATTTTCTTTGGTTTAGATTAGATTTCCTTTAAGTTTGTAGTAATTAAACAACAACACTGAAGCACACAACGTCCTCAAAGGACCATTCTAATCGATTTATCATTCATACGCTTATGTGTTTTTCAACTATACAATTGTTCATAAAATTTACCTAAAATTTACCCCCTTTCTTTCCCGAAGTATTGCACCA
The DNA here is from genome assembly GCA_027924585.1 of Larix kaempferi. Lineage (NCBI taxonomy): Eukaryota > Viridiplantae > Streptophyta > Pinopsida > Pinales > Pinaceae > Larix > Larix kaempferi. The sequence continues at coordinate 24,891,255 of BSBM01000660.1, forward strand.
TTTTGTGGTGTATGGAAAAGATATTCTTGGGGTTTAGTTTAGTTTAATCATCCATTTCACAATTATTAATAAAATAAACCAATGCTCCAAGCCTGAAGTATGCTCTTGACCGCTGCAGCATAGTCTGAACATTTGGATCAATCAGAAAAGGGTGTAAAGCACTTAGCTTTAAATAGGAAAATCCAATCGAACCAAGATTTAAGAACTCAGGAGGTTAAGTGGGTGGACACCATAGAGTCTGAAGGCTACTTTAAGAAGGTTCATCCTCCCCTTGTTGGACACTTGGTAACGTCGCTATAGCACTCAGTTCAAGAGGTTAGGCTTCTTTTGGGCCAAACCAAGAATTAACCCATTTCTCTAATACCCATTAATAAATCTAAAATAAACCAACAAGCCTCTTGCAATACTTTCACGACACTACACACCAAGCACTTGCATTTATTTCTCGGCACTGGTCATCTATTTCTTTTATGGTTAAGTTAATCTAAAAAATGTCTCGAATGCATCTTTACCTTATGTGTTATGTTATTTAAACTACAATTGCAAATGATGCTTTGTTGTATTATTTTTCCATCTTATCATTTCAACTCCTAGATTAGACTTTAAATTGTTTTATAGTTTAAAGCCTTAAATTAATTTCATAGGGACCACCCCCCTTGGGTTCACTAGGAGTAAGCCTAGACGGAGGAGTCGAGTAATCGGGTGACAACACTTGACTCTCACTTGCCCCCAAGGACACATCGAGCAACTTGAAGGTTTCCTGCCGCGTTCCCCCCAGGTGTGTATTAGGCGACAACATTTTGGCGTCGTTGTTAGGGATAAACCTTTCTATTCCCAGGTCACAACTTTTTGTTTTCTCCTTTTTTGTTTTTGCTTTGTTTGATGAATGTTTAGAGTAGACCTTTATTCTTTCATCTGGCGACTCAACTAACTTTTTTTTCTTTTTATAAAATTTCAAAGTAAAATAAAAATAATTTTGTGAGAGTTTTTAATCCATATTTTTTCTCACATGGCGACTCCATTGAAGGGATAAAACCCTTGTATCTCATAAATTTGTTGAGATTGGTTGTGTGTAGATGAGCCCATGCGACACAGTGAACTTAAAAGCCCATCATTCTGACAACTCCCCTGATTCAGTACAATATGTGCTCCATGGTTATTTCAGATTGATCTTATTAATACCAATATGGATGATGAAGAGTCTAGTGCTCAAATTGCTAGTGCATACCCTCCCATCAATTTTTCATACATCCCAGGTTTTCCTAACTATCACAATGGTGAGGATATATCAGATTATTTGCCAATGTTTTGTGGAAATGGTGATCCAGCCATCCGACACATCATGTCTTTCCTTAAGGTTCTGGCTGACTTCAATGTTTTGTATGAAGATAATATGATGGAGATGTTTGCTTGTACTCTAGGAGGAGATGCTTATTATTGGTTTGTTGAGGGCCTTCCTAGCAAATGTATTACCCCCCTTTCATGCTTCCTTAGAATTTTCTTAAAACAGTGGCAGTATGATGATTACAACGTGGAAGGATTCACCAAAAAAGCCTTGGCTTACTTCTTACCCGAGAGACTCCTCGTGTCATCATGATAGAGAACATTGAATATTTGGAGATTCCTCTAGCCTCTCTCAATAAAGAAGAGATTACGCAGCTTATTGAAAAGCAGGGTGTCATTCTCCCTGGAGCACAGTTTGACTTTGAGAGAATGATCCATGATGATCCCATTGAAGAGTTTAATGAAGCATCCTTGATTGAAGACATTATTGAGGACCCTCCTCATTTCACATTAACAGAAAATATGGAAGATTCTGAGTGTTCTCAGGTCCATTTCAGTGATGATGATCATATGTATGTTCCAAACTTACCTGAAGAGGAAGCCATTACAAAGATTAAAGAAGACATTCATGAGGGATCTTTAATTAAGGAGGTCTCTGAGGAGTTTCCTCACATTTCCATGGTAACAAACATTGAAGATTTGGGATTTCAAGATTACTTTAGTGAAGATGACGACATTTGCACTCCAAATGTTCCTCCAGAAGAAACAGTTATAGAAGCCTGCAAAGAAATCTATGATGAAGATTGTTTGGTGTATGATAACACCTCTATTTACTCTCTGCATGCTAATGAAGTTGGGGAAAGCTTATTCTCTTGTAATATTTTGAAGTTGAGCCTTGTAAAGAAGATTATTATGACCATGAGGAAGACAAATATAGCCAGGGACATGATACAAATAGTGAAAAATCCTCCATCTTTGCCAAAGATACCTATTATCCACTAAAATTGCACCTAGTGGATTCTGAGTGAACCGCCAAAGGATTGAACATGTCAAAGTGTTCATTATCAGAGTTCAGAAGTCCATCAGGCCTTCTAGGGCCTTTATTTTTTGTACCACATGTTCATACCCCCTCGGGGAAGTTGTAATATGTGCTAGCATGGTGTCTTTATGTAAAAGACTCGGCTTCCTAGGGCTTAAATGTTAATCCGACTAGCCCAAAGTGTTTTTTTCCTTGGAAATTATTTGTTGTTGAACAAATGACTAATAATTTTGAATTTTTCACTCAATCCTCCAAAGTTGGGGTGGTCAGCGTAAATTTTAGTCCTTAAGAGGTTATTAGAGCCTAAGTGTCAATGTATTAAACCATGCTAGGCATAAATTTTGAGTTGTATGGACATGTGTTAGGTCCCCCTAGGTTTTTTTTAACTTCCGAGAAAAAAAAAGTATTTTTCCGTAAAAAACAAGCCATTTTTTACTGGTGTGATTAAAAAAAATTGAAAATGCGATAAAAGTGTCGTCTAGGGGTCTTTTTCGCCATGGGGGTGCTCATTTTCTAATCCAGAGCACCCACTTTACCACTAAAACCACTTTCCTAAGTGTTTGAACACTTTATTTTTCATTTATTTCACAAAATGCCAAATGTGTCACAAAAGTGAGAAAAATGCAAAAAAGTGAAAAACATCATAAATCAAATTCCTAAATTATGGGGATTTGTAAGAGTTTTTGGATCAGCTATGTTAGGGGGGATGTAAGAGGAGTTTTATGACACATTTGGGGCAGCTACAAACAAGGAATCTATTCCCCATGAACTAGGGCGCATTTCCCCATGACTTGGGCACATTTGCCAAAAGAGAGGGCCCACAAATTGTGGAAATTTGCAGCTACGTTTTAGGTTCTATTTGGGATGATTTTCGGGCATCCCAAAAGGTGGAGGCATCCCTAATCAAGCCACTCATCAAGGCTTGAGTCTCTCCACCCATGCACCCTCCTCTCCTTTACAAGTGTGCCCTCCCCCTCTCTTATATTTTCTATAAACTGAGAGCACCTCTCTCATTCCAAACTAGTTAGAGTTGGAATGAGAGTAGTGTTATCACACAACTTGTAGCTGCCCCTAGAGGTATCCCATCCGGGACGGTAGAGGAGTCAGGCAACTAAAGAGGTGACCCAAGAGATGCCACGGTTCCCAATGCAAGATGGGAGTCACGTCAACCGAGGCACTCTTCGCTTTAGGTCAAGGTGTAGCAAGACTTAGGGGGAGACCCTATAACCAATCACAGTTGATTGGATCCAAACAAAGGTTTCTAAGGGTAGGTAAATGATGAGTTACGGAAACCAATGCAAGGCTAAGTGGACCTAAGAGTTAAGGAATGGTTGAAGGTGGTGTAAGAGATTGTTAGTGTTTCAACCTATGTATGGTTTAGGCCACATGATGGGGTATGATGACTAGGTATAGTACCATGTGTTTACATAAGTGGGTCTTGTTTTCTTGGGAAGTGTGAAATGGTTCTAGGTAGGCCCACAAGATGAAGCTAGGTGTGAAGTTGGTACTATGGGTTAGGTAAAGGCTAGATCTATGGATCTAAGTTGATTCAAGGAGTACCCACATACTAGATCTAGGGTTTGACACAAATCCCAAGGAGTGCGACTTGCTTAGTGGAGGACTAGTGCCTTGTTAAGTGGGCTAATGGGGTCAAAAAGTATGTCAATGTGTAGATCGGGACACCTAGAAGCCAAGTCAAGTGGGTTGAATGAGATCCAATGGTTGGATCTTTTACTAGATCTAGGTTTTTAAATGATTACCCCAAGTGGACCATAATCCCTTGAAACAAGGAATGCAACCCCCAAAGTGGATCGTGACAAAAAGACAGTATAGACCTAGGTTTCAAGGCATGGGCATTCCAAATCCACGAAAATCTCAAACACCCACCTCCTAGAAGTGGACAAACTCAAATTTTCAAGGGGGTGCGACTTGCTCAAGAAAGGCCAAAAAGTGGGTTTGGTGGACCAAATCAAGTCCAATGGCCACCAAATTGTAGATCCAACTAGCTAGTACCCCGATCTATGCATGTTCAGAAAATCAAGTCAATCCAAGGGCTAGATCTTAGTAGATCTGAGTTTTGAGGTGCCAATAAATTCAAAAGGGGGTTTTAACCCCTTAAAACATGGAAAGATGTCCACAAGGTAGATTTCACCGAAGTAAGAATCTGGGGGTAGGTTATCAAGTGTCTAGATTTCAAATCAAGTGGGATCTCACCTACCCATGTGCTAGATCTAACCAAACAAGCCTCTTACAAGGGAGTGCGATTTGGGTCAAAGAGGGCTTTTTGCCTTGAAAAGTGGGTTAATTTTAAGCCAATCACCACCAAACTATAGATCCAACTAGGGGTGGATGCTATAGAGGTGGGTTTTCAATATCTTCTCAAGAGCAAGGCTAGATCTAAGTAGATCTAAGAAATACAAAAAAATTGGGGTTTTAATGAATTAGGGTTTTATGACCAATGAAGATAGAATGGATGAAAGAGGCACATACCTTGTAGATCTTACCTCAATTTCTTATGGCCACCTTGCAAATTGATAGCATTCTCCTATGTGTATATTCAAGAGTGAGATCCAAGAACTCCAACCAAAACGTCCTTCTCCAAGATTAGCCAAATCGTCCTCCTCCTACAAGACAAGATCAAAGAAACAAGTCAAGCAAGATGATTATGAAAATGGTAGAAAGATGTAATAGAAAGCATCAACTATGTCACGAAGATACAATAATGATACTCCCTGTCGCAAGATCAACCCAAGAGAGAATATGTGGATCCCTCCAACAATAACCCTCATGAAGTTGCCCTCCTCTCCACCAATTCGACTTTCCTGTCAAAAGATTAGAAGAAGCACCAAAATCCACAATGATACATAGAAGAGATACTGTATATTCAATATGCAAGAGAATCCACAAAGCAAGAGAGATGTGCTCCACAAAAAATCTTCTATTCCAATATTCCAGAGCTCCAAAGGTGAGCTTTACAATGGGGGGTCTCCTCCTTATATAGGATAATAAAGACCAAAACCCTATACCACTCTACAATACTACATCAAATGAGTGGTTGAGATTAAAAGATTTCATCATACAATCAATGGCTAAGATGACCCATAACAATATATCACATGGATCACTCAATATAACAATAGCGCCCCCACTAAATGGTACAATAAGAGGGTGACGTCATCCACTAGAGAAACATAAGTACCAAAATCCACCTCATGGTGACTAGGACATGACAATATAAGCTCATGGTGGGGCTAGGAGGCATCAATCCTTACTAGCTCATCCCCAAGGCACAATAAAATAATAAAATATGTCCAATATAATGTAAATGACCAAAACTGTCCTCAGAATCCATGACAGTCAAGCAGTAAATGTCCTCCTGTGATCAATCTGGGCATACCCACATGGTGAAAACTGACTGGAAGGTAGTGATGCCACCCTGGAAGACCTCTGTGAAGACCAAATGCCAAAACCTTGCCTCAATTGCCCAAATCGAATTCCTCAGTGACCATTTTATCCCATTTTTTAACTGCCTCGGGAACTGTGAAAGTGCCAAAACTGCCTCCTAGGGTGCTAGCGCTGTCCATCTGAGCCCACCAGGCTCTCCGAAAGGGGGGGTAAATGGTAATAACAAGTGGCTGGACCACCCCCTCCATCATCAGCGCCCTAGGTGAACTGGCCTCTCGGGGCCCCTGTTGCTCAGGCTGGGAAATCAGCCCCCAATCTGGTCAACAAGTGTAAAACTGCATCAATCACTGTCAGAAGTGCCCGGAACTGAAAGATAAGTGTCTTAATGGATCCAGAAGACCCAAATCCACTAGGAATGAGTACTCATACACCCTAGGTTTCCCTAATGGGCCAGCTGTAGGGTCCACCATATATGGACAATGTATAAACTGCTGATCTGAAGTAGTAATAAACCTGCTGAACTGGATCAAACATCATCTGCATCATATGTCCATCATATGATATCATCATCAAACATGTGGGCCCATAAATCATCATCAATAATCATCCATACATGGTCCACATCATCACGGATCCCAAGAATATATAATCAAGGATAAATCACATCAGTAGACTAAGACAATGCTTCTCTAATCATTCTCATAGCTAAGCTCAAAGTATAAATTCCATTCAGTGGCATTAATCAAGTTAACATATTCCGTTGTTATATAAAATTACTTGCACAATAGTTCAAATGACAAACTCACCCATTGGACATGGTCAAACTGCTAGTGAAGGATGAAGGCTAGGAGCAAGGTTGGGCCAAGGGTTTGACTTGTCTAACTTAACTCAAAAATACTTTGGACTGGGAGAAGGGGGGAAGCTACAAACTCTGTGTTGGACAAAAGAACACGGGGGATGGCTGTGCCTCACAAATGGATAAGTTGTTTAGAGAGTTCTTATTCAACTTAGGCATCATGTCTACATCAAGTTGATCCAGGTTCATTAGGATCATTCAATTTTATTCCATGGCCTTTTTGGCCTACATAACCCTTCGGATTTCAGATGTGCTGAGAAGCACAACTAGTTGCAGCTTGCATCCAGGGCATGTTTTTCATATATTTATACAAGGTCAGCAATTGTTTAGATATAGCTTTTAAGAACCATTGCTTTTTGGACCTTTCTTATACTCTTCGAGGAGTATTTTTAGCTTTTCATCGCTCTTGCCCTTTTTTGTTTCCATGGGCGAATTTATTAAGTTTCCACAGGTAGAACATGAGCTTTCAGTTTTAGCCAACAACATCTCAAGTGACTAGGGGGAGTTCGAGCCAATGCCAAACATCGGGACAACCGACCAGAATGATTTAGGCCTACAATCCAACTCACCAAAGGCAAGTTCTGTCACCAACTCAGAGCCGAGACACTGAATAAACAGGGATGCGGTCCAAACAGAGAGGTAGAAAAATGGGGAAGTGCTCAGTATCAGAAAGTCAAATGAGACAAGTCAGGGTTTTAAAGTCAAACAAGAAGGTCATGTATGGATGGAGACAAGTGAATATGGAGCCTACACTAGCAGACAACTGGTGTCGGGGAAAGACCATGTCTATGTAAGGTGAAAAACCAGTAAGTTTTGTTAAATGACCTAAAAGTGCAAGCAATTGTCCATTTTATGATTTACGGTTCATTTTAAATAGTTTGCCACTTTAGGAATAATATACCAAGCACATGCTATGATCATGACTAAATCAACAAGATAATAATCCACAGTCAGTGAGAACATATCCATACATCATACAACATCATCATAATAATAATCATCATGCATCATCTGAAACACTGCTGAAATACATCTCTAGGCACTGAACTGAAACTGTAATGGGATAAGTGGTCACATCAGTCATCAAATCTGAACTCTCAAGGCTCAGCCTTGACACAAGGTCATATACAAATCTGAATAATGTACTGCTCTGATCATGAGTGATCCAAAATATATAGCCATGCTCTGGAGTAATGTAAGCTCTGGAATGTGCAGATATCTGCTGTACAAGAATAGTAGCCCTGCTACTATGGTGTGATAACAAGTAGGCTTGCAATTGTAATTTGTTCTATCTTGCATTGGTAATAAAGAAAGCTTTGGAGGCTGAAATGTGTAGTGCCTTTGTGTGTGGATCAACATTGTCATGTTGTTCATGAGGTAACTTGTTTCTTCTTGCAATTTCTTATTTACTCTTGATATAGATCATGCCTCAAGGATTCCTCCGAATCAATAGGAATAGGAATTGTAAGTAAGTTTACTTTCATTTCTATCTTCTCATGTATGTTTAGAGATCAAAGATTTGCATGTTAAATAAATTTATTTTCATGCTATTTTAATCTCTTTTTATATGTGTTTTCAAGATCTCATGGGTGTGCAAGTTTTGTGACTAAGTTTCAGAGTATCTAGCTTGGAGGAAATTTGGATCTAGTTTGATTCCACTCCACCTTCAACAAATTTCAAGAACATTGTCCCTCGGCAATCCACGAAGAAGCCTTTTTGGTTGATCTTTCTGGCAACAAGCTTTGCTCTCCTTACTCTTTATCTTCTTAAAAATATTTTCTTCTTGGTTACTGGTTTTTGCTACTTTCAGAACTGATTTGTTTAGTAAGCTCATCAAAAGAATAGATCTGATTTTTATGCATAGATCCAAGGTAGTTTAAAAGTTATCATTTCTTTTGTTGGATCTAGCTTTGAAGAGTGTTTTTAAGTAAATTATTCAAGTCAAATTTTAAGTTTATTTAAAGATTTATTTTCTTCAAATTTTTTAAAGTTTAGATCAAGCAACTAAGTGCTTCATTGGTTGCCTTTTCAAGGCTGTCCAAGACCCTAAGAGGGTTGGATTTCTAGCCAATCCATCTTAGTTCTTTCCTTTAGATAACTAGTTTCTTAACTAAAAATTTTTTATAGCATTTTTTTATTTTGCCCAAGTCACTTTTAAAGTGATTTTGGGCACTTTTTACTACTGATCTGTTTGCTGGTCTTTTGTTGTATGACAGCAGAAAGAAGTCTTTGGAGTACTCATTCTGACCATCTTGGACGATCCAAGACTTCCTTGAACCTTACCTTTCCTTCCCAACTTTGCCTCCATCATTTGTAACCTCTTTTCTCCAAGATCTATAAGGAGAAAGAGGAGTTCTTTCATCTCAAGTTTGGCATTGTAATATTGTAATAAAAGTATCTTTAGAAGCAAGCTCACAAAGCTTGCTTCTCATCCCCCCAGGGGAGATTGGTGCAATTTTTGTGGATTGTTGGAGCAAGACTGTTGGAGTCAAGGAGTCAAGGAGCAAGCTGCAAGACTGTTGGATTTGCGCGCTGGAAGTTGGAATAGCCAGACTCAGAGCATCTCCCAAATTCCAATCGATTTCTAATTCTCTGTCAGTTGAAGGGCCAAGTTTTCCAATTCAAATTTCAAACTTTAAATGTTAGATATAATTTTTATGATTAAAATTGAAATTTTTTTTGTATTTTTGAATAGTCTGGTTCATTGAAATCAAACCACTCCGGTTCATTATCGGTTCCGGTTCCGGTCCAAGTTGACTCCTGACCAGTTCGATTCCCGGTTCCGAGTTTTAAAATATTGCTTTGATCATAACTGTATGATCATCGTGCCCATACTATATCCTCCTCTCCCAGAATCCCACATTGAAATACATGTAAGGGATGAACCCACAATCATGAATCATATCCAACCAAGGCATCTCAGTGAATTCAAAGTCTACCAATCCACAACTAGACTCAATCCTGGGTGACAGAAGGTAAAACCTGTCTCGCCATATCGAACAAGTCTCAGCAATCCCCCTCATGAGAAACCAAAAATAAAGTAGACCAATTGCGATCACAACCCTGTCCAACAAAAAGCGAAGTAATCTACCAACCAGATAAATTGGATCCCATAGCCAAACTGGAAGTCCACCACTTCCAAGTCCTACTGACTGTTGTTGTGCCCCACTGATAACTTGGAATCCAGTTGAGCCTCTTCTCTGATTCTTGTATGCAACAAGTTGGTGGGAACAATGTAATATGAATCAACCCTGTTCCTGCTAAGCTGTCTAGTTCCTGCCAAACTCTATAGAGAAATATGCTACCTCTATAGTTGGTGGCGCCATCCACCAAGCTATGTCTGTCATCTTGTGCACTGACCACATGCCCTAAATAAAAATCATTTGTCATGTCCATAATGCCCTATGCAAGGTTACTTGGGAGCGAGAAGCGAAATTTTCAAAAGCTTATGGTTAGGAAGCGTTCCGGAAGCATTTTTTATATATTATATATTTTATATATATTTTGATGCATATATGTCAACAAATGCATGTAGAATGTTGAATTAGTTATGGAAAGGATAAAAACATGAAACAAACAATAATACCATATAGTTTATTTGGTATCATAGTTTTGATGCATATATGATCAATTCTAGCACGAACCTTGGTGCCCTCAATACCAATGTGGTATTTAGTCTTATTTGAGTGTGATGTTTAGGCTAAGGGACAATCCTAATTATAGAGGATGTAAGTGCAAAGCTACTTCAATCAAGATTGTCATTGTGATTGAATGGGTGTTAATCCAACGATCGCTAGATTGGTGAAAATATACTTTACATCTATGTTTTTTACTTATCAAGGTGAAAGTTATGAAGAAAAAGCTATTAGTTTCGGTCTCTCTTAAACCTAAATGGTAGGTTAGGTTTGTTGATGGCAACAATGTCAACTTACCTCATGGTAAGGAGAACTTAGAAAATTATGGACCTACTATTAGTCAATCTCAACAAAACCAATTCACCATGGAATTGGACAAGTTGCTTATGTTTCTTAAACATCTCAGTAACACTGAAGGAAGAAGCGTACATAAATCTTTTAAAACAATATCTCCATGTGGGGTTCACTACCACCTAGGGTGGAGGCTGTGTACTAAATACCCTTGCCATTCATACTCTAGTTTTCTTTCCCTTGCCCTTGGGTCTTGACATATGTCCTTAGTTGTCTTCATCGATGCTTGGTCTACTTGTCCCCTCCTAGTGTTCTAATTTTTTGAGCTATGTTTATTTGTGCTTTGCCTTGATTGACTTTTTCCTTCCTCTAGGATTTTTACTTTCTCTGTTAAATATGTCTTACCTTATTTTCTTGTTTTCCTCTTTGCAACTTTGCTCTTATTAACTGGCCCTTTTATATTCTTCCTCTTTAGTTTGGATCTAAGCTTCAGTGTGTAATCTTGTTTTCTTCCCTTTCTATTTCTTACTTATGTTTCCTATTGCCCTTGATATCCTTTGATTTTTCTTACCTTCTTAGAGCCATGATGATGGACAGCAAATTCCCTGTCTAACACACACTTCCCAATTAGAATCTAGATGCAGTAGTTCTAGAAAGCTCTCAAAACTTATGTATGTTAACACATTGGATTAGTTTGATTTAAGATGACCACATATTGCAGCACGCAAATATCTCGTTTCAATGTCAACTTAATGAAGTCCTATCCAACTTTACAACATTGGAAACATTTCACTTAAAGGACAACCTAATAACAAGGACCCAGTTGATCCACTCAAGGAATATCATTCTTTGCTATGGTCACTCAAACCTACACAAGTCAAGGAACAACCAAGATACCAATGTTAATGTAAAGTTGTTAGTTGTGCATCCCTAACATCCGGAATAATTTTCAAACAATTGTATCACATATGAACCCTTAACCATATTTACCTTGATCAATACAACACTTCCTCTTTTAGTTGCCAAATTAAAATCTCAAATCAAATATATACTTATTCAAACGATTTAACAGACAAAAATAATTCACTGGCATGGCCTAACTTATATCGTTATGAAATTATTAACATATGGCTCAACAGGTAAAAATTATTACCAATTGTTTAAGAGCCAGCAATGTGATTTTGCTAAAATGGGTCCAATGACATGGAAACAAAATGAGGTCATAAAGCAAGTGGCTGAAAAGCCTCTTAAATGATAAATACATGTCATTCCCCATTGCAGCTTATCACCACAAGTCATTTACAATGGATGCAGATTTAGGAAGGAAAAACATATATGTCTATAAGCCAAAGAGAAAAGGCCCCCAAGTTCTCCAAGCAAACCTATATCTAAAGCAGGCCAGCAAGTTATTTATAGTTTGTGTCCATTGCAAAGATCGTGCACCTGAATTTATCTATTTACACCACATTTACATTCTGAATATTCTCAAAATGGTTCCAAAGTGAATAAGAAGAAGAAACACAGGAATTCATCCAAGGCTGTCAAAATGCCCAATTATTTTAAGTTTCAATGATGATTTACAATTAATTATTTTTGAATTTTGTTCTACTTATATATTTGTACCCTTTGCAGTCAATTTGCCACCATTCTATTTAGAGCCACAGCCAAATGCTAAAAAGGGTATACTTTCATGGTGAGTTGCTAGCCATCATTGGACTCTAGTATATATATGTATTTCATTGATTTGTTATTGTTATTGTTATCACATTTATAGTAGCTGGGGCTACCATATATTTATTCCAGATTCCAGTATATTTTTCAGTGGGTCCTTTACACTGAGATGCTTGAGATGAGCACCTATTTTTGGATCATTCCTATGATGATGAGCAACAGTATATTCCTTTGCCATGACTCAGTCTCAGGAAACTCAGATTTGATGACCGATGTAGCCATTTTTCCATTACAGAGCAGTATGCAATGCTCAGAGTTGCAGCAGCAGGCTCTTAGTGGACAGATGATGGTTCAGATGTATTGCACAGATATATGATCCAGCAGGTATTATCTTGTGTTCTTGGTTATATTGCTTTTGTAGTCATTCTAGTGGCATGTTCTAGCATTTAGTGTCATGATCTGGCGATCATATATATAGTATTGGACTTGGTTGTTATTATGTATCTATCTAGTGTCTTGCTCAGGTTTTAGAATTTCTTGTCTATACTCTTTGGTTTTACCCTCCTTAGGAGAATGGAGGTGATCATTCCCACCATTATTTGGCTTGCTAGTGTTGGCATCATTTTCACTATCTCCATCCATCAGCTACCTTCCAGTTATTGTTTTTACCCGGACTTACTACTTAACTTGTGATACGGGGGAATTCCCCACTATAGCCTCTTTGTTGGATGAGCTTCCCTGTTTAACTTGTGTCTCGGCTTTGAGTTGCCTAAGTTGTGTTGGTTAGACCTGAAACAAATAGTACTACCATCATAAAACTGTATCTGGAAACTTTATTGTATATCTTAAATGAAAGCCCATTCTAGAATGTGTTTTTCAACACACGTGAATGAAAGGCATGTGAAATGTAAATCCAAGAATGTGTTTCTCAACACACACAGATCAAAAATCCTAATGAAATGTAAATCCAAGAATGTGTTTTTCAACACACACGGACAAAGGCTATGGAAATGAAAAGGTCAAATTAAAGCAATGGTTTAACAAATGCTATATCTAATGATTGTTGACCTTATATACATGTAATGATTATTCCTCATTAGCCTGCTGGTTATGATATGAGATGGAGTAAGGGACAGCTAATTCTAAGTGTCCCCTAGAGTCTTGAGTTCCGGTTTTCCAGGCACCTAGTCATGGCGGCTCTAGAAAAGATCCTCATGGAGCTGTATCCGCTTGGATGTGAGTTGTAGGCATTTGTCAAGGTTGAATAAGCACTTCCCAAACAGCTTACCCATTTGTGAGACACTGCCATCCCCTGTGTTATTGCTTGTCCAGCAAATGCTTTAGTGTGCATCCCCTTTCCTACATCCAAAGCAGTGTTTAGTCAGTACAGTCATCCCTTATCCTAGCCTTGCATGTTTCCACCCTCACCAATCACTAGCAAATTGATCACAGCCATAAAGTGAGTATAGTCTTGAGGTTCTAGTCTGAGCCATTATTATTATTATTGGAAAATGTTGAATATCTTGTTTTAGATCGCCAGTGAAATGATTACTTTATGTTTATATTGCTATTGGAACAATTTATGAAGCATGCCTTAACCAATTACACTTGAAGCACTTTGATGTTTTTCCCTGGATCATATTTTGGGTCAGTTTGACTTGGTCGACCCTGGTTTGACCAAAGTCAACTACAGGGCATGAGATGAGTTAGACCCTGGATGATAGCTATTGATGATTTGTGGTCTATTATTGGTCACCAGATGGTTCCATGCAGCATTTACTGGCTCAGATAGTGATCTGTGGTATTTTAATGATTTTGACCATTTGCAGATTATTATTATTTTTACTATGTCCGGGCATGGTATTGATATTATATGATTATCCAGTCATCCATATCGTGTATGAGTATGCATGTCTAGTGCATTTGGGCTCTCTAGGTCCATTGGGACAGTCAATTTTCAGTTCCGGGCAGTTTAGTTGGCATATGTCTCAATGTATTACTTCAGTGCAGATTTGCCATTAAAAATGGCATGTCAGAGTAGTTTCATGATTTGATTGGTTCACCTAGGGCGCTACAGAGGGAGTATGGGGTCCAACCACTTGTTTTTACTCTATTTCCATACTCCCAGACATGTTGGTGCAATTAAATTTGGCCCCGGGTGACCAGGCAGAGAGATACAGGCATTTTTATCTTTTACAGGTGATTTACAAAGGCATAAAAAATGGTAAAATTTGCTACAGAGAAATTCGATTTGGGCTACTGAGGAACGGAAATGGCATAGAAATGGTTTTGATGATGTGTATGATGTCTCCCACACCTTCCACAGCAGTTACATCAGTCAGTGGGACCCACACATTTTTCTCAGGCACATTTTTGTGCTTTCATGGTGCCTTTGGAGGCTCACGACTTTCCCTATTGGGCATGATTTTACACTTTGATGATTATTTGATGGTTATTGTGCCATGGGGACACACTAGGGAGGATATATGTTACCCCCTAGACCCACCATGAGCGATATGTTAGGTTCTCCTAGTCACTTGGAGTGGGACGTCCCCCTAGGGCGATTTTTTCCATGTCATTGTTATATTTTTGAGTTGATCCATGTACTTTATGTTGAGCTCATCTCAACCATAGATTATCACTATTGTATCTTTTAATCTTAGCCACAAATTAAAAAGGTGGTTAGGGTTTTGGTCTCTCTCATAGCTATATATACGAGAGAGACTCTCATTGTAAAGAGACTTTTGGCTCTTGGCTTTTGGAATAAAATATATTCTTGCAGATACTTGTCTTGTGGTTGTGGATGCTATTGGTGTTGATTGAAACTGTTCTTCCTTTGCACTGAGAGAATTGGTGAATATCTTTGCACATTTTTCTCCACGTTTTATCTACAGGTGAAGAAGTCGATATAGTGAGGAGGGCGCATTGGCTGGGGAGACTCACCCTGCTCCTTTCTTTTCTCTTCGTCAGTTACAAGGAGTATCATTGTCTTCGTACCTCTTACTCTTTGTTATCATGTTCGTCATTTGTATTTCCTTCATTTTTGCTTGAACTAATTAATCTTATTTATCCTTGGTTCAACAGGAAGAGGAGGGTGCACTTGTGGAGCTAGATAATTCATGTGGGCGAGGAAACACTTCAAACTTTCATTTGATCTCTACGAGAACAATCCTCGACATCATAACAATCATCTCTATGACTCAGGTACGCTTGCAAGGTATGTAATTTATTCTTCTAACCTACCCATCTGTCGTTTCATGTTAAAACCCTCATCAAATTTCTTCAAAAAAATCCTTGGCTCAAACGACTTGGTTTATTGGCAAACCATTTCTGGGTTTTCGGTATCTTGCATGTTGCTAGGTGGGTTCTCATAGGCGTCATAGCTGGAGGACTCCTTAGGCCCAAATCCCAAGGCACGAGGTCTCTTAAACCCTTGCGCATTCCCTGAGAGAATCAGTTTTCCTGTCGTTTGAACCTTTTTGCTGATCTTGTGTGCTTTAACACTGTCACATCCATCTACCAAGCTGTGCTAGAAAGCCTTAATTCTCATATCCACTCTTTGGGACACTTTCCCCGTTTTAAGGGTCACGTTTCCCAAGGTAGCTGAATTTGATCATTTACACTAGCACCTGAATCCTGGAATCACTTTTAATTATTGAGTCACTGTGTCTAAACCCTATCCATTTGCATTACATATTTCTCAAGCCTCCACAGTGGTTCTTTTTCCTTAAATCTAGGGTTCCATACCTATCACCTTACGTACTCTATTGCTATAGCTTGATCTGGTGATCTGGTTAGATCTCTCCTGTCAGGAGTAGATCAGGGTCTCCCCCTTTGTTATCTTGGCTTTGATAACACAAAGTGAAGGGTGCCTCGATTGGCGTGACAACCAATCCTTTGGAGATCAAGGCTCTCGCGGTTCACCTCTTTGGCTGCCTATCCCCTCTACCATCCTTCTGGATCCATCATTAGGGGCAACTACAAGTTTGGTGATAATAGTTATAGGACAGGCAACGAACCTATCAAGAGCACTTGTATATTTCAAATATACCTTATATGGCAGGATGGAATGGGAATTGCAATTGAAGTGCAAAGGTCAATGGGGTAAAACAGTAGGCATTGAGACACAAAAATCATTACCATTAGCTATAGGGTTAACGCAAAGCGCCTTAGGAAGCCATGGGAAGTGAAAATGGAAGCGCTGGGAAGCGTTTTTTAACGCGTATGGAAGCGTTGGGAAGCGAAAATGGAAGTGATCGGGAAGCGGAGCGAAGCGATCAGGAAGCAAAACTTCGATTGCTTCCTCAATGCTTCCACATAGTGCCAGGGAGCGGTGAAAACCCACCGAAAGCGATCTCTGGAAAATCGATTCCGGCCAGAAGCGAAACGGAAGCGCGATTCCGATTAGCTTCTGAGTAGCTTCGGCCGGAAGCTAGCTTCCGGAGCGAGGGCGAGGGGGCGGTGGGCGCTTCCCCGCAACCTAGGCCCTTTGTCTCATCCAACTGTCTCTAGGGATCCTCCCATGTTTTTTATAAAATGAGAGCATCGAAGGACAACAACAAAAACCTCTACAACTGTATGAAAACTGGAAAGTGTCAGGTCTGTTGATCAAACCCATGAGCATGACCGAGAACTCATAATGACACGTAAGAGAAGTCTTGTGAGTATCCTGCTCACTGACCTTGATTTGGTGATATTCCAATCGAAGATCAATCTTCAAGGAATATACTACTCTATGTAACGCATCCCCATGCACCCATGGACTATCTGAATAGTCACCTAGACTCCACACTTAGCCCATGCCACAGCATACATCAAAAGGTGTATCCTCACACAGATGGTCAACCGTACTCTCTCCATTGTCACCAACACTACTGCTACTGAGAATATTGTCTCCAAAGTCCAAGCACTACTGCATAAGGGTGGACCACTTTCCTTTGGAATCTCCATGCTCTATCAAATGAGAGCATGACTCTCCCCTGAACTCCATTGTACCCCACTATGCACAACTATACCCTTCTGCATGCCACTATGTACCACTGCACACCACTACACACCACTGTATACCATTGCACACTCTTGTCTCATCTTGCAATGTCACGTATCTTGTATGTAACCTTGTATCACTCACTCCACTAGTGTCAACTGAACCTGAATCCCAAATGGATGTGTCCCCATCTATGATATACCGATGCCCACAATTCGTGAATGCATATACATCCTTGTTGGCCGGCCCACAAGTTATGTGCTCATCTAGCTCGCATGTGGCTAGGACTTGAGCCTTCAGTGGGCTCTTCAAACATGGTGGCTCATGATCACTATAATGTAAAATATGTGCAAAATAAAAAACCTCGGGGTCATATCTCTCTGCCAATTCCTACAAGTCTGAATGCCCCTCATGCTCAACGCTCACACGAGGTTCCTCCATAAAATCATAAGTGCCACCAACCTTCTCATGCATCAAGGATTGCATATACGACTAATTGTCTGTTGTGTAGGATGAAGGATGTAGCCAACTCAGCTCCACAAAAAGATGCTCAACTTGCATCTCTGATTCTTGAAGGGCCTTTTGCGTGCTCTTCAAGGAATCTTGGGTAATCTCAAGCTCATGAGTAGGCCTGTCTACTTCATCTTCTTTCCCTTGTAGCGCACCATGGTACATCTCATCAAGCATGAGAAGATGATCTCTATCGAAAAGCAGGTGTAGGTAGTTAGCTTTCATTACTACCATTGCTTCTCTAAGTTCCTGAAAATATGCAAGGGAAGGTTCTCCTCCTAAACTATCATATGTCCCTGGAGCTCTCCAACAACAATCTGTCACCAATGCATGCATATCATCAAAATGTTTTATGGTTGCCATAATCTGGTCTTCACTTACCTTCAATTACCCTGTCAAATGATGGGACTCGTGGGAACCGTCAACTTCATCCACATTTTCTTATTTGTATTCATAGTCATGCATCTCATTGTCATCCTCATCCTCGATTGTGCTATCAACCTCATTGCACACATCCTCAACATGAACAGGTGGGGTTCTATCAAACTTTCCTCATGAAGTGACGAGGCATCCATGTCACCAACCACTTTGGATTTGAACCTCTTCCTTCTTCCCACCAGGCAAGTAAGACTCCAACCACTCAGGGTGCTCTAACAATGTGGTTAGATTATTCTGATATTCTTGAGAAGCTTGTAACAATTCTGCCAAGAGTTCTTGAATTGTCTTCATCCTTGTTAAGCCATTGAAAGCAAACCTTGATACCTAGTCACCACTGCTGAAATTGAAAGGTATGGTGCTGGTAACTCAATGGAAGCAATCTGAAAATGTCTTTTTTCAATGTTTTCCCCTCAAGCTGACAGGATACACAGCTCTGATACCACTATAATATTCCCCAAGCAAATCTGAGCTAAATGTTTTGGATAATGTGGCTCAGGACTTAAATCAAACACTTCGTGAACGATTGCAGCAGACTGCTGTAGGTTATGTTTTTCCAAACAAGTCTAATTTTGTTGATGTTTATGTGATGTAACTTGGTTGTAGACTTTTGACAAACACTTTTCATGCACGTTGTTGTAGGTTGTTGCCCAAATTAAACTGATCTCTGTGTAGGTTGGTCTGAGATTATGTCAAACACTTAGGGTCACTGTCAATATTTTTACTGTGTAGACTCCATGCACATTTCAGAACTCATACTAAAGGTTCTTCAACATAAAAGTGATAGCAAACACAAATATTTATATTGACCCAAATAGAAATTACATCCACAAGTCTCTTCTGAAGAGATACTAAATACACTGTTAAAAGGCAGCTTTAAACTTAGAAATCAGATCTGCATTTAAACAGTCCTATAGGTGACTATCTCCTCTATATCCACAGTGACAAGATACCATGACAATAATAACACAGGAAACTCAATATATAAGAGTACCCTCAACCTCGGATAGTTGTAGATGAACACCAGTACTGTTATCACACAACTTGTAGTTGTCCCTAAAGGTTATCCTATCCAGGACGGTAGAGGTGTAGACAACTAAAGAGGTGACCCAAGAGATGCCACGGTTCCCAATGCAAGTTGGGTGACACGTTAACCGAGGCACTCTTCACTTTGGATCAAGCCTAAGCAAGACCAAGGGGGAGACCCTAGCTTAGCCAATGAAGTCTAGCAAATCAAATCAAGACCTCCTAGGGAAATGTGATGATGATAAAGTGGAAGATCAAGATAAGATTAGATCTAGATCTAAGATGGATAAGTGGGCCCAATGAGTTAGGGCTTGGTTGAAGAGGCTTAAGGAAGGACAAATATTCAACCAAGGAGAAATAAAGGCCACGTATGAGGTTAAAGTAATAGGATCTAAATAGATCTAGTGCCAAAATAATAGATCCAAGTGGGGTCCACCCTTAAAATATGGAAATTGGTCCAAATGGGGCCCACAAGGTGAAAATCAATGAAGAAAGGCACTAGGGGGTTTGCAAATGAGTGGATCTAATGAAACGATGAGGAATTAGCAATACCCAAGTTGGGATCTAGCAAAAATGGCCACCTACCCAAAAGTGCGACCTCCCTTGGAGAGGCCCGGTGCCTTAGATCAGGGAGTAAATGGAGTCGGATGTCCACCAAATTATAGATCGGGAATGTTCTGACTGATGTAGAGGTGGGTTTTAATTATTAAGCCCCAATAATTGCTAGATCTCCATAGATCTGAAAATGCAAAGGTTTTGAAGTTTAGGGTTTTGAGATCTAAAAATAATGGATATGCTAGAGAAGTAGAATACATACCTTTCAAGCATACCTGGATAATGAGATGGATGCCGATTATGACAAGGATTGCTTCCCCACAGATCAAATGAATAATTTTGTAGTTTTCCTTGCTAGTGCGATTTTCCCAAGTCCACACGTGTGCCCCTCTATTCCTGCAAAACCAAGGATACAAGCTCAATTAGCCAACAAAACGAGGGTAGATACAAGCAAGAGGCAAAAGATAGGAAATGATTGGTACAAAGACAAAATCAATCCCTATTTTAACCCAAAATTTGAGAGAAGGTTGCAGGGCAAGCCTCCCCTGCGCACTCCTCCAAATCGGCCTCTTCACCTGTAAAACGAATTAGTGGAAAAAGATACAAGGTAGCTAGTAGCTACAATATATCCTCCACTACAATGGAAAAAGTATTTACAATCATCATAATCAAACACCCAAATCAAGATCGAAGCATGTGCTCAAAAAGTATTTCTTCTATTCTGGTAACCAAGAGCCAAAAATCTCTAGATGCCTTTACAAGAGGGGGCTCTCTTCCTTAAATAGGATGAGGGAGACCAAAACCCTAAACCACTTTTGAAAACTAGTGGTTGAGATCAAAATATAAAACAATATAATCAATGGCTAAGATGAGCCGATACAAATATGACATGGATCACTCACATGAGGGAGTGCGACCTCACTACAAGAGAGACTGGGAGGGGTGCACACTACATGGGGGTGGCTAAAAATAACAAGTGCCACAATATATGACTAGGGCAAGTGACTAGGAGCACATGGTGGGGCTAGGAGGTATTACTTCCCTTCACTAGCATCACCCCATGGCACAATAATATAACATATGACTCAATGTCATGTCCAAGTGTACAAATGATCAAATCTTGGCCCCCTCAACTGAGAGAAGAATGCATCAAATCACAATCCTGATGACTGTGTGAACCCCACTGACTGCTGCAAACTGATCCTGAAGGAGTGGGATACACCAAAGATGACCTCAGAGCAGACTGCATGCCAAAACCTTGCCTCAATTGCCCAAATCGAATTCCTAAATGACATTTTTATTCCAGCTGAAAAACCACCAAACTACCCACAACCCACTGTCTGGTGCCTGTGCACAAAAACTGACTGTGCCATCATGTCCGGAAGGGGGGTAATATGGTAAAAACATGTGGCTGGACCACCCCCTTCCTCTGTAGCGCCCTAGGCAACGACTAGCCTCCAGTGCTCTAGCTGGACAGGCCAAATCAGCATGGCCAAACTGGTGAACAGGTGAAAAACTGCTCAAATCATGCCTGGGAGTGCCTGAAACTGAAAGATAAGTATCTCAATGGATCCAGAAGACCCAATGTCCCCATGAAATCCGCAAATCTAAAGAGGACTAGGGGGACTTCCGCAAATCTAAATTGACGAGCATAGTTGTCATTGATGGCAACACATTAATGACAAAGGTTAAGGTGATGACAAGGCATAGCATGAACAAAGGTTGAAGACATGGCAATGGACAAAAGACAAGACAATGGCAAAAGACATGACATGACAAGAGCTCAAGACATGTCAAGCAAAAGGACAATGACATGAAGAATACACATGTTAAAGGACATGGCTTGATGATGTGGAAGATGCAGTAAGGTGGACAAGGACAACAAGGTCATAGGACATTAACATAAAGAACAAATACAAGATGATATGACAAGCATGGATGACATGACAAAGTATGACAAGCATGACCAGTGTTGGTGATATGGCAAGCAAGCTTGATGACATGACAAAGGACAATGAAGCATGACAAACATTGAAGGATGACATGGCAGACATGACAAGGCATTGAGGACAAAGGAGGAGAGTTGCGGGCATCTTCAAAGCACATCTGCGGGCATTTATTTTGAGTGATGCGGGCATATTCTGGACCGCCTACGGGCATTTTTGAAGTTGCTGCGGGCATTGTATAAGGCTCCTGCGGGCATAACTTAAGGCCCTTGTGGGCATTTTTAAATGACCTTGCGGGAATTTGTTAAGGCAGCTGCGGGCATATTTAAAGGAGTGTTGCAGGCATTTATTTGAGGCCCTTGCGGGCATAATTATGGAGCTCATGGACATATGATGAAGCCCTTGCGGGCATCACAGGGGCATCCAAAAGGCAGGTGTTGGCAAACAAGACTCTTGCGGGCATTTTGGAAAATGGGATGAAAATGACATGGCATGTGAAAATAATAAAAATAAAATATTCTGGAACTTTGGAAGGTAGCAAATGACGTGGCATGAAAATCATGTGGTTAAAGAATGGCCACCATTTGATGTTAAAAATAAAAATGACATGGCATGATTGTTTTATCTCCTAGTTAATAGGATGGCCATCATTAAATAAATTATTTTAATGATAAAATAAATATAAGAAGGACAAGTTGGCCTCCTGATTTTATGGAGAACAAAAGTATAAATAGAAGACAAAATCTTTATGTTGTTCGGTGGGGATAGTGTGTGGAGATTTCGTAGGAGAAGTGAGGAGCTCTGATTTCGGGGTTTAGAGGAGATGTCTGATATATTTAGGCAGCAGCAGATCCGAGGAGAACTAGATGTAGAAGAATTCTGAGTTTTATGCTCTAAACTTTTGAAGGCTGCTAGGTTGAAGATGGCTTGCTGATATAACACTTTGATGATTATCTAGGGCAGCAGAAATGGCAGTTTGATGACAGGTTGTGGATATATTTGTGAGCAGTCAAATGATATGTTTATGAACAGAATGAAGATGTGCTTACAGGCAGAATGATGACATGGACAGATTGAGGATGATGTGAATGTGATGATGTGCTAGTGATGTGTTTGGATAAGAGAAGTGGCAGAAGTTATGATTGTTTGGTGACAGAAATGTGTATGTAACTACAAGCTGGGCCTTGTACTATTTTTCTTAGTTGGATCTGAGAAAAAGACCAAGCTGAGTCTTGGAATAGGAGTTGGTGCTTCTGATTCAGTTGTCGCTGATAATATTTAATGGTTGTAGCCAGTTGAAACAAAATATAAAAAGATTACAAAGCTTATATCTTGTGTCTCTATTGATGTGAATTGTTATGATGAATGACATGTTTAATGAGTAGCTTTGTATAGCTTAGTATAAATGATGATCTCTATCTACATGTTTAAGTGGAAATGTAAATGATATATGTTAGGATTAGAAGAAGTTGAAAAATTGGAATTAAGTGCAAGCTCACTCATTCACCCCCCCCCCTCTCAGTGAGCTATTGTGTCCAACATAAACCTAGGGGGACTTCTGCAAATCTAAACCTATGTTTTAAAAATCGACCAAATCGGTTTCGGAATCGGTCGATCTACTGATTTGATAAGGAATTGAATCAACTCGGTCTACAAATCAGTTCGGCCGATCTGAACACTAAATCCGCCGGTTCGGTACCGAACCGGTCTAATCGGCCGAGTTATGTAAAAAATCGACCGGTTTGTCTAGAATTTTGTGTGGGTGCCCACGGACTCAAAAAAACAATGCAATATCCCCATGGTGTAATAGTACTTGGTGATATTCTCCTTATCTTTTATTTTCCATCCTTTTACTTAAATTTTTAACATTACCATTAATTGTTTCAGGATGTTTGAGAGTTGTTCCAACCTCACCGGACTTCATATGCAAAAAGTAGATTTTTAGATCGCATTCAAAATTCAGCAAACTTAATAGTTTTCAGGATTTTAGGATTGCAAGGTTTCGACCAGATTGTATCATGAGGGTATGGAATTGGCATTTAATTAAGCACATCAACCCCTATATGTACCTTGATGTTGGTGGTGTTGATTGTTGAATTCCTCTGTCATGACCTTAATAAAAATGTACTCTTCACTCATGCAAAACCACTTATCAAGGATGGGAAGCTTTTTCTACGTTATTTTAGCGATTGGATTAGGAAGTTTCACCAAAATTGTAGTGTGTTGAGCCGTTGACTAATGTCCTTGGAGGATCAACTTTGAAATTCGAGTTAGAGGCAAGGGCTTGAGCCTAGAGGAGGGAGGCATGGGGTGTTATTGATGAATAGGATCTCAATATAGGCAATGATTCATTGACATGTATGATTGATGATTTATATTTCACATTCATTTTCGTAAATGTCTTTGCTAATTTATTAATTTAATATATATATGTATAGATAGATAGATATTGCATTTCCAAAATTTTGGGGGGTCACATTTCTCCTATTTCGAAGTTTCCCCGTTTCGTCCTCGTTTCCCCATTTCATGCAACTTAGGTTGAAGCTGTTCAAACCCTCGTACAGCAATTTTGAAGCAAACATGTGCCTGTTATGACCTTTGTAGCAGTAAAAAGTCATGAAAATCACCTTAAAGGCTTAAAATAAATTGTGGGCAGCATTGTGGATGAAAGCAACCCTAAACAGCAAGTATAGGTGCTCTTTGGCCTTCAAACAACAAATCTGGGTCATAACAACAGTCCTAAAATCTTGAAAATGTTTTTTTTTTTTAAATTTAAATATTTTATGTATTTTTTAGTAAACTAATTCATTAAATTCCTAAGTTGCCAGGAAACGTGGGTACAGGGACGGGGACGAGGACACCACTTTTTGAAACAGGGTACTTGGGTACGTCGGGGTACTGTGTGTATATATATATATATATATATATATATATATATATAGTTTATAAAAATAAAACATATCACAGTGACATCATACATGTATATTTGATATTTCTAAATTCAATGATTCATATTAACACCCAAATTGAAAATTTGAAACATAAAATAATAAATTTGATAAATCATATGACATAGACTCATAGTAGATATCAAGTGGAAGACTGGAAGACTGAATGGCATTTCCAGACATGAAAAATAAAGCTCAAAACAGTAAACATTGAACAGTGAACAAGATAGCTGATTTGACTTCCTCAAGCCATGTCATCAACGTCCTCAAGATCAATGTCATCAGCATCACTAATGTCCTCTGTCAGCAAGATCTCTAGATAGGCATCGCTGGAGTAGTGAGCATGGAGCACTAGCAGTGAGAAATGGAGTGCCGCGTAGGTTTAGGTAAGGGGTAAGTGCCCACATAACATGTGTTTCAGTGTTTTAATTTTTAATTTTTAAAATTTTAAACTTAAAACATTGCAAATCGACCCCCCTCGACCAACGAGCTAAGGTAAATTTCCCAACAGCCGTACCTCCCGCGTACCCAAACATGCGGTATGGCGTACCGAAATCCATGCAAGTACCCTGTTTTCATAAGTGAAGTACCCGGTACGCGAGGTTGAATTTGGGTACGGCTAGGTACGGCTGGGAACGTACCATTGAAGTACCCAAGTACTTGGTACACATACCCGATATAGGTACGTGTACCCGACCCCCGGTACGGGTACCCATGCAACATAGTTAAATTCAAATCGGTCGATTTATGACCGATTCATTACCGATTTCGATTCTGATTCCGAGTCGACCCTCAACCAATTTCGAGTCCGATTTCGATTTTTCAAACATTGATCTAAACCACACATCGGGGCAACCGACTAGAGTGATAAAGGCATAAAATCCAACTTACCAAAACCAAGTTTTGTTGCCAACTCAGAGCCAACACACAAAATAAACATGGATGCATGTCCAACACAGAGGCAGAAGCAGGGAGGTCCTCCATATCACAAGTCAAGGTGTAAGTCAAGGTAAAGATCAAAAAAAAAAGAGGAAGGATAAATGGATGGGTGGAGACAAGTGGAAATGGTGCCTAAACTATAAAGTCAAAAATACAATAATGATCATGCCCACATTCCTAGGAAGGTAAAGACCAACCAGTATAAAACAAGAGTTTCCAACTGTTAGTAATACAATGATGCATATAATCCATAACAACCAATTTCAATTTAACATATATATACTACCAGATCATAATCACTATATGCCAAGTCAATGCTATCAAAATGACCTAAACAGCAAGATAATAACATCAGTGCACATCATATATATATTGGGGTCATGTATCTGTATCTGTAATCTGGGTGACAATAACACATGAGAACACTCCTGCTAAAACACTTAACACTGCCCTATATGGAATAAAGGTCATATCGGTCATCAAATCTGAGGTCTTAAGGCTCAGCCTTGGCATAAGGTCTACTGAATGTCTGATATAAAGATGCTCTAATGTGTGAGTGATAAAAAATAATACTGCTCATCATAGTTGATCTCACTGAAAATGTGCAAAGGAAAAGCTCAGAAGAGTGCAGATATCTGCTCTGCAAACATGGTAGCCCAGCTACTATGGTGTGATAATAGGTCCACCAGTAATAAAAATTCGTGGCAGTAGAGATTAGACTCAGGAGAGCAGCCCTCCAACCTCCACGACTTGACTAATCTGGGCCTTGAAATGCTTATGTTCACATTATAACCTTACAGAATGCGACCAACAGCAATGGGATAGTCCCTTTGGTGTCTACGAGTTTATTGTGTGTTTGTTGTAGCAACGTATAGGGAGAATGGACTGTGTACAGCTGAGAGAAATGCCCTCTAACAATCCACTGTTAGTAGCAATGCATTCTTCTTCTATGATTGTTGGCACAAGAGTTAAACTCAGATTTATCTTCAGCTCTTCTTAAACCCCCACGTCTTCCTTAAAGATGAATGTGCCCTTCACAATGGGCTGAGAGTGGTACAATCCCCTCTTCCTTGGTATAGAAATGCGCCCCCACAAGAAAAGGGAGCAAACTCCTCCACTAGGACGCCATTCTTCCAATACTATGAAAAATCTATGAAACTCTTTAGATCTGAGATGAATGCTTGCTCATATTTGACGGCAATGAAGCTTGGTGAAGAAATTTGAATGATCTCCTCAAGTTCAACTAGGGTGGATGATTTCACAAGCAAAATAGATCTTCTCCTCTTAGGGTTTTCGTTCCAAGAGTCACAAGCTCAAGAGCTCTCCAAGTTTTCAAAAATGCAAATATCATGAATGAATGAGAGAGGGGTAGATTTGCTCTTTTAAACTCATTTTACCTTTTTGGGCCACTTTTACCTTTTTCCCACTCAATTAATTAATTAAAGTGATTTTATAAAGTCATTGTCACTTTATTAATTTATCAAGCCTTTTTTTCTTTCAAGCACTGGAAGTCACTTTTTACCCTCCCAACATTTAAAACTCTTCATTCTGGTTCCAATGAGCTATTACACCAAGGTGTTCTCTCAAATAATCTAATCGAGATGACACACTTAGTGAATTTAACTAAATTATACACAATAATCCTCCCAATTCACGGGAATTGCCGGAATGCATCAAAACCAAAAACGAACTGTGCAGAAGTGATCCTAATGATGAATAATGGTAATTGGACTAAGTTGAGCCCCATAAAACTCCTCCAAACCCTTCGAACTCACTGGTAACATAATCTCACGCCTCTGACCTAGCTGACACAAGCTCCATAAGTCATCTCCAACTGTAGAACAGGGGAATCCAAAAAATGGGGACATTGCATTGTCTTGGCTTCTTTCAAAGACTAGTGCTTTGATACCATGTTAATTTTCTTAGAGCTTATAAACTGATTGCAATTTCCAATAAAATAAATAACTCAGATTGCATGCAAGCATGAAATCCAATAAACATTCTTAGATCTAATTTTATGAACAACAATACATAAGCTCAATAACTCTGATAACATGTGCGATAGAACAAGAAACCAATCGCACCATAAACACAAATTTTTACCATGGAAACCCAATTGGGAAAAACCAACAAAACGGAGCATTCTTGACAATCGTGCCAGAAAAGAAACAGGAAATTATTACAGCAGAAATTTTACAGATAAAGGACTTGGTGCCTTGGGATCTGTGTAAAATCTCTTGTTAATTCCACACAATAAAACAATTGCAATTAATGCACCTTGGGAAGTGTGCCTCAACCCACACATGTACCTCATATTCATACAGTTGTACAGCTTGTTGTACTATTGTCTTGGAATGTGTGTTCCCTCTCTGCTTGCTAAACAAACTGTTGATGTCATCCCTCACCGCTGCCTTGAAATCTATGCCCTCCTATTTGTCCTCACGACTTAGTGGGATGTGCGTCCTGTTTCTTGGAATCCATGCCCTAGTTTTTCGTCCTTGGCTGCACAAGAATATCTGCTCTCTCTCAGTCAGTCTCTGAATGAGTGAATGTGTCAATTGCTTTTTCCTTTATCCTCTACCTCTCTTTTGTAATCCTTCGGTGACTTTTAGGGTTCCAAAACCCTAATTCCATCTTGGAATATTTTTCCAAACTCACTTTAAAAAATTAAAGTAAATTAATTAATTGACTTTTTACCGAAAATGATAAAATTTTCTGGAAAAGTGAAAGAAGTAAAGTCTAGACATCTCTTGCATGCTTCCAACACTGAAGCCATGCAAATAACTTGTCCTCAGTTACTCCAAAATCAACAATAGCTTCATCTCATTCTACAATAAAATAACATTAAAATCCTAAATATAGCCTAGGGTAGAGTAAACAAATGAAAAAATACTCCACAACTCCAACTAAGTTAAAATACATAAAGAAAGAGTGGCCAATGCCACATCTACAAATATCCATCAAAATCTCACCGTGAAAGTTAGAATGCCCCAAGAAATAAAGAATATCAAATAATCCATGAAAAAACACCCTAGATCTCGAGTGTGACCCCCTAGATATCTCCCATACCAAACAACCTCCAAGGAATGTGCAAGATAGCCAAGAAAATGAGCTCCAAGAAAGGACAGACTCGCAAAAATCCTCCTACTGATGCCCAAAAAGTGGAATGGCCTCCATAAAACGAGAGATAAGATGCTCCTCGAGGGGACATTCCCTCCAAATAAGGCAAGAAACTCACCAAACAGGTGGTTGTTCCTCCAAATCTGAAGGTAAAACAGGTACAAGTACAACCCTCCTCCATGTGGAAAAACCCTAGAAATCTCTTCCATTAAGTAGGTAAGACGGCTCCAAAGCATGAGTCAATGTGCAAGAAGCCTCCAAAAGTGGACATTATAATGAATAGCCCTAAGTTACCGAAAACGCCACCCCCTGCCAGCTAAAACGTCGTTCCAAGCTCCGGATACGGATCCTACTACAGAACGGCTTGGATACAGATCGAGCAGGTATGAATACGGATCGCCCGAGATGGATACGGATTGCCCTATTTCTGATACGGATCCCATAAATCGTGAAACGTTTCTATGTAGAAAAAACCACGTTTCAGAATTTTAAAACCCGATTTTAATTTCGTTTCTATGCTGAATTGAAATATACCACTACTGAAAAAACAAGCTTATGCTTTAGTTAAAACCTTAAAGCATTTTAGAACTTATGTGGGATATTCCAAGATCAAAGCATATGTGCCATATCAAGCAGTAAAGGATGTCTTGTCACAAGCAGATGGTATAGGTGTTAGAGGGAATTGGATTTCACGAATACAAAAATACGATTTGGAAATCAAACCTATCAAGATTGTGAAAGGACAAGGGTTGGCTCAACTTTTGACTGAGAAAGGAGGTAGTAATATGGTCAATATTATAAGTGAAAAGAGTCCTTGTGTTTTAAATATTGATGAGGAACATGAATGGTATAAAGATATTGTGTATTTTTTGAGAAACTTGTCTTGCCCCGATTACCTGGTGGATCATCAAAGAAGAGCATTGAGGCTAAAAGCTGAAAAGTATGTATTAACTCAAGATGGTTTGGGATGGAGGAATCCTGAAGGGATAATTTTGAAATGTGTTAATCTTAAAGAATCAAAAACCATCATAAAGGAAATGCATTCAAGATTATCTAGTGGACATTATGCTCCAAGAACAACTGCTGCAAAAATCATGAGGGCAGGTTATTATTGGCCAATACTTTTCAAGGATGTGCATTCCTACGTTAGAGTTTGCCAAGAATGTCAATTCTTTTCGGGGAGACCAAGATTGCATGCTTTGCCTTTAACTCCAGTAGTGGTTGAAGCTCCTTTTCAGCAGTGGGGCATGGATTTTGTGGGACCTTTTAGTCAAAATTCAAGCAATGGATATAAATACATGCTAACCTGTACTGATTATTTCACCCGTTGGGTGGAAGCCATTCCAACTAAGAAGGCCACAGCTGAAGTAGTAGTGAAGTTCTTGGAAGAAAACATTGTGTCAAGGTATGCTTGTCCTTTAAAACTAACAACAGACAATGCCTAGGCTTTCAGTAAAATAGAAATGTCAACTTTCTGCATGAATCACGGAATCACCCTATCCCATTCTTCAAACTATTACCCTCAAGGAAATGGTCTTGCAGAATCTAGTAATAAAAATTTAATAAAATTATTGAAGAGGATGGTTGGTGAAAACAAAAGAAGTTGGGAAACAAAGTTGAAATATGCCTTGTGGGTCGATAGGACGACAATTAAAAGGATTACGGGAAAATCTCCTTTCGAGTTAGTGTATGGGCAAGATTGTAGGCTTCCAATAAACTTGCAAATACTAGTTTATGATTTGTTACAACAATGCACTTTAGATGAGGAAGCATTTCAGGCTAGAATTGATAAACTGGTTGAGCTTGATGAAAAAAGAAGGGATGCACTTGACAAGATGCTCATAGAACAAGAAAGAGTAAAAGGCACTTTTGACCAAAGCACTAGAAATTGTACCTTCGGTGTTAGAGATGTGGTTTTATTGTGGAATAAGCATAAAGAGAAACCAGGAAATCATACAAAATTTGAAAGTTTATGGAAAGGGCCATACATGATAAGCAGATTAGCTGGAAAAGGATTTGTTATCACATATATAGTAGCCAAGCTACCATACATTTTTTGTCAGATTCCAGTACACTACCCAGCTAGTTCCCCTACATTGAGATGCTGAGATGAGCATCTATATTGGATCACTATCAGATTTTGGCCAGCAGTATATATTCGCCATGCCATGACTGAGTCTCAGGACACTCAAAGAGATGACCGATATAGCCATTATACCATTGGTACAGAGCAGTCAGTAGTGCCCAGAGTTACAGCAGCAGTTTCAGAGGACAGATGATGGTTCAGGTGATGAGCATTCAGGTATATGACTCAGCAGGTATATCATTGTGTTATGGTTATATTGCTTTTATATTTATTCTTATAGCATGTCTTAGCACCTAGTGTCATGATCTGGCGATCGTATAGATATGTGGAGCTAGTTGATCTTATTATATATATTATATTGTCCCTACTCAGACTTAGAAATTCACTATTCATACTCATTGGTTTTACCCTCCTTAGGGAGAATAGAGGTGATCATTCCACCATACCTTGGCTTGCTAGTGTTGGCTCCATTATTCATTGTCTTCATCCATCCATTGCCTACCTTTTAGCTTATCACCCTGACTTACTACTTGACTAGTGACATGGAGGATCTTTTTCCCACTATAGCCTCTGTATTGGATGAGCTTCCCTGTTTATTGTGTCTCGGCTCTGAGTTGGTGACAAAACTTACCTATGGTGAGTTGGAGTTCCTTGTGAATTCCCCTAGTCACTAAAATTGTGTTGGCTAAAGCTGAAACTTTTAGTGCTGCCATGAATACAAAATCTGAAAAATAAATGCTATATCTTGTATAAAAAGCCCGTTCATGCAATGTGTTTTTCAACACACATGAATGAAAGGCATGCCAAATGAAAATGGCCATGAAAATAAAATGTTATATCTTGTGGAAATGTAAATACCTAGGTAAACAAGCTGTCTGTGACACACCTAGAAGTGCTCAGGTAAACAAGTGCCTTAAAAACACACCTGCAGCAGAAACCCTAAAATAAATGTAAATCTATGCAATGTGTTTATAAACACACATAGATCAAGGCTATGGAAACTTCAGGCCCAAAAAGCAATGGAACTTAAATGTTATATCAAAACAATTGTTGGCCTTATTTGTATTATGGATTGTGCGCATCTGTTAAAGGTGAATAAACCTTCTTTGAACAACTCATCCATTTGTGAGACACCACCATTCCCTGTGTTGTTGCTCATTTAGTATATACTATGGTGTGTATTCCCTTTCCCTTTGCCAAAGTGTCACAAAGTTAAGTCAGTCAAGTCATCCTTAGCCTAGCCAGTTATTTTAGCCTTCACCCTTCACTAGCAAATTGATCACAGCTACGAAGTGAGTATGATCTTGAAAGTCTAGTCTGAGTAATAATAATAATTAATGACATTATATATTTGGATTTAGATCGCTAGTAATGACTACTTTTTGTTATAATTGCTATTTGAATAAGTTGTAGAGCATGCATTAACCTTTGACACTTTGCAGCAGCTTCCGATGATGGTCTGAGTTATATTTGGTCATGTTGACTTGGTCAAACCTAGTTTGACCAAGGTCAACCATAGGACGTGAGATGGTTGGACCTTGTGATGATATGGATTGATGATATATGGTCTATGTACATGTACATGATGATTCTATGCAGCAGCTACAGGGTTATGATGATGATTCATGGTTTATAGCATTATTTGATCATTTACAGATTATTATTATTTCACCTGTTCCGGTATATTGGATATATTTATTGATCATGCAGAGACTCATATGGTGGTGTATGAGTACACATCTTGGATGGAATTGGACCTTCTGACTCCAATGAGACAGTTTGTTTTCAGTTCCGGGCACTTACAGTGATGATTGAGCCTCAATAGGCTATCCCAGTGCAGTTTTGGTCTGTCGGAGACCCTATCAGAGCAGATGTGATTTTTATCCGGATGACCTAGGGCGCTGTGCTTGGAGGGGGTGGTCCAGCCACTTGTTTTTACCATATTACCCCCCTCCCTCCCGGACGCACTGGTGCCCTCACCTTGACAGCACAGGCACTCCAGGAGGCAGTTTGGGGCAGTTTCACGCTTCTCGAGACATTTCAGGATTGGTAGAAATGGCTATTGAGGAATTCAATTTGGGCTACTGAGGCAATGTCTTGGCATGGGATGATCAGTGATGATGGATTGATGTCTTCCATACCTCCCCCAGCAGTTTCAGCTTCATCGGGACCCGCATCCATCACTTATGGCACTTTCTGATGATTTCTGAGGTCTTTTGAGGCCTACGATTTGTCCATAGAGGCACGATTTGGTATACTGGTGACTATTATATTATTATTGTGCTATGGGGATTGACCAAAGGTGGCTAAAATTACCCCTTGCACCCACCATAACCTTCTTATTATATTTTGTCATCATGATATGGTGGGATTCCCCTCTTCTAGGACGATTTTGTCCACTTATGTTATATTTTATGAGTGATCCATGTATTTTATTGTTGAGCTCATCTCAACCATTGATTAGACATTTGTATCTTTTGATCTTAGCCACTCATTCAAAAAGTGGTTAGGATTTTGATGCCTCTCGTTCCTATTTAAAGGAGAGAGCTTCTCATTGTAAGGGGTCTTTGGCTCTTGGATTATTGGTATAGAAAAACTTTCTTGTGGAAATTCTTGTGGTCTCCTTTGCATCTAGTGTTCTTAGATGGTGATTGGAAAGTCTATTGCAACCTAGCATTTGGAATTTGTGGTAAGATCTATCTATTTTGGAAATCATTGTCTTGTCTACAGGAGGGCGACTTCAACAAGGGCGATTTTGCAAGGCTTCTTCAAATCGACTTTCTTGGCATTTGCTTGTATCAGGGGGTTATCATTAGTATCATTGTGATCTATGCTATCTTTCTGTTACTTCTCTTGTGGCATTAGTTTTATCTCTTGATTGCATCAAATCTGATATTGTTGACGTTTGTTGTGCAGGAGAGAGGGCGCATTGGCTTCTTGGACTAAATCGACTTCATAGAAAACTACCTCAAAGCTTCTCAAATTGATCGGGTTTGCATAGATCATCATCATCAAGGCATCTACAAGGTTAACCAGGTAAGATCCACAGGTTTGTTTCTCTTATCTTGATCCAATCCATTGACATAGCTCATAAATTGATAAAACCCTTATTTCTTCAAACCCTCATTGTTACATTTTCTCAAATCTACTAAGATCTAGTGGGTTGTTGGGTGTAATATTGAAAACCCACCTCTATAGTATCCACGGCATCCCGGATCTATAGTTTGGTGAGGATTGGCCTCCATTTGACCCCCTTCCCAGACCAACTTAGCCTCTCCAAGTGAGGTCGCACTCCTTGGGGAAGGTGAGTTACCCTAGATCTAGTTGATGGGTAGTTGAGATCCCGCTTGTTTCATGATCTACACATCCAACAACCTACCCCAGATTGTCACTTTTCTGATTTCTACCTTGTGGGCCCTATTCCACATTTTAAGGGATTTAATCCCCATTTTGGACCACTTGGTATCTTTAAACTCAGATCTAGTAAGATCTAGCCATCGGATTGCCTTGAAATTGTAGATCCATACTCTCACTTGCTTAAACTACTTGGATCTAAAGTTTGGATGCCATTGGACTTGTCATGAATCATTTATCCCGCATTTTAGCCTCCTTGGGTAAAGTCGCACCACCTTGGCGAGGTGAGTTGGCCCACTTCTAGGACATGGGTACATGAGATTTTTGTGGATTTGGAACGGGCATAATTCAAAACCTAGGTCTAGTAGGTCACCTTGTCAAATCTTGCCTTGGGGATAGCATTCCTTGTTTTAAGGGATTGTGGTCCACTTAGGTCAAACATTAAATCTCTAGATCTAGACCTATTCATCCATCAAGACTTTAATTGCCCACTTGTCTCATGCAATAGGAGTCCTCAACCACAAGTTAACTTTACTTTGACTCCATTATCCCAATTCCCAAGGCACTGGTCTCTATCCAAGTCAATTCGACTTTCCTAGATTGTTGGATTAACTTGTGGTTTGACCCTTGTATGGTGAACTAAACCCTTTGATGTCATCATGTATCATGATCAAGCTTGTCACTTGTACTAGTTAGCCCCAATTCAACCCTTAAACCACCCTGCATTGGACACGGTTCCCAAGGCAATGGATTTTGTCACATTGAACTAGTACATCAATCCTGGATCCTATTTCACAAATCATAAGTCACTTTCACATCAATAATGAACCAAAGCTATACTCATTGAACCCCTCACTTGTCTTGTGACTTCATCCTAAGGTCTAGGATAAACCATACACCTTACTTCACTTAGAATTAACTTGATTTGGTGTCTTGGTTTTGATCTCTCCTATCAGGAGTAGATCGGGTCTCCCCCTTTGTTGTCTGGGCTAGATAACATAAAGTGAAGGTTGCCTCAACTGGCGTGACAACCATATATTGGAGGTCGAGGTGATCGTGGTTGCACCTTTTGAGTTGCCCTTCCCTATTGCCATCCATGAGTGGATACATCCATAGGGGTAACTATAGTTTAGGTGATAACAGGATCCTTTGTCCTTGAAACTTTGGATGGAGATGAAGTTGAATTGCCTGTGAATGGGAGGATGCTTAATCATTATTTCCCTCCTATCATCCTTGAATGACTTGCCTTGCTTGGTAGATTAGAGTAGGTAGGAACTGAATAAGCTTGCTTGGGCAGTAGTTAGTCTTTTCAGCCATTGAGTCTGGCACCTTTTGTCTTGTCTTTTTCTTAAAGCTCACCTTTTTTGAAACTCTTAGTGTAGTCCTGAGTACTTGCCATTTTTCTTTTCCTGCACAATAAAACCAAACTTTTTAAGTTATGTTAGTAGATTAGATTTATTTTCTGCACTTATATTTCATGCATTTCAATTTTAGTATTGTTATTTTGAGATTTATATATATATCCATGCGTTGTTCTGACATCCGATCTGCGAGTATGGTATAGCTCTGGCCATTTTGCAGATAATAGGTGATATGCTGGTAGCAGTTGCAGAGTTCGAGGACCAGAGATTCTGAGGTTCTCAAGCGCTCTTTTCAGCAGAGCACTTGTCCCAGCTGGAGCCAGATGTTATCACATTTATAGTAGTCGGGCTACCATACATTATTTTTCTGATTCCAATACACTTTTCAGCCAGTTCCCTTGCATTGAGATGCTGAGATGAGCATCTATTATGGATCATGTTATGATATGGACAGCAGTTTTGTTCCCCATGCCATGACTGAGTTTTAGGACACTGAGAGAGATGACCGATGTAGCCATTTATACAGAGCAGACAGTATTGCCCAGAGTTACAGCAGCAGTTTCAGAGGACAGATGATGGTGCAGATATTGTACATTCAGGTATATGACTCAGCAGGTATATTTTGGTGTTATGGTTATATTGCTTTTATATTCGTTCTTGTAGCATGTCTTAGCATTTAGTATAATGATCTGGCGATCATATAGATATGTGGACCTGGTTGTACTTTTATATATATTGTATTGTCCCCACTCACACTTAAAAGTTCACTACCCATACTCATTGGTTTTACCCTCCCTAGGGAGAATAGGGGTGATCATTCCCACCATACTTTGGCTTGTTAGTGTTGGTCTCATTATTCACTATCTTCATCCATCCATTACCTACCAGTTTGTTTATTACCCTGACTTACTACTTGACTAGTGGCATGGAGGACTTTCCCTCACTTTAGCCTCTGTGTTGGATAAGCTTCCCTGTTTCTTGTGTCTCGGCTCTGAGTTGGTGATAGAACTTACCTATGGTGAGTTGGATTGTAGTCCTAAATCATTATGGTCAGTTGTCCCAATGTTTGGCACTAGTACGAACTCCCCCTAGTCACTTAAGATGTGTTGGCTAAAATTGAAAGCTCATGTACTACTTATGGAAACTTATGTAAATTCGCCCAGGAAACTGTAAACTCTTGAATGTGTTTATCAACACACATGAGTAAAGGGAAAGAGCAATGAAAAGCTAAAAATACTCCTTGAAGAGTATAATGAAAGCTCCAAAAAGCAATGGTTCTTAAACTCTATATCTAAACGATTGCTGACCTTATATGTATATGTACAAACATGCCCTGGATGCAAGCTGCGATTAGTTGTGCTTATCAGCACACCTGAGATCCGAAGGGTTATGTAGGCCAAAAGGGCCATGAAATGAAATCAATGGGGCCATGAAATGAAATCAATGGATCTTAATGAAACTGGATCATCTTTTATAAAAGTAGACATGGTGCCTAAGTTGAATAAGCACTCTTTGAACAACTTACCCATCTGTGAGACACTGCCATCCCCCGTGTTACTGCTTGTCCAGCATATGTTAGAGTGTGTATCCCCTTTCCATTTCCAAAGTGTCGCAAAGTCAATTTAGTAGTCAACCCTTAGCCTAGCCTTTTGATTTTTAGCCTTCACCCTCCACTAGCAAATTGATCACAGCTGTGAAGTGAGTATGGTCTTGAAAGTCTAGTCTGAGTAATAATAATAATTAATGACTTTATATATTTGGTTTTAGATCGCCATTAATGATTACTTCTTGTTACAATTGCTATTTGAATGAATTGTAGAGCATGCTTTAACCTTTGACACCTTGCAGCAGTTTGATGATAGCCTGAGTTATATTTTGGGTCATGTTGACTTGGTCAAACCCAGTTTGACCAAAAGTCAACCACAAGACATGAGGTGGCAAACCTCAGATGATACAGAGATATGATATATGGTCTGGTACAAGTCACCAGTTGGTTCTATGCAGTGGTTTCAGACTTATGATGATGATTTGTGCTTTTCGGCACTTTTACAGATTATTATTATTTGGTCTGTTGGATATGATGGATATTTATTTTTGATCATGCAGAGATCTATATGGTGTATGAGTACACATCTTAGATGGATTTGGGCTCTCTGAGTCCAATGAGATAGTCTGTTTTCAGTTCCGGGCAGTTACAGTGATTTTTAGCCTCAGTTGGCTATCCTAGTGCAGTTTTGGCCTATCAGAGCCCCTGTCAGAGCAGTGATGAGATTTGATAGGATCACCTAGGGCGCTGTGCATGGAGGGGGTGGTCCAGCCACTTGATATTACCATATTACCCCTCCCAGAGTGCCTAGTGGCCTCACCTTGACAGCGCAGGCACTCCAGGAGACAGTTTGGGCAGTTTCACACTTCCCAAGGCAGATCAAAAATGGTAAAAATGGCTACTGAGGGATTCGATTTGGGCTACTAAGGCAAGGGATTGGCATGGGATGATGTTTGATGATGAGAGTGATGTCTTCCACACCTTTTCCAGCATTTTCAGCTTTCAGTGGGGCCTACACTCTTCACTCCAGCATTTTATATGATTTTTTGGAGCCTTCGAAGGCTCACGACTTTCCCAGAGAGGCACGATTTGGTGCTTAGATCATTATTTTATTGATATTGTGCCATGGGGATTGACCAAGGGTGTTAGAAATTACCCCTTGGACCCACCATGAGCTAGATTGCATATTTTATCATTGATATTTGGTGGGACCCCCTCTCCTAGGGCGATTTGATCCATTGATATGTTATATTGTTATATTGATCCAAGTACTTTATTGTTGAGCTCATCTCAACCATTGATTAGATCATTTTGATCTTTCAATCTTAGCCATCCATTCAAAAGGTGTTAGGATTTTGGTGCCTCTCCTTCCTATTTAAAGGAGAGAGCTTCTCATTGTAAAGGGGACTTTTGGCTCTGGATTATTGGAATAGAAAAATACAATTGCATCTACTTG
This sequence comes from Larix kaempferi, assembly GCA_027924585.1. NCBI lineage: Eukaryota > Viridiplantae > Streptophyta > Pinopsida > Pinales > Pinaceae > Larix > Larix kaempferi. The sequence continues at coordinate 24,929,705 of BSBM01000660.1, forward strand.
TCTTTTGGTGGTGAATGCTTTTGGAGTTCGACTATTTGTTCTTCCTTTGCACTGGGTTATTGGAGATTATCTTGCTATCTTTTCTGTCCATGTATTTTTCATCTACAGGTGGAGGTCGATTTGCTTCAGGTCGCATTGGTAAGGGAGACTCTCCCTGCCTCTTCTTTGGGGTTTCTTCATCGGTAACAGGGAGTATTACTGTCTTAGTACCTTCTACTTCATGTTATCATTTGCTTATGCTTGTACTTCCTCCATGCTTGATCATTCTGATTGAATCAATTTCCTTGGTTTGACAGGTAGAGGAGGGCGCACGTGTGGACTAGGGCATCACTTCAAAGCAAGAAAACTCAAAGATCTCCCATTTGATCTCTATGGGAACATTCCTCTTACAACAAGGCAAACTCATCCATCACACAAGTATGATCTCAAGGTAAATTTCTCATTCCATGATCTATCCATTTGTCTAAGTCATTAAAACCTTCATTGTTTAAAATCCTCATTTTACATTTTTTCAGATCTACTTGGATCTAGTAGGCTTTTGGGTAAGATATTGAAAACCCACCTCTATAGCATCCACGGCAATTTGGATCTATAGTTTGGTGTGGATTGGCTTCCATTTGACCCCTTTCTCGAGGCACATTAGCCTCTCCAAGTGAGGTCGCACTCCTTGGTTGGGTGAATTTGCTGACTCTCCTCATTTGATAACCTACCCCTAGTGCTTCACCTTGTTGATTTTCACCTTGTGGGCCCCATTCCTCATTTTGAAGGTTGTGCCCCATTTGGGTCACTTGGTGATGCATTTTAAATCTCATATCTACTAAGATCTAGCCATTGGATGTACTCGATCTTCAAAACCCACCTTGCTTTACACCTTGACAACCCCGATCTACAATTTGGTGGACATCCAACTCCATTTGGCCCAATTCCCTATTAGGATATTCCTATACTCCATCCTAGTCCTAGCAGCATTTTCATTATTTGCATTTTCAGTCGTGCATGCACTTTTAGGGTTTGCATGCATTATTTAGGGTTTGCATGCATCCTAGTCATCAGTCCCAGCACCTAGCCCTCAGTTAGCTAGCCCCCGGAGCTTCTTTCCACTCAGTTTCAGCCCTCCTTTCACCTACTGCATGAGAAAGGCGCCCTTCCTTACCTACCATTCAGTTATCTTCAGTTCTTTCCTTGATTTAAGGCTAGACTAACTCTCAACTGACTATATCACTCCGATGGACCTCCAGTGAGACTTGACTGCCCATTCTGACTTCAGTTAGCTCCTCATGCACCCTCCACTGAGCCTCCTTCATTCAAGTAGTTCCAGTTACACCTACCACACTCAATTAAACTCAGTTGACTGATGGTTGACAGTTACTTGAGCATTGATGACTCCACTGATGATGAGATAGACTACTAGTTGTGCTCTGATGACACTCCAGTGATCCTTTGATCACTCCATGAAGGCTAATTCGAATTGCCACCTTAGGCATTCGAATACTCATGCATTGTACTATTTATTTGTCCATATTGTGATTAATTAATTTGTGTGTGTGAAGTATTTCTGCTTCTATCCAAGTTCTACTGTATTATTATTCTATTGCTCATTATACTGCATTGATCACTCTTCTTCTATTTTCCTGCTTAATCATAATTATTCTCTTGTGAGGTATACATCATCTCTTATAGATCTGCTATGAGGATTTTCACATGGTATCAAAGCATGTTGAGAGTATTGTTTATCTCCATTCCTGAGAGTTTTTTGCAGGTTATTACCCAGATTTCGAGTGCAGCAGTTTCTGCATCTATGCAGCAGTAGCAGTTGCAGATATTCTCTATTGTTTTTGCAGGTCTTCTACAACTTCAATGTATTCAGAAGAAATCCCTCCTCTTTCTCCATTCAACTATGATCTTCTTTCTCCATTCAACTATGATAAATGGAAACCGAATATGATAGCACATTTGAAGGGAAATGGTCTCTTTGATTACAGTTTTGAAAGAGAGTTCGAATCCTCTGAAGAAGAGTATGACTGGTTAATTGAAGGTGACAGAGCTTGTGCAGCCATGTTGTTTGCTATGCCTTCATGCATGATACACCAATTCGTTGATATTGAAACTCCAAAAGAGCTATGGGCCCACCTGGATGTAATTTTTGGCATACAGAATGAAGGAATTGGTCCAAACCCTTTCGAGAGCAAGCAAAGTGATGCATTCGTCCTCCTTGATGATCTCATTGATCATGAACCAGTATCAAACATATCTCATATTGAAGTTGTCCAAAAAGAAGAAGAACTTGCTGATTCTACACTCATGCTCCAAATTTCTTCTATTTCGAATTCTATGCCAACTCACACTCTAGATATTGCAGAAGGTCCTAAATCCTCTCTTGCACCAGAGTCTGTTGGTCTGCATCATGATCTATTGAATGTTTCGGAGGTCAAATCAGCTATTGGAGGTAATGCATTCACTCTCCTCAAGCAATCACCTCTTATTTACTACTATATGATCATTATTCCATGCTTTCAGAAGGTTATTGAAGAATATGGCCATTGCCATTCGCTTGGGATAAATTCTCATGCATTTACTGGTTTCGATCTCACCTCTAATGGTTCAAAGGAGATTTCAAGAAACCATGATTCAAGTCTTGGATCTAATTTGGATTCTAAGCAGATTCTACTTGGGATAATTTCTCGTGCATATGATGGTTTTGATCTCACCCCTGCTGGTTCAAAGGAGATCTCAAGAAACCATTTAACAAGTCTTAAATCTGATTTGGATTTCAAGCAATCGTTATTATTTGATGGTTCTTTTTGGCATAATCTCACCCATGATGGTTCGAAGGAGAAGACAAAAGACTATCTGCACATTCATAGATTTGATCCTACCTCAACGGATTCGAATCACAGGTTCAAGGATCATCCTCATACCTTTGGATTTGTTCTCATCACATTCGATCTGAAGAGCAAGTACAAGCACATGCTTTCTAAGCATGATCCACTTCTTCCCAAGAAGAAGATACCTCCAGACATATGACCAAGCATCACACCTGCTTGAGTTTGGAGCATTTATTTTTGTGTGTGACCTACAGTTTATTTTGAGGGAGAGTATTTTTCCCATGAGGTTTTCCCCATTTCCTCGGTTTATTGATTGTTATTATTCATTGTATTGGGTGACCTTTGGTCTTAGTTACCAGGGCCCAGAATGGATTAAGGGGGGGTGTTAGGATATTCCTATACTCCATCCTACTCCTAGCAGCATTTTCATTATTTGCATTTTTAGTCATGCATGCACTTTTAGGGTTTGCATGCATTATTTAGGGTTTGCATGCATCCCAGTCATCAATTCCAGCACCTAGCCCTTAGTTAGCTAGCCCCCGGAGCTTCTTTCCACTCAGTTTCAGCCCTCCTAGAGCTTAGTGCGCCCTCCTTTCACCTACTGCATGAGAAAGGCGCCCTTCCTTACCTACCATTCAGTTATCTTCAGTTCTTTCCTTGATTTAAGGCTAGACTAACTCTCAACTGACTGTATTACTCCGATGGACCTCTAGTGAGACTTGACTTCCCATTTTGACTTCAGTTAGCTCCTCATGCACCCTCCACTAAGCCTCCTTCATTCAGTTAGTTCCAGTTACACTCAGTTACACCTACCACACTCAGTTAGACTCAGTTTGACTGATGGTTGACAATTAATTGAGCATTGATGACTCCACTGATGATGAGATAGACTACTAGTTGTGCTCCGATGACACTCCAGTGATCCTTTGATCACTCCATGAAGGCTGATTCGAATTGCCACCTTAGGCATTCGAATCCTCATGCATTGTACTATTTATTTGTCCATATTGTAATTAATTAATGTGTGTGAAGTATTTATGCTTCTATCTGAGTTCTACTGTATTATTATTCTGTTGCTCATTATACTGCATTGACCACTCTTCTTCTATTTTCCTGCTTAATCATAATTATTCTCTTGTGAGGTATACAGCATCTCTTAGATCTGATGTGAGGATTTTCACATTCCCAAGGCACTGATCCTTCTCCTAAGGCTCACAACTTTTTTGGGTTGTGAGGTTTCCTTGTGGGTTGATCTCTGTCTGGTTGCTTGAACACTTAGATACTGTCATATCCATCTATCAAGCATAGCTAGAAAGCCCTAACTGTCAGATCTCTTATTTGGGACACTTTCCCTGTTTTAAGGGTCACGTTTCCCAAGGCAGTTGATTTTGACCATTTGAAGCTAGCTTTGAATCTTGGAATCATACTTAATCCTAGAATCACTGTGTGTCATCTTTCCTTATCACATCACACCTTTCCTAAGCCTCCACAGTGGTCCTACTTCCTTAATTCTAGGGTTCCATACCTGTCACCCTACGTACTTCATTAGATTGATTTGATCTGGTGATTGGGTTGATCTCTCCTATCGGGAGTAGATCTGGGTCTCCCCCTTGCTATCTTGGCTTTGATAGCTAAAGCAAAGAGTGCCTTGGTTGGCGTGACAACCATCCTTTTGGGAACTAAGGCTCTCTTGGTTCACCACTTTAGTTGCATGTCCCCTCTACCATCCACCTTGGTTCCATCTGTAGGGGCAACTACAAGATTGGTGATAACAGGTCTAACCCCTTGCTTCACTCAGATTCAAGACTCTCCTTACTCCATCACTCTACTGCCTAGAGCTTCTCTTTCTGTCAGGTGATGGTCAAGGATGGATCATGTGATGGTCTAACAAAGCTGGAAGAATGGGTCGGAGGATGATTTGGGAAAGACACCTAAATTGGGGAAGAATATTGGTTCCAGACCAAGGGCTAGCATTCTATAGAATTATTATAGTTCCATCTCTAGCCCATATCAAATTTAAATGCAAATACTAAACATTTTGTACAAGTTTGCTTGTATTTTGGTTATAAGTAACGGCTAAATTCAAGATGTACTTTCTGACTCCCTCGAAATAGCTTGAACAATCATAGTTCCATTCATTTATAGTGAACTATCTTTCAATTAAATTGAGCTACTCTATTGCATAGGGTTATGAAACTTTCTTCTATAATTCAAACATTTGAGCATCAATCCAATATATCCAACTACTGAGGTCCAATGTAAGAAATGATTTTTCTGTTTGTCCATTTTTCTTGTGGGCATTACATTGTCAAATGCAAATACAATGTAAATCAACTCCTTAAATCTTTAATGGGCACAATCCTATAATATTTTGTCAATGCAAATGATAAATATCATGATAATTATGAACAAATAATGGCATAGAGAAAACAAGGATGCACAACGCAAGAAATAAATAAATATATCAGCCATCTAGAATAAAAATGAATGCATAAATAATCAACATGAAACCTGAAAAACAATAAATAAGAGCCAATGCCAATCCAGAAGAAAGTGGGGAGATGTAAGCCAAAAGATGGTTGTCATACTTTCTTCGGCTTTAGGAGGTCAGTCTTTGAATGATCAAGCACACGCTGACCCTTTTGATTTATATATATGAAATCTACATAATCTCCATCCCATACAACATCACCATCAGAGACAAAATAATCCTGCCAACAAAATTGGAAAGATAGCTTAAAATCCATTCTGAAAGCACCCATATGGAATCATGAGATCAGATCTAAGAACTGATGGGAAAATGTCAAAATAAACACAGTAGCTCGTATGTCGAAAAGAAACTTGAATAACATAACCATCGCAATGGGATATAATTTCAGTTCTAGAATTTTGTACGTACAATAAAAGAAGTTGAAGTGAGGTAATGTATTTGGAAATGTACAAGAAGATTCATTTTCTAACATTAATACAATTGTACTTTACATACATGGTTAACGGAATTAACATCTTCTGGGCTAAAAGTTAAAACGAATTGATGATAAAGTATAAACTAAAGACAGCGAAACACTAGAAACATGAGTCAATAAACAGTGAACATAATCATCTTTGATAACGCTGTTTTCAAACTTTCACACGTATTGCCTAGCAATGTGGTTCACTTTCTGACATGAAATCATAATTGCATATATTTCCAAAGCATACACTAGAAAACTTGGGCACTACCAATGAGAAATATAATTTTGATAGTGTATGTTTCCAAAGCATATTTTTAATTATTCAAATGTTGTTCCTAGATATACATTTTACTGTATCACAAGAAAAACATGGATGTGATAGCTTTACAAATAAGAAATGCTTTATGTTTGTCAACTGGATCTAGCTCGGGTGGTTGAGAGGAAGAATTGTTATCCTCCCCAGCCAGATTCAATCCCTCTTGTTATACATTCCATCTTTGTGAACAATTGTTGATTGAGGCTCTTCGTGAGCAATTGTTGATCGAGGCTCCTTGTGAGCCATGAGGAATAGTTTACCCTTCCTTGCAGGCTTGTTATCCTCCCCAGCCAGATTCAATCCCTCTTGTTATACATTCCCTCTTTGTGAACAATTATTGATTGAGGCTCTTCATGAACAATTGTTGATTGAGGCTCTTCATCGAGGCCCCTTGTGAGCCATGAGGAATAATTTACCCTTCCTTGCAGGACTAGTTTACCCTTACTTACATATTAATGAAAATAAATAAATTATATCAAAAATAGATTAAACATAATATAGCAGTATAGTTCCTAATTTGAGGAATACCATCCAACATTTACATGTTGTTCCTAGAATCACATTTTACTTGATCAAAAGAAAATCATAAACACAAGAGTTTTACAAATAGGAAATGGTTTATGCTTAAAACAGATTAAAAACAACATAGCAGTACAGTTCATAATCCCATTATGTATTCTCTCATTTATTGTTTCTAGATCAAAATTGAACTTAAAGCTAACTGGAAATTCATAGATATCAAAATGTTTATGAGAATCCAGATATTCATAAGAAACTCAACAGAGATGTACACGGAATGCATATAGGTTTTGACCCAAAATTCAAACAAGGAAAAGCAATTACAAAGTGCACTTTTTGTTAGGGAACAAATATCAGAAAGCGGAAGTAACCACTTGCAAATTTAGCATAAGAATTTTATGTTAACAAGAAAATCTCCATATTTTATGTAACTTATTTTTTCATTGTTATACTCAGTCCCGGTTCCACCAAACATTTAGACTGTGTTACCGTTCAAACTAGCAGTCTAGGATTTGTAGCACAATGCGGTGCAATAAGCTAGTGAATGGTAAGCATGGCAGAGAAATAAACCAAATGTCACCTCAGCTTAGTCTCTCAACTACTTCGGGTAACTCCTAAACCCAAGGGAGAGCACTATCAAGATACTTGCAATCACCAACAAACGGATACCTTTCTACAACCTTTATGATAGAGACCAGTGCCTCTATATGGAGTCAAATAATGAGATAAGAAGACTACTAGATCTACTGAGGAGTTAGCTCAACCTACTACTTATCCAGTACAATAGATAACAAATATTTGCAACACAATCTTATGTTTCCCAATGAATTTCACACAACCCTAGGGACACCTCAGAAAAGGTGCCCTCAAGAGGAGATGTACAAGGAGGTCAACGTGAGGTCAGAGATGGCCTTAGATGCAAAATGCTGCCTAGGGTTTTGAAGATATGACGTTTTCACGTTTCCCAAGGTAGGTTGGAAGACAAGGACGCCCTTCTGAATCTATGGATAAATCACCTAGGGCAAAAGTGAAGGGTGGACCAGATTTAGCAAATTCCAAATATTTTTAGGTTTTTGAATTTATGTAAATTTTTCGGGTTTTTTTTATAATATATGATTTTTTATACATAAAATGGCGACGCCCTTTAGGATCCGTGGATAAATCCACTAGGGATAGTCTGTAGGGAGAAGCATAATTACAAATTCACAGCTATTTTTGGAGTTAGGAATTTTCTAATTTTTAGGGTTTTGGAATTTTTTACATTTTTTGTCTTTTTATGCATCAAATTGCAGCCACAAATATAATACAATAAATGCTGAAAAATAGAGTAAAAATGACAAGAAAGGGGATAGGGCATTAAGAGATCTATGGTTAATGTCCCTCTCATAAGATGTTTCTCTAGCACTTGCAAGCTTGGGCATCACCTAGCAACCTCTAGGCTTCAGTAGGTGAGCCTAACTAAGGCAAATGGAGAAATCCGAGGCCCCAAAAGCAATAGAAAACCCTTATGAAAGACATTTCCTTCATACAACGTTGATAGAATATTGGTAAAAAGCCCTAATTTAGAGAAAATGCAACACAAAACTACCATTGAATCCACATAGTAACATTATTCACCAACATTCTGTTGATGTATTTGTAACTTCTGAATGTATTTCACTTGTATATTTTATATTGTCATTATACTTCCGACGGAGAGGTTTCATTCCTCCGATCGAGAAGGTTATCATTGTACTAGAGTGGGTTATTAGACTCCCCTAGTGGGGTCGGCCCAGAGTTAGGGTTTAATGGGTTATTAGACACTCCTAGGAGAAGTCGGCCCAGTTAGGGGAAAAAGGCAAGTGAAGTAAAGTATAAATAGAGGGTGTGACTCTCTCATTTGTTCATCCACTCACTCACTCACTCATTCGCATAAGTGAGAGAGGGACAAGTTCGCACAAGTGGAGGAGGAGGAGCTGTTGGAGTCTATCTTATTGTTTTGGGGTTTTGTACTATTGCTCATTCTATCTGTGAGGAAGTTGCGGGGTTTTCTCCTTTATGGTTTCCCCGGTGAAATGCTTTGTGTCTATTGTCTCTTGTGATTGATTTGTTGTGCTTGTTATTCTCTCAGATAAGATCCTAGATCATATTGAATTAAATGTTGAAAAACTAACATGGTATCAGAGCTAACCTAAGAAGAAGACACTGTGCAGCTGCAGAAGCTAGGGCTTCTTAATTTTTGGGTCTCTTTCCACAGATCATCAAAGGCAGGAGGCTAGGCTGACTCTCCCAAGGAAGGCGCATCTTTCTGTCGAGACAGAATTTGATTCCGAGCATTTTCAGTTTTTGGCCCTTCACTGCTGCGGGAAATTAGGGCTTTTGACAGAAGTGGAATTTTGGAGTTCTCTCAGCATAGGATTGATCTCCTCAACAAAATCGAAATTTAGAGACCAAGATCGAAGTTTTTGGTTGGGTAGAACCCCGGGATCTATCAAACCCTAGTTCGGGTTTTGGACCAAAAAACCAGAAAACCAGAATTTGACAGAAATTGCAAATCTGAAATTCGCAGGTCACTTTTGAGGGGTAAATTTTTGGAGTTTTCAAGATCTGAGCACACCAGCCTGCTTCTGAGCGACCTAGAACTTTCGGTCGTTTAAAAGTTTTTGACTTTTCAAAAATTGTTGGGTATCCTCATCATATTCCTCATCAAGCATGTGCAAGGTTGTCTATTTTCGATGGAAGTTATGAAATCTCTGCTAAAAGACACCTTGAACTTTTTAGGGAAATTATTAAAGAGTTATCCATAACCCATGAGGATGTGTGTATGAGACTATTGGCTTCATCTTTCAAAGAAAGAGCTGGACTCTGGCTTTCGAATTTGAAACCCAATAGCATTTTTGGTTATGACATGTTTGAAGATAAATTCCTAGAAGAATGGGGAAGTGAATTCGATGATATGTATCTTTCAAATCAAATCCGAGATCAAAACCCTCCCCTTTTTGATCCTATTGTTGAATCATTTAACAATCGAATATCAAGTAATTTGTCAACATCCGGAGATGACCTTTCCTGCCCAATTTCTTCTGATGATAAGTCTTCTACTTTTGAGTCAATCGAAAGTCTAATCTTTAATCATGGTACAAATCATAAGTTTTCAAATTGCTTCTTAGGTAGCCCTAGTCCTGATCTAGAGGAAATTTTTGAGGATGAGCCTTTAGTCAACAAGTCTACTGAAGTTTCTCCTTCGGAAGAACTCATCAATCATCCTAGTTTTATTGATCATTCAATTCCTTATCAGCTTATTGAAGAAGAAGAAAGTAGGGACATAGATCAAGATCCTTTAGTGGTGATTTCAGGTGATCATTGTGCAAATAATCAGGATATTTTAAATGAAATTATTATTTTCACCCCTGATCAATTAAATGAAAATGATCACTTATCCTCTTATAATTTTAATGATGAATGGATAAAAGATAAATATCAAGATGAGGAAGAATTAATAAATCATACAAGGTGTTCTAATCTTTGTTCCACTTCTTACAATGAATCTTTAAATTTTCCTTTTTTCATCTTTAATCAAGATAACTTAGAGTTAAATAGTTATGGTCAATCTTGTCCTCAGATTGTAAATATTAAACTTGATCAAAAGATTAAAATCATTCCTACAGTAAGAGTGCTTTCTTTTGTCAAAATCCAAGGTCAAACTTATTTATTCATTTGGGAGAATTTTCATATTTGCAATCCACCCTCCCTTCCCAACTCTTTCAATCATCTTTGGGTTGGTGCTCTAGTCAATTTTTTGCCTTGAAATTTTTCAATAGGAAGTATATGCACGATTACATGATTGGAGAAAAAGCACTTCATTTCCCATTTCAGTCACCTTGGAACAATAATGCTTGTTGTCAAATTATCAATCATTCTTGGTGGCTAGAAAAGCTATTTAAAGACCAATTTCATCTTTTCTCCATTTTTGAACATCAAGTGGGTCTAGTTTTTATTTTTCGTCTTTTAAGCCTTGATTTGTCCCCACTTGGTTTTTATTTGATCATCAGTCCCAAAGGGAAACGAATTGAATATGCAAGTGAAGTGAATAAGGAAAGTAGTTTATTAAATCAAATACCATATATTTTCCCTCCATCATTTTTAAACAATCATTCGCATGAATTTTATGATCCTATCAATTCTTGGATGGAGGATGCTTGCAGTAATCAGTCTTTCCCTTGGCATGGTTTCATTTTGCACCATTCAACTCATTTCTCAATTTTTGAACATGTGAGGAAAGTTGTGCTATCAATTTCATTAATCCTTAATCTAGTCCTGACTTGTTTTCTAAGCAAAAATCAAAGAAGAATCATTAACTTGTTCGATGAATGGTTGCACTGGATTTATGATTTTACCTAGCATTTGTGATGACTGGTTAGATTAGAGTAGGTAGGAACTGAATAAGCCTACTTGGGCAGTAGTTAGTTTTTTAGCCATTGAGTCTGGCACCTTGTTTATCTCTAAGCTCCTTTGTAAGCTTCTAGTTTAACTGAGTACCTGTCATTTTTCTTTTCCTGCACAATAAATTTCAAATTTTGCAAATTATGTTAGTAGTTTGATTTATTTTTTGCACTTATATATTTCATGCATTTATATTTCTGACATAGAATAGATTTTATTTCAGTTGGTTTTATATTTTTCCCACACATGCGGCATGAGGTATTTTTGATGTTTGTGAATGCAGAAATAGGTTGCAATAATAAAAGCTGGAAGCAAAATGGTAGAGTGCTGGATCAGGGATTCGAGTAGCAGAGTTCGAGGACCAAAGACTCTGAGGTTCTCAAGCGCTCATTTCAGCAGAGCACTTGTCCCAGCCGGAGCCAGATGTTATCACATATATAGTAGCCGGGCTACCATACATTATTTTTCTCATTCCAGTACACTATTCAGCCAGTTCCCTTACATTTGAGATGCTGAGATGAGCATCTATATTGGATCACTATCAGATTGTGGACAGCAGTTATATTCCCCATGCCATTATTGAGTCTCAGGACACTCAGAGAGATCACCGATGTAGCCATTATACCATTGGTACAGAGCAGTCAGTGGTGCCCAGAGTTATAGCAGCAGTTTCAGAGGACAGAGGATGGTACAGGTTGATGTGCATTCAGGTATATGACTCAGCATGTATATTATGGTGTTATGGTTAGATTGCTTTTATACTTATTCTTATAGCATGTCTTAGCACTTAGTGTCATGATCTGGCGATCATATAGATATATGGACCTGGTTGATCTATTATATATACTATATTGTCCCTACTCAGACTTAGAAGTTCACTATTCATACTCATTGGTATGTACCCTCCTTAGGGAGAATAGAGGTGATCATTCCACCATACCTTGGCTTGCTAATGTTGGCTCCATCATTTCATTGTCTTCATCCATCCATGGCCTACCTTTTAGATTATCACCCTGACTTACTACTTGACTAGTGGCATGGAGGACCTTTCCCCACTGTAGCCTCTGTATTGGATGAGCTTCCTTGTTTATTGTGTCTCGGCTCTGAGTTGGTGACAAAACTTACCTATGGTGAGTTGGAGTTCCTTGGAATTCCCCCTAGTCACTAAAGTTGTGTTGGCTAAACCTGAAACTTTTAGTGCTGCCATGAATACAAAATCTGGAAAAAATGAAATGCTATATCTTGTATGAAAAGCCCATTCATGCAATGTGTTTCTAAACACACATGAATGAAAGGCATGCCAAATGAAAATGGCCATGAAAATAAATGTTATATCTTTTGGAAAAATAAATACCTAGGTAAACAAGCTGTCCATGACACACCTAGAAGTGCTCAAGTAAACAAGTGCCTTAAAAACACACCTGCAGCAGAAAGCCTAAAGAAAAATGTAAATCTATGCAATGTGTTTGTAAACACACATAGATCAAGGCTATGGAAACTTTAGGCCCAAAAAAGCAATGGAACTTAAATGCTATATCTAAACAATTGTTGGCCTTATTTGTATTATGGATTGTGCGCATCTGTGAAGGTGAATAAACCCTCTTTAAACAACTCATCCATTTGTGAGACACCGCCACTCCCTGTGTTATTGCTCATTCAGTATATACTATGGTGTATTCCCTTTCCCTTGCCAAAGTGTCACAAAGTCAAGTCAGTCAAGTCATCCCTTAGCCTAGCCAATTAATTTAGCCTTCACCCTTCACTAGCAAATTGATCACAACTATGAAGTGAGTATGATCCTGAAAGTCTAGTCTGAGTAATAAGAATAATTAACGACACTATACGTTTGGTTTTAGATCGCCAGTTATGATTACTTGGTGTTATAACTGTTATTTGAATAAGTTGTAGAACATGTATTAACCTTGACACTTTGCAGCAGCCTTGGATGATGGTCTGAGTTATATTTGGTCTTGGTTAGACCCAGTTTGACCATGGAGGACCATGGGACATGAGATGTTAGACCTTATGATGATATGGATAGATGATATATGGTCTATGTATACACACAGGATGATTCTATGCAGCAGCTACAGGGTTATGATGATGATGCTTGGTGTACAGCAGTGTTTGGTCATTTACATATTATTATTATTGGCCCTGTTCCGGTATATTGGATATATATTTTGATCATGCAGAGACTCATATGGTGTATGAGTACACATTTTGGATAGATTTGGACCTTCTGAGTCCAATGGGACAGTTTGTTTTCAGTTCCGGGCACTTACAGTGATGATTGAGCCTCAGTAGGCTGTCCCAGTGCAGTTTTGGTCTATCGGAGGCCCTGTCGGAGCAGATGTGATTTTTACCCGGTTGACCTAGGGCGCTAATGATGGAGGGGGTGGTCCAACCACTTGTTTTTACCATATTACCCCCCTCCCGGACACACTGGTGCCCTCACCTTGACAGCGCAGGCACTCCAGGAGGCTGTTTGGGGCAGTTTCACGCTTCCCGAGGCATTTCAGGATTGGTAGAAATGGCTATTGAGGAAATCAATTTGGGCTACTGAGGCAATGTTATGGCATGGGATGATCAGTGATGATAGATCAGGGTCCTCCACACCTTCTCCAGCAGTTTCAGCTTCATCGGGGCCCGCATCCATCACTTATGGCACTTTCTGTGGATTTCTGAGGTCTTTTTGAGGCCTACGATTTGACTATGGTGGCACGATTTGGTACATTGATGATTATTTATCGATTATTGTGCTATGGGGATTGACCAAGGAGGGATAAAATTACCCCTTGGACCCACCATAAGCCTCTTATTATATTTTGACATCATGATTTGGTGGGATTCCCCTCTTCTAGGGCGATTTTGTCCACTCACATAATATTTTATTTGTGATCCATGTATTTTATTGTTGAGCTCATCTCAACCATTGATTAGACATTTGTATCTTTTAATCTTAGCCACTCATTCAAAAAGTGGTTAGGGTTTTGGTGCCTCTCCTTCCTATTTAAAGGAGAGAGCTTCTCATTGTAAGGGGTCTTTGTCTCTTGGATTATTGGTATAGAAAAATATTCTTGTGGAAATTCTTGTGGTCTCCTTTGCATCTGGTGTTCTTAGATGGTGATTGGAAAGTCAATTGCAACCTAGCATTTGGAAATTGTGGTAAGATCTATCTTTTTTTGGAAATCATTGTTTATCTACAGGAGGGCGACTTCAACAAGGGCGATTTTGCAAGGCTTCTTCAAATCGACTTTCTTGGCATTCGCTTGTATCAGGGGGTTATCATTAGCTTCATTGTGATCTATGCTATCTTTCTGTTACTTCTCTTGTAGCATTAGTCTTATCTCTTGATGCATCAAATCTGATATTGTTGACGTTTGTTGTGCAGGAGAGAGGGCGCATTGGCTTCTTGGATCAAATCGACTTGCATAGAGTACTACCACAAAGCTTCTCAAATTGATCGGGTTTGCATAGATCATCATCATCAAGGCATCTACAAGGTTACCCAGGTAAGATCCACAGGTTTGTTTCTCTTTCCTTTATCCAATCCATTGACATAGCTCATAAATTGTTAAAACCCTAAATATCTTAAAACCCCCATTTCACATTTTCTCAGATCTACTTAGATCTAGTGGGTTGTTGGGCATAATATTGAAAACCCACCTCTATAGCATCCACGACATCCCGGATCTATAGTTTGGTGAGGATTGGCTTCCGTTTGATCCCCTTCCCAAGCCAACTTAGCTTCTCCCAAGCAAGGCGCACTTCCTGGTGGTTGTGAGTTGACCTAGATCTAGGTGATGGGTGTTTGAGATCCCGCTTGATCCATTATCTAGACATCAAATAACATACACCCAAGTTGTTACTTTTCTGAAATTCACCTTGTGGGCCCTATTCCACATTTTAAGGGATTTATTCCCCATTTTGGACCACTTGGAACACTCAAACTCAGATCTACTAAGATCTAGCCGTTGGATTGCCACGAAATTATAGATCCATATCCCTACTTGACTAACCTACCCGGATCTAAAGTTTGGATGCCATCCGACTTGTCTTGATCCACCTAACCCTACTTTTAAGCCTCCTTGGGCAAAGTCGCACCACCTTGGAGAAGTGAGTTGACTCACTTCCAAGAACTGGGTACTTGAGATTTTTGGAGATTTGGAACCGAAATAATTCAAAACCTAGGTCTAGTGTGTCACTTTGTCAGATCTTGCCTTGGGGATAGCATTCCTTGTTTTAGGGGATTGTGGTCCACTTGGCTTAAACCTAGATCTAGACCTACTTATCCATCAAGACCTTAATTACCCACTTGTCTCAAGTATTAGGAGTCCTTAACCACAAGTCAACCCTACTTTGACTCCATTATCCCAATTCCCAAGGCACTGGTTTATCTCCAAGTTAATTCAACTTTCCTAGATTGTTGGATTGACTTGTGGTTTGACTTTTGCATGGTGAACTAAACCCTTGAAGCTATCATGTATCATGGTCAAGCTTGTCACTTGTACTAGTTAGCCCCAATTCAACCCCTAAACTACCCTGCATTGGACACGGTTCCCAAGGCAGTGGATCTTCCAACATTGAACTAGTACACTCATCCTAGATCTCACTTCAAACATTGCAAGTCACTCTCACATCAACTATGAACCAAAGCTATACCTATTAAACCCCTCACTTGGCTTGTGACTTCATCTTTAGGTCTAGGATAAACCATACACCTAGAAATACCCTGATTTGGTGTCTTGGTTTTGATCTCTACTGTCGGGAGTAGATCGGGTCTCCCCCTTTGTTGTCTGGGCTAGATAACATAAAGCGAAGGTTGCCTCGACTGGCGTGACAACCATATATTGGAGGTCGAGGTGATCGTGGTTGCACCTTTTGAGTTGCCCTTCCCTATTGCCATCCATGACTGGATCCATCCATAGGGGTAACTACAGTTTAGGTGACAACAACACCCAGGGAGGTGTTTGATTCCTTGACCAAGCTATTTGAAGGGAAGAACATAAATCAGAAGATGACTTTACGGAACCAATTGAAGAATGTCAACGTACAAAATGCAGAGACCATGCAATCCTACTTCACAAGGGTCTCTCAGATAAAAGAACAACTTGAAGTTGTGGGAGAAGATATAGAGAATGGTGAAATTGTGATGACCACCTTGAATGGTCTCCCTAGGTCATGGGATTCCTTCATTCAAGGAATTTGTGCTAGGAGGAAGCTCATCTCATTCAGTAGGTTGTGGGAGGAATGCTCACAAGAAGAAGCTCGACTTGTGGCTCGAGAAGAGAAGATGGGTAATGAAGACCAAGCTCTCACAGCACACTCCAAAAGGCATGATGACAAAAGGGTGCACCACCACAGTAAGAAAGAAAAGCACCACCACCAGAATCAGAGGGGTAACTTTAAACCCCGAAGAGATATGTCCACCATTCGATGCTATACGTGTGATGAGAGGGGACACTACTCCAGGGATTGTCCCAGAAATAATAAAGGTGGCTCTCACAAGAAGAAGAGCAACAAAAGAAGGCATCATGCTCACACTGCAGAGGATGATGAACCTACCAGGAAGAGAGCCAGAGAAGAAAGTGAAGATTCTTCAAGCGACGAAGAGTATGTTTTGATATCTGACCTCACAGGAACTATTACACATGGAAGCAATGATTGGCTTATAGATAGTGGGGCTTCCAAACATATGACAGGATTCAAGGAATCCTTTATGAACCTATCTGAACATGAGTCACCCCACAAAGTGAAACTTGGGGATGAATACCAATATCCTATAAAAGGAAGTGGTGAAGCCTCCTATAAGCTAGACTCTGGGAAGTCTATGAAGATGAAGGATGTCTTGTTTGTACCAGGACTAAAGAAGAACCTTCTCTCCATATTTGCATTGGATGCAAAAGGTATGAGGGTTGCATTTGTAGATGGCCAAGTTCTTATGTGGCCTAAAGGAAAGACCATAGATGATGCAGTTGTGATTGGAGAGCAAGAGGGAGGCTTGTACAAGTTGAAGGGGCAACCTGGACAAGCATTAATGAATAAATCAAGAAAGGCACAGGACCTCATACTCAGACGATGAAGAAGAACACTCTGTTGGAGACTCCAATAGTTCCTGCAAAGAAGCAAAGATTGAGAGGGAGTCCACCCAACAAACAAACAAAGATAAGTATTTGAATTATCATTTCTTGTATGTCTGATTATTTAAATAATATCGTTCATACTTATGTTCCTAGATTTAGGCCGTGTATTATGCATATTAGGATATCTGCATTAATGAACAGTATACTACTAATATGCATGTGATGGGTAAGTGGCCTATGGCACTGTACAACATTCCACTGCTACTTATCTAGTATGAAACCTCTTTGCTGACATGTTGGGAGTAGTGCACACTCTTAACAATGTTCTGGTAGAGATGGAAGGCATCTAGAAAGTTACAGAATATGGATGAATGTTGTATTGAAGCATTGGCTAAGATAATTGCATGACTGTATGACTTATGTTTTTATGCGTAAGAATTTGTTCTGAAAACTATGAGATGTTTCTAATCATGCAATTGAACTTGACTTGTAGGAAAGATCGTATACCATCACCTACAAGAGAGACTTGTTTCGAAGAACAAGCAACGAAGACTCAGCATACAACAAATCCAGAAAGCTACTTGTTGAAGACATTGAAAAACCAGAAGCACCCAGGAATCAAGATACAACAATGAATGAAGTAAATCCAGAAGAAGACCGTGAGATAGAAGATCCACAGGAACCTATAGATCCACCACGTGAGAGGAATTCTCACAAGAGGAAACCAGCATGGGTACGAGAAGCAATTCAAGATGCAGAAAGATATGGTGCTCCAGAAGGAATGCATAGAGAAAGCAAGAGGCCGAGACCATTCTCCAGTTATGTAGCCTTGCTATGTGACATCATTGACAAAGAGCCTTCCAACTATGAGGAAGCAGCTGAGAAGAATGAATGGAAGGATGCCATGATCGAGGAGTACCAATCGATCGTGAAGAATGATGTCTGGGGTGTGGTCCCGAGACCAGGAGGGAAGTCTATAGTGACTTCCAAGTGGATCTACAATATCAAGCATGCTGCAGATGGCAGCATAGAGAAATACAAGGCAAGATTTGTAGTACGTGGCTTCTCCCAGAAAGAAGGAATAGACTATGAGGAGACATTTGCACCTGTAGCCAGATATACTTCCATTAGATCAGTACTTGCTCTGGCTGCAGTGATGAAGTGGAAGATACACCAAATGGATGTCAAGACAGCGTTCTTGAATGGTGTAGTGGAAGAGGAAGTATATGTGGAGCAGCCACTCGGGTTTGAGACACGTGACAGGGAGACTCATGTGTGCAAACTGAAGAAAGCCTTGTATGGATTGAAACAAGCACCCAGGACGTGGTACGGCAAGATAGACAACTTCCTGACTAGTTTGGGATTTACCAAGAGTAAAGCGGATTCCAACCTTTACTACAAGGTTGAGGAAGGCAATCCAGTGATACTCCTACTGTATGTAGATGCCCTGTTTGTGACAGGTGAGGATGGGTTGACTGCTAACACGAAGAGGAAGCTTGTTGCCGAGTTCGAGATGAAGGACTTGGGTATGATGCACTATTTTCTAGGCATGGAGGTGTGGCAGAGTGCGGATGGAATCTTCCTTGGACAAGGGAAGTATGCAGTCGATATCCTGAAGCGGTTCAGGATGATGGACTGCAAGGCCATGGCCACACCTATGGCATCGAACCTGAAGCTATTGAGTGATGCTTCATCAGAGTCGGTTGATGCCATGATGTATCGTCAGATGATTGGGTCCTTGATGTACCTGATGAATACGAAACCAGATATTTGCTTTGCTGTGAACACATTGAGCCAATTCCTGACGGATCCGAGACATGTTCACCTGATTGCTGCAAAGCATATTCTGAAGTACCTAAGGGGCACGGTTGACTATGGACTCAAGTATGATGCGAATCAAAAGATTAAACTGGAGGGTTATGTTGATTTGGATTGGGCAGGCAGTGCCATTGATAGGAAGAGCACTTCGGGGTACTGCTTCAGTATGGGATCAGGTGTGATCTCTTGGTTTAGCAGGAAGCAGTCCTGCGTGGCACTGAGTACATCTGAAGCAGAGTATGTCGCAGCTTGTTCAGCTAGTTGTGAGGCAGTAGGGCTGAGGAAGCTATTGTCTGATTTATTTGATCTCCAGTTGGATGCTACTTGTATGTATTGCGACAACCAGAGTTGTGTGAAGTTGTCAAAGAACCCAGTGTTCCATGACAAGTCGAAGCACATTGAGATCAAGTTCCACTATATCAGGGATATGGTGCAGAGAGGAGCAGTGAAGCTCCAGTATGTTGCGACGAACGAGCAAATAGCCGATGAATTGACCAAGCCGCTGGCCAGAGTGAAGTTTGAATACTTCATAGAGAAGCTTGGTGTACTTCAGATCGAGGTTCCTTCCAAGGGGAAGTGATGAGTTCGGAAGACGCAAATGCACACGGGCCATTCTCACATAGTGGTAGGAAAGTCCTCCTATGGTGTAGATGTAAGGGCCGGGCCATTCTCACATAGTGGTAGGAAAGTCCTCCTATGGTGTAGATGTAAGGGTTGGGCCATTCTCACATGGTGGTAGGAAAGTCCTCCCATGGTGCAGATGTAAGGGCTGGGTGTGGCTTTTCCAACATGGTCAGAGGTTAGTCCTTCCATGGTCGTTGATGTAATTGTCGAGGCTTTTCCGGCATGGTCAGAGGAAATTCCTTCCATGGTCGTTGATGTAATTGTCGAGCTTTTCCGACATGGTCAGAGGAATGTCCTTCCATGGTCGTTGATGTAATTGCTGAAGCTTTTTCGACATGGTCAGAGGTTAGTACTTCCATGGTCGTTGATGTAATTGCTGAGCCTTTCCCGGATGGTGATAGGAGAGTCCTTCCATGCCGGTGAGTGTAAGTGTTGTGTTGTGTGCATCTAGGTTGTGCTCCGTTGACAACGAGATGATCTGAAGATGATGAGGTGACCGTAGAGTACACAGGTTTTGCAGAGGCATATAATCAGTCCTGGGATGCTCCTTCAAGTTTTACAGTGGCATATAATCAATCCTGGGAGATCTTGCAGGTTTTGCAGAGGCAGTGTAGTCAGTCCTGAGATGTACCTACTTGATGGCTTGCTTAAAGAGATGATGAAGACCTACATGGAGGCTAGGCCTACATCCAGCATGAAAAAGGGTTGGCTCTGTAGAACTTCCTATGACAAGTAGATTGGAGATTGATGAAGACCTACATGGAGGCTAGGCCTACATCCAGCATGAAAAAGGGTTGGCTCTGTAGAACTTCCTATGACGAGTAGATTGGAGATTGATGATCGAGATAGCAGCAGCAGTGACGATGATGATCCAACTTTAATGATGATCCAGCTTTGATGATGATCCAATGATGAAGACTTGTGCCGATGAACTGTGTCAAGAGAATACCTTCCTAGTTAAGAGGGAGTGTTGATGTATTTGTAACTTTGAAATGTATTTCACTTGTATATTTTATATTGTCTTTATACTTCCGACGGAGAGGTTTCATTCCTCCGATCGGGAAGGTTATCATTGTACTAGAGTGGGTTATTAGACTCCCCTAGTGGGGTCGGCCCAGAGTTAGGGTTTAATGGGTTATTAGACTTTCCTAGGAGAAGTCGGCCCAGTTAGGGGAAAAAGGCAAGTGAAGTAAAGTATAAATAGAGACTGTGACTCTCTCATTTGTTCATCCACTCACTCACTCACTCATTTGCATAAGTGAGAGAGAGACAAGTTCGCACAAGTGGAGGAGGAGGAGTTGCTAGAGTCTATCTTATTGTTTTGGGGTTTTGTACTATTGCTCATTCTATCTCTGAGGAAGTTGGAGGGTTTTCTCCTTTATGGTTTCCCCGGTGAAATGTTTTGTGTCTATTGTCTCTTGTGATAACAGGTAGCTTAGGGTAAGTAGGAAAATGAATAAGCTCCCTTGAGTAGTAGTTAGTAATTTTCTTCGGCATTGAGTCTGGCATTTTGATTACTCGAGTGCATTTTTATTTTTTTGTTCCTACAAAACAATAAAAAGAAAAAAAGTTTATTTTTAGTAAATAGAATAGCATTTTTAATTTTTAGTATTTGTCGTTTATGCATTTTTATTTATGCTTGTACTTTTTATGATAGGACTAATATTGGATCTGCAGAGATTGGTAGAGCGTTGGCTTGACGCAGGTAATAGGTACATATTGGAAGATGATGCAAATGCTCGAGTGCATGTTTGAGAATATGATTAGCAGAGTGTTGCAGACTAGAGATTTCTAAGATTCTCAAGTGCTCTTTTCAGCGGAGAACTTGTCCCAACTAGAGCCAGATGTTCTCACATACATTATAGCTAGGCTACCATGATGCAGACCTGATTTTTTTAGTCCATTGAGCCAGTTTTGTGGTTGAGACGAGCCTAGTTTTCAATAGTGGTGTATATTTCCGAGCCAGCAGCAGCAGTATGCCCCCTTGTCATGATTGACCCTGCATGACCCCATTGAGATGATTCTAGTGTAGTCATGGTTCATTCAATGTAGAGCAGTTAGCCAGTGATATCCTTTTACCATGGTCAGTTGGAGATGTTCCAGAGGCAGGTATATGGTTGAGCAAAGGTATACATTTATATTGAAATAGATGTTTCAGTTGCTCTATAGTTTATTTTAGTTACTGTGACTATGCATGTTTACTGACAGTGGCATCCTGAGCTTCATGGTTTGAAACCTGTGTCGGGAGTGGTTAGACAGTGCCTAGTGTATGGTCATTACATATGCTTGCTAGTATCTCTTGCCTTATGTGGATTTAGCCTTACCTTTGCTTTGATGGCAACACCTCTCACTTTCTCCATTCATCTGTCTCTTCCATTTATTGGTTTGATCCCAACTTGCATTTTGACTAGTGAGATCGAGGACTCCCTCGACTTAGTCCTCTTTGTTGGGTAGACTCCATGTGTACCTTGTGTCTCAGCTCTAGAGTGTGTGGCCTATGTCACCAGGGTGTTATCCTGTAGTCCTCGAAAGCAAGTACTCCTACTAAAAAGGATCGGAACGCATAAATGCTATATCTAAATGGATGCAAAATTCAACTGCAAACAGTGTTGCTAAACACTAGAGCAAATAAAATGTCTTCCGTAGCTAGTTAGTGGCCAAGGGACGAGCACTCATCCTATGTATGATGTAAGGTCATTTGCCCCTAAAGGGCAATAGGGTGGCAACTCCATTGCACCTACAGACGGTGGCGGGCAATGGTGGTAAGACCGAGTCATTGTCTGAGGCCCACAAGGCTATTCAGGGCACCTGCTCTTGGAGGCTAGCTAGTGAAAGATGATCAAATGTTAAATGTCAAATGTGCAAGGCTGACAGTAAATTAAATGCAAAAGGTTGCTTGTCTAGAGTCTATTGGAAGCATTCCAAGCACTCTACCCATCTATGAGGCACTGCCATTCCCTAGTGTCTTTTATCTGGCATATGTCTAAGTGGTTCCCCTTTTTTCCCTCATGTCTGAGAGATTATAGTGTCGAAGTTACAAGTCCTTCCCCATTATCCTAGCCATGCTTTTCCACCTCACCCATCCTAGCAGTTTGTCTAAGTCTGTGAGTGAGTATATGTAGGGAGCTTCATGAAATACTTAATGGTTTCTCACACAAGTGTATTTTATTGATTATATGGCCACTGTTATGTATTTCATGTTTTAGTCTGGTTACTAACATAAACTTCTGAGCATTATTCATCTAACATTCATACAGGATCATCCGGATTATTGTTCTGCCTTCAATTTGAGTGCTTTGACTTGGTCAAACGCATTTTGACTTGGAAAAACGCAGTTTGACTTGGTCAACACGTTTCCCAAGGCAGTGACTGCAGTGTTCAAGATTGCTTACTTATCCTCCAGACATATCCAATACACCATTTCCATGCTCCTTCTTCAGTTTGAGGATATTCTGTAGCAGTTACAGTGATTATTATTATTTTTATGGCCATTTTTATTGTACTGATATGGTGTTGAGCTTCAGATGCATGTTTTGATGGACATATGGACTATGTGTAGTCACTATTAGTGGATTTCACGTCTCTGATTCACTTGGTGCACTCAGATGGTGATTTTCGGCAAAGGAAGTAGACCTAATGATGATTTTATTCTCCAACATGATGTATCGATAGTTTTTTATTCAAAAAAAATTACCATGGCTTCACTAGGAAAATCGATTTGGCTAATGTGGGTAAGGAA
Organism: Larix kaempferi; assembly: GCA_027924585.1. Taxonomy (NCBI): domain Eukaryota; kingdom Viridiplantae; phylum Streptophyta; class Pinopsida; order Pinales; family Pinaceae; genus Larix; species Larix kaempferi. The sequence goes on from BSBM01000660.1 coordinate 24,953,008, forward strand.
ATGGCTGGGGATGGTTGATGATGATGAGATATGGCTCTTGATGCATGTTACATGGATTTGCTTCGTTTAGGACGATCTCCACACGATGTTATCCTTGTCCTAAAGAGGACGCCTTCTCCCATGGGACGCACTTCATAGTTGATCATTTGTGTATATCATATCATTATGTTATATCTTTGTAAAAGGTTGGGTCCTAGGGCGATTTATGCCCCTAGTGACCCCCTTGTGATGTTAGCCCATGTTATATCATGTTGTTATGTTGCATTGGCCCCTCCTAGGACGTCATTGGGAAAAAGTGCACCTCCCTCTTTGACTTGATCATTGATCCATGTAATATAAAAATAAAAAGATCTCCACCGTTCATGATCTCTATTGTATCTTTTAATCTCAACCACTCATTTTAAAAGTGGTTAGGGTTTTGGTCTCTCTCGAATCTATTTAAGAGAGAGGATCCGCTCATTGTAAAGGACTTTTGGCTCTAAATTTTTGGAATAAAGAAAATATTTTGTGGTCCAACACTTGTGTTTTTGTGGATGAATGTGAGATTTAGTGACTGAATACTAGTTTTCTCTTGCATTGAAAGATATTTGTGGTAGCTCTCGTATCTTTTGGATCCATATTTGTGATTGCAATAGATAGGTCAATTTAAAGAGGGGCACACTTGTAGAGGGGACTCACCTTGCTTCTCTCTCGCGGATCTTGGTTCAAACAGGGAGTAGATTTGTCTTATGACCATTTGCTTTCTCATTATTTGTCTCTTGTTCTTTATCATCCATCTTTTCTTGCATTATTGATTGATTTTTCCTCAGTTGTGCAGGATAGGAGGGACGCACTTGGCTCCTTGGGCGTTTTACTTGGACGTGGGCACTCAAAATATTCACTTAATCTTGTTGGGGCTAGTCTTCACCATGCGGCAAGCATCTACAAACACCAAGTAAGTGATCGCAAACTTTTATCGTTCATTTTATTTATGTATCCATTAGTCTTAGCTTACATCTACTTCAAAACCCTAACTCCAAAACTTATAAAAATTCTCTCGGTCACATAGCTTAAATTTTTGGCAAATCCTTTCTAGGTATTTCTTCTTAACCTTGACACAAAGAGGGTTCTCAAGGGCATCATCCTTGGAGGACTCCATCACACCTGTCCGGAAGGCAATGATCTTTAACTCATTCGTCCTCCTTGGTTTTGCTAATCTTTCGATTGTTGTATGATTTGGATACTGCTTGAATGCCTTGATATTGTCATATCTATCCTCAAGCATCTTCATTAAGGTGTTAGAAACCCCTAACCATTCTCAAATCTACTACTTTGGTCACCTAATCAAGTTTTTCCTTCAATCGCCCCAGGGTAGAAGAATTGATCATTTGGTCTAGCACCTAGATCCTAGATCTTTCATTAAATTCTTAAGTCACTTAATTAAGCACATTGGCTTGATAATTTATTAATCATAAGCCTCTCAACTCAAACATAACCCCTATAGTGGCTTCATCCCTTAGATCTAGGGTTTCATTAATCTATCACCTTACGTACTATATCTATCTTGTTTAATCTGGTGATTTGGTCTAGATCTATCCCTTTGTGTTAGATCAAGGTCTCCCCCTTTTCTCCCTTGGGCTTTGGTGCCATAAAGTGAAGAGTGTCTCAATTGGCGTGACAACCGATCCATCCATGGATCGAGACCCTCTTAGGTCACCTCTTTGGATGCCTAGTTCCTAAATAGGATCATCCGATAGGGGCAACTACAAGTTTTGTGATAAGAGATCCAAACACCAATGTCACCGAAGGATACTTTCCTCTACAAAAGCTTGTACTTGGTGTGTTTATGCCATCAAAAGACGCAGCGGTTGCCTCACTTAATTCTTTTTTTTTACCGACAAAGAAATAGATCGTTAAAGGAACACATAGGAAACTTAAGTTGTTAACGCAGTCGGAGATGGAGGTCACCTTTCAGACCCCCACAGATCAAGATCCTACTTTGAGGGCCTCTACCAATGTCTCAAGTGCGATGGACACAATGTTTAATGTGCAAAAGCTAAGCAAGGAGCTAGCTCAAGCACAACAAAAAATAAGCTTGCTTAAGAACAAAGTGTTGGAAGAACATGAAGGGGATTGGGTGGACACGTATATGACATATTTGGAGTCACAAGGATCCAGATTCAGCTTACATCAGTAGAGTGTTGGATGCAGTAGCGCATACAGGATACGAGTTGGCACAAGAGGTCACGGTTGTATGCAGTAGTATACAAAAGGGTACACAGACACACGATGGTGTACAATAGAGCTTAGGAGTGTTTCCTCCAGGGAGACCTCTTGACCGAGTCATTGAGCATACCATTGACTTGAAGTTACCCAGGATCGAGGAGTTGTCCGAGTTTGTGCAGCTTATGATTCCTTGGGTCACTAGGGGCAGTTGTGTTAGCTCCTGGAAGATCAGCGCTAGGGGTGGAGGATATGTCACATCTTACAAGTTAGTGTGGGACCCTAGTGATTTGACCATGGACAGGTAGATTCGAGATAGCTCTTACAAGCATTGCAGCTTGGGACTTCAAGGAGAGGAGGATGCAGATGGGACATGACGATCAGATAGTTATGACCAGAGTGGCACAGCGTCGACATGATGGTCTTTGTTTGAGATTTGCTTGGGATCCAGGGATTTCAATAGCTGACATTGAGGTGAGAGCCTATGGCGATACCTTGTTGGATCACGTATCGAGTAGAGGATGCTTTACCTCTTCTCGGTTGGTTTGGGATCCTAGTATCATTTTCAATTTCAGACCAGTTCCTTCGAAGGAGCGACGAGTTGTGGAGTCATTGCTTGAGTACAAGCAATCTTGGGAAGGGAGGACTGTAATGTCCCTTTCCAGGTGATCATTCTAGGGAGTTATTGGATGGCACTTAGGCCTAAAAGTTTTATAATATTAAGGTGTCATTTATTAAAAAGGGGATATTTCAATGGATGGTATCGGATGACCCATCGTATTAGGTGTTCCATGGACATGTTGATTTGGATATTGCATCCATTATGTACATGTTGATTTGGATATTGATTTCTTATCATTGTTTGGGGGTTGTCCAAAGTTTTCGTTTGGGGTTGGCAAACTCCATTCATCCATTGTGGTTTAGTTTCAGTGGTGAGACAAATCCACCCTAGCTAGACAGGGAGGAGGATCCATTCAGGGTCTTCACTTGAGCCTCATCTTTTGGTTTGGCATTATTTTGGGGAAGTGACCAGTTAGTAGTAGAAGAGCCGTGGCATATTCCCGGTGTTTGATTAGCTTATTGTGTATTTTCAGCTGCCATAGCAGCCATTAGAGCTTGTAATATCAATTCTTTCATAATAATAAAAATGTTCATGTTGTCTCTCATTTCTTGTATCCTTGCAAAATATTTGATGGAATGTCTTCATTAGAATGAATGCATAGATGTTTGCAAGTTATTTGCTAAAAAACACTCAATTTTGGCCTATAATCCTACCGGGCACATTACAGATAACATGAGGCCACAAGGACAGAGAGCTACCGAGCTAGATGCAGAAAAGAACAGCCGACACTCAACACTCAGGAACAGGTCTTAGTACCCACACAAGACATTAATCTAATGACATCATGCAATTCATCTTTCAAGAAAGGAGTGTCCACTCTTACTAGTGAAGCCACCAAACATGAAGCTACTCTAGAGTCTTTGAAGCCACAGCAGTTGAACATTATTTCAAATGATTTTGAACTATTTCATATGATTTTGAACTTTGGGACACTTTTGTAAAGTCAAAAGGGGCCCCACACCTTTGAAAATGATGTTATGTTTTGTATTTTAAAAGGTCACTTTATGAGAATCGAATAGCCTCAAGGAATGTGAAGAGGCGTAACTGCCTGAGAGAAGCTGAAAGGTCCCTACAGCAGTTATCTTTATGTAAAGTCTATAAAACCGAGAATAAAAAGCAAAGAAAGGGGCTTTTCGCTTGAAAATTTTGCTAGAATTATCTCATGTTTGGTGAATGAGGATAAGCCACGGGTTGGCCAATTTTGAACGAGAATACTATGATCATGCTATGAATTGCAATGGACTTGTTATCACACAACTTGTAGTTGCCCCTAGAGGTATCCCATCCGGGACGGTAGAGGAGTCAGGCAACTAAAGAGGTGACCCAAGAGATGCCACGGTTCCCAATGCAATGTGGGAGTCACGTCAACCGAGGCACTCTTCACTTTAGGTCAAGGTGTAACTAGGCCAAGGGGGAGACCCTATACCCCAATCACAGTTGATTGGACCTAAGCAAGGTTTCTAAGGGTAGCTAAGTAATGAGTTACGGAAACCAATGCAAGGCTAAGTGGACCTAAGGGTTAAGGTATGGTTGAGGGAGGTGCAAGAGATTGTTAATGTTTCAACCTATGTATGGTTTAGGCCACATGATGGGGTATGATGATAAGGTATAGTACCAAGTGTTTACACAAGTGGGTCTAGTTTTCTTGGGAAGTGTGAAATGATTCTAGGTAGGCCCACAAGGTGAAGTTAGGTGTAATGTTGGCACTAGAGGTTATGTAGAGACTAGATCTATGGATTTAAGTTGATTCTAGGAGTACCCACATACTAGATCTAGGGTTTGACACAATTCCCAAGGAGTGGGACTTGCTTAGTGGAGGACTAGTGCCTTGTTTGATGGGCTAATGGGGTCAAAAAGTATGTCAAAGTGTAGATCGGGGCACCTAGAAGCCAAGTCAAGTGGGTTAAGTGAGATCTAATGGTTGGATTTTGCTAGATCTAGGTTTTCAAGTAATTACCCTAAGTGGACCACAATCCCTTGAAACAAGGAATGCAATCCCCAAAGCGGATCTTGACAAAAAGACAGTGTAGACCTAGGTTTCAAGGCATGGGCATTCCAAATCCACTAATAACTCAAACACCCACTTCCTAGAAGTGGACCAACTCAAAAAATCAAGGGGGTGCGATTTGCTCAAGGATGGTCCAAAAGTGAGTTTTGGTGGACCAAATCAAGTCCAATGGCCACCAAAATGTAGATCCGGGATGCTAGTATCCCGATCTATGCATGTTCAAAGTTTCAAGTGAATCCAAGGGCTAGATCTTAGTAGATCTAAGTTTTAAGATGCCAAGAAGATCAAAAAGGGGGTTTTAACCCCTTAAAACGTGGAGAGATGTCCACAAGGTAGTTTTCACCAAAGTAAAGATATGGGTATAGGTTATCAAGTGTCTAGATTTCAAATCAAGTGGGATCTCACCTACCCATATACTAGATCTAACCCAACAAGCTTCTCTTAGGAAAATCGATTTAGGTTCAAGAAGGCTTTTTGCATTGAAAAGTGTGTCAATTTTTAGCCAATCACCACCAAACTATAGATCCAACTAGGGGTGGATCCTATAGAGGTGGGTTTTTAAAATCTTTTCAATTGCAAGGCTAGATCTAAGTACATGGGTAGGTGAGATCCCACTTGATTTGAAATCTAGACACTTGATAACCTATACCCATATCTTTACTTTGGTGAAAACTACCTTGTGGACATCTCTCCATGTTTTAAGGGGTTAAAACCCCCTTTTGATCTTCTTGGCATCTTAAAACTTAGATCTACTAAGATCTAGCTCTTGGATTCACTTGAAACTTTGAACATGCATAGATCGGGGTACTAGCATCCCGGATCTACATTTTGGTGGCCATTGGACTTGATTTGGTCCACCAAAACCCACTTTTGGGCCCTCCTTGAGCAAATCGCACCCCCTTGAAAATTTGAGTTGGTCCACTTCTAGGAGGTGGGTGTTTGAGTTTTTCGTGGATTTGGAATGCCCATGCCTTGAAACCTAGGTCTACACTGCCCTTTTGTCAAGATCCACCTTGGGGATTGCATTCCTTGTTTCAAGGGATTGTGGTCCACTTAAGGTCATCACTTAAAAACCTAGATCTAGTAAGATCCAACCATTGGATCTCATCCAATCCACTTGACTTGGCTTCTAGGTGTCCCGATCTACATTTTGACATACTTATTGACCCCATTAGCCCATTTAACAAGGCACTAGTCCATCACCAAGCAAGTCGCACTCCTTGGGATTCGTGTCAAACCCTAGATCTAGTACATGGGTATCGTTATAATCAACTTAAACTCGTAGATCTAGCCTATATCTAACCTATAGTACCTACCTCACACCTAACTTCACCTTGTGGGCCTACCTAGAATCACTTCACACTTCCCAAGAAAACTAGACCCACTTGTGTAAACACTTGGTACTATACCTTATCATCATACCCCATCATGTGGCCTAAACCATACATAGGTTGAAACATTAATAATCTCTTACATCTCCCTCAACCACACCTTAACCCTTAGGTCCCCTTAGCCTTGCATTGGTTTCCGTAACTCACTACTTACCTACCCTTAGAAACCTTTGTTTGGGTCCAATCAACTGTGATTGGGGTATAGGGTCTCCCCCTTGGTCTAGTTGCACCTTGACCTAAAGCGAAGAGTGCCTCGGTTGACGTGACTCCCACCTGCATTGGGAACCGTGGCATCTCTTGGGTCACCTCTTTAGTTGCCTAGCTCCTCTACCGTCCCGGATGGGATACTTCTAGGGGCAACTACAAGTTGTGTGATAACATTTTTGGCGCCGTTGTCGGGGAGGTAGAGGCCTACCTTGGTTCAACATACCTTTGTGTCTTTTTCTCTCCCTGCACTTTAAACGACATACATCTTGGTAGAAGAGTTTTAAAATCTACCTGGCGACTCCACATAAGCGACTCCACTGGTGATCGATCCTATCATTATCTAGAACCCATGGGGTGCATCATTTGGTATTTAGGTTCTTGTTTATAAAAATAAAAATAAAATAAATATAAAAAAACAAATTTTTGCCATCCATGGCTGCTTCTGAGCGGCCTAGGACTTTCGGTCGTTTGAAAGTTTTTGACTTCTCAAAAATTGTTGGGTATCCTCATCACATCCCTCATCAAGCCCGTGAAAGGTTGTCTAAATTTGATGGAAGTCATGAAGTATCTGCTAAAAGACACCTTGAACTTTTTAGGGAAATTATTAAAGATTTATCCATAACCCATGAGGATGTGTGTATGAAACTATTGGCTTCGTCCTTCAAAGAAAGAGCTGAGATCTGGTTCTTAAATTTGAAGTCCAATAGCATTTTCGGTTATGACATGTTTGAGCAAAGCTTCTTAGAAAGATGGGGAAGTGAATCCGATGATATATATTTTTCAAATCAAAACCTTCCCCTTTTTGATCCTATTGTTGAATCTGTTAATAATCAAACATCAAGTGAATTGTCAACATCCAAAGATGACCATTCCTGCTCAATTTCTTTTAAAGATAAGTCTTCCACTTTTGAATCGATTGAAAGTCAAACCCATAATCATTGTATAAATCATTATTTTTCAAGCCCTAGTCCTGATCTTGAGGAAATTTCTGAGGATGAGCCTTTAGTCAACAAGTCTATTGAAGTTCCTCCTTCGGAGAAACTCACTAATCATTCTATCATTAACAATCCTTTAATTTCTCATCATCCTTTTGAAGAAGAAGAAAGTGGGTACATTGACCAAGATCCATTAGTGGTGGTTTCACATGATCATTGTGCAAATAATCAAGATGCTTTAAATGAACTTGCTGATTTTATCCCTGACAATTTAAATAAAAATGATCATTTATCCTCAAATGAATTTAATGATGAATCAATAGAAGGTCAAGATGAGGATGAATTAGTGAATCACACTAGATGCTCTAATCTTTTTTCCACTTCTTATAATGAGTCTTTAAAATTTTCCAGCCTTAGTCAAAACAACTTCATCCATTTATTAGAATTGAAATCTTGTCCTCGGTTTGTAAATATAAGACTTGATCAAAAGTTTATCATTCCCAGAATAAATAATTTTGCTTTAAAAGGCCTTTCCTTTTGTCAAATTCCAAGGCCAAATTTTTCTATCCATCTGGGAGAAATTGCTTCCACCCTCCCTACCCATCTTTTCCAATCTTTTTGGGGTTGGTGGCCTAGTCAATCTTTTGCTTTTGAAATTTTCAACAGAAAGTATAAGCATGATTACATGTTTGGAGAAAAAGCACTTCATTTCCCTTTTCAGTCACTTTTGAACCATAATGCTTGTTGTCAAGTTATTAATCATTCTTGGTGGCTAGAAAAGGTGTTTAAAGATCAATTCCATCTTTTCTCCATTTTTGAGCATCAAGTGGGTCTAGTTTTGATTTTCCGTCTTTCAATCATTGATTTGTCCCCACTTGGTTTTTATTTGATCATCAGTCCCAAGGAGAATCAAATTCATTATGTAAGAGAAGCAAATGAAGAAGTTAATTTGTGTGAAAATGAACCGAATCACATGCCTTATGACTTCCCTCCATCCATCTTTGAGTTCAACTTGCATAAATTTTATGATCCTGTCAATTCTTGGATAGAGGATGTTTGCATCAATCATTTTTATTGGCATGATCTCATTTTGCCCCACTCAAATTTTTCTTCAATTTCTGAACAAGCTAAGAAGATTGGGCTCTCAAATTCAATAGTCTTTAATCCAATCTTGACTTGCTTTTTCAACAAAAATCTAAGAATAATCATTAACTTATTTGATGAATGGTTACACTGGATTTATGATTTTACCTAACATTTGTGCTAATTGGTTAGAGTAGGGTAGGTAGGTCTTGAATAAGCTCACTTGAGCAGTAGGATTTGTGTGATTTTTCTTTTTCTGTGTGCCGAGTATTGTCCCTTTTTCTTTTTCTGCCTGAGTTGAGTCTTGCTCCTTCCTAAGCTTGTCTCTTCTCCTGCATGCATTTAAGAAATTGTAGTTAGCATTTCTATTGTTGGCTGCCTGTGCAAGTTGAGATTGCCTGATTAAAGAAGTTACTCTTTTCCTCCTGCACAGTAAATAAAAATTATAAATGAATAATATACACCATGTTAGTTTATATTTATATTTTGACGCATTTCAGTTTATGCTTTAGATTAGATTTCAGTTTTGTTTTATTTTTGTCCCATACATGCTCCATGATGGTATTCTAGTGTTTGTGAGAGCAGGAACAGGTGCAAGATAAAAGCTGAAAGCAAGGATGGTGCAGTGCTGGATTGAAGATTGATGCAGAGCAGTTCGAGACCAGAGATTCTGAGGTTCTCAAGCGCTCTCTCCCTTAGAACACTTGTCCCAGCTGGAGCCAGATGTTATCACACCATAGTAGCAGGGCTACTATTCTTGTACAACAGATATCTGCACATTCCAGAGCTTACATTATTCCAGAGCATGGCTATATATTTTGGATCACTCATGATTAGAGCAGTACATTATTCAGATTTGTATATGACCTTGTGTCAAGGCTGAGCCTTGAGAGTTCAGATTTGATGACTGATGTGACCACTTATCCTATTACAGTTTCAGTTCAGTGCCTAGAGATGTACTACAGCAGTGTTTCAGATGACATTTGATGATTATTATTATGATGATGTTGTATGATCTATGGATATGTTCTCACTGACTGTGGATTATTATCTTGTTGATTTAGTCATGATCATAGCATGTGCTTGGTATATTATTCCTGAGGCAAACTATTTAAAATGAGCTGTAAATCATAAAATGGACAATTACTTGCACTTTTTAGGTCATTTAACAAAACTTACTGGTTTTTCACCTTACATAGACATGGTCTTTCCCCGACACCAGTTGTCTGCTAGTGTAGGGTCCATATTCACTTGTCTCCATCCATACATGACCTTCCTGTTTGACTTTAAACCCTGACTTGTCTCATTTGAATTTCTGATACTGAGGACTTCCCCATTTTTCTACCTCTGTGTTTGGACCGCATCCCCGTTTATTCAGTGTCTCGGCTCTGAGTTGGTGACAGAACTTGCCTTTGGTGAGTTGGATTGTAGGCCTAAATCATTCTGGTCGGTTGTCCCAATGTTTGGCATTGGCTCGAACTCCCCCTAGTCACTTGAGATGTTGTTGGCTAAAACTGAAAGCTCATGTTCTACCTATGGAAACTTAATAAATTCGCCCATGGAAACAAAAAAGGGCAAGAGCGATGAAAAGCTAAAAATACTCCTCGAAGAGTATAAAAGAAAGGTCCAAAAAGCAATGGTTCTTAAAAGCTATATCTAAACAATTGTTGACCTTGTATAAATATATGAAAAACATGCCTTGGATTCAAGCTGCAACTAGTTGTGCTTCTCAGCACATCTGAAATCCGAAGGGTTATGTAGGCCAAAAAGGCCATGGAATAAAATTGAATGATCCTGATGAACCTGGATCAACTTGATGTAGACATGATGCCTAAGTTGAATAAGCACTCTCTAAACAACTTATCCATTTGTGAGGCACAACCATCCCCCGTGTTCTTTTGTCCAGCACAGAGTTTGTAGCTTCCCCCTTCTCCCAGTTCAAAGTATTTTTGAGTTAAGTTAGACAAGTCAAACCCTTGGCCCAACCTAGCTCCTAGCCTTCATCCTTCACTAGCAGTTTGACCATGTCCAATGGGTAAGTTTGTCATTTGAACTATTGTGCAAGTAATTTTATATAACAACGGAATATGTTAACTTGATTAATGCCACTGAATGGAATTTATACTTTGAGCTTAGCTGTGAGAATGATTAGAGAAGCATTGTCTTAGTCTACTGATGTGATTTATCCTTGATTATATATTCTTGGGATCCGGGATGATGTGGACCATGTATGGATGATTATTGATGATGATTTATGGGCCCACATGTTTGATGATGATATCATATGATGGACATATGATGCAGATGATGTTTGATCCAGTTCAGCAGGTTTATTACTACTTCAGATCAGCAGATTATACATTGTCCATATATGGTGGACCCTACAGCAGGCCCATTAGGGCAACCCAGGGTGTATGAGTACTCATTCCTAGTGGATTTGGGTCTTCTGGATCCATTGAGACACTTATCTTTCAGTTCCGGGCATTTCTGACAGTGATTGATGCAGTTTTACATTTGTTGACCAGATTGGGGTCTGATTTCCCAGCCTGAGCAGCAGGGGCCCCGAGAGGCCGGTTCACCTAGGGCGCTGATGATGGAGGGGGTGGTCCAGCCACTTGTTATTACCATTTACCCCCCCTTCCAGAGAGCCTGGTGGGCTCAGATGGACAGCGCTAGCACCCTAGGAGGCAGTTTTGGCACTTTCACAGTTCCCGAGGCAGTTAAAAAATGGGATAAAGTGGTCACTGAGGAAATCGATTTGGGAAATTGAGGCAAGGTTTTGGCATTTGGTTTTCACAGAGGTCTTCCAGGGAGGCATCACTATCTTCCAGTCAGTTTTCACCATGTGGGTATGCCCGGATTGATCACAGGAGGACATTTACTGCTTGACTCTCATGGATTCTGAGGACAGTTTTGGTCATTTTTATTATATTGGACTTATTTTATTATTTTATTGTGCCTTGGGGATGAGCTAGTAAGGATTAATACCTCCTAGCCCCACCATGAGCTTATTTTATCATGTCCTAGTCATCATGAGATGGATTATTGTACTTTTTACCCCTCTAGTGGGATGACATCACCCTCCATTGTACCATTTAGTGAGGGCGCTATTGTTATGTTGAGTGATCCATGTGATATATTGTTATGGGTCATCTTAGCCATTGATTGTATGATGAGATCTTTTAATCTCAACCACTCATTTGATGTAGTATTATGGAGTGGTATAGGGTTTTGGTCTTTATTATCCTATATGAGGAGACCCCCCATTGTAAAGCTCACCTTTGGAGCTCTGGAATATTGGAATAGAAGATTTTTTGTGGAGCACATCTCTCTTGCATTGTGGATTCTCTTGCATATTGAATATACAGTATCTCTTCTATGTATGTATCTCTTCTATGTATCATTGTGGATTTTGGTGCTTTTACTAATCTTTTGACAGGAAAGTCGAATTGGAGAGAGGAGGGCGACTTCATGAGGGTTATTGTTGGAGGGATCCACATATTCTCTCTTGGGTTGATCTTGTGACAGGGAGTATCATTATTGTATCTTCGTGACATAGTTGATGCTTTCTATTACATCTTTCTACCATTTTCATAATCATCTTGCTTGACTTGTTTCTTTGATCTTGTCTTGTAGGAGGAGGACGATTTGGCTATCTTGGAGAAGGACGTTTTGGTTGGAGCACTTGGATCTCACTCTTGAATATACACATAGGAGAATGCTATCAACTTGCAAGGTGGCCACAAACAATTGAGGTAAGATCTACAAGGTATGTGCCTCTTTCATCCATTCTATCTTCATTGGTCATAAAACCCTAATTAAATCAAAACCCCACTTTTGGTATTTCTTAGATCTACTTAGATCTAGCCTTGCAATTGAAAAGATATTAAAAACCCACCTCTATAGGATCCACCCCTAGTTGGATCTATAGTTTGGTGGTGATTGGCTAAAAATTGACACACTTTTCAATGCAAAAAGCCCTCTTGAACCTAAATCGATTTTCCTAAGAGAAGCTTGTTGGGTTAGATCTAGCACATGGGTAGGTGAGATCCCACTTGATTTGAAATCTAGACACTTGATAACCTATACCCATATCTTTACTTTGGTGAAAACTACCTTGTGGACATCTCTCCATGTTTTAAGGGGTTAAAACCCCCTTTTGATCTTCTTGGCATCTTAAAACTTAGATCTACTAAGATCTAGCCCTTGGATTCACTTGAAACTTTGAACATGCATAGATCGGGGTACTAGCATCCCGGATCTACATTTTGGTGGCCATTGGACTTGATTTGGTCCACCAAAACCCACTTTTGGGCCCTCCTTGAGCAAATCGCACCCCCTTGAAAATTTGAGTTGGTCCACTTCTAGGAGGTGGGTGTTTGAGTTTTTCGTGGATTTGGAATGCCCATGCCTTGAAACCTAGGTCTACACTGTCCTTTTGTCAAGATCCGCCTTGGGGATTGCATTCCTTGTTTCAAGGGATTGTGGTCCACTTAAGGTCATCACTTAAAAACCTAGATCTAGTAAGATCCAACCATTGGATCTCATCCAATCCACTTGACTTGGCTTCTAGGTGTCCCGATCTACATTTTGACATACTTATTGACCCCATTAGCCCATTTAACAAGGCACTAGTCCATCACCAAGCAAGTCGCACTCCTTGGGATTCGTGTCAAACCCTAGATCTAGTACATGGGTATCGTTATAATCAACTTAAACTCGTAGATCTAGCCTATATCTAACCTATAGTACCTACCTCACACCTAACTTCACCTTGTGGGCCTACCTAGAATCACTTCACACTTCCCAAGAAAACTAGACCCACTTGTGTAAACACTTGGTACTATACCTTATCATCATACCCCATCATGTGGCCTAAACCATACATAGGTTGAAACATTAATAATCTCTTACATCTCCCTCAACCATACCTTAACCCTTAGGTCCCCTTAGCCTTGCATTGGTTTCCGTAACTCACTACTTACCTACCCTTAGAAACCTTTGTTTGGGTCCAATCAACTGTGATTGGGGTATAGGGTCTCCCCCTTGGTCTAGTTGCACCTTGACCTAAAGCGAAGAGTGCCTCGGTTGACGTGACTCCCACCTGCATTGGGAACCGTGGCATCTCTTGGGTCACCTCTTTAGTTGCCTAGCTCCTCTACCGTCCCGGATGGGATACTTCTAGGGGCAACTACAAGTTGTGTGATAACAGGACTTTTTCATGTTGTTTATCAGTGACAGATGTGGAGTAAGACTCTAGATTGCTGTTATGACTATTCTATGCAGTTTCTTTTTTTGCTTTGTATCTTCATTCTTGTCCATAATTTGCTTTCCTATGAACTGTAAAACCTGAATGGTGTAGAGGAAAAATCATATTTTGAATCTGTGCTTTAATTTTGTTATTTATTTCATGTATTTCTAGAACAGCTAACTGAACTTGAAAATGTGTGAAATAAATGTTGTTTTACTGCTCACCCTTTTAGAACTCCTAGCTAGGATAGGGTAGAATAGCATAGTTTTAGTTTTCAGCATTTTGCATTTAGAATAGGGCATACTCTGCATTTCATTCCTCTTTAAAAATTAAAACAGCACACCAGGATGCAACTGGTAAAACCCTGCCATTAACAGGTGTCGGGCCAGAATCCAGACAGGTTCCCTAAATCAAACGGTTTAAGTTCTAATTGGGACTTTTCACAGGGGGCAATCCTATTGTTGACACCGGATGATTCTGCGCGTCAACAGAGATGTTAAGAGGTGAAATATTGTCCACTATTACTGCTGTTTGATTTATATTTCATAACAGCCCTAAGGCTGAAAATTCACAGGGTTAAGATCTGGGAAACCTCTTGAAAAGAGGTGAAATTTTCTTAGTTGCATAAACTTCCCTAGTTCTGGAAAATTTCTACAGTACTTTAGCTAACTTGCATCATTTGTATCAGATCCAATGGTACCAAACCCTATTGATAAAAAACCATATTCATAAATGATGTAGAGAGACAAACTAGGATCCAAGAGATAGCAAAAGTGTGTTCATTAACCATTCCTATCTAGTGAAGCCCTTGCTTTAATTGCTAGTAAAAGCAATGAACTTCCAAGAAAAGTCTGTGCACGTTCTCAATTGAAAGGCAAATACTTCCTTTACTTTCAACCTTCAAGTACATGGCATCCAACCTCAAAGACAAGCACGATGCAATTTCACTACAATGAAATAAGTATACTTCCTTCAATCACACTGGAACACAAAAGAACGTATTTCAATGTTTTATGTATCTTACAAAATCATCAAAGTGGGAGAAACTTAGACTTCAAGTTTTAACAGATGCAAGCTAGAAGCAATAAATAGCTCTGTATCTGATTAGTTCAGTTCATTGAGTAATGAGAACTGCCACAACCACTTTGGATAGAACAAATGAGACCTTAAAAGGGACGTATAACAACACACCTCCAGGTGAAATATAGATTGCATTGATGACCTTTCCATCCCCATGATTGTTAATGAAAATGAGGCATCTCCTTCATCCAAACTTTCTAGTGTATGCCCATAAACAGGGCTCTTTTTGTCAATAACATGCCGTACCATAAGTCCATATCGAAGGTATGAAACCTGCCATGAACAAGAAACATCATTAGCAAATTAAAAGCTTTCTGAAATTTAGAGTATAGTCTTGACTCTTGTGTGTGATTGCACTCAGTGCAGACTCAAAACTACATAAAAGATATAAAAAGAGTTATGATAAATTTTAATTCCAAAAGGCAGTCCATAATTGAGTAAATAGAATTTTTATGTCCAATACTATCTCAACCGTAATTGCCACTTAGAAAAGTGTGATCTCTGACTATCCATATAAGCAGTTCTAGAGTACTGAACTGTTGCATTGCAGGAATGCAAAAATATCATAAAATTAGCTGGATGAGAAACCAATCTTTAATAGTTCCAATAAACATTAAATTGAAGACAAATTGTTTTTAATTGGCGTGACATGTTGATTTGGATATTGATTTCTTATCACCGTCTGGGGGTTGTCCAGAGTTTTCGTTTGGGGTTGGCAAACTCCATCCATCCATTGTGGTTTAGTTTCGGTGGTGAGACAAATCCACCCTAGCTAGACAGGGAGGAGGATCCATTCAAGGTCTTCACTTGAGCTTCATCTTTTGGTATGGCATCATTTTGGGAAAGTGACCAGTTAATAGTAGAAGAGCCGTGGCATATTCCCAGTGTTTGATTAGCTTCCTTATGCAAGCATTAGAGTAAATAACACACACACACAATCCATCCTCAAGGGCTGTACATTTTGTTTTACTTTTTTTCATTTTGCAAGCAATAAAATTTGATTAGTTTAGTTAAGAAACTTCACGGATAATTAATTCTTAAAACTAATCAAGGCTCAAGTTCCCTTATGCTCTTGACCATTGCGGCTTAGTCCGAAAAGTTGGCCAATCAGAAAGGAATTTGAGTGACTAGCTTAATAGAGAAATCCAACATAAACTTGATCACTAAAAATCGGGAGGTCGCGTGAAACTAACTATAGAGTCAGGGTGCTACTTTAAGCAGGTTATGCCTCGCCTCGTTGGACCCTTGGTATAGTTATCATTGCGCTCAATTCGAAGGAGTGAGTTAGAGTTGGGCCAAATAAAGAATCAACCCACTCCCATAATCACTCACTAATAAGTTTAAAACTTACAACAATACATCAGCAACATTCCCAACACAGCAGCAATTTACACATCTCGGCACTGGTCTACTACACAATTTTTATGGTTTAAATCAATCTACCAATATGTCATGAATGCAATTTTAAATACAATGTTGTTGTTTTAATTGATATGTAGATGCTTTTGTTTCAGTAATTTTTCATCCATCTTTAACTCCTAGAATCCTGCTTTTTCTCTTTTGTAGTGTAAAAGGCTTAGTTTATTTTTATAGGGACCACCCCCCTTGGCTTCGCTAGGAGTAGCCTAGACGGAGGAGTCGAGTAATCAGGTGACAGCACTTGACTTTCACTTGCCCCCAAGGACACACCGAGCGGCTTGAAGGTTTTCGGCCACGTTTCCCCCCCAAGTGTGTATTAGGCGTCAACAAGTTCAAAGGTGACTGATCGACTCAAGATGTAGGGCAAGGGAAAACTATGTGATCTTCACCAATAGGGAAAACAATAGGGAAGTGTCCCATAAATGGGTGTTGTGTAATGAGGTACTACTCCTTTAACATTGGCAATCAGACTTTCCCCCTTTTTACTTTTTGTTTTGCTATCTCCTTCTGGGACTTGTCTTCTTTGATTTCTTGGGCTCTTTTATTCTTATACTTTTTTATTTTTGGAGACTTTGGCCTTTATTATCTTTGGAGGCTCATGGCAAGTAAGACTTGCTTCTTTCTTCTTCGAATTGCTTGAATTTTGCAATTTGACTTGGTCTTCTTTTTCTTTTTGATTTCAAATACAAAGAGTCTTGGACTGGGAGCTTTCTTCATATGCCCTTTTCGAGGCATTGAAGGGGAAGAACCTTTCATGTTTCAGGTCTAGGGAGAAGCATTGCTCCATGGCAACTCTCTTTGCTTGATAAGCAGTTAACGATAAGGATTTACAAGGAAGCTTCCTAAACCGTCACAAGATTATTGCAACACAAACATGCTCGAGACACAAAGGATAACTAGGAGGCTGTAATATCCCAAACTGATATTTTTCTTTTTTTGTGTTGTCTAGTAGGCTGATATCTCAAACAAGTATGAAGGTGTGTATTGATCTCTGCATGCATGCATTTGCATGCAGATCTATAACTTAGATAATACTGAAATGCTATAAAGTAGGAGGAATTCATGCATGTACATACCAGTATGTAGATCTGCTGATGTCGATGAGGATGATCCCTGCATGCAGAAATTATGTCGGATGAATAGGGAGATGAGCTAAATCATCCTCCAAGATATAAGTGCGCCCTCCCCCAAGCTATAATTGCTCCTCAATAAATAATACTTGACTAATCAAGCCCTAGATAAGGTACAATAGGGTTATAGTGCCCCTCTGGTGATGATAGAAGCTGCATGCAGAAGAAGTGATTGCTCAACAGCCCAAAACGTGAATATCCTTCCAAGGAGATTCGCCCCAAGCATGCAAGACGTCCTTTAATCAGGAAGAATGATGATAACTAGCTGAATGGCCCTTCTTCCAGGGGAAGAGTAATACCGCTGCTCTAAAAAGAATGAGAGCTACATGCAGAGAAACTGAACCCTGGATGTTGTAATGAGAATAGGAAACTATCTAGACAATGCGCCCATGCAAGGGAGAGCAAGCCCACAATCTAACATAAAAGAGAACTATGCAGAATCTGAATGATAGTAATACCTGATGATGAACAATGTTGAATCTGAATGATCCAACCTGATGATGAACTAGGGCAGATAGATTTCACTACCGAAATACACCAGTTAGCTGAGCATGCACTCAACCCCAACTTAGCTCGCTGAGCTCTCCAATTCGAATCCTCAAATCAATAATCATATAAGTGTACTTCTCCATTCGCTTTACCTCTCTTTTATAACTCTCAACTGCAAATAACCTAACTTTTGACCTAATTAGGTCACTTTACCTTCTAATTCGCAGTTGACTTGCATGCAGGTGCCTGGATACTCATTCAGGTGCATGCATCATGAAATAATGCTCAGATTTCATGCATGTAGGTAGCCTTTGGCTCTGGTGGCCCATGTCTACCTACTGATGATATAATATCAATGCCCTAGATCTTCTTATATGGCATCAATCCTCAGCTGATTCCCTGACTGTCAGTGCCCGCTCGAACCTATGGGAATCATATAGGTTAGCGGGATGGTCCTCAATGCTTAAGCAGAAGAGGACATTACAGTCCTCCCCGCTCAAATTTGCTTGTCCTCAAGCAACTGTAAGGTTGGGTGCTGTAATACCTGCTCTCCCTCCCAAGTGGCCTCCTCTATAGGCAGATCTCTCCACTGAACCAAGTAGTCTCTGATGATCTTGTTCCTCAATTTACGTTCTCGCACCTCTAAGATGCGCTCGGGAATCAGAATAAATTACCTCTCATCATCCAGGGGGGCCAACTCGGAAGATGTAACAATTTGCTGACCGACTGCCTTCTTGAGGTGGAGAAATGAAATGCGTTGTGAATCTTGCTCTCTGGGGTAGTTCTAGCTCATATGCTACCTCTCCGACCTTCTGGATTATCTTGTATGGACCATAGAAGCGAGGTTTGAATTTTTCCGCTCCTTTCTTTTTCAGAGATGATTGTCGGTAAGGTTGGAGGCATTAATAAATGAAGTCTCCTACCTCAAAACCGCGCTCAACCGTGTGCATGTCCGCATATATCTTCTGTTGATTCTGAGGAGTTTGTATGTTCTCCCTGAGTATCTTGAGAATATCTTGACCCTCCTGAATCCACTCTTTGGCCTTGGGGGCACTGCTATCGCCGAATATTCGGTCTGCGAAAGTGGAAGCATCATACCCATATAGAGCTCGAAAAGGGGTCATCCCAATGGTCATATGGTGGGTGGTGTTGTAACAATGTTCACCCAAGTGTAGCCATTTGATCCATGTCCTCTGCTGACCCGCTACGTAATTTCTCAAGTATCCCTCAATCCACTTGTTGACAATCTCCATCTGCCCGTCACTTTGTGGATGATAACTTGTGCTCATGGCCAAAAGCTAACCGGAAAAGCTCTTGCCAAAAGGCTCCCACGAATTTGTTGTCCCTGTCACTCACAATGGTCTTGGGTAACCCGTGGAGTCTAAATACCTCTCTGAAAAATAGTTCTGCTACCTGTGCTGCTGAATAATCTAAAGGAATGGCAAAGAAGTGAGCGAACTTGGTCAATCTGTCCACCACTACGTACAAGCAGTCTCTGCCCTGAACCTTGGGCAGCCCAGTAATGAAGTCCATGGAGATGCTCTCCCACTTCTGCTCGAGAATAGGTAATGGTTGTAGTAAACCAGTTGGGTGGGTGTGCTCTATTTTGTTCTGTTGGCACAAGCTGCACTCTCTCACATGTTGTATCACATCATTCTTGAGGCCCTTCCATCAGAACCTCTCTCTAATCTGTCTGTAGGTCTCGAGAAACCCCTGATGCTCTGTAAAATCTTCTTCTTGAGGGAAGACTCTGGAACTAAGAAGATTATGTTCTTGTAGTATATGATGTCATCAATTACCCGGTACCTGTCATCCTGAATCTGTCCATCCAATAGCTCACAAACAAACTTATCTTTGGAGTACTCAACCAAAAGATGAGATCTCCAATCTAATGAGATGCTCATAAGGGATAAAGTAGCTGGTTGTCTAGAAAGTGCATCAGCCACTACATTGTTCTTTCCCTTTACGTACTCAATCTCAAAGTCATAGGCCTGAATTTTGCTCACCCATTTTTGTTGCCTCTCGAACTCTTTCTGCTCTAGGAAGTATTTCAAGCTGTTATGATCTGTCTTAACTTTGAATCTGCCACCCACTAAGTACTGCCCGAACTTGGTTAGCGCATGGAGAATGGCTAACATCTCTTTGTCATATATTGAATAGTGGCGCTCATAGTCTTTGAGCTTCCTGCTCTCAAATGCAATGGGGTGGTTGTTCTGCATCAATACTGCCCCAATTCCCTCTCCTGAAGCATCACATTCTAACACAAAGGGTTGAGAAAAGTCTGGTAGAGCTAATATTGGGCATGAACTCATTACCTTTTTCATTTTCTCAAATGTCTATCGTGCTGTCTCCAACCAACTGAATGCCCCCTTCTTGGTAAGATCTATGAGGGGTGCGGTCATCTGTGAGAATCCACTGACATACCTCTTGTAGCAGGTGCAAAGGCCCAAAAAGCCCTTCAGTTCTGTCACATTTTTAGGTGTAGGCCAATCCAATATGGCCTGAATTTTCTCTAGGTGCACCTGGACCCCGTTGGCCCCTATCACATGCCCTAAATATAACATCTCCTGCATGCCGAACTCACACTTGGACATTTTGGCATATAGTGACTGCTCCTATGAAATGCCAAGTACCTCGTCTAGATGTCTCAAATGTTCTTCCCAAGTTCTACTGTATGTCAATATGTCGTCACAGAATACCAGAAGATGCTTGCATAACTGAGCCTTGAAGATATTGTTCATGCATGACTGGAAAGTAGCTGGTGCATTAGTGAGCCCAAATGGCATCACTAGAAACTCATAATGTCCGTAGTGGCAACGGAAAGCGGTCTTTGGAACATCCTGTTCCCTAACCCGAATCTGATGGTAACTTGAGCGAAGGTCAATCTTGGAAAAGTACTTTGCCCCTGTAGTTCATCCATCAACTCATCGATCCTGGGGATTAGATACCTGTTCTTTATGGTCTTCTTGTTGAGCGCTCTGTAATCGATGCACATGCGTAAGGTTCCATCCTTTTTCTTCACTAGCACTACTGAAGATGCAAATGGACTAGAGCTAGGTTTAATGTACCCTAGTTTGAGCAGTTCTTTAATTGTGTTCTCTATCTCATCTTTGTACCTCTTGGGATGTCTGTAAGGAGTGGTGATAACTTCTTGAGTCCCCTCCTCTAACTCAATAATATGCTCAAATCCCCAATCTGGAGGTCGACCTGCTAGAAGGTCTCCAAATACTGCTTTGTGCTTCTGCAGTAAAGCCTCTATATCTGCTGGATGTTGTGTGGCTTTATCTGGTGGTTTCTTGAAGGTAACCATGCACTCTGCAGCCCACTCAATATCTCCCTGTCGGAGTATTGCCTCCATCCTGTGTGATGTCACTGCTGTGAGAGGGTATGTATTCATCCCTCTCAATACTACCTTCTCTCCCTCTGCCCCTGTGAACTCCATCTCCATGGTCTGGTAGTTCGTGGAATACTTCCCTATGGAATATAGCCACTGAACTCCTAATACCACATTCATGTCAGGTACATCTACCACATAGAATGTCTCTATCACTATATAATTCCCAAGTGTTACTTTTAATTTAGGAATCCTCTAACTACACTCCATGGTGTGACCTGCTGCAGCTACTGAAAATCCATCAAAACTCTCAGTCTGGATGCCTTTCCTTTTAACCCATGCAGCATCAATAAAATTGTGGGATGCCCCACCATCTATCAGCACTCCCACTCTATGGCCCTATACGGTATCTCTGATCCGGAGAGTGTGGAATATAGGGACCCCTGTCATGGTAGCAATGGTACCTCCTGAGGGTTGTCCCTCATCAACTGTCTCTGGTGTCTCTCCCTGCTCCTGATCCTGATAATCCTCATCCTCCCCACTGTCGGAATAGGCCTCTATGTAGTAGGCCTTTCCCTTTCCTGAACATCTGTGACCTGGTTCCCATGGTTCTTTACAGGTGAAACATAACTTTTTGCTTCTAAGGTCCTGGCGGACATCATTATCCATCCTTTCTTTCTTCGGCCACTCTTTCTGGAATGGTTTCCTTTCTTTATCTTTAATAGGAAAATTAGTTCTGGGGGGGAACCTATTCTTGGGTACTGCATCATGCAAATCTCTAGTACGACTGATGGCATCGGCTAGGGTGGTGGGTCTATAGGACTTGACCCATCCACGTAAGGGCTGAGTGAGAGCCTCAGTAAATAGCATAATCAATCTACTCTCTAAAATATCTGTCACCATGACTGCCACCCTCTGGAACTCTGAAATGAATGTATCTGCACTACCTGTCTGCTTGAGCTGTGCCAGCTCTCTAAAATGCACCTCAGGGTCCTTCCTATCAAATCGCTCAATGAGCCTCTGTGTAAAATCAGAGTATGAGGTGATGGTGTTGTGACCCAATGTCACCAACCTGTGGTACCACCACTCATGGGCCTCTCCATCCAAATGCAATGTAGCCAATTTAATGGTATATGTCTCAATCATGGGGTTGAGCTGGAAGTATGTATCCAACTTCTGTACCCAATTCCGGGCTGGGCCACCCCGGGTACCCTCAAAGGTAGGGATAGTCAATTTCCCTACTGTGCGTTGTACCTCATAGTTCTGGGTGAAAGGCCTATTGTAAGCTCTGGGTTTGTTCTTACTTTTAAAGTGGCAGAAGTCAGTGAAGGTCATGGCTGACTGGAAGTCATCTCCTAATGCTCAGTATTCTCTCAAATAGGCACTCATGGATTCTTTTGGTTCTACTTGTGCTAGAGGCACTGCAGCTGGGCTATCTAAGAAGTGAGCCATGGTAGGTCGGGACGGCTTGTGGTATATATGGGGATGGCTCTGCATGTTGGTATGTAAGTGTTTCCCACTACTACTAGTGGATACTCTATCACTATTGGGAAACAAGGGGTTGTGTGGGGTGGGCCCATTTTTCTCTGGCATTTGTCTGAAGGTACTCATCATCTCTTTCTGTCCAATAGTGAGATCTTTTATAGCTGCGATGAGACTATTGAAAGTTGTTTTATCATCCTCGGCCATTGTTTCTTTCCCCTTTCCAAACTGATACTCTCTATCCCCCAGTTCTATATCCTCTAACTCTTTTTCTCCTCTATCACTGTTTCTAAACCTTTGTCTCCAGTAAGTAATGTTGTATGGGTCTTCTGAATTCATTTACATGCCCACAGCTGGCAAGGAACATGCTCTGATACCACTGTAATATCCCAAACTGATATTTTTCTTTTTTTGTGTTGTCTAGTAGGTTGATATCTCAAACAAGTATGAAGGTGTGTACTGATCTCTGCATGTATCCATTTGCATGCAGGTCTATAACCCAGATAATACTGAAATACTATAAAGTAGGAGGAATTAATGCATGTACATACCAGTATGTAGATTTGCTGATGTCGATGAGGATGATCCCCGCATGCAGAAATTATGCCGGATGAATAAGGAGATAAGCTAAATCGTCCTCCAAGATAAAAGTGCGCCCTCCCCCAAGCTATAATTGCTCCTCAATAAATAATACTTGACTGATGAATCCCCAGATAAGATACAATAGGGTTATAGTGCCCCTCTGGTGATGATAGAAGCTGCATGCAGAAGAAGTGATGGCTCAACAGCCCAAAACGTGAATATCCTTCCAAGGAGATTCGCCCCAAGCATGCAAGACGTCCTTCAATCAGGAAGAATGATGATAACTTGTTGAAGACTCAAGCTAAATGGCCCTTCCTCCAGGGGAAGGGTAATACCGCTGCTCTAAAGAGAATGAGAGTTGCATGCAGAGAAACTGAACCCTGGATGTTGCAATGCGAATAGGAGACTATCTGGACAATGCGCCCATGCAAGGGAGAGCAAGCCCACAGTATAACATAAAGGAGAACTCCGCAAAATCTGAATGATAGTAATACCTGATGATGAACAATGTTGAATATGGATGATCCAACCTGATGATGAACTACCTGATGATGAACTAGGACAGATAGATTTGCTGCCGAAATACACCAGTTAGCTGAGCATGCACTCAACCCCAACTTAGCTCGTTGAGCTCTCCAATTCGAATCCTCAAATCAATAATCATATAAGTGTACTTCTCCATTCACGTTACCTCTCTTTTATAACTCTCAACTGCAAATAACCTAACTTTTGACCTAATTAGGTCACTTTACCTTCTAATTCATAGTTGACTTGCATGCAGGTGCCTGGAGACTCAATCAGGTGCATGCATCATGAAATAATGCTCAGATGTCATGCATGCAGGTGGCCTTTGGCTCTGGTGGCCCCTGTCTACCTACTGATTATATAATATCAATGCCCTAGATCTTCTTATATGGCATCAATCCTCAGTTGATTCCCTGACTGTCAGTGCCCACTCGAACCTATGGGAATCATATAGGTTAGCGGGATGGTCCTCAATGCTTAAGCAGAAGAGGACATTACAGAGGCCTTCATGGTGAAGAGGTCATAGAGGGGAGATCAAGAGTTAATCTATCGGTCTTTAACCAAAGGGTGCAAATCAAAGTAAGGAGTGATAATGGATGAGGTGGAGATGGACAACAATGGTCTTAGATAAGGGGCCAAAAGTACTTGCAAAGACCTGTTGTCACATCCATATAGCCGGGCTGCCATGATTGCAGATCAGTTTCCAGTATATTTTTGAGCCAGTCCTTTGCACATTTTGGTTCAGATCAGTCGGTTTTGAGCAGCATATTGGTGATCACTCTCATGTATTCAATGGATCCAGAGCTTGTACATTTTACAATCTCATGCTAGGACTGAGCCCCATGATACTAGGTTGGTGACAGAGTTAACCCATTAGAGAAAATTTGGATGAAAAAGGGGCCTTTCAACCCTAATTCAAATTCCATGTCATCATGCATTAGCCAATCAAAATTCTTTAAATTCAAAAAGGGAGCACCTCTTAAACAATTTTTTATTATATTATTTGGGGATAAGTGGACTTCTTTAATAATATAATTTCTCTACCCACTGCCCAAGCTACCCGAAATTATCTTGGATATTGATAATGAAATTAACATGCTAACTGATTTTAGGTAATAGGTGATCCATAGATAATATATAATAGTAATAATAATTAACATTATAACTAATATATAATAACATTATTGGGTCAAATAACCTTTATTATTATCATAACTAATATATAACATCTAATAGTAACTAAGATCATAACTAATATACCCATCAATATAATAGTAATAGTAATTAATATTATAACTGATATATAAAAATATTATATTATCATTAATATTTTATAATAACCATCAAAGGTTAGGTCCAATAACTTTTAACTAATATCATAACATACCCATCAATCTTTTAGGTAATATTTGACCATAGTAATAGTAATTAATATTATAACTAATATATAATAAGATTATATTATAATTAATATTTTATAATAACTGTCAAAAGTTAGGTCCAATAACTTTCAACCAATATCATAACTAATATACTCATCCATCTTTTAGATAATACGTGACCAATATATAATAGTAATAGTAATTAATATTACAACTAATATATAATAATATTATATTATAATTAATATTTTATAATAACCGTCAAAAGTTGGGTCCAATAACTTTTAATTAATATCATAACTAATATACCCATCCATCTTTTGGATAATACATGACCAATATATAATAGTAATAGTAATTAATATTACAACTAATATATAATAATAATATATTATAATTAATATTTTATAATAACCGTCAAAAGTTAGGCCCAATAACTTTTAACTAATAGCATAACTAACATACCCATCAATCTTTTAGGTAATATTTGACAATAGTAATAGTAATTAATATTATAACTAATATATAATAATATTATATTATAATTAATATTTTATACTAACAGTGAAAAGTTAGGTCCAATAAGTTTCAACTAATATCATAACTAATATACCCATCCATCTTTTAGATAATACGTGATCAATGTATAATAGTAATAGTAATTAATATTACAACTAATATATAATGATAATATGTTATAATTAATATTTTATAATAACCGTCAAAAGTTGAGTCTAATAATTTTTAACTAATATACCCAACCATCTTTTAGATAATACATTACCAATATATAATAGTAATAGTAATTAATATTACAACTAATATATAATAATATCATATTATAATTAATATTTTATAATAACCGTCAAATAATTAATATTATAATAACTAATATCATATCTAATATACCCATCCATATTTTAAGTAATACATGACCCAGTAACTTTTAAGTTGGCATTTTTATTGCGTATTTAATTTTCTTTCCTTATTTTGGGTGAAAACACTACATTGAACTGCGTCCTCATAAATTTATTTTAATATAAAATATATATCTAAGGTAGCTTTGATAAAAGTGAAATAACCCTGGTAGCTTTGATAAAAGCGAAATATTATAAAAAAATTGCCTACGTGGCTTTTTTAACCATTTTCCTTAGGAGGCCCATTTTTCATCCAAATTTCCTCTAATGCATGCTTCTATCATCCAAAGCAGATTGATGATAGTTCCCATGATATGTTCAGATGAATTCAGGTTGTTCAGATCAGGGACTCTGGTATATGATCCAACAAGTATATGATTGGTGCATTTGGATTGTTGATGTGCTTTTTCCTTTATCTAGGTAGTTTATGACTGGTATATGATGATTGTTTACTGGCTATATTTTATATTATGCTTACTTGTCGTTTAGAGTAGAAGTGGTTAATTATTACGAGTAGGAAATTCTTGTGTCTAATCATTGGTCATGCCATTACCTTATAAGTACAGACTCAGTCATTCCTTCTTTCTAAGGCTTTTGCTATCCATGGCATCATCAATCACTTCCCCCATCCATCCGTTATCTTCCAGTTTTGATTTTATCCCGACTTACACCTTAACTAGTGATCTTGAGGACTTCCCCCACCTAAACCTCTGTGTTGGATAGATTCCTTGTTCACATTGTGTCTCGGCTCTGGAGTGTGTGATTCTAGTCATAGTGATTGTTCTCCTCTTGTTCTCGAAAGCAAGTATTCCTATCAACAGTGTTGCTAAACACTAAGCATCGGAACTTAAATGATATATCTAAAGGAATGCTAAGTCAGCAAAAAACAGTGTTGCTAAACACTACCATACATATCTATATTAGCTACTCAGTGGCCAAAGAACGAGCACTCATCCTTGTTTGATGTAAGGTCGTTTGTCCCCACGGGGCAACAGGGTGGTCACTCCATCGCACCCATGGACGGTGGCGGGCAATGGAGGTCATACCGAGTCATATCTGAAGCCCAGAAGGCTTTCAGAGCACCTGCTTTTGGAGGCTGGCTAGTGAAAATCTATAAAGTGAATTACATGTTAAATCTCATGTGAGAAAAGATGACAAATAAATAAATTTGCTAAAAGGTTGCTTGTCTAGAGTCTATTGGAAGCATTCTCATCACTCTACCCATTTGTGAGACACTGCCATCCCCTATGTTACTTTCTATCCAGCATATGTGTAGGTGGTCTCCCTAGTTCCCTTATACGATAGATTGCAGTGTTGGGGTTGTCAAGTCTTCCCCCTTAAGCCTAGCCTTGTTTCTCCGTCTTCACCCATGGTTAGCAAATTGGCCCAATCTGTAAATGAGTATACACTTGAGGTTCCTGTTTATAGTAGTTGGTTACTTTGATCTGGACTTATTATTATTATTATATTTGCATGTTTATGCCAGTTAAACATCATTCTATGCTTTAGTATAGCTACCGATATAATTGAAGAAGCATATTTCATCCTTTTGTACTTGCAGCAACAGTTATTTGTGATCTGGATCATTATTTTGATCATTCTCGACCTGGTCAACCTAGTTTGACCAAGTCAACCGTAGGGTCTGAGATGAGTTTGGGCACACAGTGTTCGAGATGGATTATTCATGGCCCATATGTGTCCATTAGATGGTTCCATGCCTCAGACAATAGTTTCAGATGATGGTTTGGTGGATTTTTATTATTATTATTATTTACAGGCCATTATTTTATTATTCCGGGCATGGATGAGCTTACAGAGCTATCACTTGATGGTCACATGGTGTATGAGGATTCATTTGTAGTGAATTTGAGCATTTTGAGTCCATTGGTGCACTCGGTTATCAGTTCCGAGCAGCTACAGGTGATGATATGGCCATATTACCACTTTATTGCATTTTTCCATTCAGAAATGGCATATCCAACACTTTCATTGAGCATGTGCATTCTCCTAGGGCGCTCCTGAGAGGATAGGGGGTCCAGCCAGTCGTTATTACCCTATTCCCAGACATTTTGGTGCAGTCAAGTTTTTGCCCGGGGCACGTGGCAGTGAGTTACAAGCATTTTTGTACCTTCAGAGGTGGTTTTCCGACAGTAGAATGGCTAGCAAAGGAAATCGATTTGGCTCAGTGGGGCAAAGAATAGACATGAGATTGGTCTAAGATGTCACTTTGATATTTCCACACCTTCCAGCATCGGTTTCGACATCAGTGGGGTCCACACGTCATCCCATTTGGCATTTTGGGGATTTTATTATGTATTTTTGGGCACATGTCCTAGTGTTTTTTTGACACTTTATCACATGTCATGTTATTATTGATGTAGGTGGGGCATTAGTCTAGAGAAGACTTGATCTCCTAGACCCCCCCACCATGTGATGATGCTACATTGTGTCCCGATTCATCTTTTATGTCTCGCGTCCCCCGTAGGACGTCATTGAGGGAGGACGTCCCCTCTATTTTGAGTGATCCATGTATATCTTATTCTAGCTCATCTTAGTCGTTGATCTTATATGTTGTATCTTTAGATCCTAGCCCTCCATACTATTGGATTTTTAGGGTTTTGGATTGGGAGGCTATTTATATCCACTCTCACCATTTTGTAAATGGACTTTTGACTCTTGGATTTTCGGCATAATAAATTATTTTGCAAAAACTCTTGGAAGCTTTGTGAATGTTCTTGCAAGTGATTGTAAAGTCTTTTCTCTTCAACATTCTTGTGGATCTAGTTTTCTCGATAACCATTTTTGCAGGGGTTGAGTGGTAGTGAATGAGGCGACTTTGAAGGGGGCGCGCTATTGTGGGGAAACCCCATCTCTCTCTCTCAAATCGACTTGGATCTCAAGGAGTATCTCTATTGTATCTTGTGATCATTTTGATGCTTCGTGATTTTTCTTTGCTATCGTATAGTTTTCTTTCATGCATGATTCGATTCTCACTGCAGATCGTTTTGGTAGGGAAGGGTGCATTGGTCAACTTGGGAGCACAGCGATTTCACTTGGGGAGGTTTGGATCTCACTCATAACTGCTTCAGTTTGGGAAGATCATCAATTTGCAAGGCGGCCGCAAGTATTTCTAGGTACGATTCATTTTATTTTTGTTGTTTCAGGATCTATTCCAATTGTCACCATTAAAACCCTTATTTTATAGATCTGATAGATCTGGTGGTATTTTGGGATTAATATTTAAAACCCACTTTCGAAATAATTAATAAATCCTAGATCTCAAATTTGAACTTAATCCGACTCCATTTGCCTTGTGATCTAGCACTAGTCACTTCTAGGCTAAGTCACCTAGTTCAAGTTTGTGTTCGAGTTCGGCAACCTTGAAGTTCAACAAAAAATCGGCAATGAAAAACTTGGTGATAAAATTCGACATAAAGTTCGAGGGACTATATATTTCAAAATTTTAATATATAAATAGGCACTCATTAAACATATATGTAAAATGAAAATTGCATGCCAACATTAACACATATAATTATATTTCAAAAGGATGGTATCTTATTAAAAATTTAGGAATTTAGGTTAGGTTTTTGTCTCTTTTTTTTACCTTCTAAAATTTTTATTGAATAAATTTGATTAAATTCGCCTTGATGTTCGAATTCGACTTAAAGTTCGATATCAAGTTCGGCTTGAAATTCGACTTTGAAATTCGGCTTTAAATTCGGCTTCAAGTTTAAATTTGGTTGAAGTTCGGTGAATTTCAACATTTGAAATTCGCCGAATGCAATGACTAAGTTTCTAGGTGGGACACCCTCCTTGGTTTTCTCATTATTTCTTCATATCTATCACTTGGGTCTTGCTTGAACCCTCTCTAATTGCCATATCTAATCTCAAGCTCTCATTCTAGTGTCATTTCATTCACGAACTCTTCATTTGGGTCCACAAATCCATTATTTGCCTAAACAATAGGTGGGTCCCACTTGGGCATTTACATTTGGCAATAGACCTATCTAGATCTAATAGCCTAACTTCATTGTGGTACATTCCTTCTATGGTTGAAAATCTCTATCTTGCCTAAGCCTCCTCAACCGGATCTTAACTCCTATACACCACTGCATTTCCCTAGATCTAGATTTATCCACCCAAGATCTACACTTGTACCTCACTCCTAGTCTTTAGAGTGTCTTGTGTTGGTTCGCTAGCCCTCATAGGCTAGTAAGGGTCTCCCCCTTGATCTCGCATTAGCTTGATCTAAAGTGACAAGAGCCCATCCGATGTGACAACTACCCTTACACAATAGTGGGCGAGGCCCTTGCGGTGTCACTTGGTTAGCTACCCTACCTCTACTGTCCCGGATAGGATACCTTTGGTGGTAGCTACACTTTCAGTGATAAAGGATAACTAGGAGGCCTTCATGGTGAAGAGGTCATAGAGGGGAGGTCAAGAGTTAATCTATCAGTCTTTAACCAAAGGGTGCAAACCAAAGTAAGGGGTGATAATGGATGAGGTTGAGATGGACAACAATGGTCCCAAAGAAGAGGCCAAAAGTCCTTGCAAAGACCAAGAATCACCTTGATTCAATGGTACATAAGTAAATCAAGAATCTACCACCCTCGTCAACCTACATGTAATAGCCCAACCAAATTTTGACTAACTTTTTCTCAAAGATTATTACAATCTAGCCTTGTCCCACTGTTTACCCTAGCCCAAACTGAGTGAATTCTTGACTAACTGTTGAAGTGGTCTGGTTTAGGAATTACTTTTAACGCTTTGGGACTTCTTCGTTACCCACTGTAGATCACTATACTGACCCGACTCCTAAATCTGATCATTGTTCCTATGTCATGAATATTGTCAAACACTTCTTAAGGATACTGTTGTAGTTGTGTGTTTAGGAGAAATCTGAATTTTTGTTGTGGGTTTAGGTTATTGCTTTGACAGACACTAGAGAACACTGTCTGGGTTTGGCAACTGGTACAGAACTAATATATCTTTTCTCCTGTAGAAATAAGCTCCCAAGAACCATGATACGCAGTTAGATCACAACCCTTTTCTTGTACATAAATACACCTGTGAGATGGGGACCAAGAGACCACCTAACCGTGCCTTACTTCACCCAACAAGTGGCTCAAACAGTGAATGCGTCCTACTGTACAGTAGCCCCAAACAATGATTTGACTGACTGTAACAGTAACGTAAATCTTCCAAGCTATTAGGGATAGTCCCCCACAATGTCTTGACTCTGCGCCCTCTTTCATATACATAGACTGCTCCCAACAATAATGCGACCTCTCTTCAGTGATGATAATTAAGAATACAGAGTGTGCCCTCACTCTTTACCCACAGGAAAAGAAGAGTACACGCCCTCCCACAGTGATGCAAACTCTAGAAAGCAAAGGACAGGAGCTGTAGATGTTGATTGTGAGTGAGCTAGACTTAAACTTCCTGGTAAAACACTTCAAAACACACAAGAAAGAGTGTGGCTTCTACACCAAGTGTGCCTTCTCAAAGACCCCCACTGAGATCTCTGCAAACATCACTCAAATCTCAGATCCGGAGATGATAAGCAATTGCATTCCATGGCAATGAAGAACACATGAAAGATCTGAAATGATCTCTCCCTCAAATTCACTAGGGTGGATCTTCCACCACTGAAGATAGATTTCTCTCCAGGGTTTCCAAAAACCCTAGCTCTTGAGCTCACGCTCTCCAAGAGTCCCTTCTCAAATGTCAAATCGTAATCATGAGAAGTCGTACCCTCCTTTCTCCTTTTTATAATTATTTCTCCCCTCTTTGTCATTTTTCTCCATTAAATATAATAAAAAGCATTTTCCCGTTTATTTTAATAAAGTGACTTTATAAAGTCACTTTCACTTTATTAACTTCAAAATCACTTTTAACTTTTAATTTATTTCTCCAACCCACGTCACCCTTTTTTTAATGTTACTCTTTGCTTCCTAGGGACTTCATTGGTTAATTAATCCCCTTCTTTTAACTCAACTATAGCCCATGGGGATCAACTAGGCTAATCCATTGAACTCCTAGCCATAATAGGAGGGGACATTACACTGAAGGTGATACTACTAACTATACTCATCAAATAATCACTACATCAAATGTGGCAACATCAACATATAGTACATCATCACATAATATATCATCATGGCATGGCATAGTAATAGAACTAGAAACAATGGAATATATCACATGATCCTCACATCATCACATCAAAAAAGAGACTCAAGAGCAACAAATATGGGCCTCAATACTCTGTAATGCATAATGCTCTAAAGCAAAAATAAGTCTGAAAAAGTATGCCTACAGAATGTGGCATAATAGGACTAACTATAGTGCATCAATGAATGAATGGCTTAACTATGTCATATCCATAATATTCATACCCTCTTGTCATTAAATCTTGACTCCATCACCCAATAAGATAGGCACTCCCACACTAGTCTTGGCAATTTGGCATCCCTTTACTTCAAAATAACATCTTAAATCTTTTCTAGGGTTTTCGCCCTTCTACAGGAAAAGAACCAGCCTAAAGTGAGAGGAAGAAGAGTTGTGGTGACAATGGGAATCCTTCCTAAGTTCCACTATGGTTTCACTTTGTTCATGGACTTGAATATCTATAAGTGCAACTCTGGGAGGTAACAACCAGGGTTCGTGTCTTGCAAAGTTTTATAGGGATTGGGGGTGGAGTTACAAATAGGTATATATTTACATTGTATGACTTAATCAAGCATCTTTGAGACCTAGTTAGTAGGATACCTTATGATTAGGGCCAATTAGGGCTTAATTGGGTGGTTTTAGTGCTTTTGTTAGTTTTTTGGGTTCCTCCGAAAGTGTTTACACCATGATTGGGGTGCTTCATGAACTCTCGAGTACATGGTGTATGTTTAGCATCTAGATGTTTAGAGATGGATTGGCATATGGGAGATGGTCCTTGATGGATTTCAACAGTTAAGATAGTGTTATCACATCCATAGTAGCTGGGCTACCATGGTTGCAGAGTAGTTATATGCATATTTTTTAGCTTTTCCTTTACACAGCTTCTGTGAGATCAACTATGATGAACAGCTATATTTGTGATCACTCACACATCATAGCAGCCCTATATCAGACATGCAGTAGACCTTATGCCAGGGCTGAGCCTCTTGACTTCAAATTTGATGACCGAGATGACCTTTTGTCCCATACAGATGCAGTGCAGTGTTTGTAGCTTCAGCAGCAGTGTTCTCAGTGGTTACAGTTGGTTCAGATAGTATATATATGGCCCAGCAGGTATATGATGTGCATTGGTTTTATTATCTTGCTATTTTAGTCATTTTGATAGCTGGACTTAGTATCTAGTATTCATGATCTGGCATTCTATTTATATAAATGAAAATGGTCTCTATTGATTATCTAAATCGTTGTATTACTTGCACTTAGAAGCTCTTGTTTTATACTCGTTGGTTTTACTCTCCTAGGAGTGTGGACATGATCATTCCCACCTCTATGGCTTGCTAGCTTAGGCATCACCTTCACTTTCACCATCCATCTGTTACCTTCCCTATATTTTTGGTTGTTGCCCTGACTTACACCTCAGCCTGTGATATGGAGGACCTCCCCACTTTTGCCCCTATGTTGGATAGCATCCATGTTAGTTTTTGTGTCTCGCCTCTAAGTTGGTAACAAAACTTACCATTGGTGAGTTGAATTTTATACCTTGATCACTCTAGTCGGTTGCCCCGATGTTTGGTCTTGATTGTGGAAGTCCCCTTAGATGCCTGACTTGTGTTGGCTAAAACCTGAAGCAAATTGTACTACCATCTTTGCATATGGAAACTCTTGATATATCTTTTGTAAAGCCCAATGAAAATGGCTATGAAATGTGAAATGCACCTCGAATGTTGGCGATTAGTTGCGCTTCTAAGCAAATGCAAAATCCCAGAGGGGTCCAAAAGGGCCTAAAAAGCAGTGGTTAAATGTATGCCAAATCTAAAGACTGTTGGCCAAGGAAATGAAATGACAAGAAAGGAAATGAAAGGCCCAAATAAAAGCAGTGGCTAAATGAATGCTAAATCTAAAGAACTGTTGGCCAAGGAAATGAAATGTAATGATGTGATTAGCACCTCTCTAAACAACTTACCCATTTGAGAGACATTGCCATTCCCTGTGTAATACCCTTTCCCTTATCCAAAGTATCACAGTGTTGAGTCAGTCAAGTCCTTTCCCTTTGCCTAGCCTTGCATTCTTAGCCTTCACCCTCTGCTAGCAAATTGATCATGTCTACAAAATGAGTATATTCTTGGGGTTCTTTTAAACTGATGATTTATTGTAATTAAATGCTAACTGCCAGTGAAATGATACTTAATGCTTTAAGTATTGCTGTGAGAATGATTAATAGAGCATGTCTTAACCAATTGCACTTGTAGCATCAGGCTCTTCCAGCCTGGGTCATATTTTGATCAGTTTTGACCTGGTCAAACCTAGTTTGACCAAGTCAACCTTGGGATCCGTGATGAGTTGGGCCAGTTATATTATATGATGATGATCTATGGTCCTTGATACACCTATTTGTGGTTCCATACAGTGGACACAAGTTTTAGATGATGGTTGGTGTACTTTTTTATTGGTTACTATTATCTCCAGACCATTATATTATTATTGTCTAAGTATGGTGGATGTTACAGATGATCTTTCAGGATGCCACAGGGTGTATGAGTACGCATCCTTAGTAGATTTGGGTCTTATGGATCCATTGGGACACTTTGTTTATAGTTTCAGGCACTTTCAGTGATGATATGAGCATTTTTCTACCTGTTGACCAGTTTGGCCATGCTGAGTTGGTGTATCCAGCAGATGATTGGAGGCAAGTCGTTGCTTAGGGCGACACAGAGGAAGGGGGTGGTCCAGCCACTTGTTATTACCATATTACCCCCCTTCCGGACATGATGGTGCAATCAGATTTTGTGCCCAGGCACCAGGAAGTTGTTTTCAGGCAGTTTGAAGGATTTTCAGGGGGGATAAAAATGGGATAAAAAGGTCATTAAAGAAATCGATTTGGGCAATTGAGGCAAGGTTTTGGCATGAGGTCTGTTCAAATGTCATCTATGGTGTATCCCACTCCTTCCAGATTAGTTTGCAACATTCACTAGGGTCCACACAGTCTCCAGGTTGTCTTTTGATGTATTCTTCTCTCAGTTGAGGGGGTCAAGATTTGATCATTTGTTCACTTGGACATGTTATTGAGTCTTATGTTATATCATTGTTCCATGGGGTGATGCTAGTGAAGGAAAGTAATGCCTCCTAGCCCCACCATGTGCTCCTAGTCACTTGTCCTAGTCATATTATGTGGCACACTTGTTGTTTAGTCTATTTTATGTGGTGCACACACCCCCGAGGGCTTCCTTATGTAGTGCGCACCCCCCTCATGTGAGTGATCCATGTTATATTGCGTTGGCTCATCTTAGCCATTGATTGTATTATTTTATCTTTTGATCTCCACCACTCATTTGAAAAGTGGTTTGGGGTTTTGGTCTCTGTTCTCCTATTTAAGGAAGAGGCCCCCCTATTGTAAAGGCACCTTTTGGATTTGGAAAACTTGGAATAAAATACTATTTCTGTGGATCTACTTCTCTTGCTTTGATGGGATGCTCTTGTACATGATTATACATCTTTTGCTTTAGACATCATTGCTTGCTACAGGTGATTTTGACAGTTACAGGGGAGGCCGAATTGACTTGTTGCAGGGGTGCGATTTGCTTGGAGGGAAGATTGTAGGGGTTTCTCACATCCCCCTCAGGCAAGACGTTTCCATCTTGAAGGAAGTTCTTCAATTGTGTTTTGTCCATTGATTTGATTTCTTTGATATGCCATGCTTAGATCTTATTCATCTGTGGATCAAATCTAACATTTTGTAGTTTGTTTTGCAGGTTGAGTGGGACGTTTTTCCTCCTTGGACTTGGACGTTTTTGCTTGAAATCACTTGGATCTAGCTTGGAATTGTAACTAAATGCAAGGATCATCGATGTGCAAGGTAGCCGCAAGCATTTGAGGTAAGATCTACGAGGTACGTATCCATTTTCTTGTCTTTCATCCATTTGGTCACTCAAACCCTCAAAAGTTAAAATCCTCATTTTTTTATTTTTCAAATCTATTGAGATCTAGTGATTGCATGGGCTTAATAATTAAAACCCACCTCTATAACAACTAAGACATTCCCGATCTAAAGTTTGGTGGACATCCAACTCCATATGCCCCCCGATCTAAGGCACTGGGCCTCTCCAAGGGAGGTCACACTTGTTGGGTAGGTGGCCTTTTGCTAGATCCCAATTTGGATTTTGCTTGCTTTTCATTATTTCCCTAGATCCATACAAAAGAAAAACCCCTAGTGCCATTCCACTTTGATTTTTACCTTGTGGGCCCCATTTGGACCATTTTCCACATTTTAAGGGTGGGCCCCACTTGGATCTTTTATCTTGGCATTAGGTCTATCTAGATCTACTACTCCTAATCCATAAGTGACCTTATCTTTCACTTGGTTGAACATTTGTCCTTGTCACAAGCCTCTTCAACCAAGCCCTAACCTCTTGGGTCCACTTTTCCATCTTAGATCTAGATCTATCCCTCTTGGTCTCCTCATTTTTCATCTTCCACACTTCCCAAGGAGATCTTGAGTAGGTTCGCTAACCTTCATAGGTTGGCAAGGGTCTCCCCCTTGATCTTGTTTAGGCTTGATCTAAAGTGAAGAGTGTCTCGGTTAGCGTGACAACCAATTGCATTAAGAACCGTGGCATCTCTTGGGTCACCTCTTTAGTTGTCCAACACCTCTATCGTCCTAGATAGGATAACCTTTAGGGACAACTACAAGTTGTGTGATAACAGATAGCTTGCTCGATCATTGCTTGGCCTTAGATGGTTGTTGGCTTGGTATTCTTCCCTTTGGCATTGGAATTCTCTTAACGGATTGGCAGCTTCCCTTCATGTTGGCGACATGGAGAGTTCACCTGGTTGGAGAACACCCTACTTGGGAAGATCATTGCGTATCCTAAAGGAGGGCATCGAACCTTACATGGCATGGCGTTTCTTGGATTCCTATTTAGAGGCTTGGAGTTGGCTTAGGGATTCTTAGGCTACGACAGTGTGCTTGCAAGGGGTAGCTGACCTAATGGAGTACATTGCTTAGGAGGATAAATGGAGCCCCTAACGACTTTTGATAGAGGCATGTAGACTTACCTTGTGTAGCTACATCATCTTAGAGCCCTTATTGTGTACGACATTAACTTGGAGCATGACACATGTACTTTGGAATATAGCATCTCACTTGTGTTGGCCTACAAGTGTTCATTCTAGATTGCTTCTAAGGGCTCGGGACCACATTGTATTGTTGGTCTCCCTCACCTCTCAAATAAATGGAGGAAGGAGAGAGTCCTTCTCATATTTATCTTTGTCCTCACATTCATATTCACTCTTGTGTCGAGATGTGACCTTGGAGAGCAGTGCACACTAATCCCTTCTCTCGATCTTGGTCTTCTCTTATACTTGATCTCTCTCTCTTCAGTCAATAGGGATTCTTGGTCTTCTTGGAGTATCTTGGAGCATCTTGGAGGTCTAGGGTTAGCAATTATCCATTGGAAATTGGAGATCAGGAATCTGTGATAAAACCTTAGGAAACTTTGGTTAGAAAAGAAAAAGAGAATAGGACGTCTTGTCTTGAAGGATGTGTTGGAGTGATTCTTGCATATTAGAGCTCCTTGGTTGAGCTAATGTTTTCATATTTTCCCTACCTACGGTTTTGGGGAGCTAGTGGACTTGTACTAACCTTGAGAGAAGGCTATGGTATATGCATGTACTTCATCTTGAGCATATAAAAAAACTTGTGCATTTTCTTGATTTGATTTTCAGCAATATATGTTCTTCATGTATTGTTATATACAGTTATACATGTCTTGATGATTTGATACATCATACAAGTAAAAGGACAATTAAGTGATTTAACATCTTCATTAAGGAATATAAGGGCTGTTTTGCTGCTGCTATACCTGCTCTACCTACTATTTTACTGCTGTAAAAGTGAATTTTCAAATCCGGTTTATGTGGGATAAGTTTCCCTACAGGACTGAAACTTATCCAAGTTGTTTGGTATCTTTTCTCCTTGAATTGCCTAGAACTTTGGACTGTTTGGAAGTGAAATTTTGTACTCTTTGCACTGCCGTTTTATACACTGTTTCACAACAGCCTTAAGGCTGAAAATTCATAGGGTTAATATCTGGGAAACCTCCAGTCAAAGAGGTGAAAATGTTGTTTTGCATTAAAAGTCAAGGACCTTGACCAAAGCACAAAAATTACAGCTTTTTTGACCAAGTTGGCCTTACATGGACCAATTAGAGCTTTATAACCCTATATGGCTGTTACCAACTAAACTGGCTATAATGGTGACCCTATGGCATTGCATCTTCACACTAGTATGACCAAATTAAGTAACTCTGGGCCTTGTTTATACTGAATCAAGTAACATAAGAGCGTATTATGCCTTTTTCGGAATAAGAATTGTTTTCTTGCAATCAAACACTTGAGTCTTACCGTTCCTCTGTACATGAATAGCTTTGCAGAATTCTTTCCTTTTAGCAGCAAGCATAAAATTCTTTGTCAGCTCCTAGAGAAAGAGAGTAATGCTTTGCTTGCACATTTACTACTTTGTACTGCATCTGATTTGGTTTTCAATATTTATAGGTAAATACAGAGTATAGACCCTTTCTAATTTAGCTAATCTGCTTAGTTTCTTGAATGTTTATACTTCTATTTATAACAATTTCTGCCACATAATGTTTTTTTCCTCATATATATAAATATAATGCTCTCAGATAGAGGCAAGAGCAAGCCCATTCATAGCACTTGTTCACTCTATATTGCTCTTGAATCTTACTATGTAATTTATTTACAGCCCTTAGGATACCTATTTAATGTCACTACTTGAGTGTCATCTCTAAATTGCTTAGTTGAAAGCTTGAGACACAATGATATGCCTAGATCAAATACACATAATCATTATTTATATCATCATATCATATGGTCACTAGTCACTAGTCTGAAACTTCAATTTTTGAGCATCTCATAAACTAGAAATAAAATCACAAATTTATATCATAACTTTAAAGCAAAGTCACCTCTGATCGGACAATGTCCAAATCTTGAGTGGAGCAAAATGTGGAACCATTTGATAACGTGACGAAAATCCTGAATGTCAAGCATATCTTTGCATCAACAAGCTCACAAGGTGTTGGCCCTCCAAGCACCAACCTTACAGCAAACACCCTAGGAACCAAAACAGGTAATGGCATGCTTCAAATGACAAATATGTAACAACTTATACAACAATAGAAAATTAATTCTGCAAAGAAACTTTGACAAAACTATACGAGTTCCAAGGATAGAAATGAGTGGCAGACGACAAAACAATATTTGTACACTGCCATAACACAAGTAAATCAAAGGTTTGTAATTTCATGTCAATACTTTAATTATTTTAAGATTTATCAATGGCTTTAACACTAGAAACTACATGAATTTTCTCTTAATAGCAAGAGAAAGCAAAAAATGAGGCAATTGTTCTAAAAATTATAATGTAGTTCAAGTAGACGGATGGTTAAGTAAGAAATGGAACATGCGTGACAATAGAAAGGCAATATATCAGAAATAAGGAAAGTTAGACATTTGTATAAACAGCAAGCTCAAATTCACAAGCAAGCAAGAGGCCCAAGAAAGAGAAGCAACATAGAAACAATGAAAGCAAGACTCTGTATGAAGAGAAAGTAGCTCTGCTATATCTATAAATATGGGCCATGGCTCAAGGTATTAAAAGGGGCTTCTCAAAACACAAGACAACAGAAAATAAGAAATGTAAGAAAATTTAACAATCAGAATCCAATAGACCATCTGCAAATGACAATATAGTCACGGAAAGTCTAATTTGCTGCCAATGACAATAAATTCTCTGCTACTCTAATTTTTTACACTTCTGTATAATCTGGCATTGTGTTGTTTGTAACACATTATAATCAAGCCTTTCTTCAGAAGGAAAAGCTACATTAATAATTATAATACAACATCTTTCAAAATGTTCTTCAGAGAAAACTGGAAAATCAAATAATAAGGTAATGTGAGCAATTAAAAGTGACAACTACTGATTAACATGCAAATATAAAAGGATCATCAAAGTGGTTAATTTGCTGCAGCAACACTGCCATGACACAGAGCTTAGAAAAAAATAGGTTTTTACTAACATAGTAAGAGCTCTAAAAATGGTATGGTCAATGAATTC
Organism: Larix kaempferi; assembly: GCA_027924585.1. Classification (NCBI taxonomy): domain Eukaryota; kingdom Viridiplantae; phylum Streptophyta; class Pinopsida; order Pinales; family Pinaceae; genus Larix; species Larix kaempferi. The sequence continues at coordinate 24,993,358 of BSBM01000660.1, forward strand.
AAACTCCATCGAGACACCTTGGTGGCTCCAGAGGACTCCGATAGTGATAGTGAACCAATGCCCTGATTGCCCCCATCGCCATCGGTTATTAGACTTAGACGTTCTTGACTTCATCAGCATCATTGTTTGTCTTTGCCTACATCATCATGCCTTATCACGGCTTTATACATGTATATGAGGACGTCTCACTGCTTGTATCTTTCTTTCTTTATTTTACTCTATATTAGGTTTAGGTCCGGCATTGTCTAGGAGTTGCATTTGCACTCCCACATTGTACTAATACTGTTTGTATCCTTTTAGTCCCATTGACCTACTTTTGTGGTCATTCGTTGGACATTAATAAAATTGTCTTGTCTTATATTAATATGCCAATGGCATGTCCATAAATTTAAAAAAATAATGGGTAGAGCCCCTTGAAGCTATCACTCCCTATGTTTTACCAATGTATATCAGTTTTCTTCCAATCTGATGTAGAACATTAAAATTCAATTTCTCAATATTCTCTATCATAGTCACTAAAAACATACTTGATTTTTTCTTCAGAATACTCTCCAGGATTTATAGTAACATCATCGGTCTTGATTATCGCTTTCTTAGCACATCGAATCGGCTGTGATGGTTGTGACATGCGTGCAAAAACTGCAATATCCAGACCAGAATTATTAGCTTTAAGTAGATATGTACACAGTAAAGTAGTTGCAAGTAACAATTTGCTAGAAAGTAACTTCCCATAGATGGTATCGCAGTATGGTTATACTGTGTAGAAACAATATTAATGCTAAAACTGTAACAAAATTCATGTTGATTCTCTTTGTTAATAGGATATCCTTAGGTAAATACTTGTCTCAGATGTTATTCACATTGTGTATAATAAATATCTGGGACAAATATTTTTTAACTTTAAATTTGACCAAAAAATATGTCATATTAAATCTTAAGACTAAACAAATGTTAAAACATCATTATATTTTTTCAAGAGCATGTTATATATACATATCATTTTGTTTTCATATGTTTAAAAGTTTGACAAAATACAAATCTTGACATTTTTTACAAATTCTATTAAAGAAATGCCCCGTCGATTAAATACACATTGCTTGAGATTTGACAAAATTCAAACGTTTCTTAAAAAAATTGCCAAATTTGATGACTAAGGACTAAAAGTTTGACTAGTTTAAAGTTGATGTGATTTCAGACCTAAGTTGCAAGGAATGCTTAAAACCCTGATGTTTCGAGACTTGAAGTTGAAACTATGAGATTCGAACATATATAGATCTAGGTACATAAACTAAATAGATATGCAGTGAAAATCAAATCAGCCATCAACATATTATGTAATAAATGAATAACATAGATTATTACACAAGAACTCGGAACATAAGAGAAAAAGAATAATATATTTCATGTAACTTGAAAGAGTGGTGGAGTACAATAATTAAAGAGAAGCAATTCAAATGAGGGTTGGAAGCAATTCGAATTGTCCATGCAATGGATGAGATGAGTTAGGCCTAACAAGAGGCTAAAACCCCTTAGTTAGCCATGCTAACCCACCTAAACTAAGTTAAACTGACCCAAGACTTCACAATAACTAGTTATTTGACTGAGTGCTTAGTCAACTAATTGAATATTCAGTTAACTCACCAAAAGAGTGTGCAAAAACCCTAATTAGGTCCATGAAGGCGCTAATGTCTAATTTAGGGTGCTAATGTCTAAGTAGAAGATGAATACATACAAATACTTCAGATGAAACAATTGAACCTTACGGGTATCAAAACCCTAGATCTGCATGCAAAGACTGATGCATGCACTTGGGAAATGTGCCCTAAGTGTCAATACGGACCTGGATCTCTTTGCAAGTCAAACTCTGTCTGTACTATCTCTCTCAGTCCACAGCCCTGATCAGCTCTGCCAAAGAAGAGGGCCAATTGCCTAGATCTGAAGAATGTGCCCCTCTCTGCATGGAAAAGTGCACCCTCCTCCAACTGTCAAAAACTCGCACTCTATCAGATCTCAACTGATCTGAGCTTTGATCGTCACTGATCTTCCACAATCACTGAGGAAGGCCTACTCTGGAAGTCTCAACTACTCAATCATCCAACTGGAAGCACAACGACCTTCTCTCCTCAGAAAGTGTGCCCTCCTCTGAAAGTCGCCCAACTCTTGAACATGATCTCTCTCTGATCTATCCCCTCAGTTAACCTACTGGTAACCTCATGCCTTCCTTATAACATCTCACTGGCCAATTAGGTTTACCAAAAACCTAATGTGAGTGCATGCAAAAACTCACTTTTGCATGCATCTTTAATTAACTGTTGTGCATGCAAAACTTTGCATGCATCCTGAAGAATAACTTTCTTGGTTAACTTTTCAACACTCCCTCTTAACCAGGAAAATATTTTGAACCACTCCCATCTTCTCTCTGAAGTACATGAACTTGTTTCTCATCAAGTACTTTGTGAGAATGTCTACAACTTGCTCATCTATAGGTATGTATTGAAGCTCAACTGCTCCTCTCTATACATGATCTCGAATGAAATGATATCTGATCTCTATATATGTTTGGACCTATCATGAAAGATTGGATTCTCCGAGAGTTTAATGCAACTTTGATTATCACAGTGAATCACAATAGGTTCCAACTGTTGATCAAATAAGCTCACCAACATCTTGCGAATCCAAATGGCCTCGCAACTTGCTAAACTAGCCGCCATATATTCTACCTCTACAGAGCTCAGTGCTACAAACTTCTATTTCCTGCTGAACCAAGACACAACTGTTGATCCCAAGCTAAAACAACACCCGGAGGTGCTTTTTCTATCACCTGCACTACCTGCCCAGTCAAAATCTGTAAAACCAACTGACTGCACTCCACCCTTCCTCACATAGTTCAAACCATACTCAATTGTTCCTCTGATATACCTAAGCACATGTTTAGCTGCCACCCAGTGAACATCTCTGGGCTTTACCATATATTGACTCAAGGTATTGACAGCAAAACTCAAATCTGGCCTGGTGTTGACCAGATACATCAAGGATCCAATAGCGACCAGCTTCTTCCAGTTGGTTGTCATAGGTGTAGTCATGGACCTAAAATCCTGCATCTGAAATCTCTTCAAAATGTCCACTGCATACTTGCCCTAACCCAGAAACATATGCCCATCCTCCTGCCAAACTTCCATGCCTAAGAAGTAGTGCATCAACCCTATGTATTTCGTTTCAAATTCTGAAGCAAGATCTTTTTTGCAACCACTGATCAGTTTCTCTACCCCTGTAATGAACAAGTCATCTACATACAGTACAAGAATTAGTGGATCCCCATTTACCACAATAAAGTAGAGATTGGGATCAGCTTCGCTCTTCTGAAAACCCTACTGCTGCAAGTAAGTATCTATCCTAGAATACCACGCTCTAGGAGCTTGTTTCAGACCATACACAACCTTCTTCAGCCTGCATACATGAGACTCTCTCTCGTGGACCTCAAAGACCTCTAGTTGCTCAATGTACACCTCCTCCTCTATAAGTCCATTGAGAAAAGTTGTCTTCGCGTCCATCTAGTGAATCTTCCACCCCATCTCTGCAACAACAGAAATCACAATCTTGATGGAAGTATATCGAGCCATAGCAGCAAACATCTCATCATATTCAACTCCCTCTACCTGCGAGAAACCTCTAGCCACAAATCTAGTTTTGTATTTCTCAATGCTGCCATCTGCAAGATGCTTAATCTTATAGAGCCATCTGGAAGTCACAACCGACTTTCCTGTTGGTCTGGGGACAACTTCCCAGACATCATTCTTCATGATGGAAGCATATTCTTCCAACATGGCATCTCTCCAGGCCTGCTCACATGCTTCCTGCTCATAGGAAGATGGATCTGACTCACTGATACTGCTCACCAAATCCAAGTAGCTACAAAACCTCTGCAGGGCCTTTCTTTCTCTCACATCTTTCTTGGGTGTTCCCACAATCTGAGCTTCCTTCAGGGTATCTTGAAGCCATTTGGGCTTCCTCTTCCCTGATGTAACCTCCTGTGAGGAGAACTGCTCATCATCATCCCAATCAACTGTATTTGACCGAATACCTGTAGTAGCAGTACCCTGTAGTTGTCGTCCCTGTAGCTCGAGAGCCGGTAACTTGAGACCCTGATCCTAGTTGATCACCATCCAGAGACCCTATACTAGTTCCTACCTTTGTACCTGTGGAACCAATCATCCGAGAACCTGTCACCCCAGATACTTGGGACCCTGTTCATTGTGGAACAACACTCTGACTTGTATCATCCTGTGATGTAGTAAACTGTTGTTTTACCTTCTCTGTCTCACATGATTTTCTGAAAGCCTGCTCCTCCTCAAATTTCACATCCCGCCGCACTACAGTTTTCTTTAAAGCAGGAATGTAAATGTGATATGCTTTCGAGGTCTCATCATAAACAACAAGTATCCCCCTCTTAGTTGTAGGTTCCAATTTAGTCCTTTTCTCTGAGGGGAAATGTGAGTAAGTAAGACATCCAAAAATCCTGAAATGCCCAACCTTAGGTTTCTTTCCAGAGAAAGCTTCTTCTGGAGTTGTGTTCCCCAAGACTTTATGAGGACTTATGTTCTGAATATGTGCAGTTGTGTTACATGCCTCAGCCCAAAGGAAAAATGGCAAGCCCTGATCATGCAACATAGATCTAGCGGCACCAACAATTGCCATGTTCTTCCTCTCAACAACCCCATTCTGTTGAGGTGTATAGGGAACAGTTAACTGCCTCTTAATGCCCTCCTGAATGCAAAACTCATTAAACTCTTTGGAGGTATACTCACCTCCATTATCTGATCTCAAGGTCTTGATCTTTCTTTCTGTCTGTTTTTCCACAAGTACTTTGAATTCTTGAAACTTCTACAAGACTTCTTTTGATTCCTTACTTTTTAAAAAATAAATCCAATTCTTCCTGGAGTAGTCATCAATGAAGGATACATAGTACTCGTAACCCTTCAAAGATGTGGTGGACATCGTACCACAAAGGTCGGAATGAATCAAATCAAGTGCTCTTGCAGATCTGTTGTCAATCTTGGAAAGACTGCCTTGACATATTTACCAAGAGCACATCCTTTGCACACATCATTGTGCTCAGTGCTAAAGTCAGGCACTGCTGTCACAATCTCCCTCAAGATCTTCAGAGCTAGATGATGCAGATGAGTCATCCTCCTGTGCTAAAGCTCACACAGATCACAATCATCATCCCGGCTACTATGAGTCAAAGCATGATGAAGCTAAAAGTTAATCCTATAAATTTTTTTCGCTGCGGACTACAATCTTCACAGCAGGGGTATCTTTGGATCCCTTGGGATGAACTAGAACATTCCCATCTCTAAAAATCACCCACAATCCTCGATCTTCAATAGTAGAAACTGAGATCAAGTTCTTCTTTAAACACGGAACACATAGAACATCACGAACTCATAGACTCTCCTAATTCTTTATGGAAAGAGATTGTTCCCTGTCCAACTGCTTTGACCGTAGAATTGTCTCCAAGTACAATCTCAAGATCTATCCCATCCTCGGCAAGATCTGTAAAGTACTCTCGAACACTCGTCATGTGGCTGGAGGCCCAGCTGTCTATATACCATATACTAGAAGTAGAAGCACTTAATGACTGGCATGTGTTAAGAGCCAACTCTCTGTCAATCTCTTCAGTAGAATACTTATCTACATCTGTTGAAGAGCATGAGGTGCAAGTAACATGATCATCCCTCATACTTGTAGTCATGGTATCCTGATCTCAAAACGTACCTGAAAGCACAGATCTAATAGATCTGACCTCTACAACTGCAGATCTGAGCTCTTCTCTTCAGATCGGGTAGATCTACATCCAACTGAGTTCACCACACAGATATGGTATGATGCTCGCGGATCTGAGTGTAATTTCTCTCCTTGACCCTTACTAGGGATCTAATACCACGTTAATATATCCAGAGGTCACTACTCCCTCTGGATGCCCTAAGATCTCAAGCGGTTTGAGTCTCTATAAATCAGAAATACAATAATGACTTAAGATGCAAACACTGTGGATCTCTTAACACTTCCACAATGAAAATACACAACAATCACATAATAACTCAGACCCTGGAAACCCCAAACGGAGAAAACCAGCAATCTATGGGGCTATCTTCTATCTCGAGCCCAGAGCAAAGTAAGTAGAAGATGAATACATACAAATACTTCAGATGAAACAACCGAACCTGACGGGTATCAAAACCCTAGATCTCCATGCAAATACCGATGCATGCACTTGGGAAATGTACCCTAACTGTCAATACGGATTTGGATCTCTCTACAAGTCAAACTGTGTCTGTACTATCTCTCTCACTCCGCAGCCCTGATCAGCTCTGCCAAAGAAGAAGGCCAACTGTCTAGATCTGAAGAATGCACCCCTCTCTCTGCATGGAAAAGTGCACCCTCCTCCAACTGTCAGAAACTCGCACTCTGTCAAATCTCAGCGAATCTAAGCTTTGATCGTCACTGATCTTCCTCAATCACTGAGGAAAGCCTACTATGGAAGTCTCAACTGCTCATTTCTCCAACTGGAAGCACAACGACCCTCTCTCCTTAGAAAGTGTGCCCCTCCTCCTCTGAAAGTAGCCCAACTCTTGAACCCGATCTCTCTCTGATCTATCCGCTCAGTTAGCCTGTTGGTAACCTCCTGCCTTCCTTATAACATCTCATTGGCCAATTAGGTTTACCAAAAACCTAATGTGAGTGCATGCAAAAACTCACTTTTGCATGCATCTTTAATTAACTGTTGTGCATGTAAAACTTTGCATGCATCCTGAAGAATAACTTTCCTGGTTAACTTTTCAACAATAGGTTGAGATAGCATGTTCCTAATGAGTGATATATTGATGTAGTGTGCTCCCATTCTTTGTCAACGTTGGCATGTTTGGAGTGTGTTTGCATAGCATTGATACATATGGTGCATTAGATGGAGTGGGAACCCATTAACTTAGGGTCTCCCTAGGTTTCAAGTGTAAATAGTTTCTCCTTGGTTTGATGATAAGATTAAAGATTACATTGCCATGGTTTCTAAGGTTCTATTGTCATAATAATTCGTTGATGGAGGTGGAGTGCCCTAGCACTTTGATGTCATATCACGTATAGTGTGCACCTTGGAATGATTGACATTACTCTCTTCGAGAGCAACTTACATATTGACCCTTTTCATATGGTCCTGTTGTTGCAAAATTTATCACTCTTGTGATTGCAAGGAAATCGACTGCTTAAACCAGCGAAACTCAAAGATCTACCCTTGAGTGTCCTTGGGTCATTGGGTGATGCATTTTAAATCCTAGATCTATGGTGATCTAGCTCATATTGGGAGCATGCCACTTCAAACCCACCTTGATAATTGCCTTAACTACCCCGATCTACATTTTGGTAAAATTTGGACTCCATTTGCCCCCTCATCTCAAGGCACTAGTCTCCCTTGGTCAATTTGCACTCCTTGGGGTTAGTGTCATTTGCTAGATCCCATATGTGGGTATTGTCTATCCCATCCTAGATCCATAGATCTACATCATTGCATACCCCTTAGTGCCATCTCACCCCTGATCTTACCTTGTGGGCCCCATTTGGAACATTTTCCCTATTTTAAGGAGTGGGCCCCACTCGTGTCTTTTCATGGTACTAGATCTAATCCAATTGAGCTTCATAAGTGACCCTAGTCATTCATTGGTTGAAACACTTGTCACCCCCTTAAGCCTCTTCAACCATACTTAAACTCTTGGGTCCACTTAATCTAACTCACTCATTGGTTTCCGTAACTCACTTACACAATTCCCTAGGAACCTTTGGGTTATCTAATCTTCATTGATTGGCTAGGGTCTCCCCCTTGGTCTTGATTCATCTTGATCTAAATTGAAGAGTGCCTCGGTTATCGTGACACCCAGCTTGCATTGGGAACCGTTGCACTTCTTAGGTCACCTCTTTAGTTGTCCGTCTCCTCTACCATCCCGGATGGGATACCTCTAGGGACAACAACAAGTTGTGTGATAACAAGACCAATAAACATATCAGCACAATCAACACTCCGTGGTTGAATTGTATCTTGAGTAATGGGCATCTAATTGACATTTGGAGTGTTTGAAGAAAGCCGTGAGCTAAACTAGCAACCATATCAGTGAAAAACTTAGCCAAGATCCCAATCGGGATACTACAGTGGTATCAGAGCCAAGAATCCTGCCAGCTTATTGGGTAATTGGACATTGCCAAAGTTAATCATCTTCAGATCAGAATTTCAGTTTGTGTTATGGCTACTGTTAGTGATCTATTCAATGCTTGGCTTGAATCTGAATGGATGAAATTCATTGGTGAGAGGTTAAAACACTTACCTCAATCAAATGTTGCTCTTCTTAGCATATTGGAAGAAGCGGAGGATTGTCTATCCAAGGTTGGTCAATCACCTTCTCAGTCGAAGTGCAGAGCTATATCTACATTGGTGCACGCATTGGTCAAGCCAGAGTTGTTGAAACATCAGGATGAGGAGATAAGACTCGCAACTATCACTTGCATTAGTGAAATTATGAGGATTACAGCTCCTGAAGTTCCTTATGATGATGACAAAATGAGAGAGTTCTTCCATTTGATTATTGAAAGCTTTAATGGGTTAGGTGATATCAAATGTCCTTCTTTCAATGAGAGGGTTAAAATTCTAGAATTGATGGCAAAGGTGCGGTTATGTGTTATCATGCTTGATTATGATTGTGATGCCCTTGTTTTATAGATGTTCAATTACTTTATTACAGGAATCAAGAAACGGCATTCAGACAATGTGAAAACAAGTATGTTCATCATCCTGTCCCTAATCTTAGATGAACACAAAGATATTTGCAAGCAGTTGTGATCTGATTTGTTAGTTATTTGGAGGAGAGAACAGCATGTCTCAACTACGGCTTATGAACTCACAAGAAGATTAGTTGAGCAGAAGATAGAGAAGTTCAAGGAGCAGCTGACTACAGAAGAATTAATATCTTTTGGTATACAAGTTCCACTCTCTCTTCAGGAGGATAGCATGCCATCATCCAATGACCCGGTTGTGTTGGATGATGAATTCAAAGAACAAACAGAGCCCTCTTCTATTGAGACACCTAATAAGGGCATTGATGATGATTCAACAGGTGGAATTAGTGCTGATCAGAATATACATGCAGATGATTTCATAGAAGAAAACAGTTGTGTGACCCAAGTCCTTCAGGAACAATTTGGTGCTTCTTCATGTGAAGTAGAAGTTGTTCATAAGCCCAATGGCTCGCATAATTTTGGGAACCAATTAAAGGCTAATGAGGATAAGATTGTTGCAGCATTGACACATTATGATAAAATTCACAAACTGGTTGAAAATCACTTTTGGAAGACTCAAGTTGAGAGAAGACCAACAGGTATTGAAGAAGAATCTTCTTATGCTATTTTTCAGATAATCAAAGACACCTTGGTGGCAATGAAATCAGGTTACTTGCATATTCTTTCAGATCGTGACCATCTCCTCAACCTCGCAGAAATATACTCAGGTGCATTGAGAAGGAAAGAGGAAGAAGTTGACCATCTCACCCTCGAACTTGCAAACACTAAAGATTCCTTGGAGTCCACTCATGTGGTCCTTCAAGAAGCAGAAATTCAGATTGACGAGCTTTGTTTAGAGTTGAGTTTGACTCGCCCTTCATCATCCACGGCAGTATTTCAGACATCTATGGCAACCATAACACCTGACGAGGATAGTAGTGAGAAGTCTTCTATCATTCACAGTCAAAATTTGAGGAAGGGGCCTCATGTGATGGTTAAGCAGGAGGAACATCCAGAAGTGCATGGGCATGAACAAAGGTATGATTCTGAAATTTCTTTTTATACTCCTAGTTTGCGTTATGGGAATCATAAGTTACCTCTCTTGCAAAGCTCTTTGGAGGTTCAATCAATGGACATTAATGAGATTTTGCTTGGAGAATCTAGTACTCTCCACACCCTGATGATTCCATATGTTGTTAATGAGATGGGAGTACATCAAGAGTCTAAACTCTTGAGATGGGAGGAGAAATATACACACGAGAGGGCAGAAGGCAGCCTTGTCAAAATGGGTTTGGCAAGAAATGTAGACTCATCTCTTCATGTTCTACTCTGTGAGACCTCGGATTCATGTGGGGAGAATAGTGAGATATGGAATCCTAGTGTTGCTACAGGATTCCCATCAGTGCCCAAGGACGCATTCCACAGTGATTACATTATGAGGTATGCATATTGGTTTTATTTTAGCTCACTAACAGTTGATTTGAATATATTACCAATGACTCGCAATAGTGGGGTGAATGGTTGGTCCAAAGTGCTTTTTGTTATGGGAGAAGGAGCCAAATTTTATTGGTCTCTTGAGTTGACTCTACAGGACGGTCCTATTGTTGGGGTACACGACAAAGCAACAGAGTTTGGGCAATTTGTCATTCCAATTGTGATCAGAGTGGCGCAGCTGGAAGCATCAAGTAGTAGGAATAGTAGAATGGCAATTCAAATTTGAAATCCAGGAATTTTAATGTTAGATGGATGTCCAATGGCCTCACCGACTGACAAAGCTTGACAGTATCATGGGTCTCAGTTGTATTCAGAGTACCTTGGTTGGAGTATTTTACAGGTTCATTTGGGATCCCGGCGGTTGGCAGGCAGACACAGTTGGTATTTGTTTTTGCTCCACAGGTGCAGATGGCAATTGGTTGGTGGACAGGTGCAGTTGGTTTTTTTGCTTTGGCTTCAGGTGCTGCAACAGTTGGGCTAGTTTGCAGTTGCAGATTGCTTGAGGGCAAGCAATCTCTGGAAGGGAGGACTTGTAATGTCCCCATTTTTGGATTCACCCGTTCGCCGGTTAGTGGCAGCTTTCTAAGTAGAAAAATAAGGATAACAGTGGATTCAAGTAATTTGGAGGGGTTTTACGAGTCCAGGCTAGTCCATTCACCATATTTCATCATCAAGAACACTTCCGCACAGTTCCCTTCTAGTCACGCGACATTACGACGATTTCCATCATTTTGGGTTATTATTGGGCATATTTTAATTAAATACCCTGGAAATGTTATTTGGAGCATGTTATCTGAGGGAACACCCTCGTGCAGTAGCTCATTGGAACTGGAACATAAAGATCTAAAGGATGGGATGATGAAAATGATATTTCCAGCGTCCGAGAATGCCTTAGAATCCAATTAATCGTTTTTTGGCATTAAAAAGGAGTTAAATAAAAGTTATAAAGTGACTTTAATGAATTAAAAGATTAAAGGTTAAAAGGGTGACAAAAAGGTAGAGAATGAAATAAAAGGGACAAAAGGAGAAGTTGAGATCATTCGACATTTTCACTTTTGGAGAAGAAAGATTGGCGAGCTCTTTGAGCATTTGGCAAGGGTTTGAGAAAACCTTTGTGTGAACACTGGTTTCGGTGATGCAAGATTCCACCCTTGCTGGTCAAAAAGGGAGAGATCATCCAGATCTTTCATTTGTGCTTCGCCGCCGTGGAAAAAGAATCTATGTTTGTCTTTGATCTGAGTTTAATGAAGAAGTTTCCAGTGTTGAACAAGGAGGGTGCAGTCATCTCATGAGTTTCTTGCCTCTAGTGTCAAGGGCGCATTTGTGAGGGATAATAGAGAGCCAAAAACAAGGAAGGGGGCACTTGGAATCTGCCTGGTACAGGTTTGAATAGGGTGCACTTGAATATTATTTGTACATTTGATGGTGGGTGCATTCTTGAGGAAGAATCACTCTTGTTAATCCTGCTATCTACGTCTATGAGGAGCTCATCTCTTGATCATTTTTCCAACTCGTGGAAGGAGTATTCTGCCACCAAATCGTGGTCAACAGTACCCAAGTCATTTGCTAGGGAAAGGGCAAATTCTTCCACTGTCCTAGGTCTGCAAGCACAACAGGAAATCAATGGTTTGAACATTACCATGGTGGCTGTTAGAAGGACGTGTTCTGTAGCAGCATTAGCATCTCTAAAGGCTGAATCCCAGTAGCATCATAACAATCTGGAACAAGTTTCTACAGCAGTCTGTAATTGCATCTCTGGGCCATGAATTTGTGGACTTGTGGGCCATACAAATCTGAAGCAGTATCTTCTTGTCCATTGAGTCAACACCCTTCTCAAGGCCTTCTCCAACACCTACAGGCATGTAATATTTGTTATTTTAATGAAAATGCAGGTCTGATATCTTTATTTAAATCTGAGTCCTATGTGTTTTACCACTGTGGGAAAATCATGATACAAATATGTGTTGGAAACAATATTTATTCATGTGGAATTTCAACTAAACCCTCGTGCACAAAGATCTGGAAAGTGTATCAAATCTGATGACTGAATAGATTGCTACAGCATTAGTATTTAAAGTGTTTGTCAAAATACCAGTTTCAATCTCCACTAGCCAAGGTATACATCAACTAGATTAAAAAGGAATTACAACCTACCGCAGATCTTGTGCTTGGAACTTGTTAACATCATTCAAATAGCACATCCATTACAATTTGGTCATTAGTTGTGCCATTCTGCCATACTACAGCAGTTCATTCAAGCAAAATTCCCAGTGTCAACTCAACCATTCACCAAGCTCATAGGTTGTCAGGAAACAACTCAGTCCAGTTTGACTTGGGAACATAGTTCTTCACCACAAATTATATCAGTCAGTGGGTCACCATTACAACCTACAGTAGTAAGTTCAAGTACCAGTCCAGATCTGAAATACTCTTCAAGCTGTCAGCATATCATTGTAGAATCAGTTTTGGGCGTTTTTATATCAATCTGGGTGGACACCTTTACTGTGGGCATCAATTTTCTATTGTCAAGAGACTGCTACAGCATGAGGTTCAATGTCAGAGAAGTTTCCAAATGCCACAGGTGCTAATGATCAATCCCAGGCATGTATTCGTGATTCTTATAATAAATATCAGTCGCCTACTTTGCTGATTAGATCTTTCAGATTATTGTTGTTGTGTTGTCTAAAATGATATATGAGTAGCATGGCAAATACTACATAGACCAATAAACATGTCAGCACAATCCACACTCCGTGGTTGAATTGTATCTCAAATAATGGGCATCTAATTGACATTTGGAGTGTTTGAAAAAAGCCGTGAACTAAACTAGCAACCATATCAGTGAAAAACTTAGCCAAGTTCCTAATCGGGATACTACAACTCTGCATCTAATGTTGTCGAGATGGCATTGTTTTACTTGTTAGGCACAAAATACTTTACCAATAATGATCTGAAAACTTCAGGATCTTTTTAACCATATAAATTGCATGTGAAATTTGCGTGTTAAATCTCATAAAAGGCTTATAAAAGACAATTTTTAAATGCTTAAATGAACCACATAAGCAAATAAACAAGTATGCAAACCAGAAAAATGTAGACAGCAGATGATAACGGAGTTCACCCTTCTTGGGCTACGGCTCCGGGCCACTTCCAATGAGAATGCCGATCTTATTAAGTCTTCAAAAGCTTACATACATGAGTTCTGGAAACACCTCTGAGTTCTGTCAGTCAAACCCAGAAACAGACTGCACCACTGCTTTCCTCTCGAAATTCTAAGAAGAATGAGTATAAACTCGACCTAGTTTGCCTGAGGCCGCCTCTAGCACGCAAATCGAGAAACACCTCTGCCTGCACTGTACGAATCGTACGGTTCTGTACTCTGCGTCCCATGTCGGGATCTGTGCAAACAATGGTTTATTTGGGCGCCGAACTCCATCGTTTCATGGCTCTGAATAGGGGTTTAAGTAGTGGTTTGGGCGCCGAAAGGAGAGGCCACGCGCCCCTTTTTGGCCCCAAACTCCACCTTAAATTCTTAAGCATATCCCGCCATATCCCATCCAACATATAGGCTGTGGCCCCTTCGTAACGCGTTGTTATTGGGAGCAGAGGTCCCGGGGTCAAACCCGCTGGTGTCTCCCCTTTTAACGTGATGTATATGCAATGTTTGTTGGTTGGTTTGATATGTTGGCATGCGGTTTCGATATGTGGCACTTCGTTGTTGTGTTGGCGTGTTGGTATATGCGTTGGCATGTTAGGTTGGCACTTGTGGTTTGTTGGTCCCGTCGGTTTTGTTGGCATATGGTTCATATTACATATAACATGGGCCTTGGTGTTGGCCATGGGGTCGAGGGCTAAGCGCTCGACCCCGCCCCTTTTTCCGACCATACTCACCATAAACTTTAAATAGAAGTCACAACCTATATGGTTAAGAACTACTGGCAGGCATCCTGGACAGCATAAATTTGTGGAGACTTTGGCACAGTGGAGGTCGGGGGTTCGATCCTCCCCGACTCCATACTTTTTGCTAGACGGTTCAACCAACTGCCAATAGGGCTGCCACATGGCAGTCCCTGATTGGTCCATTTCATACTGCCATGTCATCACCTTGACCACTTGTCAACTTGCCATTGGCCCGTTTTTTTGCCAGTTTTATACCATTTTTACCTTTTTGCCGTGTTTTCAAAACTCGATAACTTTCACATCTGGAGGTCCTTTCTCACGAAACGAACGTTGTCGGAAAGCTCTTGACAAGCTCTATGCTTCTGTAAGCTTCTTTTCACCTTTTGAAGACTTTCATTTTGATCGATCTTGGAGATCCTCCTAGATCAAATAATCACCATGAAGACATGAGAACACATCACATCATACCTCCTAGCCAACTACCATGGCCACCACTCAACCATGAAGAAGCACAATCTCTGAGTCAAGATCACAAGTGTACACCTCCTAGCCAACTGCCATGGCCACCATTCAACCATGAAGAAGCACAATCTCTGAGTCAAGATCACAAGTGTCACAAGTGCACCCACTGCCCATCCAACTATCTAGCCATGAAGAACTGCAAGTTTGATCCTTGTGAAAAATTTCACAAGTGATGTGATGAAAACCATATGTATGGTCCTCATACAATATGAGGTGTAACATGGCTCAAACAAGAAGTGCAGAAAAACATCTTCACAAAATACTCATTGCTAAAAGTCCCAATGAAACCATGAGCCTTGCTCAAATTACTTTAGGGCAATCAAATTCGTTTTAGACGAGGCCTTATTATCTAATACCAGAAGTTCCTTCCAGGGGTATGCCCCTCTAGAAGATGCCATGCTTGATAGGGTGCCAAAAAATCCTCTCTAGCAAGGCATGACTCTTGCTAGCATGCCCCAGGTAGACAAAAGTCTTCAAGGTGTGACAGGGTGCTAGTCATGAGGTGAGAGGTGAATCTGTCTTATTTCCTTAGCTAACAAATATCTCCTACAATAGAACGGCCTTCATGTCCACTCAATGTTTTTATACAAAAGTGTCTCAAGGTAACAACGGGAGGGAATAGGGTACTTCATGAAATTCTTATGCAAATAATTTCTTAATCTACAAATTCCAAATTTTCTTTCATGTGGAATCTTTTCTTGCAAAAAATTGCTTCCGTGACCAAACCTCTTAGGAAAAATAACTAACTGCTTCCCATACTCTGATATATTGCTGCTTTATATTATTTATGTATTTAAAGGTAAGTTCATTTTCCTGACATGCAGTGCAAAAGCAGAGATGTATTACTGAAAAATATTAATACAGTACCCCGATTCAGCATATTCTTTACCATATATTTCTCCATAAAAATTCATTCACACAGAAAACCTAGTTGATTTTCATGACCTACCAGCTCCACTAAGAAATACAAACAGAAACTGTGCCATTAGTGTGTTCATGTTTGCCACAAGGAGGCAAAAAGGAGACACTGCGGCAACTGGAGACCCACCGAATGTTGTTGAAAGTGACAATCTGCTTTCAAAACCAAACAAATAAATATTTGATTAGCTACAGATGAAAAATATATTGAACCATTTAGGAATATAAATTGAAGTAATGTAGGCAATTATAGTAAGAAACTGTAAAACCAACCTATACAGAACTTGTTTATGCCAACACCAGAGATAAACAGGCAGAAAAATAAAGAACCTCATTATTTAAAAAGAGCAGAGTTATATCTTGAACCTGAGTTGTTATTTAGAAATTTACATGAAGTAATCTTATTCAAATATAATTTAGGAGCAAGGCTATTGGAAGCGGGGAGAGAGAGCGGGGAGCACACTTTTCGAAAGATTCTGGGAGTGGAGTGTTTTGGGAGCATTTTTTATAAAATACATATTTTAATACATATATATTAAAAACACATGCATAATGCCAAATTAGTTGTAGAAAACATGAAAACATGGATCTAGCCATTTAGTAAACATATAACATCAATCATTTAGTAGCTATAACTTATAGCATTTCATCAAATGATCAATCATCAACCATATCAACATTAAAGTTTCAACTTTCAACATATAACAATTGCCATCAACAAACTCTAACAGATAACATCAACCACGAAAGAAACAAAGCATCATATTCATTACCAAGGAGTTGTAAGATGCAATCAACAATTTAAACTTCAAAGGTAGGTTCAAACTTCAACGTTCAAAATCAAAACTTAAACTATCATATAATGTTTACAAAATAGGCCATAATAAATATTAAAGACAAAGTGCTATCTACTAAGTTTTCCTCTTGCCACGATAAACTTCCATTTTCTTTTCTCGTGATCTAGGAACAGGAGTAGGAGCAATTGGAAGTGTTCGTGGAACACAAAAAGTAGCTACATGCCCCCCACACAATGCGAGATGTTGTGAAGCTAAAGGAAAAGTTCTTGTATCTAGAAAGTTGTTAGTAGTTGGGGGTGGCATCTCTATTGTATAAATATGCTCACCATCATGATCACCCAACAGTTCAGCCTCCAAGAGCTCCAAAGCTATGGCTCCATCCTCCAAATTAACCTCCTTTGGATTGTTGTCCCTGTTATCACACAACTTTTAGTTGTCCCTAAAGGTATCCCATCCAAGATGGTAGAGGTGTTAGACAACTAAAGAGGTCACCCAAGAGATGCCACGGTTCCCAATGCAAGCTAGGAGTCACGTCAATTGAGGCACTCTTCACGTTAGATCAAGACTAATCAAGACCAAGGGGGAGACCATAGCCAATCAATGAAGACTAGCAAACCCAAAGGTTCCTAGGGAAATGTGTAAAGTAAAACAAGGAGACCAATGGTGAGTTAGATCTATGGAAATTAAGTGGACCCAAGGGTTTAAATATGGTTCAAGAGGCTTAAAGAGTGACAAGTGTTTCAACCAATCAATGATGAGGGCCACTTATAAAGTTTAATTAATAGATCTAAAGATATTTAGTACCGTGAAAAGTACACAAGTGGGGCCCACTCCTTAAAAAGTGGAAAATGGTCCAAGGTGGGTCCACTTGGTCAAAGTTGATGGAAAATGGTACTAGGGGTGTTCTATTGCATGGATCTATGGATTAGCCAAAGATTAGGAACACCCAAGGGTGGGATCTAGAAAAAGCCACCAATCCCAAGGAATGCGATTTGACTTGGAGATGACTAGTGCCTTGGATGGAGAGGTAAATGGAATCGGATGTCCACCAAATTGTAGATTGGGATAGTCAAGGTGCAAAGCAAGGTGGGTTTTCAAGATCAAGAGCATGCCATGGTTAGATCTCACTAGATCTAGTGCATCACTAAGTGACCCAAGTGGGGCACAACCCTCAAAATGAGGAATGGGGCCCACAAGGTAGAAATCACAAAAGTGAAGCACTAGGGGTAGGTTTTAGGGGATGATCTTTCCAATGAAGCAACAATCTCACCTACCCATGTACTAGAACCTAGCAAAAGACCTACCTTAAGGAATGTGACTTCCCTTCGAGAGACCAATGTGCCTTGGGAAGTGGGTCAAATGAAGGCCAATCACCACCAAACTATAGATCCGAATTGCCGTGGATGCTATAGAGGTGGGTTTTTAATGTTATCCCAAAAGCCAAGCTAGATCCAAGTAGATCTTAAAAAATGTAAAATGAAGGTTTTAATTTTAAGGGTTTGTGTGACCAATAGGATAGCGAACAAGCGAAATGGATACATACCTTGTAGATCTTACCTCAAAAGCTTGCGGCCTCTTTGCATATGGATGATTCTTGCCCTTACTTACAATTCCAAGCTTGATCCAAGTGTCTTCAACCAAAATCATCCAAGCCCTAGGAGGAGAGATGTCCCATCCAACCTGTTAATCAAACTACAAGATGTTAGATTTGATCCACAAATCAATGAGATCTAAGCATGTCATGTCAAAGAAGCAATCAATGGACAAAGCACAATTGAAAAACTCCCTCAAGATGAAGACATCTTTCCCATGGGGGATGTGAGCAACCCCTACAATCTTCCCATCAAGCAAGTCGCACTCTAGCTTCAAATCACTTTGGCCTCCCTCTGTAGATGTCGATTTCACTTGTTACAAGCAAAGATGACTAAAAGAAGAGATGCACAACCATGTACAAGAGCAACCCAATCAAAGCCAAGAAGTAAATCTCCAAAATAGTATTTTTATTCCAAGTTTTCCAGAGCCCAAAGGTGCTTTACAATGAGGGGGTCTTCTCTTTTTATAAGGGAGGAAGACCAAAACCCTAAACCACAAAACCACTTTTTAAAACTAGTGGTTGAGATCAAAAGATATAACAATCTAATCAATGGCTAAGATGAGCCAATACAATATATCACATGGATCACTCACTAAGTGATGACATCATAGCTAAGAGGACTCAATGAGGGTGACGTCATACATGAGGGGTGGCTAATAACACGTGCCACACAATAAGACCAAGACAAGTCACTCAGAGCTCATGGTGGGGCTAGGAGGTATTAATCCCCTTCACTAGCATGTCCCCATGGCACAATAATATAAAATATGAGTCTATGACATGTCAAATATACAAATGATCAAAACCTGTCACCAAAATCTGAGAGAGACATGCAGTAAAAGACCTCATGTAACCACTGTGGACCCCACTGACTGATGTCAACTAATCTGGAAGAAGGGGGGTTCACCATGGATGACCTCTGAGAATACCAAGTGCCAAAACCTTGCCTCAATTGCCCAAATCGAATTCCTCAATGACCTTTTTATTCCATTTTTTAATCCTCCTAAAAACCCTAAAAGTGCCCAAAACTACCTCTAGGGTGCCTGCGCTGTCAAACTGAAGGTGCCATCATGTCCGGAAGGGGGGTATAATGGTAAAACCAAGTGGTTGGACCACCCCCTTCCTCTATAGCGCCCTAGGAAATGACTTGCCTCCAATGCTCCTGCTGGACAGGCTGAATCAGCATGCCCAAACTGGTCAACAGGTGGATAACTGTTGCTATCATGCCCAGGAGTGCCCGGAACTAAAAGATAAGTGTCAATGGATCCGGAAGACCAAAATCTACTAGAGATGAGTACTCATACACCTCATGATAACTTGTACGGTCATTTGTAGGGTCCACCATACCCGGACAGTGTAAAATATGATGATCTGGAAATAATAATAAAAGTGACCAACTGCATCAATCATCATCTGGAGCATATGTCCAACATATGGAATCATCAATAGGTGCATGTGGGACCATCAATCATCATCATAAAGCACAAGTGGTCCATCCCATCACGGATCCCAAGAATGACCAAGGTCAAACTAGGTTTGACTAGGTTAAAATACAACCAAGGACTAGATCATAACAAATGATTAAGACATGTTCCTTTAACCATACTCACAGCGTAACTTAAAGTATAAACATCAATCAAGTGGCAGTTAATACATAGATATTTAGTGTTATTTATATTTTACTTGCACCAAAGCTTTAAAGACATACTCATCAATGGACATGGTCTAACTTCTAGGATAGGGTGATGGCTAAGAACAAGGTTAGGAAAAGGGGTTGACTTGACCAATTCAACTAAGAGATACTTTGGATGGGGAAAGAGGGGAGCTACACACTGTGTTGGACAAGATAAACAAAGGGAATGGCAGTGCCTCACAAATGGGTAAGTTGTTTAGAGAGTGCTTATTCAACCTTGGCATCATGTCTATATCAAGTTGATCCAAGTTCATTAGGATGATCATTCATTTAAATTCCATGGCCTTTTTGGCCTATATGACCCCTCTGGGATTTCACATGCGCTAAAAAGCACAACTAATCGCAGCTTGCATCCGGGGCATATTTACATTTATGAGGTCAGCAATCTTTAGATTTAGCATTTATTTAGCCATTGCTTTTTGGACCTTTTTATACCCTTCAAGGGGTATTTTAGCATTTCATTGCTTTAGCCTTTATTCATCGTGTGTTTAGAAACACATTCTAGAATTTTAAGTTCATAGGCTTTCATAAGAGATTTCCATAGATAGTACAAGTGCTTCAGGTTTTAGCTTTCATAAGAGATTTCCATAGATAGTACAAGCGCTTCAGGTTTTAGCCAACAACATCTCATGTGACTAAGGGGAATTCCGCGCTAAGCCAAACATCGAGGCAACTGACTAGAATGATCTAGGCATAAAATCCAACTCACCATGGGCAAGTTTTGTCACCAACTCAGAGCCAAGACACAAACCAAACATGGATGCAATCCAACACAATAGTAGAAAAAGGGAAGTCCTCCATATCAATAGTCAAAAAGGCAAGTCAGGGGGAAAGCCAAATATAGGGAAGGTCATGGATGGATGGAGTCAGGTGAATGTGAAGCCTAAGCTAGCAGACATAAATTTCATGAAAGACCATGTTCATGCTCATATGAGGGTAGTGAAACCAATGGGTATAGTCAGTGAACCTTTAAGTGCAAGTAATACATCCAATTTATTATTTAAGGTAACCAAGATATTTCATTTTATTTATTTAATAATACTGCCACATCATGAGTTATATACCAAATCAATGCTATGAATAGGGCTAAAAAACAAACAAGATAATAATCCATGATAATAATCACAAGTCCAATAGTCATATCACTGCATATACATAATCATCATGTAGAACCAACTAAAACATTACTGCAATAATAACATCCTAAACACTAGTCACTGAGCTGAAACTGTATAGAACAAAATATCATATCGGTCATCAAATCTAAGCTCTCAAAGCTCAGCCTTGGCACAAGGTCTACTCAATGTCTGACATATATTGATCTGATCTGTAAGTGATCTCGAATAATGTTGCTCATCGTAACTGATCTTTGTAAAGGAAAAGCTCTGGAAAGTGCAGATATCTACTCAGCAAGAATAGTAGCCCAGCTACTATGGTGTGATAACAGTCCCAAGTCAAATATGTTCTATCATTCCTCGCTGCATCTCAATAATGGGACAACAACCTCAAGTTGCAGTGCAAGTAAACCAAGACTTTTGTATGATCTACATTCAAGTTGTTTCTCTTCACGTTGTGGATGACGTTGTAGGTGCTTCAACACCTCTCTACAAAAGAAGTGTTAACAAATTGTGAAAGCACCCTCACCGCTAATTTATGCAGATATGTGGTAGATGAGCCATATATGTTCCACCATTAGATAGGACTCAACGTATCTCGACCTTTGGTTGCATGTAGGTTACCAAA
Organism: Larix kaempferi; assembly: GCA_027924585.1. Lineage (NCBI taxonomy): Eukaryota > Viridiplantae > Streptophyta > Pinopsida > Pinales > Pinaceae > Larix > Larix kaempferi. The sequence goes on from BSBM01000660.1 coordinate 25,014,836, forward strand.
GACCCCATGTTCATTGATGTATTTGCCCAATTTGCTTTGTACTTGAGCACACTCCTCTTCATCAGGAACCAACTTGTCTAATGCAAGCATATACCCATTCTACATGGAGTGGAACATTTAGATTATCCCACCTTCTGACCACATGTTTATGGATATGATCATACAAGAATGCATCTCTCTGATCAACAATGTCTTTGATTTGGCCTAGAATGATATCCATCTACTCATGCAATCACCAATCAATGGTTGATCTGTATTTGCAAACTAAATCATACTATAATCAGGCTTGGTGAACTGTAGAACATACCTAGCCTCTTACAAAAACTAACCATCCAGAGCACTGTCCTCCACCTACTAAAAGTCATGTCTATCAGATGTGGTTTCAACCCTATCTTTCAAACCTTGCCATAAATCACTTGAGGCCATACTAGCCAATGCCTATCTTACCTTCAAAAGGTGCCTGAAGGTGAGGTATTAGCTAGCAAATCTGGTCATTGCAATCTTGAGTAGCTCCAACTTAGAGTGATTGCAAAAATGTGGTGGGCCATGCAATTGGTAATAAATTTTATCAGTTTCTTCCCTCTCTTGTACAAAGCACCAATCCATCTATAATTAGGGTCCTTCATCTTAATAATATCATGCATCAAAAGGTTCAATGAACCAAACACCCTGAGCAAAATATGTTAGGGTACATGTCCTCAATGATTGCTCCTGCTGCCTTACAATTAGCAACGTTTCCAATAATCACTTCAATGACATTGTATGGCCCAATCTCTTGAACAATTTTAAGTAAAGGTTATGCAATTTTAATACCAGTCTTGTAGCGACCTGAGTAGTCATGGGCTAAAAGGAAGATTGCATCACTAGCAAACACACCAAGAATATTTATCAATGGCCTTCCTATAACATTTGTCCAACCATCAGATACAATGGATACCCCATAGTTGGTCCAATCATTTGTAAACTTTCCAAGAGCATTATGGATTTTGGCTTTTCCCTATCAAGTCCCACAGTTCTAGCTTTGTCATACTCAGGGCTCTTGTATCCTTTAGGGGCACCATTGATGGCGTATACATTTTCATGCCAATAGGGTGAGCGAAAAACATTGAATAGTACACCGCATGCATAGAGAAACCTGTAAATTTTTTAATCTGCATGATCCTTGCAACTTTGGTAAAGGAAAATTGTTATTGTTCTACGCATAGGCGAGAATCCACTATTATCATCAGGCTTGGTGAACTACAGAACATACTTCTTCTCTTTGATCTCTCTCTTGGGGCACCTCTCTCCTGATTATGAGCCCATCTGATGGCTTGAAATGTTGAGAAATAACTCTAGTTAACGCAGTCTTCCTCCCCTTCTTATATATATGTTTTGTTTATTACATTGCCTCCCCCTTATGCTTTGTCCTCAAAGCATAATTATGGAAGACTTTATCCCTTGTTCTTGTTCTTGCTCATGATGCCTTATCATGATCTTTTGTGCCGGTAACTGCAACACTTGATGAAACAAGACGATATGAGTTACAAATTCCCAGGTAAAAATGTTGCATCATTTTTTAAGTGGTCCATCCCAAGTTAACTTTCATTGGGACCATTTGCTGATCGATTTGTTGGATGGAACTTCTCGTTTTCTACTTCCACCCAATTTGTTGATTTTGTCTCCATTCTTTTTTAAAATCACAACTCATCTATTTATGTTCCTTTTGACCTTGTCATTGGTCATATCGATTCTTGTGATTTGGATGACGAAAAGGAATCCTAATCGTTTGTGAATGTTTTTTGGAACCATCTTGTCTTGATGTTTGTAGTGATTTGTCAATATAAACATTCTTCTGAATTTGAGTGCCATTTCACTCTGTAATATGTATTGGTTCCCTTTTTTGGTGTTTGAATTTGAGCATCTGATGACTTCTCTATTGGGTCAATCATCGTTTCTTTGTCAACTAACGTTCATTTGCGATCTAACTCTTCTTGTAAAGATTTCTTGTCATGCTTTAGCTTCTTAACTTGTATGAGTAAGTCTTGATTATGTCTCCTTAAGCATAAGAGTTCTTCCTTATAGTATGACTTGTCGACTTCGTTTTGAGTATCTTGATTCTCTTGCTCTCTTTCTCTTAACTTTTTATTTGTTCTAGCAATTTCTAATTAACCTTCTTTAAGGAAGAATTTTCATCATCTTTTCCTGATAATTTTTTCTGGAGATCTTGAATCTCCTCTTCTAACGTTTGATTGCACTGCGTTTTATCCTGTGTCTTCTTAATTTGAACAAGTAATTTTTTAGTATGATCTCTTAGACGAGAGATCTCTTCGTCTTTATCAACGATAACATTGTCAAATTCCTTCTGCATCTTTTGTATTGAATTTTTATTTTCCTGCGAAATCACCCTTGAGATGTCTTTTAAGTCTTCAGATGATGGAGTCTGACTCATTGTAATGTCCTGCAATGTCAGCATCTTCTTTTTATAAGGATATGTAACAATTTTTTTCTCCATGTTTAAAATCAAGGTACCTAGAGTTTGTACCCAAGGCAAACCTAGAATTATATCAACTTCATTTTTATAAATTGATACGACATTGAATTGAGTTATGAAGTTGTAATTTTCAATAGATGGTTGTCGGTTCTTGATTTCATATTTCTCATTGGAGAAATATGTGTCATTTTCAATTATATTTGATTATGACACTATTAATTGGTTCGCTAAATAAACATTAATGTGATTTTTCTTGATAGATGGGCAAATAGCAATGGTGATATTCCTTCCTTGAATAATCCCATTAAATTTTAATAAGGCATACATATTCACATGTTGTAAAAGTAGTACGAGGGAGTCTTCCTTGTTTTCATCATTAAACTCCATTGGGTTTTTCGTCACAATTTTCGTTAAGCCTTCTTCAAAAGATACCTTAATATTTCCTCGATATGCCTTAATAGTCCACTTAATGTACCCTTTTATGTCCCTTCTCTCTTGATTGTTTCAAATAAATAAATATATCACTTAACCTTAAGAAATTCTTTTAAAAACTTTACAACTAAGTTATTATTTTAAAATACCCCTTTAATTCCCCAAGGTTTAACTTTATTATGATAATTCCTTTATCATAAAGGTGGGGATATTTCACTTTAGCTTTAAGATATCTTTTTGTTGTACCCTTTTTGGCTTTTTCTTTATAAATGGTGTACGACTTTTTTCCCAACTCTTAATAATAAAAAGGCTTAAATGTGCTATTTAATAAAATAATAAAGAATTCCCACTTAATAATCAACACCCTTATAATTGGTACATATATGCCTTCAACACTTCGTTTGACTTTTCCAACAAAAAAGATTCCACGGAATGTACCTTTAATTTATAACCTTACAGAATCTTGAAATTTTCCCTTTATATTAACTTCTTCCACTTCAATGTTGAAAGATATAATAATAACCGTGACTTCTATTTGTTTTAATTCAATAGTTGTGTGATGATATGCTGATATCTCAGCTCTCGTTCACTTCTTCCCACGGTAGCACAAAATTCTTAACTCGTGGCAGCGATTAAATGAATTAACTGAAACGTTGCTAAGGTGGGTCGTTGTTTGAGCTATCACGCTTTTTTATGGATCGATCCAATGTAATACGGTGACAGGGAATTATAACTCTACCAACCCATCGAACTGTATTATGGCAGCAGTCTACCTGGTAATGCAAGATATAAATAACCTTTTCTTAAAATGCTTGATGTTATGACTAAAGGAAAGTCATGTCTTTTGGTTGAACAATTAGTCCCCATGCTCAAATTCCAAATGTATTGTGGATAAGTCGCACAGGTCAAGACAGCAGCAGATTAATATCCTCAGACGGGGGCAGCTAGACAGCAGAATGATGGTTTTCTTTTTAGGATCTTGATTTGTCTGTGAATTCTTGGCATGGATCTCACGGTGGAGTGCTGCAGCATTTACACAAGAAGTTTCTGTAACGTGTTCTTTTTATTTTATTTTTCTGATACCGAATTCTCCTTGATTTATGGTCTCTTGTAACTTGCAGTGAAGTGTTTACCAAATTTTCTGTGGAATAATCAAATGGCCAAAAGCCTAGATCTGGTCAAAGACCAAGAGATCATAGAAATTTTGAAAGAACAAGTGTGGCAAAAATGTCATAACAAACAAGGTCTGATAAAGGGGAGTGTGGCCAAAGGTTGGGATCAGAATGGCTCTGATAACAATGTGACGAACAGAATTCGTTACTAAGAAAACTTCCAATGTAGATACGGTAAATAGTCCACAGAATAGGAATAGAATATAATATGATAATGATATGAGATATATGATTACAACTATGAGATATATGATTACAACTAAAGGCTCGTATATATACCCACGCAGGGGTGCCCTTTCGTAAAGAGACATGACATTTCATCAGGAAGGTATCTCTTCATTACTGTCATGTCCCTTTCCAAATGACCACCAGAGGATGACTCATTAGCCTATCTAGTTCTCGTAGGCTATACTCGGGGAGTAAGGAATTAATTAATTATTTAATGTCACATTTTTTCACATCCATAGTAGCAGGGAGCTACCATGATTGCAGATCAGTTTGAGCACATTTTTAGCCTGTCCTATGCAGTCCCATGCCCGAGATTAGCGGCATGTGAACATTATGTTGATGGACACTCCTATTTTAAGTGGACCCAGAGCATATATGCAGTCAGTTTCATGCCAGGACTGAGTGCCATGACCCCTGGTCGGAGAACGAGTTAGGCCATGTTTCACTTTGGCAGATCAGATGTGGATGATTATGGTGCCCCAGGATGCATACAGTAGCAGTGTTCCAGTGCTTCTCAGATGATTACAGTTGCAGGTATATGACCCAGCAGGTATACAGTTATTGTACTTGGATGTTTATTTTGCTCGTTTATTTATCTTAGTAGCTGGAACGAGTATATAGTGGCTAGACATTGTTGATCTTCTATCATTTGTTCCATATTGATGGCCTAGAGTAGGAGTGATTGATTCTCTTTAACTGAGAGGTTCTTGTGCATACTCATTGGTCTTTTCCCTTGTCATGGTATGGACTTGGCCATTCCCTAGTGTTGTTGCTAGTCATGGCACCACCTTTTCACTGTCCCCATCCATCCGATATCTTCCATCTTTGGTTTGAAACTTGACTCGAGACTTTGACTTGTGAGGTTAAGGAGCCTTTTCCCCCACTTTGACCTCTATATGAGATAGACTCCATGTTGTTTTGTGTCTCGGCTCTGAGTTGTGCAACAAGACTTGTCGAAGCCTTGACCCTTCTGGGCCGAGAGAACCCGTCGATGTTGGGTCCTAAGCCTAGGTGAGTTGGGATTCTGAAGCTTTGACCTCTCTAGTCGGTTACGCCCGATGTTTGGTACTAATTGTGGATGATTCCCACTAGTCGACCCCATGCTTCACTTCTGGGACAGGAGTACCCGTTCGTGTTGTGACATGAGCTAAGACTAGCTAGTCGCTCGATTTGTGTCAGATAGACTTGAAGCAAGTGATCCTATCATCATCACACTGCATTGGTATATGCTGCTATATCTGTGAAATGAAAATGAAATGAAATGTAAAGCACCCTGGATGAAAGTTGCAGCTAGTTGTGCTTTTAAGCACATCTAAAATCCGAAGGGTCATATGTGAAATGGGCCAAGTAAAGTAAATGCATATCATTGAAAATCTAAATAATTGTTGGCCATGGTTTTGATGTGATGATTATTTCCCACGGAGCCTACAGGTTTGGATGTGGATGGAGTAAGGGACAACTAATTCTAAGTATCCCCTAGAACCTCAGAGTTACGGTTGACTATGCACCTAGTTACAGTGATTCTAAAAAAGATCCTCACGGAGCTTGCATCAGGCTTGAATGTGAGCTATAGGACACTTGTTAAAGTTGAAGGGGCATTTTCAATAAACTTACCCATTTGTGAAACACCACCCTTCCCTAATGTTATCTATCATATGCATGTCACTGTGGATTCCCTTGTATCCCTTCTCTCTGAGAGATCACTATGTTGAAGTCAAAGGTTGGATCTCATTAGCCTAGCCTTGTTTTATCCACCTCACCCATAACTAGCAAAATGGCCAAGTTTGTAAATGAGTATACACTTGAGGCTATCACTTGGAGTGATGTATTACTTCGATCTGGACTTATTTTTGATGATTTTTATTTATGATCGCCACTATTATGCCACTTAACGCTTTAGTCTTGTTACTAATATAAATAAGGGATCATTATTCATCCATTTGTACATGAAGGAGCACCTATTTTCAATATGGGTCATTATTTTGTGAAATATCCCAAACTGATATTTGTTTTTTTTGTGTTGTCTAGTAGGCTGATATCTCAAACAAGTATGAAGGTGTGTATTGATCTCTGCATGCATGCATTTGCATGCAGATCTATAACCCAAATAATACTGAAACGCTATAAAGTAGGAGGAATTAATGCATGTACATACCAGTATGTAGATCTGTTGATGTCGATGAGGATGATCCCCGCATGCAGGACTTATGCTGGATGAATAGGGGGATAAGCTAAATCGTCCTCCAAGATATAAGTGCGCCCTCCCCCAAGCTATAATTGCTCAATAAATAATACTTGACTGATGAAGCCCCAGATAAGGTACAATAGGGTTATAGTGCCCCTCTGGTGATGATAGAAGCTGCATGCAGAAGAAGTGATGGCTCAATAGCCCAAAACGTGTTCCAAGGAGATTCGCCCCAAGCATGCAAGACGTCCTTCAATCAAGAAGAATGATGATAACTAGCTGAGTGGCCCTTCTTCCAGGGGAAGGGTAATACCGCTGCTCTAAAGAGAATGAGAACTACATGCAGAGAAACTGAACCCTGGATGCTGCAATGCGAATAGGAGACTATCTGGACAATGCGCCCATGCAAGGGACAGCAAGCCCACAGTATAACATAAAAGAGAACTCTGCAGAATTTGAATGATAGTAATACCTGATGATGAACAATGTTGAATCTGGATGATCCAACCTAATGATGAACTAGGGCAAATAGATTTCGCTGCCGAAATACACCAGTTAGCTGAGCATGCACTCAACCCCAACTTAGCTCGCTGAGCTCTCCAATTCGAATCCTCAAATCAATAATCATATAAGTGTACTTCTCCATTCGCTTTACCTCTCTTTTATAACTCTCAACTGCAAATAACCTAACTTTTGACCTAATTAGGTCACTTTACCTTCTAATTCGCAGTTGACTTGCATGCAGGTGCCTGGAGACTCAATCAGGTGCATGCATCATGAAATAATGCTCAGATGTCATGCATACAGGTGGCCTTTGGCTCTGGTGGCCCCTGTCTACCTACTGATGATATAATATCAATGCCCTAGATCTTCTTATATGGCATCAATCCTCACCTGATTCCCTGACTGTCAGTGACCGCTCGAACCTATGGGAATCATATAGGTTAGCGGGATGGTCCTCAATGCTTAAGCAGAAGAGGACATTACATTTTGATCATTTATGACCTGGTCAAACCAGTTTGACCAAGTCAACAGCAGGCCCCGAGATGAGTTTGGCCAACTGAGTTTGATTTTGGTTTTTTAGAGCCCTTTGATGTTCATTGGAGATGGTTTCATGCTTTTTACAGTGATTCTTCATGGTGGCTTGCATTATTTTTATTATTATCAGCATTTGCAAGCCATACTTTTATTATTTTGGCATGGATAAGCTTCCAGATATATTTCTTAATGGACATATGGTGTATGAGTACTCATTCCTAGTAGATTTGGACATTCTGAGTTCATTGGAGCATTCAGATCTCAGTTCCGGGAACAGATACTTGACGATATGGCCAAATTACTTTCCAGCAGTAGAGTACCATAAAAAAATTGAATGATTAAAGTGAACATGGCTTAGCAAGGAATTCGATTTGGCTAAGTGGGGCAAGGAAATGGCATGATTTTTGTTCGAAGGACTATTTTGATGCTCTAGAGACATTCTGGCACAGTTTCTATCATTATTGGGGTCCACATTTATTTATTCTCCTCTTGGGGGCGTCATCTTCCATGGGGGGGCGCATTTCCTAGTTGTACCACCATGATGACATGTTGTATCTTAAGTTGTTGTATTAGGGGATGCTAATGGAGAGACTCTTGACCTCTTAGCACCCCCCATTCATATTATCATGTTGTACCAGGATATATCTTATGATTATGTTGCTCCCCTGGGCACCATTGAGCAAAGTGCGTCCCCCCTCTTTTGAGTAATCTCATGTATTATGTCCAGCACTTTATTTGTCGTTGATCTTGTTGTATTATGATTGGATCCTAGCCATCCATCTCTTTGGGCTAGGGATTTTGCATCGAGCGATCTATTTATTTGATCTCTCACTCATTGTATGGGACTTTTGGCTCTTGGATATTCGGCAATAAAGAGAAAAATTGTGAAGAAATCTTATGCAATCTTTGATGAATGTTGTCATACTTGATTGAAAGGCTTTTCTCTTAGACAATTGAGAAAATTCATGGTAGTTTTAAATCATTTTTGTGGAGGCCGAATTGGTTTTGCAGGGTAGCGAATTGGTGGAGGACGACTTTGTGAGAGATCTCCGTCTCTCTCCCTCAAAATCCTTTCAATCTCAGGGTGTTTGCTCTTGCATTCTTTGTGATCATTACAAATGCTTTTGATTTATCTTGCATTACTAGATCTTTATCTTGTGAATCAAATCTAACTTGTGTTGTTTGTTTTGCAGGAGAGGGGCGCATTGGCTTCATTGGGCAAAATCTATCTAGCTTAGAACTCCATGGATCTTGCTCAAAATTGTAACTAGGGGAAAAGATCATCATTGTATTTGGTGGTCGCAAGATTTCCAGGTATTTTCTTCCAAGATTTCTTTTGTTCCAATTTCTATTCCATTAGTCGCATTAAAATTTACAAGTTCAAAACCCTCGTTTCTTAGAAGTAATAGAGAGTCACCTTTTGGGATTGAAGCTTAAAACCCAAGTTGGAATTCATCTTAAACCCTTAGAGACCAAGTTTGATCCTTATCCGACTCCATTTACCCACTAACTAGCATTGGTCCTGTTATCAACTGATTTGTACAATAGTTGAAACCTTATTGAGCCGCCAGTGATGGAACACTTCAGTGTTCACTTCCAGAGTATCTGGGTTTCATTATAGTTGGGTCTAGCCAGTTTTGGCTAGCCAGTTTTGTTTTTGAGTCAACATGACCATGGCCCCATGGGGGTTTGTATCAAAGTGTGCTAGTAGGGTCTGAGTGGCTGGGCTCCCCATGACTGGATTAAACAACTAAGGTATTCCAGGGAGTTTTTTCACCGTCAGATTATACTTTGCTTCAGGCGAAATATAATCTCTTGGTTTTTCTCCCGCTTCCTCCAAAGCTGGAATGCCCGATTTTGGAAATTTGGCCATGGGGGGTTATTAGGGTCCAACTATAATGTATAAACCTACTAGACACTATTAAAATAGGTTTTGGTCATGTCCTAAGTCTCTAGGACCCCCAGAAAAAATTTCGAAAAATTTTTACCGGACGCGTCGAAATTGGGGTTTTTAATTTTTAATTATTTTTAAATTTTAATTAAATTTCTCTATAGTTTAAAAAGAGAAATTTGAGTCTGTAATATGTCAGTCATCCGGGGTCCGAACTTAGTGTTTGATGGCTCGTTTCATAAGCCAAAAATCACACATGACCCATGGAGCAGCTAAACCCAACTTTCGAATGTCAATTTGGCCTCATAATTAATATTTTCTCTAAAAAGCCATTTACAGAGAAATTATTAATTAAAATAATAAAATTGATTATTTTGGAGATAATCCAAATCTCTCCAAAATTAATCAATTTGATTAAAATACAAGGCTAAATGACATGGCAATGAGCATTTAGGAAGATTCCAATCAACTCCAAGCCCACCCAGTCATCCATCCAGTCACCAGCAAAGGATCTTCTTGAGCAAATTCGCCCTCCTTCATGAGAAAATCAATTTATTGATGTGTCAATTCGTGGTTGGGTTGGTGACTTGCATTTAAAACATGAGGTAGGCGCCTTATTGACTCATCTCATCCACCATAGCTTGGCTCCCTTTGTGATTCGAGTTGCACCTACCATTACCACGTGTCTCCACCTAAACTAGCTCGCATTTCCCTTAATTCCTCACGTCATTCTCCATCAAGGTCGAGTTCTAGCATTATTGGAGTTTGTTGGTTGGTTAGTGATGATTCCCATGCAATCACGAGTGGTCTTGGCTTCCTTTAGGTTCGAGTTAGCACCCACTACCCTCCACTTGTCTCCACACAACCCACTCGCATATCTACTAGATGCTCACGTCAATCCCCTTGTGCAATCACGTGGAGCTTAGTTAGGGTGTGTTTATTGGTCACATGTCATTGATTGACTTGACTCCCATCAAACTTTCGAGTTAGTGCCTACCCTTTGCCACATGCCATCACATTGTTGATTCGCCCCTCCACATATCTCTAACTCGCACCTACCATGCCTCACGTGGATCCTAGTTGGAGCATGCTAATTGGTTGTAGTTCCCATCTCATACCTTCCTCCAATTCGAGCCATGCCACCTCTTCCTTTTCACCAACCAACAAACTCGACTTTGTCTTTTGTCTATTGCTCCAAGCCCTCTCATGATTGGAATTTGATCTACTTGTCTATTTGCCAATTCGACCTAGGGTTTTAGCCTAGGATTTAGTATAAAGAGAGGCCCATTAGGGGTTATTATCTCATGGATATTTTGGGCAAACTTACTCTGCCAATTTGTAATTGTGATTTAGCTTCTTGCTATTGGAAATAAATTCGACTTTGGAGGTCATATTGATGTGCACATTTGGTCCATGAGAAATGAGGTGATGTTGTTCCATTAATGCTATTTCATATATACTTGTTTGATCATTTTAGCTTAGAAGTCATTTTTATGTCCATGGAATGAATATTTGTTTTGTCAATTTATTCATTTATGCTTGGTTAATTGAGATCTAGAAGTAGCAAAAAGTAATCGGTTATACTCATGCTCTTCTTGCCCTTTTTTGACTAATCATACTAACTTGATCAAATCAGTGTTGAAGTGGTTTAGTGTTGCAGATCTCCAAAGTACAAAGTGGGACCTTGAGCTTGGTTGCTTCTTCTTCCCCTTTGTCTTTAATTTATTAACCTTTGTGCATTTCAGGTATCTTCAAAGATCGTCTTGTGCTTCAAGAAATTTGAGCTTGAGAGGTTCCATAAAGATCCATCCACAGTCTTTCAAAAAGTTAAAATTGGTTACTTGTTACCCTAGGCTCCCTCTTCAAGCCTTCTCTCTTTTTCTCCTTGAGTTTTTTCCTTTGAATTTGCTAGCCCTATCTCCTCTTTGGCCCTAGATCTATTCCTCCCACTCGTTTTCCCTTCTCCATTCGCCTTTCTCTCCTTGTGCTTTCGTTCCTCTCTCTTTTTACCTTTTCTATCCTCTCTCTCTGCTCTCATTTTAGCCCTACCCTATCCCCATTCGTCCTACTTCATCCTAGTCTTGCCCTAGTTTCCCCTACCATTCGTTTTTGCCCTTCAAAGTCTCTTGTCCAAGCCCTTTTTGTCTTCATTTTTCTCCCTTAGATCCATTCCCTTCCATCTTCCTTTCTCCCTATTGTTCACTCCAAGAAAAAGTGCCCTAAAAAATCACACAAAAAGCAAAAACAAATTGGATAAGTTAGTGTTTGTTAGAGTAGTTTATTTAATTGGATAGATCTTAAATTATTGCATCTTGTAGATCATTGGCATACATTGGAAAGATTAACTTTAGGAGCATTCTAGATCTCTTGTTTCACACTAGTATAGTTTGCACTTTTAAACTCTAGTTGCAAGTTGAAAAGATAGAATATTTTCCACAAAAATTTCTCAAAATTTTTATGATCTAGATCTCTTTCCCATTGCATTTTAGGAGTTTGTTGTTCGCTGGTCCGTTTCATCATAGTTAAGTTTTTATGATAAAATTTCATGCATTCCACATTTTAGAGTTAAAACTTTAAACCTAGACTTAACTAGTTTCAAGCTTTGGTTTTGTCTTTTGCTAACAGTTAATGGGTGCCTTGTTTAGATATTTCGGACTTGTGTAGATCATTTGAGGAAGAGAGATACTTGATAAGGATCTTGAAGCAAAGAACCAACGCAAAATAAAGTGAAGGAGCCATGAGAATGACTAAATCTTGATATACTTATCCTTTGTAATAGCAATTAAAATTTGTATCTTCTTCAAGAAATTTCCAAGTATTACCGTTCTCAAAAGACCTTGCAAGGTTTTAGACCCAAGGCATTTGTAACTGCTTAATAAAAGTTTCAAGTGGAGGGGGCCTCCACTTTTTTGGGTTTTCTTCCCCATTTGGGGAAGAGTGTTGGGTCTTGTGTTTGGTTTTAGCTTAGATTATGGTTCCATGTTCTTAGATTAGCAGTTTGCTTAATAAATCATTCAAAGTTATCTTCCATATTCACTTACCCCCATGCTCTCCCGAGTAAGGTCTTGAACCTAAAAGAGATTCTTGAGTAGTTAGCTTTATTTCTCATTTTTATCTTGCTTCTCTTCCAAAGCCTTCAGCCGGAAGTTGTATCGCAGGACCACATAATTTGTGGTTACTCTTCCATCCCCGTCGGTTTCCTTGGTAGAGCTTTCAGCTAGCTGGAAGTTCTCAAGTGCAAGCGGTTCTAGTGGTTGATCCTGTTTCGGGGATCAATCCCACCTAGTAGATTAAAGTTTATGTGGTAGAACACTAGATTTATTTATCTTGTGAGCATTATTGTTAGTGGTAATTTATATCTTGTGATCAATACTATTGCTTAAAATCTGTTTCAAATCTGAGATATACTGCTACTACTTTTTATCTGTTTCTTAAAATAAACCAAAGTCTCTTGAACTTGGCCAAATCCAAGTAAAGAGCACCCTCTATCGGAGGGCATTTAGTTTCTTGCATTTCCCTGCATTAGGCATTGTTAATTTAGCAAGTCTCTTGAACTTTGGTCATAAGACCAAGTCAAGAGCGCTCTCTGTCGGAGAGTTGAACAAGGCTTTCTAAATAATAAAATTTTCCACTCATACACCCCCTAATTAATTTATCTTGGTTTCTGTCCTACACCCGTATGCTCTGCCAACTTGAAAAGGTTGGGCTAGTACTCAGAAAGGTGGAAGACTTGATAATTTACGAACGATAACTTAATTAAAAATTTTACCCAAAACCTCAACCAAGGCAAAATACTGTTCTTCCCACGAGAGGTGGCGCCGGGAATCCACTGTCAGACTCAGGGGCGGTTCAAACATTGGACACCTATCCTTTTGAATCTGGGTGCTTCCGACAGGTCACTTAGGGTTGCCAGTGTTTTTCTTGGTCAAGGTTCCACCATCTTTTGATACCTTTGGTCTTATCCTAATAATCAAGACAACTAAAACTTTGAATTTACCAAGATAAGCTGCATAACGTTCTCACAAACTTTCAATTCAAGCACTTGTATTAAGTTTTCACAATTCATATTTAATTCTTGACTCCATAAGGCACTGGTCCTTTATCTCATATTTTGCTTGCTCAAATATCTACATTGGAGTTATCTGTTATATTTCGTGAAAAGTGGTTTACTCATTGCCCAAGTGTATCTTTCATCTTGTATTTGCAACGTGGATTGCGTTATCTTGTCTTATTTTCAAGTTTTAAATTATCTCTCATTGAAAAAACTCCTAAAAAACACCCATCCGCATCACTACATCAAAAACACTTAAATACACAAAGAGCCTTAGTGAAACTCTCTTTTAGGGACTACCCCCCTTGGCTTCGTTAGGAGTTTGCCTAAACGGAGGAGCTGGGATTCAGGTGACAGTACCTGGCTCATTGCTTGCCCCCAAGGCCACACCTCTCTCACTTATAGTGAAGAGACAGCTTTCGAAAGATTTCCGCTGCTGGTGTGCAGTTTGGCGGACAACAGGTCCTCTTTGGAGCAATTCGCCCTCCTTGGGAAATTGATCATTTGGCTCATTTGGTGATCTGGGTGTTGCATGTTTTCCATCCAAAGCTCATACCTTACCTCAAGTAACTAATTAAAGCACCTCTAATCTATCAAAACCCCCCATTTGTGGCCATTCTCCATTTTATTGCTTAAACCCTAGGTGGAGCAAATTGGGTACTTCTTTCTTGGCACTTAGTCTCTCTAGATCTAGTTTGTAATTATCACTGTGGGGATAGATCTTCGTGGTTGATCATTTTCTATATCATTAAGCCTCTCAACCTGTGCTTAACACTTCAATCCCACAACCATTCTATAGATCTGGGGTTATCGATTCAAGGCATTGTTATTCTGGTCTAGATCTGCTTGTGTGTGCCTTGTTTTGGTTCGTTAACCTTCATTGGCTGGCTAGGGTCTCCCCCCTTGATCTTGCTCTTAGCTTGATCTGAAGTGACAAGAGCCTGTCCAGTGTGACAACTACTCCATCAAGTAGTGGAGGAGGCCCTTGCAATGTCACTTCGTTTAGATGCCCCACCTCTACTGTCCTGGATAGGATACCTTTAGTGGCAGCTACAATCTAGATGATAGCATCACCTAAGCCGAAAAGTACATTATAAAGTGACATTTAATAATCAATTCATAAAGTGACTTTATAAAAGTCAACTTAGTTAAAAGTGGCGGAGAAAATATAAAATTGGACCAAAATGATCAAAATGAAAATAAAAGATGAAAATGACACTCTCATTAAAAGTCATTTCATATTTAGTAAATGAGAAAAAGGGAAAAATGAAGTCGAAGGGTCACAAGGGTGGAAAAAGAATTATAAAAGGAGAGAGAGCTCATTCTCTCATTCATTCATGTATTTTGCATTTTCAAAATCTTGGAGAGCTCATGAGCTGCTTTCTCTTGGACGAAACCCTAAGTGAGAGGAAAATAGTTTCGGTGGTGAAACCATCCACCCTAGCTATCTTATCAGGAGGGATCAATCAAATTTCTCATATGTTCTTCATTGTCGTGGGTTGGGATTGCTTCTAGGTCTCCAAATCTGAGTCTTGAGTTGCATTTGTAGAGATCTCAGTGATTATTCTTGAGAGGGCGCACTTGTGGATGAGCCACTCTCATTATTGGTGGGTTTGGAGTCTGACAGCCAAGAAAACAAAGTCGAGTTCACTGTCAAAGAGAAAGGGAAGCCCACTCACCATTGTTTGCTAGCTCTGCATGTTACATACTTGAGAAGGGCGATTTATATTGAGAAGAAACACTGGAACCCTTTCCTGCTGAGGTCGAGTTTCATAGAGTAACCCACACACTTCATTGTTGTCTGTTATATCTCAGTAAGTGCGGAATGTTGTTTCCTTCAGGAGGTTGCATTCTCTTGGGTAGAGAGCCCAAACTCTTGCTGTGAGTTAGAGAAGGTGTCTAGAGTTATATTGTTCATCACAGTGACCATTGGGAAGAAGGAAAATCTGCTGTAGTGAACCTCGGTGCATCCTTGGGCACTGTGCAGAGACAGTCAACATTCAAACCAGCGTGAACACTCAAAGAAGGTATATTCAGACTGTAGCATTGGCAAGAAAAAGGACTGTACATTATTGAGGTCGTTTTCATAGTTATATATCAACTGCCAGACATACAAAATCGTCCCATTCACCATCGGTTTGGGATCTATGCTTACCTGTAAGTGGCTGCCAACTTATGAAGTTTCAGATCTGTAAAGTCATTTAAATCAGATCTTAGTTTGCAATAATATTGTTGTGAAATGTCAATGAAATCTACAGTCCATTCTTTATTTATGTGCTGAACTTCCTTGGTCTTGATGTTTGTGAAATCTTTATATGCATTGTTTGAGAACAATATGCTTATACAAGAAATCTGAAGCATACACACAGCATTATTAAACAAAGAATCAGTCCAAAATCTCAGCTTGACAGCAGCAGGTTAAAGTATTTGACGGAAGTTGCCACCTAAACTATACCCACAGTTAGCATTAAAAATTCAGATCTGAGTTGATGGGTTTATAACTTTATACGGTGTTGTCTGGTCATGTGCATTAAGTGTTTGACAATATTTCTCGACCAAAAGTCATAGCCAATCAGCAAGAAAATTGTCTTACCCTTAGCAAGGGTCATTACGATGGTATCAGAGCTGGTGTTCTTCCCAGCCTGTAAGTTGTTTGCACTTTTATGAATCCTGAGAGCAGTGAACACATCACCTACAGAAGGAGAAGGCCGGGAGAGCCCACACACGTGTTTTTATCAGAGTTCATGGAAGAGGGACACCTCCCGTGGTTAGTCCAAGTCTACTCAGGTGGACTTGGGAAACCTAAAGAGGGAGGACACTATTTGAGTGAAACTGGGGGGTAGTGTCCTTAGGTTTTGCTGGTCTAGCAGTCGATTAGTCCTTGCAATCTGAGGGCTGCTAGGTTGTGCAACATGTCCATGAAGCATCGCTAAGGAACTAGGAGACATAGCACTCTCCTAGTAGGTGAAAACACTTTTGGAGTAACCCCAAAAGCTATCACTCCCTTTTTACAAAAGAAGTGTTTTTTGTAACACCCATCAACTTCCTCTGAAACTGCAACCTGTAACTCCAATGTCTCAAAGTTGAATGAATACTCCTCCATCATGACAGAACATCATACCCTACTCTGCAAGAGTCACACCCAAAAGTACATGTCTGCATCGCTCAACATCAAGCAATCGCTGCTCAGAAAGGTGTGCCTCTCTCGAAGCAATCTGCAATTTGGCCTCCAGATGGTCAACATACAAGAAGTATACAACAAGGAAACTTGGTTTACACCACCAAACCAATCTACTCCCTCTTCCCCTTTGCTAAGGGCCCTAAAATAACGACCATCTTTGAAACTCAAGGAACATAACCCTAGATCATTGCTTCTTGCTAAACTCTAAAATAACTCCAGAACAAGGAAGACATCAACAGTAAACTATCAAAACTCGAACATCCCTAAAGTCATCATCACAAGCCAAAATATTTTGGCACCACATCACAAGCTGATCAAGACATCTTGCAAAGAAATCAAATCTCCAAAAAGACCAAAACAAGCGTATCTAATCTATAAAATCACAATATAAATCTATATACATCTCAATTTATCAATCCTACAAACTCGTGGGAAGAGTAACAACAACCCATAAAGGGTCATCATCTAATTGTGAGCATGAGAATCTCTCATGCACCTCAAAACCACTAGCAACTGAAGCAACAATTTCAACAAGGGAACCTCCCTCCAATTGAGAAAATCCTAAAGCAAGAGTATCATCACAGTCAATTCCCTTTGCCTAAGAGAATCCAACAACCCTATCACTGGTATCACTACTCTCATTAGTTGCAAGCTTGGAATCAATCACTAATTCCACCACCTACCTCCAAGTAAGGTTTTCCACTCCCTATCTCCAAGTAAAGTTTTCCACACCCTTCTGCAATGCCAATGCTCCAAGAAAAGAGTACTCATATGAAGAATACATGAAAGATACCTCTCCAAGATCGGGTACAAACTACAACTAGATCACCAATAGCTTAGTATCACACTGGATATCATATCCATGATCAATCTCTCTGCAAATCTACAAGATGTCCAAATCAATAGTATCCTCAAGGAATAATGTTGGAAGCTCCCTCCATCTATAACAATCACTGAAATTGAGCAAGTTCATCATTCCTATAAACCCTTGAGATACAACTCAAGCAAAACAGATCAACCAATAATCATCAATCTATAATAAAATGAATCAGCTCATCCTAGGCTCCAAAAATCAATAAACAATCAAATGGTTAAGCATTGCTTTCGCAGGCATCAATCCACTCCAAACATTGGCATCCACTAGAAGACATAAAGCACCCATCATAGGTCCTCCTAGGCATCACACCCGCTAAAATATAGACCACATTCCAACCATCAATGAAGCAAATCCTCCACCTATCATAGGTGAAAACACACTTGCATCCACTCGAACAAACCAGCCACCTATCACAACTCCTCATGGGCATCTCACCTACCGAAAATAAATCCATGTCATCCATAAATGAAGTAGAACATACTAGTATACAATGGAAGTCTGGAACAAGTCAGCAACCTAGCACAGGTCGTCCTAGGCATCTCACCCACTAAAAATAAATCCATACCAACCAAAAATCATGTAGATCCACCACCTCTCACAAAGTCACAAGTGAAAACATACTGGCAACCTATGGAACGAATCAGCCACCTATCACGGGTCCTCCTAGGCTTCACACCTACTGAAAATAAATCTATAACAGCCATCCATGTTGTAAATCTACCACCTATCACAAGAGAAACTAGGGTTTCAACCCATTAAACCCTTCACAGTTGTTGGTGCTCATCTCAAGCAACACAAGGGTTTCACAACCAAATCAACCTCAACAAGGTCAAGTACCACTCCTAGGTACAATGCAACTGAAATACCAACTCCCTCTTCACCAAAAGAGTGATTTCATCAAAATAGCTCTGACACCATGTAGAAATTTCTGCATTATGACTTTTATTGCAAATTTAGAAATTTCACCACACCGGAGATTTCCCGAATCTAATCCTTGTGAACTTCAACCTTATGGCTGATCTAAAATATTAAATTAAAGCAGAAATACTGGACACCACTTCACTTCATCCCAACACACTAGGAAACCCTAGAGAAAAGATACCAAACATATGCCAAGAAGTTTCGGCCCTTGGGGCACACTTTTCCAAGCATATACTAGATCTGAAAAACACTTTATTAAAAGAGATTTTACAGAGGAAAATCTTCTCTTATCTTCCAGATATATGTTAAATCACTCAACAACTTCAGCCCTATTGTATGTCAAATCAGCATGAACAACAAGAGCTGGAAATTACTCTATCAAGAAGACAATGCAAGCTGAAACTCAAATCTGCAATTACACAAATTTTGGACATATGGAAACTTCATATATATATATATATAATGAAGTACATGTATATACCACTGCTTTATCACAAAGCTAGTACAATCCCTAGCTGTTCAAACCCTAGCTAGGGAAAACCAAGAAAACCCTAGCCACTGCCAAAGATCTCCAACAAGCAAGCATCATCACCGATAGGTCCTCCTTGGCTTAAGCCTTCAACAACTTGTATCACACAAGCCCTCCACAATACCACTATTGTTTTCCTTAGGGTTCGCAAAGCCTAGCCATGTTGCATCACACAAGTACATGTTGAAGATTGTGTAACTTCAGAAGATATTCTTATTGTATTTGACCATGTAAAAGTCCTAAAAGAATCAATGTAAACCCTACAATCGGCTCAGAAGAATCTAGAAGAAACATTAAATAAGGGTAATTTAATGTTTCCCTAGTGAAGTCGTTGCTAGCAGTTAGACAAGTCGGCCCCATAAGGAAAAGTCACCCAGAACACTAGTATAAATACAAGGGTTGCCCTCCTCATTTGCATTATCACTCACTCATGCAAGTTCGCATAAGAAGAGAGAGAAGATCAAGTTCGCTAGAGGAGAAGAGTAGGTGCATTGTAAAGATATCTTATCTTTGGTTTTTCTATCTTATATATTATTAGGATATTTGTGGAAGAGCTTTAGCTCTTCATTGTACTAGTTTGACATTGTACTTGCTGACGAATCTATATTGAAGAAGTTGTTGGGTTTTCTTCCCTTGAAGGGTTTCCCTGAGGAAAATCTTTGTGTCTCTTTTGTATGTTGTGCTTGTCTATCTTTCAGTGATCGTATTGCTTATTTATATAATAGAAATTGATTAAAGATCTAACCTAACTACTATTCAAGTGCAAATTCTAACATGGTTTCAGATCCGTAGTGAAAGAAGTCATTGTGCAGCTGTTACTAACGAAAGTTGGAAACTAGGGCTTCCTGTTCCAGGCACTTCCCTCCATAGATCAGCTTGAAAAGGAGGTTAATCTAACTCGCCCTAGAAGGGCACACTTTCCTATGGAAACAGATTTCAAATATGAGGATTTTCAATTTTGACCTCATCACTGTTGCTTGGGAAAACTTGGGCATCAAATTTTTGGCAGTTCTGTCCACAGATCCAGAAGAAGAATACCTTTGCTCAACTCGCCTTAGGGAGGCGCATCTATCCTTTGGATCAGATTTGCAAGATTCAAAAGTTGAAAAATTAGGGTTTCTCTGACAAACCCTAGGTTAGCAGATTTTTGAAGAGCGTTGAAGCAAGCACCTTATTTGAGCATCTCAATTGGTAAGTTCCATAATCCTTATTTCAATTTGAGGTTCTCATATTATCAAGATGACAAACAACATCAAGCTTGAGGATAAGCTTAAGGAGCTGATAACTTCCAAGCCTGGAAGTATAGACTGCTTCTCATCCTAGAGGAAAATGATTTGGAGAAGTATGTTAAGAAAGAAGTTGCAGAGCCAGAGGGGGAACAAGACAAAGCAAGACATAAGAATAATCTAGTTAGGGCTAAAAGGATCATTGTTGACTCCATCAAGGATCACTTGATCCCTCATGTTTCATCCTTGAAGACTCCCAAGGAAATGTTTGATGCCCTAACCAAATTATATGAGGGGAAGAACATCAACCGAAAGATGAGCTTGAGAACTCAACTCAAGAATGTAAAAATGCAAAATTCAAAGACAACTCAATCCTACTTCAAAAAGGGTCTCTCAAATCAAGGAACAACTCGAAGCCATTGAAGACACAATCGAGGAAGTTGAAATTGTAATGACTACTTTGAATGGCCTACCAAGGTCATGGGAATCCTTTATTCAAGGGATATGTTCTAGAAGGAAGCTAACAAAGTTTAGTAGGTTATGGGAAGAATGCACTCAAAAAGAAGCTAGATTGGTAGCCAAAGAAGAAAAGCTGGGTAATGATGAAGATCAAGCCTTAGCAGCTCACGTGAAGAAAGAAAAGTTTAAGAAGGACAATCCTCACAAGAAACATAAGAGGTATCATAAGTCTCACAGGTCCCAAAAAGATTACTCATCATTTAGATGCTACTCTTGTCAAAAGATGGGACACATTGCAAGGAACTGTCCCAATGCAAAAGATCAAGACAAGAAAGGAAAGAAGAAGAGGTATCATGCTCATGATGCAGAAGATGATGAGCATGTTCACAAGAAGGCAAGAGAAAATTCTTCAAGTGAAGAAGAATATGTTTTGATTTCTGCTCTTACAGGTACTGTCACTCATGGGAGTGATACTTGGCTCGTTGATAGTGGTGCCTCCAAGCACATGACCGGATTCAAAGACTCCCTCACCAACTTGACAGGGAAGGATTCACCTCATAAGGTGAAACTTGGAGATGACTATCAATATCCCATAAAAGGGGTAGGAGAAGCTTCCTACAAGGTAAGCTCCAGCAAAAACATAAAAATGAAAGATGTCTTGTATGTACTAGGTTTGCAGAAAAATCTCCTTTCCATATCAGCATTAGAAGAGAAAGGATTTAGAGTTGCTTTTGTTGATGGCCAAGTCCTTATGTGGCCAAGAGGAAAGACTATTAATGATGCAGTTGCAATTGGGGAATAAGATGGGGGCTTGTACAATTTGAAGGATCAAGCCGAGCAAGCCATGATTCATAACACGGTAGACCCGTGTGAACTTTGGCATAGAATATTTGCTCACATCCACTACAAAGCTTTGCCAATTATCAGCAAGATGGTGACAAATCTACCAGAGATCCAAGCAAACCACGATGGTGTATGCAAAGGATGTGCTCATGGCAAGAATGTGAAAAGTCCGTTTCCAAGCAACGACAGCAAAGTGAAGGGAATCTTGGATATTGTACACTCAAACGTATACGAACCAATGTCATCAAACTCACTAAGCGGGTACGCATATTATGTTTCTTTTATTGATGACTATTCTTATCAAACTTGGATTTACTTTTTGAAAACTAAAGATGAAGTATTTAGCAAATTCAAAGAATTTAAAGTTCTTGTGGAAAACCATAGTGAAAAGAAGATAAAGACTTTAAGATCAGATAATGGCAAGGAATGCATATCAGAAGACTTCAAAATGTTATGCAGAGAATCTAGGATTAAGAGGGAGATGAGCACTCCCTATAATCCTCAACAGAATGGAATAGCAGAAAGAAAGAATCGGACGATAATGGAAGCAATGAGGGCCATGATCCATCATCGGGATCTACCAATGCACTTATGGACCGAAGCAGCTAGAACCGCAGTATATGCGCAGAATAGAACATCCCACCGTGTACTTGGGAACAAGACACTAGAAGAAATGTTTCCAGGAGAGAAACCAAAGGTCAGCCACCTGAGGATATTTGGCTGTCCAGTATATGTACATGTTTGTAATGTTCCATTTTGATAAGCCCAGAACAACTAACATGCAAACCATGCGAGCCATAACTCAAGAGCATGCAAGCATGAATCAATTAAGTTGCATGCATGCAAAAAGTGAGTAGCATGCAACCTCAACTTAATAAAAGAAAGAAAAGCAAGTCAGGGCATGCAATCTCAACATGATAAAAGAAGGAAAAAGCGAGTTGCTCAGGATCAATTGTTATTATTCATCATTAAGATTTGGTTTGAGAGCTCGGACAGCAGTTTAGGGTTGAGGGCACACAGCCTTAACCAACAAGTGGATTTAGTAGCGAAATACATCCTACCCTAATCACTTCAAGGATAGATCACTCAAATCTTATTTGTACTTCAGAAGCAGATTAAGTGTGGACTGTTGAGCAGGGATTGAAGCATTAATAGCTGGGCCCATCTCTTCACGTGGGTAGAGAGTTAGGGCACACCTCTCTTGGAATGTTGACTACAAGAAGGGCACATTAATTAGGGCCCATCTCTTCACGTGGGTAGAGAATTAGGGCACACCTCTCTTGGAATGTTGACTACAAGAAGGGCACATTAATTAGGGCCCATCATTCAGTAAGGAACAAGCATGTGGGCTGAGATATCGTTTATTGGAGGAAGGCGTGTTCATCATGGAGATATGCCTTGATTAAGGCGAGGGCAATCACATATCAGTCAACGAAGGGGGACAAGCTGTGAGGACTCAGGAGACAGTTTTCCTTCCTGTAGGCAGCGATCTTCTCTTCAACTAATGCGTGGAGCCTCTACCAAGTCATGGCTTCATAACTGGGCACATAACGCATGAGCAGAGAACTATATTGAGGAAACTCATGCTCATCATCTTGGAGGCATGTTTCCTATTAAGGAGACTCCAATCTGCATCTAAGTCTCATCCTGGGCACTCTTCTTTAATACTGGGTGCAGTATTCATTGTTGTGGGCAGCAGTATACCAATAAGAGGGCGCAGCTTGTACTCTAGGGCTCCATTCCATGCCCTAAGTAACAATCGGATATATATCAGCAGTGATCCCAGAATTTAAAAGAATAAACTCCATCCTAAAGGACGCATGATTCCAGCTGAAGGTGGGATCAATTGAAGGGCCGCAATATCATTCTTAGAAGGTAGTTAAAGCAAGAACAGGGGCGAATAACAGCACTGTGGGATGCATGCATTTAAAAAGGACGTGAACCATCCATTGGCAGCTTGAATCCTTCCGTGGAATTGCAAATCTCAGCCATACTTCGTGCACATCCAAGAAGACGAATATTGCTGCAGTAACCATCTTCCTCTAAGTATACAGTATACACGCTGCTAACAGGTCAGAATTATACATTTCTGTGGTCTGACATTTTATTAGTAGTGAAGGGATTACCATGAATTATTGTTGAATTTAACTTTATTAAATTCTTGGGGCTTCCAAATTGGAAAGTAGTAATTCTGCTATATTGTATGGTTAAATAATGCATGTCATGAGGCTGGGTTGAAGAGTAATACTGTATGAACCAGTCAGTAACTTCACAATAGTAAATACCAAAGCATGCAAGAGTAGTTTCTAGTGCATGGGATATTACAATGTTCCCAAGGACAAGAGAACAAAGTTGGATCCTTCAGGCAAGAAGGGCATATTTGTGGGATACAGTGAAACATCGAAGGCATACAGAATATATATTCCAGGCTTCAAGCAAATTGAGACAAGCAGAGATGTAACCTTCGATGAGGATGCAGCCTTCAGCAGATCAAGGTAGATTCATTCCAAAGAAATTCATGAGGAGACTGAAGTTCCCAGAGTTACCAACACTAGTGCAGAAGAAGATGTGGTTCCAGAAAATCAGACTCCAGAAGACCATGATATGGCTGAACCACAGAGACCTGTAGATCCACCCCGAGAGGTGAATACACACAAGAGAAGATCAGCCTGGGCACGAGAGGCTATTCAAGATGCAAAGAAGTATGGTGCTCCAGATGGGACTTCCAGAGAAAGCAAGAGACCTCGACCATATTCCAGCTATGTGGCTTTACTATGTGATATCATTGATATGGAGCCTTCCAATTATGAAGAAGCAGCTAAGAAGAAAGTATGGAAGGAAGCTATGATCGAAGAGTACCAGTTGATCATTAAGAATGATGTTTGGGATGTGGTTCCGAGACCAGTAGGGAAGTCAGTAGTGTCTTCCAAATGGATCTACAAAATAAAGCATGCAGCAAACGGCAGTATTGAGAAATACAAGGCAAGATTTGTGGCTCGTGGATTTTCCTAGAACGAAAGAATTGACTATGTAGAAACTTTTGCTCCTGTAGCAAGATAGACTTCAATTAGAGCTATACTTGCGATAGCTGCAGTGATGAAGTGAAAGGTACACCAGATGAACGTAAAGATAGCTTTCCTGAATGGTGTGGTAGAAGAAGAAGTGTATGTGGATCAGCCATTGGGATTTGAGACACATGACAGGCAAACACATGTGTGCAAGTTAAAGAAGGCCTTGTACGAATTGAAGCAGGCACCCAGGATGTGGTACGGCAGGATTGATAGTTTTTTTACGAGCTTGGGTTTTACCAAGAGTAAAGCAAATTCAAACCTTTACTACAAGGTTGAGAATGGGAAACCAATGATATTGCTTCTATATGTGTTTCTAACAGGAGATGACGAGCTCATAGCAGAAACTAAGAAGAAGCTTGCCGTTGAGTTCGAGATGAAGCCCTAGGTATGATGCACTACTTAGGTCTAGAGGTGTGGCAGAGTCCAGATGAGATTTTCCTTGGCAAAGGAAAATATGCTGTGGAGATCCTGAAGCAATTCGGGATGTTGGATTGTAAGGTCATGGCTACACCAATGGCATCAAATTTGAAGTTGTTGTGTGATACTACTTCAAAGACAATGGATGCCACTTTATACAGACAGATGATTGGTTCATTGATGTACCTGACGAACACGAGACTAGATATATGCTTTGCGGTGAACACTTTAAGTCAGTGCATGGTTGAGCCAAGACGTGTTCACCTGATTGCGGAAAAGCATGTGATGAGATACCTGAAGGGTAACACTTGAGTATGGACTCAGATATGAGTCAGATCAGAAGATTAACCTGCAAGGCTATGTTGATTCAGATTGGGTCGATAGTGTCACAGACAGGAAGAGCAATTCAGGGTGTTGCTTCAATTTGGGATCAGGCATGATTTCCTAGTTCAGCAGGAAGCAAACTAGTGTGGCACTCAGTAAAGCCGAGGCATAGTATATGGCAGCGTGTTCAGCTAGGACTAAAGCAGTGTGGCTTCGGAAGTTACTTGCAGGGCTGTTTGATCTCAAGTTAAAGGTGACTTGTATTTTCTATGACAACCAGAGTTGTGTGAAGTTGTCCGAGAACCCAATGTTTCATGACAAGTCCAAGCATATCGAGATCAGGTACCATTATATAAGAGATATGGTACAAAAGAGAGCAGTGAAGCTCCAATATATTGCAATGAATGAGCAGATAGCCGATGTGTTGACCAAGCCTCTGTCGAGAGTAAAGTTTAAGTACTTCCGCGACAAGCTTGGCGTGATGCAGAGAGATGTCCCTCATAAGAGGGAGGGATGAGTCCAATATAGGATTTCAGGGATGTAGCTGATGATGTGATAGCAGCAGGTGGTCATTGACGGGCATGTATTTACTAGTCACAGTGACAACTAGACAGAGTGACCAGCTCAGGATGTCTGGAGAGAGTGACCATATGTTGGCAGATTGGAGAGAGTGACCATACTTTTGTATGCGTATCCAGACGAGTTGCATATCCAGTTAGAGCTAGTATATGTGTGTGCATTGGAGAGAGTGACCAACTCATGAGGATTGAAGAGAGTGACCATACGTTGGCAGGTTGGAGAGTGTGACCATACTTGTGATTACTGGAGAGAGTGACCATACCCTGGCAGGTTGGAGAGAGTGACCATAATTGTGATGACTCGAGAGAGTGACCACACTTTTGTATGTGTATCCAGTTGAGTATGCATATCCAACTGAGTATGTGTATCCAGTCGAGTATGTGTATCCAACCGAGTATGTGTATCCAGTCGAGTATGTGTATCCAACCGAGTATGTGTATCCAATCAAGCTGTGTATCGAGTCAGATGTTCGTGCCTAGATTCTGTGTGAGCTAGACAAAGTCCCGTAATGACGTAATATGCACTCCTAGCTTGCCAATGTGTTGCTAGTGAGATATCCTCGGATGTATGATCGTGACAAATGCATGTTTAAGATGATGGCTTGCTCATGGAGAACTTCTTGTGATATATAGATTCAAGAAACGTCAAAAGTCAATGGTCAGAGTACAGAGTTGCAGCAGCAATGATGATGATCGTGTCTGTAGAATACCTTCCTTATTATGAGGGAGTGTTGAAGATTGTGTAACTTCGGAAGATATTCTTATTGTATTTGATCATGTAAAAGTCCTAAAAGAATAAATGTAAACCCTACTTGCTAAGTCGGCTCAAAATAATCAAGAAGAAACATTAAATAAGGGCAATTTAATGTTTCCCTAGTGAAGTCAGCCCTAGCAGTTAGACAAGTCATCCCCATAAGGAAAAGTCACCCAAGGGCCATAACACTAGTATAAATAGGAGGGTCACCCTCCTCATTAGCATTATCACTCACTCAAGCAAGTTAGCATAAGAAGAGAGAGAAGATCAAGTTCGCTAGAGGATAAAAGTAGTTGCATTGTGAAGATATCTTATCTTTAGTTTTTCTATCTTATATACTCTCGAGATATTTGTGGAAGAGCTTTAGCTCTTCATTGTACTAGTTTGACATTGTACTTGCTGACAAATCTATATTGAAGAAGTTGTTGGGTTTTCTTCCCTTGAAGGATTTCCCAGAGGAAAACCTTTGTGTTTCTTTTGTATGATGTGCTTCTCTATCTTTCACACATCTTTCAGTGATCTTATTGCTTATTGTTATATAGTAGAAATTGATTAAAGATCTAACCTAACTACTATTCAAGTGCAAATTCTAATAGTACATGGCAAGACAACTCTAGCACTAGCTTCCAAGTCTACTTGTAAATCCTAGGGTTTGAATGCTCAAACCCTAAGTCTTCAACTATTGCATCATCACAAGCACCAAGACCTCCATGGAACATCAAGGATACAATAACCAAGTCTTCTTCCAAGCAAAGCAGCCCACAAAGCTCAAGGCTCATTAAGCTCATCTCTCCGTGATCTTACCCTAGCCTTACACATACATCCCACAAGAACAAGACTACAAAATCATCCAAGGTGTTCACTTTACTCTCCATGCTTTCAACTAGGGTAGAAACCTCGGTGCTACAACAAGTGCCATAAGAATCATCATTGCCTCCAACGTCATGTTCTTCTCTAGGGTTTATATGCATAGCTCATACCCTAGCATCACACAAGAGCGACCCCTCCACAAAAATCCAAGACGTCTCTCTTTCCCTTGGTTTTGTCCTAGGGTTCCTCATGAACCCTAACCTCTAGATTGTAATGTTTCCTTTTTAACTATAGTGGAATTTACTAAGGATTGATACCATATACACCTTCAGAGGACCTTTAGCATGGTTATTAGAACTAAAGGCCACAGGAACTAAAGGCCACCTGCATGCATGACATCCGAGCATTATTTCATGTTGCATGCACTGATTGAGTCTCCAGACACTCCAAAAGCACCGCATGCAAGTCAACTGAGAATTAGAAGATAAAGTGACCTAATTAGGTCTGACAAGTGAACGTTATAAAAGAAAGGTAAAGCGAGTGAGGAAGGGAACATATATGATTATTGATTTGTGGATTTGAATTGGAGAGCTCAGCGAGCTAAGTTGGGGTTGAGTGCATGCACTCGGCTAACTGGTGTATTTCGACAGCGAAATCTATCTACCCTAGTCGCCATCAGGTTGGATCATCCAGATTCAGCATTGCTTCATCATCGGATATTATTCTTCAGTTTATTGCATATACTCATCGGCCGACCTATCTATTGGTATGTACATGTATAACTTCTTCCTATTTTATAGCATTTCTGATTATCTAGGTATTAGATCTGCATGCGAGCGCATGCAATCTTAGATCAATACAAATCTTCATACTCCCTTCCTGTAATGAGGCATAAGACTACTAGCAAAACAAACAAAACATTAGAAAAAAAAGAAAAATATCAGTTTGGGATTTTACAGTGGTATCAGAGCACATTTTCCTGCCAGCCAGAGGGGAAAATCAGAGTTATTTTAGAACTTACAAGTGAAATCCAATCAAGGATTAAAGAGATTCATCTTTGCAAGATCATGGTTATCTAATGAAATTACAGAACTTCTTTGGGAGAAACTGGGGATTTTGAGGACGCTTCATCAAGGGTTTTAATCACTTCATTTATTGTTTCCTACAACTGAAATGGGCCAGGAGAAGCCATTATCACTCTTGTAGCAGATCGGGGAGCCCAGGAGGAAAGCAGAGACTTAAATTCACTAAATCGTGGCCCTTTACAGAAATCATGTGAACTGAGAGAGGGCATTGAATCTTGCTTCCGCCACAACGATTTGTCTACCCTTGTTAAATTGCCATCTGCTACTATATATAAGTATAAGGCGCATCATATGATAAATCGTGGTGCTTGTGGATAGAAAAAAAAAAGTGTGTTGTTTAAGAGAGTCAAATTGCCGGAGAATAATGTGGATTCAGCTACAGCAATTACACTTGAAATCATTGCCAGCAATCGTAAGGAGGCCGTGTGGATCATGGGCTACCCAAAGGAAACAACACTGTGTGTGGGATAAGTTGTAGAGTTCAAAGAAAAGAGATGAAGCAATTATATTGAGATCGCAATCATTGGTCGATGCTCAGGTCAAACGGATTTATTATTTATTCCTTTTATGTTATCCGTGTTGATTTTTGGACAGCGTATCAGATAGAAAGGAGGGGTGTCGTTTGGTGTTGGTCGTGCCCTTGGATGAACCCAGTTCTAAGACGCTGCCTTTTGAGTGAGAAATTAGCCGCTTAAGAGAGACGTGACCATCTACAGCCACACCATTGGAAATCGCTGCCAATTATTTGCGGATCAGGAGGACCATGTAGCAGGTCGTATTTATTTTCAGAGGACGGGGAAGCCACAAGCTCTCTCCCTTGCTGATATGTGGAGTCGAGAGTGCCAAATCTCTTCATTTGGCAAGCCGTGAGGATTGGTGGAGATCACGACATCCTTGGAGAAAGGGAATTGTGAATTCTAAGTGGAAGCCGTGGAGCTCAGTCGTGGCCAATTGAGGAGAGCCACAAGATTAAAAGAAGGTCGAAACAAAACTCCAAGTCAAAAGGAAAACGCTTGTAAAAGTTTGGGCGTCTTTATTTATCATTTGAATGTTGTATTTTGGCCCATCTCATTTCACATCGAATCATGAGCATCCTGGCCGCATTCCACTTATGGTGAAGGTATCTCACTATAGAAGAACACAAGGATGATTCTGCTGGTTTAGTGGTCAACGCAAAAGCTGATTTGAGGAAAGATACACTTGTTAATTCGCTGCTGAGTATACTTCGGTACATTGGCCTTCATCTGGTGACCGTTCACAATATTCTGGGTAAATAACAAGAGGTAAGCAACAGGAGCAGCGATCTACTAATCTCGAGCCCTCCTCTCACATAAACAGCAATCTCATATTGAGCAGCCATCTATTGATTAAAGGGTCTCGATCCACCATTGAGGCCGAGCTGGACGATTTTCTCATACAAACATATGCCCATCATTACTGATCATGCATCATAGCTGCTACAGCTATCCATTGTTCACTGTCATAGCTGATTAAAGCTTGTATTTCATAACTCATATCACCCTAGGCAATTCTGGGCGTATTCTGAAGGAGTATCATCATCAAGACCATTTTCAGGTGTGAGAAAAAGGCTGCTACAGTCCTCTTTGTTAGTGTTTACTGTTATATTAATTATATGTACTGCTCGGTTCATGAGCACCATTTCCTAGCTGCTAGGCATTAAAGAGCACTTCCAGCACTTCCACATCAACCTCAAAGATTCACTAAAATCGTGACAGCCATCTTCAAATCAGAGATCTTGACTCTTCAGTACTTGGGTCAAACACACTGAAGAGTAATCTTATCCTAAACCAACCAGTCACATCAAATGGTGACTTAGAACACATACAAGGTCAGCAATGATAGTGGGAATATACTATGCATATCAGCTGTTGGGCGTGATGACATTGGGTTATGATGTTATCCATATGACGTGCAATTAATCTATGAGACATTAACGAACAGGTGAACCCATGCAAACTACCAGTAAGCTACCAAATCAACGGATATTGTAACCGAGTGAAGTAAAGACAGTCAAGAAGTCAGATTACCCTACTTGGAATCTTACAGCCAATGGTGTAAAGTTTGGTGTAGAGTTTGGGGACTCTACACTTGCCATCAATTATATTGGTCACTTCAAGCAGTTTCACAGTAGAAGAGGTCGCTACAGGCAATCAAAGGGAGCTGCAAAACAAGATGATATCTACAGGCCTGCCATCCAACTAATACATTTGCTAATATCCTCACATCAAATCACCTCAGTGACTGTTGAGAAGAAAGTCACCTACAGCAGTTAAGTATTCTTACAGCGGGGCTTCTTCAGTGACAATTCCCAGGATTTTGTCCAAGAACTCATTCAGACAGTGGCAGCCTAAGTGTTTAATGAATGTCACCATATAAGATACACCAACGGTCAGGGTAAAGTTTCAAATCTGAATTGTGGGGGTTATACTGTGACATTTGAACTTGTGCATGAAGTGTTGACATTATTCCTCAACCAAAAGTCATTTTCCATAGTCCTAGCAAGGGTCATTACAATAGCTATGGAAAGCCATCAAAACCCTACAGGATTATTACTGTGGTATTACAATCGAAGCGATGCGGAGGAAGATGTGGATGATGTTACCATCTGCATCGGGGAGTATATGATGCACAGTGAAGCATTCTGAGCAGCTACGTCGTTCAAGGAATTTTGCACCATCAAACATCTGGAGTGGTATGAAACTTACAGGTGCTACAACTGCAAAGAACCATGGGATTCAAAGCACAGGTGTAGGGGCAAGGGTGAGGTGCACTATATAGAGGTACTTCTTGACGGTGAAGATAGTGGTGAGGATGAGACAATTAGCTTACAGGAGGATGAATTGTTCAGGAGAAATCCACGGCACCATAAGACCACAAAGGAGGAGCCTCTCATGACGTTTCTGCATGAGGAGCATACAGAGTTACAGGTACTTGGGGAGAGTTCGGACACAGAGAGTTGTGACCATGCACTTGTTTTGGGGTGTGGAGATCTTGAGCCACTTTTGTTGGAGGAACTATTAAAGGCTCAAGGTTTAGTTATGGAGGAGTTGGCTGAGTACATTCCGTCTGGACCAGCGAGCATGGGCGTGTATGCATCCAAGGATTGGGTAGATAGGTATATGACAGGTTTGGAGTCACATAAGAATACAGGTTCAGGTTGCATCAGTAAAATGTTGGATGTAGTAGTTCATCCAAGATACTTAAGGGCACAAGAGGTTACAGCTGCATACAACAGTATACTTGAGGGTACACAGACACATGGTGGTGTACAATGGAGCATCGGAATGTTTCCTCCAGGGAGACCTCTTGACAAAGTCATTGAGCATGTCATTAAATTGAGGTTATCCCGGATTGAGGAGTGGCCTTTTGAATTATTTGTGCAGCTTATGATTGCTTAGCTCTTTAGGGGCAGTCAGATGGATTCTAATGTTAGCACTAGGCAGACCCGCGCTCGTGGTAGAGAGCGCTTCACATCACACAGGCCAGTGGGGGACTCAAATGACCTCACCTTTTTCAGGCAGATTCGAGGCAGGTTTGCATGGAGAAACGGGGTGGATATTATGTCAGGTCAACACGGTACGTCAAAACCTACATTGATGCAGCCCTCGACAAATTTTGAGCAACCATGGGGGAGCCTATTGTCAGATTGCATCACAGGTGTACCGAGGATGCTAGGTGCCGAGTATATATGTGCAGAGACTCACCGGTTATCAGCGTTCTTACAAATTCCAGTGGTTTCCTTTGAGTATAGGGCAATACAAGTGATAGAGCTATCTATTGAGGAGATGATTAGAGCTCATGAACAGCCCAGAGTCATTACCAGTAGCGGGAGCAGATTTCCTTTGTTGATATTTGAGGCCAAGTATGTCAGCAGAATGGCAGACTTCACCTGGTTGCCTATACACTACACCACTCATAGTGAGGTGGCCAGCTCTTGCAGATATTTCTGCTTGGAGTCCCAGGAGAGGTGGGATGCTGATAGAGCATAACAGACAGCTGATGAGGATCAAAATGGTTCAACGACTACATGATGGTCTCTTCTTTTTGGTAGTGGGGGACCCTGAGATTGCAGTTGCGGACGGTACAACAGTTAGCATGAGGACAAGAGTTGACTGTCACCTTCAGGAGTCTATCCATATGGAGCAGTGGATTAGCTTCCTAGGCGTGAGACCTTATGACGAATGGATACAGTGTTTACTAGCTTGGATGATTAGGAATCTACAGGATGCTCCTTGTGTTGATACTACACCGGGAGATGGTGGATGCAGTAGACACTTCGTAGTTTTCAGACCGATTTGGGACCCTGGCATCTCAGTGACGAGCAGTTTAGTGGTTATTAGAGGTTGCTTTCAGGAGGTCTCGTGTCATGGTACCTCACTGGACGATACATTGAGTAGGAGGTACTACAGATATCCTAGGATGATTTGGGACCTTGGGATTCTCCTTGGATCCAGTTGGTTCAGTCCAATTGATTATGGAACTGTGTTGGTATTGCTTGAGGACAAGCAATCTTGGCAAGGGAGGACTGTAATGTTCCCTTTTTAACTATAGTGGAATTTACTGAGGATTGATACCATATACACCTTCAGAGGACCTTTAGCATGGTTATTAGATCACCAGTAGATAAATAGGGGCCACAAGAACTAAAGGCCACCTGCATGCATGACATCCGAGCATTATTTCATGTTGCATGCACTGATTGAGTCTCCAGACACTCCAAAAGCACTGCATGCAAGTCAACTGAGAATTAGAAGATAAAGTGACCTAATTAGGTCTGACAGGTGAATGTTATAAAAGAAAGGTAAAGCAAGTGAGAAAGGGAACATATATGATTATTGATTTGTGGATTTGAATTGGAGAGCTCAGCGAGCTAAGTTGGGGATGAGTGCATGCACTCGGCTAACTGGTGTATTTCAGCAACGAAATCTATCTGCCCTAGTCGCCATCAGGTTGGATCATCCAGATTCAGCATTGCTTCATCATCGGATATTATTCTTCAATTTATTGCATATACTCATCGGTCGACCTATCTATTGGTATGTACATGCATAACTTCTTCCTATTTTATAGCATTTATGATTATCTGGGTATTAGATCTGCATGCGGGCGCATGCAATCTTAGATCAGTACATATCTTCATACTCCCTTCATGTATTGAGGCATAAGACTACTAGCAAAACAAACAAAACATCAGAAACAAAAAAAAAAAATCAGTTTGGGATTTTACATAGCTCCTAGGGTTTCCTAATGAATCCTAACATCTTCGAGACAAGTACAATGATGATAATGTATAAAAGTGTTCTCTCCTCCCTTATATATGCAATAGATGATGGAGGATAACATAAAATAAGGAATAAGTCGATACAAGTAACAAACAAAGCAACCACTCATGGAGCGCTCTACAATACAACGATTTGTTTGTCAAGCTAGGGTTTATCCAACCCCCAAAATGAAAACCCCTCCCGGTCATGACCTTCCTTGGGCTAAATGCCCCCTCTCCCGCTAACATGGTGCACTCTCCAACAAGATGTTAGTCCAACGCTCCCTATTTCACAATGGTCCACTACCCAGGTGTGCTCATGCAAGGCACTGCTCCTCCAACTATGTGCCACATGTTCTCTTATGTGTACCAATGTGGTCCCAAAGCTCCAATGTTCCTCCACAACATATGTGTCTAGGTCTATCACCAACTCCAGGAAGTATGCTCCTCAACCCAAACATCCTCAAGTCAAGTGTCCAACCTCCAAGGTATGTATCACATGATCCCAAGCTCCCAGGGCTAAATGAATCCCTCCAAGTGCCCAACTTTCCTCCCCCTAGGTAGGTACCTCTCTTGATCGAGCAATTGACTCCCCCATTTTGTGCACTCAATGGGTTAGTCAACATGCCGATCAAGGTAACAACTTCCTAGGTAAGGTTACCATGCAAGCACTCTAAGCAAGGTCAAGCATCCACCCAAACTGAGCCATCCATGTGTCCATGAAGCGTCTCCAAGGAGCTAGGAGACAGGGCTCTCTTAGCAAGGAAAATACATTTTTAGAATAGCCTCAAAACCTAACGGGGAGACAATGAAAGAGTCATAAAACATACAAGTACAAACCTTAGCGTGTATCAGACCAACCTCAATACCATGCATGCCATAACCATTTCAACAAGCACTCATTTTTGCAAACAGCCAAACAGACATGAAAAATTAATCAGACAGCATTAAATTTGGCTAGAAGAATACTTCTGCAGATAATGTATGTCAACCTCAGACATTGCAGTAAATTTGATCCATTTCTATTTCACAAATCAAGCAAATAGATTACAAGACCTGAAGACAAGGATGTCAATTTCACCTTACGAATCAGGATGGTGTATTGAGCACTTCCAATATGATAAGAAATCCCTAAATGTGCTGTTAGATCAGTTCCTTTACAGAATGTGCACTTCTTTTAGTATGGACAGAGAGTGAGGACAGTTAGATATGTTTAAATTTTCTGTTGTGCTTGTTAGACAACATAATAAAAGATTACAAGCTACAAAATGCATGCATCTGAGAAACACCCTTTACCATGAAAAATAGAAAATTCAAAAAATAAATTGTCAAATGTAACTACTAACACTTACGCATAAAGAAACACGTTCAAAAGAGCAAAACACCGACGTTTGGTAGATGCCATTGGACTGTCATTCAAATTTTCATCCATTACTCCATCAAAACTCAGTCCATTAATATCCAACAAATATAACGGTGTGAAAAGTAACCCAAGTGCAAGTGGAACAAGGAAGACCCCAATCAAGAAGTGAGTAATAGGGAGCTGCAGCAACAAGACAAATCCAGAATCTATGTGAGGAAAAACACAATTACTAAACAATTAAAAACCGAAAGGAAAAATTGGAAACTTTAGATTTTAAATGGAACTTGGAAAACGGATCAATAACTGATCAGAAAAAAGAGATGAACTTAAGACAAAATAATTAAGGAAAGAAAAGGGGAAGAGAAGGAATGACTGGACACAATAAGATAAGGAAAACTAAGAAAAGTTTTGACACAATAAGAGAAAGCTTGGAAGTAAAACAAAGAATGCATGACCCTGACCTTCAAGCAGGTTACATAAATATCTTGGATAAAAGTAATGAATCCTTTGTCCTGTCTCACAAGCAATCCTTCCATCCCTTTTCTACCTTTCCGTCTGCTTCGTGCTGTGGTCCTCACTCCTTCAAATGCTGCTGCTCCCATGCTTCCTGCATCTCCTTTTGCATATAATGAGCCCTTTTGAATGCCTTCAACAGCTTCTTCTTCCAAAAGATCATAATTTGAAGACTTGCTAGAAGTCATACGGTTAACAACAGTCACTTTGTTCTTCAGACGCCTCCACCTTCTCTGCGCATCTGTTACAGAATTCGATGATTGCGTACAATTTGCATCCAGTCCATCTGAAACTCTGTCCATCTTTCCCTTTGTAGCCCGCTTTTCAGTATCACCCGGTAAACAGGAATCTGCAACAATCTCATTCTGGTTGCTGGCTGGGGATGGCTCACATGAAGATACATCATTTTTTTGTGTTGGCAAACCATCTATGCAATTGTCTGTATGAGTGCCAGATGATGAAAGCTTTGCATTAGATATAAGATAAGATTGTTCAAACACAGTCTTAGAGCAAGTTGGAGAGGTATCATTTAACACCTGATCCATAGAGGTATGCATTAGTTTATCACCCTCAGTAGTATTGTTATGTTTCGAAGTGACCAATGAAAATGTAACACTATCTGCTTCCCCAGTGATCAAACTGCATTGTTGTCTTTCATCCTGTTGCTCAGAAGTAGAGTCATGTTTAGTGAACATGACATTCTCAGCAGATTCATTTGAATGGTTTTCCAATTTTGTCTCTGTATTTTTATCCTGCATATGTGAGTTGGTCAGAAGCCGCTTTGCCTTGATCTTCCTATTGTTTGATGGAAGGAAATTGTTATTCTCAATATATTTTCCATCGACAGGTAAAACTGTGGTGCAGCCTCTTTCATCCTTTACAGCAGAATCTGCAAAGCAAAATTCCTTCTCTTGCAATTTCTTGAAATTGCCTAATCTTCCATTTTTTATACTACTTCTTCTCACTCTCCTTTTCTCATTCCAAGTTTGTCCATTCTCAAAAGGATCATCCTTCTCCCCATTATCCTGCATTTCAGGGATACCATCTATGAAGCTGTGTTTCTCCTCGTAATCTGGAACCAAGCTCTGCTGGTGTGCAAAATGGACATCTCGATAGGCACCTTGTCTAGCAAGGTATGCATCCCTACTTGTCATTGTTTTTGTATTAAGCTTTGGAGCAGTGTTGAAGCCCTCTTGAGGGGCTGGAATTGTTGCACGAGCAGGATAATATGAGAAGCCGTCCCCATAAGAGAAAGAATCTAGTCCTGTCTCTTCAATCGACCTTGCTGAAGTCAACCTGTAACGCAGATTTTCTCGCCTCAACGCCGTTTTGACAAGATTGTGTAGTAAACCCTATATTTCCTTAGTATCAGCAAGCTGTAAATCATATGTGCAAATAAGTTATAGCATTCAGGACTAAAGGATTTCATATCTCAGTATCAAACAACAATCTTTGAACAGATAAAAAGTAGAATGGATCCCTTAATGTACTTAAGATAGGCATATACCCCCATATTTTACATTGAATATAAGTTCTGGCAGCTGGAAATTGGCATGATGGAAATAATTAGGGATTTAAGAGCTTGACATCTAAAATAATAATCAAAAAGAGTCAAACTGCTGTGGATCATGGAAGACACAAAAGCAAACAAAACCCAAATAATGAATTGTCACCATCCCCTTCCTACTTTTGAGATTAAGTACTATGTTTTGTATCATCGACATGATTTCAGCTATGTTTTGTATTATTGCTATCAATATGCATTATTACTAGCCAAAATATAGATTGTATGCAATATTGAGGTATTACATGCTCACAGTTTGTAATGTATTGGTGAGCACCACTGTTACCAAATACGGATACTTTTAGAAAAATAGATGCATTTTGTTTGTTTTTAACTTCATCTATGGGTACTTTCTGAAAAATAGATGCATTTTGTTTGTTTTTAACTTCATCTATGGGTACTTTCTGAAAAATAGATGCATTTTGTTTGTTTTTAACTTCATCATATCGGTACAGAAATTTTGTACGTATTCAGTTTGAAGGATTGATATTGATCTATATGATTTTCACTACTAGTACCCTTCAAGCCATGTAGTTTTACAATATTTTGCCATTGCTAGTTAATGATAATTAACTGTATTTCTGTCAAGACTCAGTAGGAGTCGAAATACATAAAAGGAAGGAAGGATTGCTTCCATGACAAAGAGGGAGCAATCTCAGAGCCTTGTGATAAATGGGAAGACATCCCATATTTGCAGATCTTATACATACTCCAAGATTGATGATTGTCAAGGGGAGCTAGCTTCAGGTCCCAGAACGAGCAAGATGCTCAAGTGTAAAGCAAGTAGAGGCAAAGGAAGAGGATGCTTGGATGCAGAGCGAGCAAGATGCTCAGGTGCAGAGCAAGTAAGGTGCTTGGATGCAGAGGGAGTAGGATGCTCAGGTGCAAAGCAAGCAAGGTGCTCGGATGCAGAGGGACCAGGATGCTCAAGTGCAGAGCAAGGAAGGTGCTCGAATGTAGAGGGAGCAGGATGCTCAGGTGCAGAGCAAGCAAGATGCTCAGATGCAGAGGGAGCAAGATGCTCAGATACAGAGGGAGCAGGGAGCTCTACCACAGAGGGAGATGTGATGAGCTTGAAGACGGATGTTTGCAGCATCGGGTAGACATTTCCCTAGTATTAGCCATGTGTCTTGGCTAGGGGTGAATGGTCCAAAGGTAGGGTAGTATCAGCTCCCAACCACCCTCTGACGGGGTGGGGAGACTAGCCCTTGATGAGTAGTGTTGATGCATTGAGCATTCCCTCAATATTAGCCATGTGACTAGGCTAGAGGTGAATAGATCATAGTAGGGCAGTGCCTTCTTTCGGACATCCTGCGACGGGATGGGAAGATTAGTCCTCAGTTGCACACACTATCCTCCTAGAGGTTAAGACGACTCAGAACGGGGCAATGCCTTCTCTCGGGCACCAAGTGGGGTGAAGAGATTAGTCCCTAAAATGCTCAAAGCGGGGCAATGCCTTCTCCCAGCCATCCTGTGACGGGATGGGGAGATTAGTCCCTAGTTTCTCACTCATCAACTCATGACTCATAATGGGGTAGTGACTTCTCCCAGCCATCCTGTGACGGGATTGGGAGATTACTCCCTAGATGCTCATGCAAGCTTATGATCAACCTCTCTAGTGCAAGAAGAATATGTTGATACTTCAGGATGTATTCATGAGAATGCCTCCCTCATTGAGAGGGAATGCTGATGACTGCAGCATCGATGAGACATTGATGCGACTCTCTCTTGAGAGGGAGAGAGAGGGAGATTGACACTTCTCTTATGATGGCAAGATGTACGAGACAAGCTGTGACGATCAAGACGAAGCTCAGATGTGTTCCAGCGTGATGATACCTCTCTAGCTAAGAGGGAGTGTTGTTGTTGTAGCTGCGTGAGGTATCCTCACATAGGTCGTCCCAATAAAAGGGGCAAGTCAGCCCAGTAAAAGGGGTAGGTCGACCCAGTAAAAGGAGCAGTAAAAGAGGCAGGTCGACCCAATAAAAGAGACAAATCAACCCAGTTGGGAAAAATCACTCCAAAGGTCATGTATAAATAGAAGGTGATGTCTACCTCATTTACACACCAAGCAAGTTCGCCCAAGCTATCTGATCTAGTGCGCAGCAGGAGAGAGAAGAAGCAGCAGTAGAGGAATTCTATCTTTGGTTTTGAGATTGCTCTTCTATCTGATATATATTGGTGTACTTGTATTATGTATTGATTCTCTGAGTAAGAAAGGCTTGTTGGGTTTTTCCCAAGTTTGGGTTTTCCCAGGGTAAACTATTGTGTCTCTTGTGTTTCCGTGCATCATTATGCGTAGTTAAAGTTGAAAGAGATGAAAATTATACTACTATACCACTAAAATCCAACAACAACGATATGAAGCTTTGAGGCTAGGGTAGGAGAGTTGAGCATGGGTGAATGCATGTCGAAGTTGGTGGTGGAGGACCTTGCATTCTTCATCGTACCATCGGTTCATAGCGTAGGATTTGTTTTTTGGGGAGGTGGATCCGATGGAGTGAGGGTAGGATTTGAGGGTTGGATCCCAAATGGTGGCTAAGAGGAAATCCTACTTGGTAAAGGAAAAATCAAGTAAGGAGAACTAGGTCTCAGATGGCAGCATCTGTCGGAGTTGGGAAAAAAAGGCATCTAGGTCCCCCTCGTCGAAGCGGAAGATAGTGCGGGGTGGGCCTTGGGGGGGGGATGTAGGGGGAGGGGGGTGTCTGCACATAGACAGAAGGAGAGGAGGGCATGATCTACAAGGGAGATGGGGGAAACAGAGAAGTCAGTGAAGGAGAGTAAGTTATGGCTAGAAAGGACTTTCAACCAAGTGTGTATGTTATGGCATGCGTTCTTAGTGTCAGAGAGGGCAAAGTATACAGGTTACAGGGAAAGCCTATAGTTGGATCCAAGGGGATTTCGAATCATGGATCGATGTCAGTGACAAAGGTCAAGGAGCAGAAGACTTCAAAAGGTTAGCAGAGTTCACAGACATCCAATGTGGGAAGTAAACCTTCAAAGGGGAAGAGGGAGTTAGCCCCTTCCAATTCTGCCAAAAGGCCTAGTTGGTACGATATGAGATTGATGGTTGCCCGGGAGCAAGAGACAGCTCCTAGGAGCACAGTGAGGGAGAGCAGGCCTTTGAAAAAAATTTCAAACTTCTTGGAACTGGTGTGTAGCGTCATCAATTCCATGACTTCCAATGATCAAGGAGTAGTTGACCAACAAGATTGGAGGGATGACAGTG
Organism: Larix kaempferi; assembly: GCA_027924585.1. Taxonomy (NCBI): domain Eukaryota; kingdom Viridiplantae; phylum Streptophyta; class Pinopsida; order Pinales; family Pinaceae; genus Larix; species Larix kaempferi. The sequence goes on from BSBM01000660.1 coordinate 25,055,328, forward strand.
TGTAGGATGATGTATACGACAGTGTGCCAGGGTTAGAGGGCGAACCAGTTCTAAGTGGCTCTTCGAGAAGTACCTTCGCTACTAAAAGGGATTGTTGATGTTTGTAGCTTGGACAAGTACTTCTACATAGATCAAGTGTCAGGCATGCAGGAGTCGTCTAGATCACCTCTCTAAGAGCTTGCTTGAGAGAGCAAAAGACTCTTGTATCTCATTCCTAAGTCTAACTTAGGAAAAGTACATCATTAACTTAATGTTGGCTAATGACTAAAAGTGAACTTGAGATTAAGTCACAGTTGTTGATCTTAAGTGAGGCTGGAGATCTAGGGTTGGGGTTTTGGTCATTGAGATGATATAAAAGGGAGCCTAAAGAGAGGATGAGACACACAACAACCACACACACAGAGTGAGATCTCATTGATTGGTTGGAGAAGGACTTTCATCCAAGTGAGCAGGTGCAAGGGCAGGGTCAAAGGAAAGGTGCAAAGGGGCAGTAAGGGAGATAACAGCCAACCAGCAAGATCGAAGGACTGATCTTGAGGTTTGATAGGCTAGGCTATTTACTGTTTTGCAATTCCTCAATAGACCATTTTCCTAGGACGGGAGCCTAGGATTTTATTCATAATAAAATCATTTGTTGCTTGTTTTTCCCCATTTGGGATTTTCCAGGGTAAACCTATGTGTCAAATGTGTGTGATTTTCAGTTTTTATTCCGCTGTGTTAATGAGAGATAGATTGCCAGTGTATTTCTGTTTATAATTTAATCAATAAATTATCGATAACGAAGATCAGATCTGGTAATTAAATTTAACAGTTCTCTTATGGGTTGGATTTGGGGTGCTCTCTTAGAGCTTGTGTTCAATATCTTGATGGCATTGGAATAAAATTTTCTCTTCTTGTGGCATTGTTACTTGGGCTCACTTGTTGAAGACTATGGCTGGAAATGTTTGCAATAGATGTGCATTGAATGGCTGAAGGAATATGTAACATCTTTCCTTATTAAAAATATAGTTCCATTGTTAAGAAGAAATAGTTTGTGGCTCATTCCCCTTTCTTGAGTCTTTCTATTTATCATTGGAAATGTTTAATGTGCATCTCATATCCTAATCAAAATTTAGCTACCATGTAATATTTTATTTGGTAAATACTGAATACACCTTCACATACATTTCAAATTTCTCCAGAATTAGGGTCTTTCACAATAATTCTCTGCATATAGTGGGCAGCAAGATAGGTATGATTGTAGTTTCTTTATTCAAACTATTTTCACTCTTGGCCTCATGACTCTTTGCTCCTAGGTAGTTGGTTACTTGACTCCATATGCCCAAAGGACTTGACACTAGTCTTAATCTTTCCATCATTCATCTAAACCTATGCTACTACCAGTAGTTTTGCTAAAGTCACTCTTCAAGTTCCCCTTGAGCCCAATGTCTAGGCTTTAGTAATCCTAGATAGGAAAACCCCCTTTGTGCTGGAGAAGAGTCAGCATAAAGTGTAGAATAGGGTTGGTGAGGGGACAGTGGCCTCCCTCTTAGTTGCTCATAGGCTAGCATTATTGTTTTGGACTTTAAAGCTCACATGTTAGTTTGTGCTGTAACACTCCCATAAGTTATGTGGGTTATGTTTGTTATGTCCAAATGGCATATGCATTACCTTTCTCTGTAATAAGGCATTGTTTTGTATCTTGTATCATTCTCTCTTTATCATTGTTTTTATTATTTATCTGCCACAATTTCTGTCAACATTACCACAATTTTCAGCATCAGTTCTACAAAAAACCTTGTTTTAATGTTGTATCATGGATCCTTGTGGTTCAAGAAACTTTGAAGGCTCCCAGACCTCCAATATTATTCAGCTCCTAGCAAATGAAATGAATGAATTAGCCACCAGAGGCAAGTCAGGTCAGTTAAAGCAAGGTTTTAATAGGATGTGCTACCCACAAGGGGGGCCTTGATCCACCCAAGGGTTATTAAGTAGGATTGGGTGGTTGTATAGTGTAAGCAGTGTCCCACCTCTTGATAGGTGGTGGATGCTAGCCACTCTGGTATTAGGGAAACATCTAAAAAAAGGATCGATGAAGGAACAATGCCAACAGAGCCCAATCTTGATTGAGCAACTTGTTGCAACAAAACGAGTTCCAATCTAAGATGATGCAAGACATGATGACCATGTTCTAATAGCAAATGACCACACTACAACAACCAGCTCTATTGCCTTGCTCAGATACTATACCTTCTTTATATTCTTTGTAAACGAGTATCACATAGTGGCTGTTTGAAGGAGTCTCAGTTGGCTTTAAACTAACTTTGATATCCAAGGATTTTGAAGTTAGCTCTCATAAGTTTCACCAGATTGGTTTGGTAGTTATTGAAATCTCAAGCCAACTGGCACATCCAAGGATGATAATACAACAAAAAGGCACAGTAGATGAGGCAACATTAAGCAGTAGCAAAACTCCTTCAGATCTACATGCAAAACAAATGAGGAAAAAACCCAAACAAATACAAGAGATTACATCCACTAGACAATATCAATATCTTGAACGCTAATACAGTTTTGCAAGATCTGACATCCATATATATTCAAGCAAAACACTATAAAAGCAAGCTTAAAGTAGGTCTTCAAATACTTAACATTTTTTATTACTTTAGTTTAATTCAAATATATATTTTCGATCAAGATTTCACTACCACAAAATGCTAGCAGAATTTTGTTTCGGGCTATCTTCGTGCATCTGCTGAGAATTTTCTTAGTTTGTCAGTCACTGAGAAGTGTCCCTAAGTTTAATTGCAATGTTATCTTAGCAAAATACTGCTATATGATTTGCAAAATCCTCTTGAGGAAATACATCCATATTCCAATTAAACAGATTGTTGAGCTACATGTGTTTAGTTCAGAGTCTCATATAAACATTTTCATTTGGCCCAATCCAACCAAAAGACAACAACGACTGTTTTTGAGTCAGATCTTCATTATCGATAATCGTTGTTTGAGTTTTACAAGCTAATACAAGTAAAGTTCAAGTTATTTAATATCAACTCATTTTTATGGGTGTGCAAGTTGCAAAAAGCTTGCTTCAAGTGAAGCATTAAATTGTTTCTGAAAAGCACTTGTGAATTCACAATGCACGTGCTTTTGATTGGTCAAAGCGTTCATTCTTCCTTTTTTTATGAGAGAGGGAGAACTCCTTGGCCCTGCTGAGCACTCCTTCATGCTCCATCCATCCATCCATACAAACATCGCTCACAGGGTCAGGTCAGGTCTATCCGGGACATCTCATTTGGACCTTATACTCAAAAAACTAAGCAACAAGGGGATGTAATCTCAGTGTTCGGACAATGACCATGCTTACAAAATGAGGTTGACTGCATAATGTAATCACCATGACCACAAATGCGCTGACAACTTCAATTTCCAAAAAAGCTATTCAAAACACTAGCCAGTTCTCTTATAAGAGATTACCCGTACCAAAAGCTTTGCCAATGTGGAAACTGGCTTTGGGATGCAATTCCTTGAGTTAGTAACATCCCCTCTCACTCTTAGTACTACATCACCTGCAGTTTCAGTCCCGTGCCTTGTGGACCCTCTTTGGTATTGGTATGTGATTGTCAACTATGTGACTTCTACAATACTATCTTACTGCACCGGCATATTTCTATGTTGGGATTTCATTCCACATCAATACTCCCCTCCCTTTTTCCCCTGGTATTTTCTGACTGTTATTTGCAATATAATTGACAGTCAAAGTAAATTGTATAAGCTAAAAACAATGTATCTCAGCTCAGTACCACAGATAACTCCCCTCTCTATCAACTCTACCATCAAAGTGGATGCAACTAATAATTTATTTAGCAAAGGCATATTTGATAAGCAATAAATTATTATATGGGAAGGAAGCTCTTGCTGTTCTGATCATTTTGGGTTGCTATGGAACCCTGTCTAAGTTTCAGAGCTGAAGGCTGAAGCTATGCCCGATGAAATTCCTTCTAATTCCTTCTAGGGTTAGATACATAGACAACCGAATATTCCTGAACATTTTTCGCTCAATACAAGGAATCGCCTTTAACTTCCACGAAGACATGGCGATAAAGATTTGTTGGTAGATTTAACCTTTAAAAATGGCAAATGACTACGACACAAATCAAACAAACGAACTATACCTATATCTTTAAGATTGTATGTACGTCTGTGCTCCCGCTTCTGAGAACTCGAACCTGCGACCTTTTATTTTGAAAGGAAATCAAAATCAACAGCTGTTGTTGTAGCGAGGATGAAGTATCAGAAGCAAAGGCTAAAGGGAATGAATGACTGATGAATGTAGGCTGGTGGAAGAAGCAACAGCGGCTTGCTAAAGGGGTCCATGCCCGTTGAGAATAAAGGGAAAGGACGATGCGTAAGTTATTAAGCGTGAGTGCCAGGTGGCATGCAGAGGTCTCAATCTCTGACGCAAAAGAATCTTAGATCCACGTGTCATATAAGAAAATTATAGGAGTCAGTTTGTTATTAGTGCTTTTCCTCTCTCTTCTTCCAAAGACAATGACCTCCCTGCCGTGCAACTTAACCATGGACCTACGTTAACGTCCTTCATTCTATTTATGTAATGTGGTTGCAAGTTGGAATTAATGTGAAGCTTTTCTCCAATGGGTGCATGACAATTGTAAGAGAATCCAGAAAACGCAAATTGATATGAAGAGGAAGGTACAGCAGGACATATTTATTACACGAGGGAAAAGGACGAGTGACTTGTAGTCTCTTTACCTCATGCGCACTCTAATTCAATTTCTAATACGGATATAAATGAGAAATTAAAGTAATCACTTTCACTTTCGCAAATTTATGCACGAAGATGCTTCTCCCAACAAAAGTGATGTCAAGATCGATGACGAAGTTGGAAAACAAATATTGGTCACCTAACACAGCACACATGTGCATGAACCATGCCTCAAATGCAATAAATTAAGGTATGAAAAACTATTGCTTGAAATGGTTACAAGATCCTCTGGCCTTGTTGTGCATTTAGTTCAGGTTTTCATAGGTTAGCCTTTCTTACTAAGATGGTCTGGACATAAAGTTGCACCAACCATGGAGGAGAATGATACCAAATAACGCTTAGAGGTTTGTAAAGAACGCTTAGAGGTTTGTCTTTGTGTTAAGGTAATTCTCTTTTTCTTTTTATTAAAAAAATCTCATAAAAAAAATTTGTAGTTTAGTTTAGGGATAGCTAAATTGCATTTTAAGAAGGCAATATAATATGGATAGCATAATTACATAGAGGGTGTCATTTAGTATAGAGATATAATCAAATTGCATGTGCATTTCAAAAGAGTAAAAAGGGTATAATATAGATAACCTAGTTCCTAGAGCTTAGTTTGGGAATAGTTAAATTACATATCAAAAGAGTAAATGCAATATAACATGAATAACCTAATTGCATTTCAAGAGACTAAACAACATGTAATATGGATCCATTTAAAATTTTAGCACCACTAAAGCTTTCATAATTCTTAAGAAACCTTGTTATTATATGATTATTAATGAGTTAGAAAGGTGAATGGAGCCCCAAAGGTTGCTCAATTGGTAAGATGTGCACACACTCTCTCGGAGAGGGGGGAGGTCACAAGTTTGAGCCTTGAGTCCTTCAGGGTTGGCAAGGAAGGCCGACGATTTACCACCCTTACCATCCATGAAACATGGACAAGTATTAGTGGGTTTTCGAAGTTAATGTAGTCAATATGGACTATATAACTGTCATATATAAGATGTGCAAGAGTGAGTCATCATATATATGGATGTATCTTATATTTTTATTATAACTCATGGGTGCAATTGATTTCATTATACTTTCTAAGTAAATTCATTTTAAATCAAACTATAATGAAAACACTTTTCGAACCTTTATTTTATTTAAGCAAAGAAAATTAATTTAGAATATTTGTTGATATATGATTTATTATTTTATGTTTTTTCTTTATCAATATTTAGTGTCTAGATAATCGAATTTAATGTTTTTTCTTTATCAATATTTAGTGTCCTGCATAATTTAGATGAGTTGAAGCTATTTAAAATTAGTTCACTTAGAATTAGTTAAATAAATTTGTATTATCATAATGAAACTATAAAAGTACAGAAATCGTGTTCACAATCGAATAACATGATTATTACAAATTACCATTGTATTAATTAAGGGCTAAAATTATTAAACTATGGTAAATATAAAATATAAATATTTAAACTTTATAAAAAATCATTGTTCATTACAATTGAAAACATAATTGTAATTAAAAATGACATTTTTACTATATTGATTTAATTGAAAGTAATAATTGAACTCTTAAAGGTATTAAATAATACTTAGGAAAAACTATCGTACATGCAAAGTGAAATGTAAATAATAATGTACATAGCATTTTTGAATATATTGATTTAATTAAAAGTAATAATTGAACTCTTAAAAATATTAAATAATACTTACGAAAAATATCCTAAAATGTAAAAAAGACTTAAGTTGCCACCTCTACGATATACTTTGGTAATAATTTTTCAAGGTAATAACTGAACTCTTAAAAATATTCAAAAAATACTTAGAACAAGTGAAATAAGTTACAAAGTTACTTAACACTTGTCTTATGGGTAAAAAATAGTTGAAATTTTTAATTAAAAATAGTTAAAACATTTATATACTATGTAGATAAGAAAATGAAAATCTCATTTAAAAAGTATTAAATATATAGTAAATATTTTTAATATCTAAAATATAAATGTATAATAGTGACAAATTTTAATATAATGTTTATATATTAATAATATTAATTATGATATGGTTTATTTTGTCAAGATATTGATTAAAAATATATATTAAGAAAATTATTACTAATTTAACATTGTATTTATAAAAAAATATTTACATTTATTTAAAATATTGTTAAAAATTATTTTTTTAAATAATGTTAACATGGTACCTTATTTTGTTTATACATATATTAAATTTATAGAATTCTTTAAAGAAAAAATAGATTGTACTCATAAAAACATATATATATATGTGACACTTTTATTATAATGTCAAGCTTTTTATTATAATGCCATTTCTAGATGAGGATCTATCCTCTAGGTAAATATTTTTCTAATAATTTGTTAATTTGTCGATTGACTTTGTTATTCTTTTATCAATTTTTTTTAAAATAAAAGTACTAAATAATTTTGTTATAATTTTATTTGTTAAAATATTTAAATATCCTTTATTTTTTTTATTTTCAACACATTTTTAATGATATTCCCGGATGTGGGTGACAACTCTGGCCATATGACATATGAGCCTAGACACGAGACACATGGTCACAGGCTCATGCCACGCAACATCGATGAGGTCAGCCATGTGACGTCAAGTCGTTGGGCTCTTTAATTCCCTTGCCTCCGACGTCGCCTCATCCTGCATGGAAACCATTCACATGGCTCTTCGCGCGTGTGAAGTTCAGGCTGCCAGGTTCACGTTACAATGTTCTGTCTTGGCCCTCTGCATTGTGCATTCGCACTCTCCTGGCTCTACTCCAGGCTCCTCATGCTCCAATTCTCCTCGTGCTCTCACTTACCTGCACCTGTAACATCCTCACGTTGGTTCCCATGGGCTGGCCAAAAGGATCCAAAAGCAATTAGAAAGATGCAGCTCCGGAGACGTGTCAAACCAGGAAGGGCTACGGTGCTGAGGTCTCTATTCCAGTCCGTCTATTGGTTGATAACTGGGAGGCTAGGATTATTGCAGACATTCTGGCTAACAGGAATCAAGAGCAGCCCTGGGACCCCTATTGGCTTGTAAAGAACATGTTGGGCCAGCTTATGGAGGACATGAAGACGAATTGGGCCTTTGCTCACCATGCCACCCAAACTCTGCAAGCTACTCTGCCAAACATGGCGGCCACCCTCGGCACCCTGGAAAACACGCTCTATTGGGACTCCTATGCCCCCACTCGTCACTTATGTTGTGACATCCGTCCTGGAAGCAATGCACCTAGCGCCACCTCTTTCGTTGTCAGAGCTGAAGCCACCCTTGGCACTCTGGCCACTCCACTTGGCATGAATAAGATCAACCCAGGGGGCAACACTTTTGTTTTGACACACAGCGGGGACCCTCTAAAGGGAAAGGAGCAGCCACACATCTCCTTCCCCATCCCCTCCACCTTGGGCCCGATCCTGGCCAAGGGCACACGCAATGAGACGACTGGTTTCGTTCTTGTTCCCTGGAAGACCACGCCCTTGCCGGTCAAGCTCCCTGCTCATGCCACTCGGCCGCTAGTGAAGACTACTCTACCTCCTGTGAAAGCTACTTCGACACATGGGAATGTTGCTCCAACACCTGCAAGGGAATGGAAGGACACAGAATGCTACAGCGGTCCAATTATGGAGGAGACACCTTCTGATGCAAAAGCCCCCTCTGCAACTAGTTGAGGAGGTTTTTCTGATGTCTCTCTCTTTCTTTTTGTCTATTTTGGTTTAGCTTATGACTGCCAGTTTTTTGTATGCCTCCATGACCATGACTACTCTTCATATTCACCTTGGTTTCCCTAAAATGGGCAGGGTTTTTATGTATAGTTTGAATTTGAACTACCATGACTCTGCTGATATCTATGGATGGCACCTCCGGATAAGACCACCGCAGACTATAACCTCTACTATATTTTTATTAGTTTAATAGAATTTCGTAACTTTACAAAAAAAACACATTTTCAATGATATATTTTTCATAAATATAGTGTTTCGTGATTTTAAATATATATTAAATAATAATATAAATTTTGATTTTAAATATATATAAAATAATATAATAATTTATAATTTACATATTTTATATTATTTAAATATTAATATAAATATGGATTATTTATTTTTTAATATAAAGACAATGTAATAATTCATTATATGCATAAGTTATTGTTATGCCACTCGTGTGTGTCATCCTGCGGGTTATGCCATGCCTCGCTTCTCGTCCACATAGATAAATGTCATCATCCTGGCTATGTAATGCATCGGTTCTCGTCCGCACAAATAAACGATGTCATCAAATCTAACATATTAACGTTGATGTATGCTTTTCATAATTTCATCCACAGCCCGAAGCAACCATACTCAGCAAACATGATGATAAAATAAGACGCTAAAGCTATCAACCAATGAAATAGAAGATAATTAAAATTAAAATATATTTTTAAAAATATAAATATATATTTACAATGTTAACTTTAAAACAAAATTTTATGCAGGGATAAATAAGATCTTAGTATAGATTTGTGATGTGAAGTTTCTGAATTTATAGATTTAATTTATAATATTTGTGTATATTTGGATTTGAAAAGGTGCAAATTATATGTTTATCAAGCATGCCTTGTTTTTATAAAAAAAATTCTAGTTGGTTGTATAGATTTAACGAAGCGATAATTTTTAATGAAGGTTTTGGCCCGGTTGCTTGTCGTATCCAACTTGAGTTCCCATGGAGTGTTTAACATTTTTTTTTTTTTTTTGAAAGATTCACTTCATCCATGGAGAAAATCATATGTCATGAGCCTAAAAGGATTTTTCATCTTCAACAAAACAAGCAAATATATGTTCAACTCAACCTTCATGGAGACTTGAAATAATATATTAATATCTACATTGGATATCAAATTTTGCATCAGCATTAGACTATATGGACTTGCCCAACACATGCTTTTGTTGTCAAACTAAAAGAGTAATGAATTAAGGTTTTCCCCTAATGGTCAAGTTATCAATCACAACCATTGAGCATTTAATTCCTTAAGCAAACCAATTCCTCTACCTTTAAATGTTAACTAGGGTGGTTAGACAATTGTGTAAAGAAAGGAGGTTTCATTAAACTTAGGTTGCCCCCAACCAATTGCTTAGACTTTGGACATTAAAAGCTCTCACAATCTACCTTATCAACACCCAAAGGAGGTGACATTTTCCCTAAGGACAATTATTCTTGTAATAATGTTCAAAGGCATGCTCAGTCTTTGTGATTCTTATTGAAAAAACATGTAGAGGTACAAACATAGCAATAAGAAGTGCCTCTAATAAAATATAAGATGTTGCAATATTTTTTGCCAGTACACACTAGTATCTTGTTTGTATAGAGCATTAAACCAAGAAGATGGTATGGATATCAAAATTTGAGTAGAAGATAGTCTAGGTTTTTCCCTTTCCCTCCTAAATGAAAGCCTTCTAAGGGGTTGTTCAAGCCTTGCCATAAAGGCATAATTATATAGCTTTGTTGACATTGAAGGACTTGAATCTTGTCTAGTAAGCAATCAAGGTTACAATTTCCATTCTTAGAGATAAGCTTAAGATTATAGGGTTAGTCTCATATGCATATGTACCAACACATGAGGAAGGCAAGGGTGGCATAGAAATGTTACTATGTCCTTTGCTTGTTAATTATGTTGTTGAACGGACAGTTGACCCAACCCAAATATTGATCATGGTGTTACTCCACCTATATCTCCATACCATTAGAATCTGTAACATTTTCTCATTGAATAATGCACTAAAATGAGTTTCCTTTTAATAAAGGATGGACAAAGAGTTGAAGATGCCAATTAGATGGTTTATGGCAATTTCAATATGGTAGAATCCACATAAGATAAGTAAGGTTTGTTATTGCATCGTTGCAACCCCAAGGAGAGAGAATCTTGGTTTAGTATGCACTCTAGGTTGTGTCTATATGATCCTAATTTTTACATTGAAAATGAGTCCTTTGCTTTCTAGTATATGTGTCCTGAGTTTAAACAAGAAAATGATAGAGTCATGAAATGTCTTGACCAAGCTAAATAATTTGAGAAAAACTTATTTTTGTTTGATAAACAAGGGCCCAGACTCATCTAGGTAATGGATGAAGCCTCTTTTATTCATCGCCTTATTTTCTTTTATATCATCGAGGTGGTTACAAGACCCAAATGCCTAGATCCCATTACCTAATAAGCATTTATCATCTACAAAACCCATGTTTCCTTTATAACATACAAGCAAAATTAAGAAGTATAAGACTTGAATAATCCTCATCAAAGTGAATAGTAGTATGAGGAGTCTCAAATTTAGACAAGTCAAGGGAGAGGGGCTAGATGAGGACATCTAAGTGAGAAGGTAAGGGGAACATGATTGAAAAGAGGGATTGGGGGGAATGAAAAGTGTAGTATGTGAGGGAGCTTTTTCTAGTTGGCTATTACATAATTGATTATGTTAGTGTTGCCACTGTGGGGAATACATGTGAAGCTATTTGAGTCAACGTAGTGTGGGAGGCCATTCAATACCAATAATTCATGAGATTCACCAAGCTATAGGAGTTTTCTCCTATCAATTGTGAGAGGTCCTAAACCATCATGTGAAACCTTGTGAAGACCCACTATGTCCAAGTCAATATCCTAAAGACAAGAGACATATTTGGATCTATCATGAATCAGTATTTGAAGAGACCTGGTATAGGAAATGAAACCTCATAAAAGTATAACATTTCCTAACCTATATTAATGACAAGTATCGAAGTATAAGTTGAGAAAGGGGTCACTATTGGATGTAGTGTAGAGTGCATAGCTTGATGAAGCTAGAGAGAAGTACAAAACTCTAATAAAAATATCATGAGAGAAGGGGGTACTTCCTTGAACTTGCATCCACATGAATCAAGTGATCTCCTTGTAACTGAACACTAAAAATATATGTTGAAGGGTATCATGGAAGAGGCATGCCACACATACAAATCCTTTGGTACTCCTAAAATGATGATTCCTTTATTTTATGGTAGAAGTGCAACAATAACATGTGATAGTGGGGACCATGTGGTTGGGGTTCATGTCAGTCTCAACAATAAAATGGAGGTCTACCGATCTAAGAATGTCATAGATCCTACCCAAAGAAGACCATAGAAAGTCATTGCAATTCCAACAAGAAATGGAGATAGAGGATGGCCCAACCCTATCCGATGAAAGTGACATTTGGATGGTTTGTGATGTAACCATATAAGTTGGGGGAAGTTATGAATCACTATGTCGAGGTCATGAATAACTTCTCCTTTAGACTCATTCCTAATTGGCATAACTTGTTCTCTAACTTTCATGAACTTATAAAATTGAGATCCGGTAAGATCAATCTTAACACCTAGTTTTCACCACTCAACACATGATGTTTCCTTCTCAAAGCATGTACATTTGGTCTAAGCAATGCACTAATTAGGTCCCCTTAACTACTTTATAAAAGTCAAACCCGCGCCCATAATCAAATTTATTTTGTGTTGCCACATCACCGGTAGACATAATGGGATCATTTATCAAGACTATTTTTTTCCCTTCAAGAAACACATGGACGTGCTCATAAAATCATGATGATCATATAGTTTGTTGGATGTCAGTAACGTCCTAAATAGTCAATCCACTCTACCATTGATTGATTATGTCAGCCACCCCCTGCATGATGCATTACTTAATCGACCATAGCATGTGATGAACTTTTTTGGTACCCAGTATTAGTTATAAATTAGCATCTCATGCATCTAAATATAGATCTCGCTTATTGTTCCTCCTAAATTTATGCTACCAAAATTCCTTTCCAAGTTGAGTGACCATCTTTCATTTGTCCTCCATAGCTCCATGGACCCTTGGTGAGGATTGAGGAATGAAAATTATGTTATTAGATCTTTCTCCCACTAAGAGAATTTATTGAGTCAATGTTGTTGGACTAAGACATCATGGATTGAGAAATGAACCATTAGAGGAGATTTAAGGTTGTCGCACCACCTACAAGATATAAACATTGTAATGTTATTTCACTTAGTTTATCATTGGTTTTTTCATAATTTTGATTCCATGTATTGTGATTGTGAGTTCTCAAATTTGTTGTAATTTATGGTCTCTAATAATATCTCATTGAATAATAGTTTTATGGTGCCATGTTCCATGAATATTGTTGAATATTCTACCTTTTTTCTTGATAATGTCATTGCGCATCTTCTTTACTTTCTGGAATATTTATTGGTAACGAGGATGTCGATATGGTTTCGCACTTGATGGTTTCTCTTCCTTCCGTACACCCATGTCATCAGTCTTACTTTCAAAGATAATTACATTCTCTATCCTTTGTGATTGTTCTTTGATCACTCTCGCTTTTGAGATAATACCTTCATATTTGACATGTACATGTTGGGCATGATTTTGATGAGGTACAGTTTTGAGAACTACGCAGTTCGGGCTACAAGTCAGATGGCATAGTTTTGGGAGGTGCGCAGTTTGGATTGCATAAGCAGTTTTGCGCAATTTAGCTGGTGCGTAGCGCTAGTGCAACAACCATTTTGGGTAAAGAGTACAAGGGAAGGTCGAGCCGGGAAAGCGATCTATTTTGGGTAAGGAGCAGAGCTGAGAAAGAGGAAAGCAACATGTTAAGAGAGTGGCGCCAAGCAGTTAAGGAGATAAGCCACTAAGTCGACGGCGATAGGCAGACTAAAGGGGCGGAAAGTGACAGGCCACAATGCAGTTGTAACCGTTTTGTTGATGAGTGCGACTGTCAGAAGGGCGTTAGAGCCACGAGTGGCCCAGCAAGGCGGTCGAAGCGAATGGAGTAAGATGTCGATGGCGACAGGCAGGGTGGCAGGTAACCGCACCAGTTTGGAAAACCTTAGGGTTTTGGCCCATGCATTGTAAAGACATGACCTACGGGCATGATCTATAAAAGGGGCACATTTTTTAAGGGAAAGGGTTAATCTTCATTGTATAATATTGAGCAATACTTGTTTGTTTTGCTGGAAGCCATTGTAAGGCTCTACAAGCTGTGTGCGTAGAGGCCTATTGAGAGAGAAGAGAGTCTGCAGCTGAGTGCACAGACTGGAACTGTTGTACCCTTCCCAAGGTAATATAACAACAATTCCTGTGGACGTAGCTCCCATCCTGGGGGTGAACCACGTTAAATTCTATGTTGTGTGACTGTTTATGTGTTTGCATCTGTTTATTTGCTTACAATGAATGCTTAAGATCTTGCTTATCAGTTTATGTGTTTTACTTTTATATGTATTCGCCAGAAAGAATGAAGATGGGAATAATATGTTAAGTATCACATTATGGATGAATGTTAGATGCAAAAGTAATTCTAAGTCTGTGAATGCATAATTCAGTGGAGTAAACACTTAAGTAAGTAGAGTTCACGCCGTGCGACTCCTTCGAAGCGCAGAACCGAAAGTGTGCAGTACGTTGTGTTCTGTCGAATTGCATAAGTCATAAGATTAACAACCTAAGGCAATTGATGAATGGGTAGAAAATACTAAGTAAAGTCATTGAAGTGGGTTAAGTCCAGAGATGAAGCGCAGTAGTCTGTTTCCCTATCCTGTTGTCGGTTAAGTCTGAACTGCGCAGTCCTTGGATGCGCGAGTTGTGCAAGCGTCTAGCTTGTAGAAGTGTTAGCAACAAAGAAGGTGAACTTCGCGCAGTCCTCAGTCCGTATCGCAAGCCCTGAAGCACGTTGTTCCAGATATGTTTAAAGCACTCATCACATGGTTGTGGAAACCTGATTCCACAACCTCCCCATTACTGTTCGCAGATTGTTTCCGAAAGGGCCGGTGAAAAGGGGTTTTGTTGGTTCCTTGAACCCTGAAGAACCTGGGTCGACATTGAAAATCTCTAGAACAGTTACTTAAGCCAATAGTACATCTTCAAGTTGGAGCTCAAATTCTTCTAGTATTTTCTGGTGTCCTTCTATAATCTTGTCTTCCTTCTCCTTTTGAAGTTGCAATGTGATTTCGTTCACTAGTTTTTTATGTCCTTCTTCAATCCTAGATTGTATTTCTTCTTTTAAGTTATCTTATTTAGAGTTTGCTCAACCTTCTTTCCAATTTCGTATTTAAGTCTTTTGGTAGTCTCTTCATCTAAGATCCTTGCTTTTTCCTGATTTTGACCATGCTTCTTTTCTTCTTTCAGTCTCTTAACCTCATCCAATAACTTTTTATTATGGTTTATTAATCTGTATATTTATTCATCCTTCTTTCTCAATTATTCCATTGACTCATCATTTTCCCACTTTCCTTTGCTCTTCTTTTCTTTCTTCCATTTATCAACCTCCTTAATGAGTGCTTCATTAAGGGATTGTATATTGGATAAATCCTTACATTTATTCTTGAGTTCCTCTTTCGTTTCTTTCAATTCATCTCGAATTGTATTCATATCTTCCATGTTTGAGTCCTCGATCCATTGTTTTGAGAGGAGTTCTTCAAATTCTTTCCATGTAGTATTTAGTCTAGTATTTTGGTCATTATTCCTCCACCACTCATAAGCTTCATCATAAGACCACATTTTTAAACACCAAGGTTTAGTATCATTTTCCTTTATCCTCCTCAACTATTCCAAAGGATTGATTTAATATTTATCTTTATTTCCACTAAACCTAGGTATTTCCATTTTTGCCATTTTTCTTAATTGAGGTCCAAATCAAACCCTCAAATTACAACCTCAATATATTGAAAATAGTATTTAAAATTGATAATATAATATTTCTAACGTGTTATCACGTGTTTCATCTTTGAAATGGCTTTTGAATCACGTAAATCGTACCTTCCAATCAAACGTTATGCAAATTTCAAAGTAACATACCTTTCAAAACCCTAATTTGGAGACTGTCTTGCTAGTTGACCTTCTAACTGAGGTAATGTTAAGATCCTGGTGGGCGGCTTCACTAACATCTCGAGGTTTTGGTGTAATGGTTCGTATCATCTGGTATCAGAGCAATTTCTTGGGCTCGCTGGGTGAAATTTCTGCCAAATTTTTTTTCGCATCTGTTGCAGGTTCGGATTTGGGAATAATCCCTATCCGCTTAACTGTGGGAAGTACTCAGGCATAAGCCCTAAAACTCATTGTGAGGAGTACCACAGGAACCCCAAAGTAGCTGGCCCATTGAGAGGACTTGCCAGCAAAAAGGGCAACGACCCCTCCCTGATTAACTAGTTCCCACCCGTGAGGTAAACCAAGAGATGTCGTTTGTGGCAAAGCGATTATCAGTTTTACCTGAGCCGTGGAGTGAGGGGTACTGCCCCAATACGCAAGCCGTCAAACAACATTGGTGGTCGAGTGAAACCCCTGAACTGTTAGGAAGCCGCACATACCTGGGGTCCATATCTATTTTCAGTTGAACTGTTGCCGATCACTTTCGCTCCAAATCCAGCCGTTTCAGATCTATTCTGAAAGTCGTTCCAGATCCAGTCGTCGTTTCAGATCCAGCTGTTTTCGATCCCTTCCGCGCCGTTGCAGATCCATCTGTTGCGGATCTCTTCCGCGCCACTGTTGCCGATCCATTTCTGAATGCCTGTCATTCCATTCTGCATCTTTCATTCCTGAGGACCCTATCCCCAATTCCCCTTCCCAAAGCCCGAAATCCCACATTTGTCTATTTTTAGGGTTTGCCATAACTTCCTCAGATTTCACCCAATCACCTTCAAATTTTACCACAGAATTCATTTCCGAATTCTGCTTCTTTGTCCCTCTCTGCCAAATTTTCCAATTCTATCACCCCGCTTCTGAAATCTCCCTTTTTGCTTTCTTGTCCTTTTGACAGTGTCCAAAATCTAGTCAAACCCAAATTACCCATCAGATTGTTTCCCCAATCCAAATTTCCCTTTACTAAATCAGCTTTTGTTTGTGTTTTTCTACCCATTCCACACAAAAAAAAACCTGGTTATGGTTGTCACCCGTGCAGGAGCAAACACCGTGGAGGAAGCACTTGCAGCCATCCAAACCAAACTCCAAGATCTGGATGAAAAATTTCTCAGCCTCCATCTTCAGCATTCAGCCATGAACAATAACCGACAACCAGAATCTTTTGCAGCCACCGGGTTCTCTTCATCCAGCAATTTTCGTGGGCCGAAGCTTGATTTTCCTCGCTTCAATGGTACTGATCCGACTGGATGGATATACCGAGCAGAACAATATTTCAGTCTTCATAATACTTTTGATGTCCAGAAAGTTCCACTTGCATCCTTTCATTTGGAATAGGAAGCCCTTCAATGGTACCGTTGGTACATCAAAGCTCATCCCGAGCCAAACTGGATAGATTTTTGCCAACTCATTTTGCCACGATTTGGTCCTAGTGCTTTTGATGATTTCATAGGAGCACTCACTAAACTTCACCAAATTGGCACAGTGAGAGAGTATCAGACAAAATTTGAGAAATTCGCCAATCACACAGAAGGATTATCTGATGAATTCTACAGAAGTTGTTTTATCAGTGGTCTCAAGGATGAAATCCGCTCAGAGGTCAAAATGTTTTGTCCCAACACAATGATGGAAGTCCTAGGGTTGGCTAAGCTGGCCGAGGAAAATATTATAGCTCAGCAACACTCCAAGCCTACCTTTGTTCCCTTCAGAAATATGGGTTCCCAACGACCTCCCATCACGCCTTCTCCTCAACCAAATCCTATCAAGCATTTGTCTGAAATAGAAATGCAGGCACACCGAGAAAAAGGGCTTTGCTATAATTGTGATGAGAAATTCACTCGGGGACATAGATGTGTTCAACAAAAGCTCTATCTCTTGGATGTGGATTCTCCGCCTGCCTTAGAACTTGGTGAAGAAGCTACAGATACAGTAGATGATCAGGTCGACATTCAACACCCGCCTGTTGACACCCCATCTCAGGACAACCCACCCGAGATCTCTCTCCATGCTGTAACCGGCGTCACCACCCCACAAACAATGCGGGTCAGGGAATACTTCAAGAAGCTTCCTCTTACCATACTCATTGATTCTGGTAGCACTCATAACTTCATTGACCCTCGGATTGCCAAACAGGCTGATTGTTTTGTCCATCCTTGCTCCAACTTTGAAGTCATGGTTGCCAATGGGGGCACCTTACCTTGCAAGGGGAAGTGTCACAATGTGCGTATCTCTATGGAAGATTATAACCTATGCTCTTACATGTTTGCCTTGTCCTTAAGTGGATGTGATGTGGTTTTGGGCGTTCAATGGTTACGCACACTTGGCCCCATCTTATGGGATTTTGCTGAACTTTGGATGCAGTTTAAAGTCAACGGGGCACAACACAAATTTATGGGCTTACAACCAGGGTCTCTCTGCATCATCAGTTCACATCGCCTGGAAAAAATCCTTAAGAAGAATTCACATGGTGTCATCGCTCAGCTCAATTCCATTCAGATGCACCCATCAACAGTCTCCACTACTTCCTTGGATAGATATGCAGGTATCTTTGCTGAACCAATGCGCTTGCTGCCTTCACGAGACCTTTCCGATAAGAATTTAGCCACATCTACCTCTCAGCAGGAAATGATAGCTATTTTGCATGCAGTACAGAAGTGGCAACCATACCTATTAGGGAATTATTTCTGCATCAAGATTGATCTCCCGAGTCTGGAAATTTTTTTGGAACAATGGGTCTCCTCCCCAACACACCTGAAATAGGTTATCCCTATGTGATCACTTACAAGAAGGGTAAGGACAATATGGTGGAAGATGCTCCTTCTTGCACAATTGATGACCCAGTTTCTCTTACAACTCTTTCTCTGCTTGTTCCAAATTGGTTGCAATATGTTCAACAGGGCTCTCTCTTCTATGAACTCCATGCTTCTTCATCAACAGGGCACTCTGGGTTCTGCAACATGTATGACCGGGAACAATGTAACTTCTTTTGGCAGGGACTAAAAATGACAATTCAACAGATGGTGGCTGACGATGATACTTTCCAAGTCAACAAGGGTGAAACGACACTCCTTTCGGGATTGCTCAAACCCTTGCCCATCCCTACACAGCTTTGGCCAACTATTTCTATGGATTCCCTAGCAGCGCTCTGGTGGTACAATACCACATCTCAAAGGACACCATATGAAGCAGTCTATCGAAAAAAACCACCAGTTCTTCTTCCATACACCCTTAGCAGCTCCCCAGTTCAGGAAATTGACTCGGTTCTTCGAAACCGCGATCAGATTCTTCTCATTCTGCAGGACAATCTTCACATGGCCAGAATTCGCCTGAAACAACAATCCGATCAGCACCGTTCTGAGCGCATTTTCCACGTAGCTGACAGGGTTCTTCTTCATCTATAGCCTTCCAAGCAATCCTCCTTGACACTCCAAAGGCGTCAGTGGCCTGAAATGCAACCCGAGGATGCTACCAGGGAACCACTCCTTCAGCTTCTGCAGCAATTTCTCCAACCAAAGCTTTGAGGACAAAGCTTTTTCTAAGGGAGAGGGGATGTTAGGAACCTATGTCAACCCTTCTCTTTACTATGTTAGTATATTGTTGTTGGACGCATATGCTTTGTAAGTCGTCCCGTAGTATTTGTTGATCCGTAGTTTATATTAGCCCATAGTATTGACCCATAGTATTGGACGCATATGCTTTGTAAGTCATCCCGTAGTATTATATGTCCCATGGTTTTGACTCATAGTATTGGGCATAGACTTAGTAAATAAGTGTGTGTTGAGGTCATTGAAGGCACTGTGAAGTTAATTGTATTGAGCTTGCTCAAAGGAGGTTGCCCCCTCGAAGTGGCTCGTGATCAATATAAAAGTGATTCTGTTCTATTATTTCTGCTATTTCGCATATTCTTATTAATTAATTGTTGCAGGTGCATCACAAAAAACCCCTTTGAATTCCCCAAATCCTTCTTAGCCTGCATCATGTGAGTTCGCCTTGGGATAGCGGTTATCTTCTTCTACATCACCTTTGTTCTCATCATAGGCCACGATGGATCAAGAGGGTTCGAAACTATAGGACACTCAACAAATATGAGCATGAAACACCACCAACTTGCCTTATTCCAAATAGACCACGGGGAATTGCGACTGAAGAAGCATTCCAAACCATGGTGATGGAGGTTCCTACAATGACGGGCCCATTTGGAAACCAAATCATCAAGCCTTCATCCTTGGTAAGGAAGCCAATACATGAGTTAATTTCCATGAGAGCTTGCACACAAGATGAGCCAATCCACCCAGTGCCAGACCGATTATCCCCCAAAACCTTGTATGCTGTGACAGAGGGTATCATTATGATGGAGAACAAGTTCACATTCCAATGACTTCCCAGAAGGACACATGCATACATGCATGATCCTCCTCCCCATTCATTGGAGACCGTAAAAATGTGTCATCCGCATGGCAAGTGAGGCTGCATGCTTGCCGTGGGGAAAAAATTACAATACATTGATACATCTAAATTTTTATTTTTTAATCCCATTATTCATCAGAAAATGAAATAATTTCTATAATAATATTCATATTTGAATTTGAATTATTGTGTTTGGATATGATGTTTGTATTAATTTATTATACCATCAGATTTTGCATCTATTCATTGTAATATTTAATCATCCATATGTTTAATTAGCGATGTAACATTTTACAATGACATTGGACATTGCAATAGAATATGAAACTTATATTATTATATATGAATAAAAGACCCTTTGTCATACAAAATGGGACAACATAAAGGTCCACAATAATGAAAAGATCAATATGTAATAGTTACATTTATTGGTAACCCATGGTATTCCAATTGGGTCACTATGTCCAATACATTATACAAAATGTCTGTTTTTCACAAACAATTATTCCAAAACATACAACAACGTGCATTAATATCGAACTATATTGATCATAATTCTTCACTTGAATTGTTTTCAATGCTTGAGCTACTTGCATGATTTGGGTTATTTGGTCTATTGTTTTGATTATTGGATCGATTATGTTCATGCTCTCTAGATTCCATCTACAAAGCTAAAAATAAAGTGAAACGAGTCTATAAACGTTGGTGGCATAATGAAAAAATAGATCATATACATGATTATGTAAATCGAAAAGCGTACCATAGAAAGAATTAAGTCATAAACAATACACATTCTTTCAAAGCCAAGTCTCATGCTGTCTCTCAACAACTTTGATGTTGGATCCACTCCATACTTTGTTTCCTGCAAGTTTTATACCCCATCACAAATCCTATATTTAATATAAAGGTATTTTGTTATTCCATTAATTATAAAATGAGAGAAGTAAAACAACATAGCTACTTACAAATTCCACAGCTAATTTCCGATATGCTAACATATACTCACAACCCATACTTAACCCAATGTCAATCAATTATTCTAATGGCTCTTCTTTGTATGTAAGCACTTGTTTGAAGACATCCAAGGATGGGTGTAAAAGAATTAAAATATAAATATCACAACCAATATGAAATCTTAAGGTTGTAAGGAAAACACAATTACTCACAAACTTTGCTATCAACCCTTTTCTTCCTTGTCGTCCTATCTTATGTGCTGAATGGGTTCAATTTTCTTTTCTTTTCTGCAACAAAACAATTGAAAATTAATATTTAATGCTAAATTAATTAATTATATTTACATAAAAGAAAAAAAATCAATGATTACATACATTTGAAGCATGTTGTTGTTGCGATGGCTCCTCCTGTGATGCAATTATGTCCATTTCTTTGACCATCCCTTTGTACATTTTTTCGGACATCCCTACTAGCATTTTATGGATATCACCTCGTTCATCCTCTGGGATTTTCATAATCTTACTAAAAAATTAAAATCACATTGAACTATTTTTATATTGATATGAAAAGTAAATATAGCAGAACTAATATTAACAAATTAATGCTTTGCAGTAGTCTATATGTATTCTAGAAAAACATGTTTAGGAATATTATTTTTTCAATGATTTTTGTTGTTGTATGTTTTTTCTATTGCAAGTTTGACAGGTCTCATTGACCATTGCTCTAGAAACGTTTCCTATAATTTAAATATAACATGATCCTTGGAATCATTGGATTGATTTTTGTACTGTAAGTAGAAATTATGTCTATACGTTCTTTCCACTATACCCCTCATAGTTTGATAAAAAAATTCCCCCCTTCCGATAACTTCTAACACCACTCCAGATGAGCTAAGGAACAATTCATTATCATTTACATCTTTCATAATTTTTATTTTCTTAGGATGACATTACCTTCCCTCACTGTCAGTCCCTGCAAAACATTCAACATATGTGAAATAGATTGTTTGAAACATGTTAGTAGATATTCTCAAGTATATTACTACTAAAAATTCAAAGAAAAATTTCATATTGATTACTTTTTGATGCACCTAATTCATCCCTCTGTAACTTTTCCATTAAGGTTTTACGCTCTTCTGCAATTAGATTGCAGTGAATGTTATTGAGTTTACTCATGTTTTGGCTCTTCATGACACACATTAACCAATAAACATTAGTTAAACTAACATATAATTCAAACATATTAATTTTATGGTAAACTTACAAAGAACTTGCCTTGTTCTCTTTTTTGGATGTGCTCCCATCGCACTAATTATAATCTTTTTCCTTGAACTCTTATCACACATTTTCTATCAATAAGCAACCTACACCATTTAATAAAGAAGCTTTTAAATATATTATACAACTAAATTACATAACTTCTAGCTAAAAAAGTAGTGTGGCATATCATTGCACTTTATGAATATAGATGACCTGATGCATCTACAATATCTTCCAAATGGAAAATATCCATCAGCTCTAAATAAAGAGTGATATTTGACTAGTTCTTAAAGAACTTACATTATCATTGTCATCAAATTGTCTGATAACTTTATACACATCATTTAAATTCTCATATACAAAACTCTGCCCTAATGATATGATTGATTTGTAATAGAGAGTTGGAAACAAAACTATCTCCACATATCCTTATCAGTTATGTTTGCTATAGCCTGGTTGTGGTTCTCGCGTCTGAAAATGGACTATTGGTTATACCCAAATTTGCCCTGTTTCCTTGATTTCCAGAATGGATTGCGCAAGTGTCTGTGTAGATATGCTAGTTGGGAATGCCATCATCCTTCAGACTTGGCTCATTTGTGCGTAATTATTGCTATTTTAACTCTGATCATAGAGAGATTATCCAAAAACTGACACAAAGATTTCTTTGTAAGATGCTAGTGTCATAGTGTAAAAGCAAAATTGATCCTCTGTTCATTGAGGATTTCTTCACCTTCAATGATCCCTGGTTGAATTGTTAGGGCCTATTTAGAGAGGGTGTCTGCTTCGGAATTGTGCTCTCTATAGATGTGGGAAAATGTAATGCTCTCGAAAGCAGGCCTCAATGATAAGATTTCTTTCAATAGATTGTGAAGGTGTGGAGCCCTTATGGTACTGATGCCATTGGCCCAATCAATAACTATTTTAGAGTCTCCAAAAACATGCAAATTGGAAATCTGCTTGTCTCTAGCAATTCTTAGTACCATCCATAGCGCCGCCAACTCTACTTTTTTTTTTGGTGGCTTGTCCCAAGGCTAGTTTGATTGTGATCTTATGGCTTTCCTTTAGATAAATAATACTACCTGCACCTCCCAGATGTGGTGCACCTTGACTTTCCCCATCAAAAAAAGCCCAAGGATGACTCTTGTCAATCTGTAGTGAATTTAGGACTTTGATTTTCCTCTGTGAAGGTTCAGTTTTCCATTCCTTTACTTTCTTAATCAGTAATAGAGAAGTTGCATCAGGAGGGAGCCAAATGTTTTTAAAAATGGCCTGATTTCTAGCTTCCCATATGCTGAAAACAAAAAGAATAGGAAGAGCTTCGTAACAGCGTACCCCGTGATGGGACCACCACTTTTGAGTGCGTACTTCCAAGGTTGAACCTGGATCGATTAGAATACTTTCCTGTGAGAAAGAACTTGCTGCAAAATTCCAGACTTCTCCTGCATATGTACAAGAATTGAAGAGATGAGTGGAGCTCTCCTCCTCTGTTTTTTGCAAAGAAAACAAAAACTTGGGCCAAGAAAACCACGTTTTTGGATGTTTTCCCATGTTAGAAGTTTTTTATTTAGGGCAAGCCAAAATGTTAAAATAGTTTTTATGGGGATTTTAATTTTCCATAGCTTTTTCCACCACCAACTCCTTTCTCCACCAATTTGATCCAAAATTGCGCTTTCGTATCCAAGTTTGGCTGAGAAGTTACCATTCACTGTGTTTTTTGTCCAGATTAGTTTGTCCTTTTCTTCGTAATCTAGATGAACATAGTTGGTTACCAGACTGCTTACATATGTATTCCATTCCTCCGCCTTGTCTTCTACCAAGTTTAGTGATGGAGCGTCGTTCCATCCTGCCCTTCCTCTTAGTTGTGGATTTTGTGCTTGAGCATCTTTCAACTTGAATATATTTTGGGCTTTTAAAATTGCAAGCAGAGATTCAAAGAGCTTATAATTCTCTCCTGCTCCTGCCCATGGGTCTTCTCCAATTCTTAGGCTTCTTCCATCACCTATCCTCCAAGCAGTCCAATTACCTACTAGTGGAAAGGCTAGTACCAATGCTTTCCATCCAGCCGATCCATTCTTATGAGTTTTTGCAGGGCTTCTGAACTAGACAATTATTGAGGAGTTGGGACAGTATTTGGAAGTCAATACTCTGCCCCATAAAGTGTCCGGATTTTGAGCAAGTCTCCAAAGGGTTTTTGCAGCTAGTGATTTGCAAAAAAGAGGTAAGCTTTTTATTCCCCATCCTCCTAGCTCTTTATGTAACGATAACGTTGACCATTTTGCTAGGGGTATCCCTTCAGAATTTTTGTTGGCAATCCATAAGAACGAGAAACATTTCTTTCTTAATTTGGTGAGAATGCCTTTAGGTATGAATGCTATAGATGCCGAGTACACTGGTATGCTATGTAGTACTGCTTTTAGGAGCACGAATCTTCTTCCCCTAGATAGGAAGCGATTCGTCCAATTGGAAATCCTCGCCTCTACCTTTTTTGTACAACCATACCCAGTCTTGAAAAGAGTAATTATTGGGTTTTAGAAAGAATCCGAGGTATTTAAAACCTTCAGAGATTTGAACAGAGGTTAGAGACAAAATTTCTTCTGCTCTTTGTATCAGATTGGGTGGAAATTCATTGTGATTCAGGCTGTATTTCCTTAGGTTGATCATCATTCTAGTTGCTCTGCTGTGTTTTCTCAGGATTGTAGCATAGGCTTGGATGTTTTGTTCTGTCCCATTTCCAAAAAGGAGTACATCATCTACAAAGAGGGTATGGGTAACTACTTCGTTATTGGAGACCTTAATTCCTTGTAACCTTCCCTCATTTCTTGCATTATAGATAAGCTTACTGAGGGCATCTGCAACTAGCATAAAAATGAAAGGTGAGAGGGGGCATCCTTGTCTGATCCCACAAGATGGACGAAAGAATCCTGATGGGGCACCATTTATCATGACTGTGAATGAAGCAGACTGTATACATCCCATAATCCAGTCCACCATGTCTGTGTTCATTCCGATCTGAACTAGGAGTATCCTGATGAATGTCTAGTTTACTCTATCATAAGCTTTGGAGAGGTCAAGCTTAAGTGCAAAGGCCTTCCGCTTTCCCTTATTTATACTATGAATTGCTTCCTGGGTTAGGGATACCGCATCGTGGATCTGTCTGTTGTGTAAGAATCGGAATTGTTCCTCTGTAATTATTGAACTGAGTATGGGTTTCAGTCTCACGGCAATAACTTTTTCTATTATCTTATAGATCATGTTACAACATGAGATTGGCTTGAAATCGTCAAAAGTTTCAGGCTTCTGACTTTTAGGAATCAGTGTAATAAAGGTTGAGTTGAGACTTCCCAGTACCTTGCCTGATTCCTGAGATTCTTTTACCACTGTCAACAAATCTTCCTTTAACTTGTCATAGAAACCTACAAAGAATTCTATAGTGAATCCATCTAGGCCTGGGCTTTTCCCTTTGTGGAATGAGAGTAATACTGCTTGAACTTCCTCTTCTGAAATTTCTTTGATTAGATCCTCATTCATTTCGGGTGTGACTAATCTTGGAAAAAGTCCGATTACTTCTAGGATCTCTGCAATGGGGCATCCTTCGGATTCTTTGAAAATGTTTGTAAAATGTTCTACCGCTGCCTTAGATTTATCTGTGAATGTTCTGACTGTCTCCCCCTGACCATTTTTTATTTCATGAATTGTATTGATATTTTTTCGTTGAGCAGCATATCTGTGGAAGAATTTGGTGTTTTGATCACCTTCTTTTAACCATAAAGCTTGACTCTTGAGTCTCCAAAGTTGTTCTTCTTTTAGTAGTAGTAAATCCTTTTCTTTTTCTAGGTTCTTTAGGATTTCTAGCTCATCTGAGGTGAATACGCCTTCTTTGTTGTGACTGTAAAGATCTTCCAGTTTCTTCTCCACCTTTTGTATCTCCTCTTGATGAAGTATTTTGTGTTTTTGAGCCCAATCCTTTGAGATTTTTTTGGCTCAAGTTAAATTATCATGGAATTGCTGCATGGATGAGTGTGATCTTGTGACAGAAATTGGCCACCAAGCTCCTATAATTTGGGCTTTGTAATCTTCATTGCTCAACCACTCCGGATTGAATTTGAAAGGTGGAGGGGGTTTCTTTTCCGGGGGTTTCTAAGAGCCCGTGTTATAAGGGATTGGCGCCCTTGTTGAATATCAAGCGAAGCCTGTTTTTGAGCTTTGGACAACAGTGATTTTCTACATGCCCGTAATTTTTGTGCTGAGTTGAGTACCAACCCCCCATTTGAGATACAGTTTTCGTCTATCGACTCTTCCAGTGAATTGGAATTGCCTGACCTGAGGTTGTGAGGTTTCCTTACTTTAACCAGGGAGGGTTTGAGAGGCGAGTTTGTAAAGGGGGTGGAGTTGGGATTTGCAGGGGGATTTGAAGCACTGTCCGAGTTAATTTTGTTATTTGAAGCAGTAGGACAAAGAAGATAATGAATAGTATCTTTAGTACCTTTTTCCTTCGAGTGTGACTGGGCTCCATATGTATTGTTGGCATTATCATGTTCAGCAAACACGTCCATACCTGGGACCATGTCTGAGATGGTTGGTCGTATGCCATCTTGAGGTGAATCTATTGCCCGTATCTCCACTTTTTTAATTCTGTCTTCAAATCCGCCACCTTCGCTTATTCCTCTTTCCTTCGAGGGTGACGGGGCTCCAGGTGGCTTATTTTCCACATTGATTCCAACGAGCGTGTCTACACCTGGCTTCGGATCTGAGCTGTCTGGTTGCATGCCATCTTGAGACGTATCTATTGCTAGCACCTCCACTTTTTTACTTATGTTTTGAACTCCGCCACCTTCGCTTGTTCCTGGGGTTTTTTTCGAAGTGTGTATCAACGCTAATGCTAGCGGGGAAATAAATGTTTCTACCTCCGTTAATATCTCTTTTAGTGAATTGTCTGCATCTCCCTGCGATGGTTCTATAGTGGAGTCTGCGTCTTGATAATGATCAGTGATCTTATCTCTAGATACATTCTTCATTCCTTGACTGTAGTGTTGTTTTTTAACCCAGATTTTCCTTGTCTTAGTAATAATTGGAGGCATCAATTTTTTTACGCTTCAATCTTTTTGAAGATGACCTACCTGTCTGCACCCGAAACAATGAAACATGATCTTCCATTAATCCAGTCGCTGAGTCCATCTTCTACTGTGCATTTCAATTATCAAATCTTCAAAGAGTCCATCTTTGGTGTCCAATTCTACCAGTAATTTGGCACAACGTCGATCAGTTTTAGTTTCCCAATCCTCTTCTAACGCAATGAATTTTCCAAGCATGTTACCTATGTCTTCCAGTATCTGTTGTTGCCAGAAAACCAAAGGTAAGCCAGGGAGAATCAACCAAATCTGTTGCACATTATGAGTTTCCTTCTTCAGGTTAAAATAAACCCTCCAATTCTTTAGGATGAGTCCAGAAGGGCCCCAATGCGAGTGCCAGTTTAGCAGCTTTGAACTATCTGTCTTGTCTTTGAGCTTGATTAAAAACCATCCTCTGGGAAAAATAAAAAAAATCCGGCTTATAGCCCAGGTTTTCCTTCCAGTTGGAGTCCATCCAATGCTTCAGAGTTGCTTTGCCTGGAGATTTGCCGCAGAACCTACCGATCAGTGCATGGTTCAGGTAGTCCAGAATTTGGTTGATTTGAATATCTTTGCCTACGATTAATTTTGCGTTCGTCTTTCTAGCTTTGATACCCCTCGCATTACCAGTTTTTGATGAGGGTTTATCATTACACAAGGTGACGAACGTCTTCCTTGTAGGTTCATTATGGCCTTTAGAAATGATGCATGTTGGCACATTATTTGCCATTGAACGAGGGGTGTTCTGACGGCTCCTTGATGTCGCCAGAGAGCGGATTTCATCATCCGTGCATAAAAACGGCGTATTCGGGTAATCTAGTTCATAGTCGATGTCGTCGATAACCATTGTGATAAAAATTAGCAGTTAAACCCTTGATTAACCTAAGCCGGATCGTGCACCAGGTGGAGGTTTTAGGAAGAGTGTGGGTGTGTACAGTACTTTCCTTCACACGTGGAGAAAAATGAAAAAAGGATGTATGAAGTACTCCTCTGCGCCTATTATCACCCTCCATGGTGATTAGATCCTCTTTTTCTGTCCTTTATCTGCTCCTGCTTCAACTCCCGCATCATTCCTGTCAATGCATCTACAATATATACACACTACCGCGTACACAATATTTACGCACCGATACCAAAAAATAATTAAAAAAATTAAGCTACAACCTCCATTGTGCGATATGTCTATATAAAAGCATTGGTGCAAATTAGTATACCTATTTCTCTAGACAATCCTTAATAATAAAAAACTATTTATCAATAAACGATGCGCTTATATTACAAGTGCAACGATGCATTCTACAATACTATTCACACCAAAAACATTGAAAGCGTTTTTTTAGAAAAATAACTAACACAGACAGGGTTTGGGATATGATGCTGTAAGTGGTACCATTGCATCAGATTCCTAATGCCTTATATATAGAAGCACAAAACCATTAAATATAAAGTGCCTAAAAAACCCTAATTGTGAAATAGTAGAGGGAGTTAAACGATAATGTTAAATTTTGCAGCCACATAAAATAAAAGGAAGCAACAAGAAAACAAGGTTTCCAACATTGTTACACCTCAAAATGTCACCCTCGTGTGTCATTATTGGTTTTCATGCTTCATCACCACGAGAAGCATGATTGTTATGCTCCCTAGGTGTGTTAGGACCCTTCATCATGTGGTTATTTGTTAGGAACCCATGTCTTTACTTTGTTAGTATATTGTTGTTGGACGCATATGCTTTGTAAGATGTCTCGTAGTATTTGTTGATCCATAGTTTGTGTTATTGTTGTTGGGCGCATATGCTTTGTAAGTCGCCCGTAGTAATTGTTGACCCATAGTTTGTATTGGCCCATGGTTTTGACCCATAGTATTGGCACCTAGACTCAGTATATAAGTGTGTGTTGAGGCCAATGAAGGCACTGGGAATTTATTTGTATTGAGTTTGCTCAAAGGAGGTTGCCCCTCAAAGTGGCATGCGATCAATAAAAGTGATTTTGAGTTCTATTTTCACTGCTATCTCGTGTATTTTCATTAATTAATTGTTGCAGGTTCCTCTCATCTGGTATCAAAGCACTTTCTTGGGCTCGTTGGGTGAAATTTCTGCTAATTTTTTTTTTCGCATCTGTTGCAGATTCGGATCTGGAAATAATCCCTATCCGCTTAACTGTGGGAAGTACTTGGGCATAAGCCCTAAAACTCATTGTGAGGAGTACCACAGGAACCCCAAAGTAGCTAGCCCATTGAGAGGACCTACCAGTGAAAAGGGCAACAACCCCTACCTGATTGACTAGTTCCCACCCATGAGGTAAACCAAGAGTTGTCGTTTGTGGCAAAGCGGTTATCAGTTTTACTTGAGCCGTGGAGTGAAGGGTACTGCCCCAATATGCAAGCCATCAGACAGCATTGGTGGCCGAGTGAGTTCCTTGGACCATTAGGAAGCCGAGCATACGGGGTCCATATCTATTTTCAGATGATAAATTGCAGATTTCCTCTGTCCAGAACTGTTGTCGATCACTTCCGCGTCGTTTCAGATCTATCTGTTGCCGATCACTTCCGCATCGTTTCAGATCTGTCTGTTGTTGATCCCTTCCGCGCCGTTTTAGATCCATTTGTTGCCGATCCCTTCCGCATCGTTTCAGATCCTTCTGTTTTCGATCCCTTCCGCACCATTGCAGATCCATTTGTTTCCGATCCCTTCTGCGCCATAGCAGATCCATTCTGGAAAAAAAAAAGTATAAAATTATGTTTTTTCTCCATATCTCCCTTGTTTTCACTCTGTTTCCCTTGAAACTTCCCTGACACTCCTGTCATCCCATTCTGCATCTTTCATTCTTGAGGACCTTATCCCAAATTCCACTTCCCAAAGCCAGAAATCCCATATTTGTCTATTTTTAGGGTTTGCCATAAATTCTTTAATTTTCACCCAATCGCCTTCAAATTTTGCCACCATGTTCATTCCCTATTTCTGCTTCTTTGTCCCTCTCTGAAAAATTTTCCGATTCTTTCACCCCGCTTCTGAAATCCTCATTTTCTGCTTCCCTGTCCATTCGAAAGTGTCCAAAACCTAGTCAAACCCCAATTACCCATCAGAGTTTTTCCCAAATCCAAATTTCCCTTTACTAAATAAGCTTCTGTTTGTGTTTTTCTACCCATTAAAAAAACAAAACAAAACAAAACAAAACTCCTGGTTATGGTTGTCACCCGCGCAGGAACAAAAACCATGGAGGAAGCACTTGCAACCATCCAAACCAAACTCCAGGATCTGGATGAAAAATTTCTCGGACTCCATCTTGAACATTCAGCCATGAACAACAAACGACAGTCCGAGTCTTCATTAGACAATGGGTTCTCTTCTTCCAGCAATTTCCGTGGTCCGAAGCTTTATGTTCCTTGCTTCAATGGTATTGATCCGACTGGCTGGATCTATCATGCAGAATAGTATTTCAGTCTGCATAATACTTTTGATGTCACCAAATTTCCACTTGTATCCTTTCATTTGGAACATGAAGCTCTTCAATGGTACCGTTGGTACATCAAGGCTCATGAAGAGCCAAAATGGCCAGATTTTTGCCAGCTCCTTTAGCAACAATTTGGTCCTAGTGCTTTTGATGACTTCACAAGAGCCCTCACTAAACTTCGCCAAATTGGCACTGTGAGAGAGTATCAGACAGAATTTGAGAAACTAGCCAATCACATAGAAGGATTGTCTGATGAATTCTACAAGAGTTGTTTTATTAGTGGTCTTAAGGATGAAATCCGCTCAGAGGTTAAAATTTTCTGTCCCAACACAATGATGGAAGCCTTGGGGTTGGCTAAGTTGGTAGAAGACAATATTGCAACCCAACAACGCTCCAAACCCACTTTTGTTCCCTTCCGAAATATGGGTTCTCAACGACCTCCCATACCGCCAGCTCCTCGACCAACTCCTATCAAGCATTTGTTTGAAACAGAGATGTAGGCATGCAGAGAAAAAGGGCTTTGTTATAATTGTGATGAGAAATTTACTCGGGGACATAGATGTGTTCAGCAAAATCTCTATCTCTTGGATGTGGATTCTCCGCCTGCCTCTGAAATTGGTGAAGAAGCTCTAGATACAATGGATGATCAGGTCGACATTTAGGAGATTCCTATTGACCCTCCGTCTTAGGAAGACCACCCAGAGATATCTGTCCATGCTTTAGCCGGAATCACCACCCCCCAAACAATGCGGGTTAGGGGTTACTTCAAGAAGCTCCCTCTTACCATACTCATTGATTATGATAGCACTCATAACTTCATTGACCCTCGGATCGCCAAACAGGTTGATTTTTTTATCCATCCTTGCTCCAACTTTGAAGTCATGGTTGCCAATGGGGGCACCTTACCTTGCAAGGGGAAGTGTGGTAATGTGCATATCTCTATGGAAGATTATAACTTGAGTTCTGACATGTTTGCCTTGGCCTTAGGCGGATGTGACGTGGTTTTGGGTGTTCAATGGTTACGCACACTTGGACCCATCTTATGGGATTTTGCTGAACTTTGGATGCAGTTTTCAGTCAATGGGAAAAAACAAAAACTTACAAGCTTACAACCAGGGTCTCTCTGCGTCATCAGTTCACATCGCCTGGAAAAAATCATTAAGAAGAATTCACATGGTGTCATCGCTTAGCTCCATTCCATTCAGATGCACCCACCAATGGTCTCCACTACTCCCTTGGATCTCCAACCAATTTTGGATAGATATGTCGGTGCCTTGGCTGAACCAGTGGGATTGTGGCCTTCACGAGACCTTCCGGTAAGAATTTATCCGCCTCTACATCTGCGAAGGCAATGATGGCTATTTTGCATGCAGTACAGACGTGGTAGCCATACCTATTAGGGAATTCTTTATGCATCACGACTGCTCACCAAAGTCTGAAATATTTCCTGGAACAATGGGTCTCCTCACCTGCACAACTGAAATGGATTAGCCAATTCCTGGGTTTTGACAATGAGATCACTTACATGAAGGGTCAAGACAATTGGGTGGTAGATGCTCCTTCTCGCACAATTGATGCCCCAATTTCTCTTTCAGCTATTTCTTTCCTTGTTCCAAATTGGTTGCAATTTGTTCAACAGGGCTATGTCTTATCTGAACTCCATGAGTCTCCATTGGTCAGGCACTCCGGGTTCCTCTAAACGTATGAGCAGACACAACATACCTTCTTTTGGCAGGGAATGAAAAGGACAATTCAAGAGATGGTGGCTGAATATGATACCTTCTAGCTCCTTCTAGGATTGCTCGAACCCGTACCCATCCTTCCACGGATCTAGACAACTATGTCTCTGGAATTCATTGAAGGGCTCCCTAAATCTGGAGGGCAGGATGACATTACCAATAAATGTTTGGAAACTTATCTTCATTGCTTCACCTCCGAACAACAACTTCCGTGGGTGAAGTGGCTCCCTCTCGCTGAATGGTGGTACCCTACTGCATCTAAAATTACTCCATATGAAGAAATCTATGGTTAGGAACTGCCATTTCTTCTTCCATACACCCTCACCAATGCACCAATTCAGGCAATGGACACGGTTCTTCGAAACCACGATCAGATTCTTCGCATTTTGTAGGACACTCTTCACATGGCCAGAATTCAAATGAAACAACAAGCCGATCAACACCGTTCTAAGCACGCTTTTCAAGCAGTTGATATGGTTTTTCTTTGTCTA
This sequence comes from Larix kaempferi, assembly GCA_027924585.1. Taxonomy (NCBI): domain Eukaryota; kingdom Viridiplantae; phylum Streptophyta; class Pinopsida; order Pinales; family Pinaceae; genus Larix; species Larix kaempferi. The sequence continues at coordinate 25,088,397 of BSBM01000660.1, forward strand.
AAGCCTTCCAATCAATCCTTCATGACAGTCAAAGGGTGTCTACTTATCTTTCGCTATATCATAGAGGTATTCATTCAGTGGCACGACATGCAACCAACGACTACTACATGGGCACCACTCCTTCAGATTCAACATCAATTTCCACATCTAAAGCTTTGAGGACAAAGCTTTTTCTAAGGGAGAGGGGATGTAAGGAACCCATGTCTTTACTTTGGTAGTATATTGTGGTTGGACGCATAAGCTTTGTAAGATGTCCCATAGTATTTGTTGATCCATAGTTTGTGTTATTGTTGTTGGGCGCATATGCTTTGTAAGTCGCCCGTAGTAATTGTTGACCCATAGTTTGTATTGGCCAATGAAGGCACCGTGAAGTTATTTGTATTGAGTTTTCTCAAAGGAGGTTTCCCCCTCGAAGTGGCCTGTGATCAATAAAAGTGATTCTGAGTTCTATTCTCACTGCTATCTCATGTATTTTCATTAATTAATTGTTGCAGGTTCCTCTCATTATTCCACTCCCTATCCAAGTTTGGGAGAGGATCCTATGATTTGTGGGTTGAAACCCACCTTCCTAAACCCTAGTTTGAGATTTGGATGAGAATTATGCGGCCCTCCTCCCCTTGTACAGGGAGTGATAAAAACAAACTTCTAGTGTTGGGGGAGCGATAATTTCCCTTTTTATCACCCTTTGGCCTTCATTAGGGGAGCGATAATTTTGGTCCAACCACTTGGCCATGAATCAAGGAGTAAGATTCAGATGAGATTTTTAGTGGATGATCCTATCATTTGAGTATAACTCTTTTTTTCCATTCTAAGAAAGCCTAATCTCTCATGATCTAACATATCCTCTCTTGATCCAATCCTTTCTCCAAGTAGTTTGGCCTCCCAAATCCTATAAATTGAGCTCACTCCTTGGATTTGAGACATAGAAAGAGAGCTTGAAGATGCCATACTTATGCTAGTCTAATTCTTAAGGGGTTTGGAAGGAAATATTGGAGGAGATGCTGCTACCAAGTTAGGTATATGCTTGTATGTACTTCTTTATGGCTTTCCATTCAATATAAACTTGGCCTATTTCTCCCTATTTCATGTCTTTCACAATGAATGTATGAATGTGTCTATCATTTGATAGTTAGATCTTTGTTTATACACTTGTTTCTTTGGAGAAGGTATTGTCTTTTTTATGTGAGCAGATCCATAATCCCATATCTCAAAGCTAGGAGTTGGATCAACCTAGGAGTAGTGAGGACAACCATCGAAAGTGAGGTAGGTAATCTATCTATCTTGCCTCTTCCATAGCTTGTTTGCTTGTGTATGAACTAGATCTAGGAGGATTTTAGTGTACATTTGTTGACCTCTGTATTGGATTAGGGAACCATTTATATCCAAGAGAAGTTCTACCCGTCCGCAGGGAGAATTTTCTACCACAGAAAATGGCGACCATATTGGGACTTCCCCTAGCTCTACTATCCCTTTGAATGCTTGTTTGGATGATTGAATCTCTTCAAGTGTGTCTTTTATTTTCAATTCTTACCTTCCCTGATCATTATTGGGAATCCTTTTGAGACAAGAACTCAAGCCACCCTCAGATTTGAGCAAAAAGTGTCACTTATTTGACTTTTGAGGAGTTTATCCCCCCCCTAAAGAAGCTTATAGAGTGATAATTCCATTTTATCCCTCCTTGCCTGTGTTCTAGGGAGTGATAAAAACAATTTTATCCCTCCCTTCTAGTCTATCAGGGGGCGATAATTTCATCTTATCACTTCGTCTGTGAGATTACAGGGGCAATAATCCTTTGTTTTGGGGTAGTTTTAGCCTTTCTTGCTTGGCTTTGCTTGTTTTTTTATCTCAAAAATATTTGTGTGAGCCTTTGCTACTTGAAATAAGCTTTGGATGCCTTTGGATTGAGTGTTTGATTGCTTTTTGATTCCTATTTGGCCTCTTTCTTTCCTTGCTAACCTTTGGAATGTGTGAAATCAACCTAGGATAACTTGATCCTTTGTTGAAGTTCACAACCTTCCTGATCTGATTCCTATGATCTAGTGGCATTCAAACCTCTCTAACCTTGGTTCTAAGCCCCTCAAAACTCACCTAGTTGTATTTGGGACCTACTTGATTGGTTTGGAATCCGAAGTGTGTTGTTTGGGCCACTTGTATTTTGGTTCTTGTCCATCTTTGGTTGGGTGAAACATTGATCCCCAAAAAGTCTAGGAACCTTGTAGCCGTATCACAACTGTTCATTGCCATGTGATTTTGCTTGGATTGAATATTACGAGTTTAAAAAATATCCTCTTTTCATTGTTTTTTTTTTTGGTTTGCAAGTTGGATAGTTTGGGTTTTTGCAAATAACAAGCTTTGAAGGTCTTTGTGTGATCCAAATCCTTTGAGCCTTATTAGTTTGAGTGAATTGCTTGTCTTATTTGGCTTCTTTGTGTTGATGTATATGTAACTTCGGAATGTATTTCATCTGTGTATTATATATATATTTATTATACCCTTATAAGAGATGTGTTATTCCTCTATAAGGAAGTGTCGTCATGAGGATTGATAAGTGTCGCAAGTGTGTGTACTTGACGATGGGTTATTAGACCACCATATGGGGTCGGCCCTAATTAATATATAATATAATGTGGATGTATCTAAGTAGACAAGTCGGCCCCAGTAGGTCACTGGGCAAAAAGGTGAGTATAAATAGAGATAGGAGATCTCTATTTTACTCACTCGGAAAAGTAACTCACTCTCTCTCTGAAAAGTGGCGCACTAGTGAGGAGGAGGAGGATCATCTGCTAGGAGACTATCTCAGTGTTATTTGGTTGTATTTTGGTTGAGCCATTTCTCTCTCTATCTCTGAGGAAGTTGTGGGGTTTTTCACCTTAGGGTTTTCCCCACGGAAACTCTGTGTCTCTTGTCTCTATGCTTTTGATTCTTGTGATGCTTGTGATGCTTGTCATATTATGATTGTCATGCATTGATATACTGTAGATGTTATTCTCTCATCAAAGATCCTATAGTATTGTGATTTAATACTAAAAATTTAACATGGTATCAGAGCTAAACTGAGAAGAAGACATTTTGCAGTGACGGAAGCTTGTGTTCCTTGTTTATTGGGTTTCTCTCCACAGATTTTTGAAATTCAGTATATTAGATTGGATCTACTCATCAAGGCGCATCTATCTGTCCAATCAGAATTCAGTTCCGAGCATTTTCAGATTTGGCCCTAAAAATTAAGGTTTCCACAAAAATAGGAATTTCTGGAAACTTAAGGCACAGCTGGAGGCTCCTTGCAAAAATCGAAGGTTAGAGCTTTGGATCGAGATTTTTGGTTGAGTAGATCTCTGGGAAACTCAAACCCTAATTCAGGGCTCTCTCTAGTGAACCCGGGAGGACAAAAAGGCAATTTTGAAGGACAAGACTTTGCTGATCTCAAATTCTGAATGTACTAGGCTGATCAGCTCTCCAAGGCACATCTTTCTATCCTTTTAGAATTTTGAAATTCACATTTTGAATTTTTAGGGTTTCTCTGACAAACCCTAATCCGAGACCAGATCCAGTTTTCAGCACTTCAAGTGGTAAGTCCTAAATCTTTTCTATTTCCATTTGAAGTACTCTTAAAGATGTCTCTCCACACCAAGCTTGAGGATAAGGTTGAAGGGGATGATAACTTCCGAGCCTGGAAGTATAGGATTGGGTTAATCCTGGAAGAAAATGAGTTGGACTCATATGTGAAAGAAGACATCCCTATCCCAGAGGATGAAGAATCCAAGGCATTGCACAAGAAGAACTTGGTCAAGGAAAAGAGAATCATTGCTGATTCTATCAAAGACCATCTCATACCTCATGTGTCTTCTCTTAAGACACCCAAAGAGATGTTTGAATCTTTGACCAAGCTATTTGAAGGAAAGAACATAAATCGGAAGATGACCCTGCGGAACCATTTGAAAGCAGTGAAGTTTCAGAATGGAGAAACCATTCAATATTACTTTTCAAGGGTCTCCTAGATCAAGGAACAATTAGAAGCAGTAGATGAAATGGTGGAGAATGGTGAAGTGGTGATGACCACTCTGAATGGCCTACCCAGGTCATGGGATTCCTTTATTCAAGGAATTTGTGCAAGGAAGAAGTTGATCTCCTTCAACAGATTGAGGGAAGAATGCTCTCCAGAAGAAGCTAGACTTATAGCTCGTGAGTAAAAGATGGGAGGAGAAGATCAAGCTCTTGCAACTCACACCAAAAGAAGCAAAACCAAGAAGGACCACTCTCACCACAAAAGATTCCATCAAAAGAGTAAGAAGGACCTAAGATGCTTCACATGCAATGAGAAGGGTCAATTTGCTTCAGATTGTCCCAAGAATAAAAGGGATAACAACAACAACTCCAGTAAGAAGAATAAGGGCAACAAAAGAAGGTTTCATGCTCATGCTGCCGAAGATGATGAACCTCCAAAGAAGAAGGCTAGGGCAGAAAGTAGTAGTGATGATGACTCATCAAGTGAAGAAGAATATGTTCTAATTTCTGCTCTTACAGGTACCATCTCCCATGGATGTAATGATTGGTTGATTGATAGTGGGGCTTCCAAACACATGATTGGGTTTAAGGAATCCTTTGTGAACCTATCTGAACATGAATCACCTCATAAGGTGAAACTTGGGGATGATTATTGATACCCAATCAAAGGAAGTGGTGAAGCCTCCTACAACCTAGATTCTGGAAAATCATTGAAGATGAAAGAAGTACTTTATGTACCTGGGCTCAAGAAGAACTTACTCTCCATCTCTGCACTGGATGCAAAAGGTATGAGGGTTGCATTTGTGGATGGCCAAGTCCTAATGTGGCCAAAGGGAAAGACCATAGATGATGCAGTAGTAATTGGAGAGCAAGAGGGAGGCTTGTATAAATTGAAGGGACAACCTGAACATGCCATGGTGCATGAATCCATGGAGCCAAGTGAACTTTGGCATAGAAGACTTGCTCATATGCACTATAGGGAACTTCCAATTGCAAGCAAGGCAGTAGAGGGTCTTCTTGAAATCAAGACCAAACATGAAGGTGTTTGCAAAGGATGTGCAAAAGGTAAGAACATTAAGAAGGCTTTCCCAAGCAGTGAAAGCAAGGCAAAAGACATCCTGGAAATCATCCACTCAGATGTATGTGGCCCTATGTCTTCCAGTTCCATGAGTGGGTATGTTTACTATGTATCATTTATTGATGACTTCTCCAGGAAGACTTGGGTATACTTCTTGAAGGGCAAAGATGAGGTGCTTGATAAATTCAAGGAATTCAAAACCTTGATGGAGAATCAAACTGACAAAAAAATCAAGACATTCAGATCTGACAATGGTGGAGAATTCACCTCAAGTGACTTCAAGAAGCTTTGCAGTGATTCAGGGATTAAGAGGGAGTTGACTGCTCCTTATAATCCTCAACAGAATGGAGTTGCATAAAGGAAGAACAGAACTATCATGGAAGCAACAAGGGCAATGTTGCATGACCAGGATCTTCCTATGCATCTATGGGCAGAAGCAGCTAGAACAGCTGTATATGTGCAAAACAGAACACCCCACAAGATATTGGACAACAAGACACCAGAAGAGGTCTTTTCTGGTAAGAAACCCGAAGTCAGCCATCTCAAAATATTTGGTTGTCCAGTATATACTCATGTCCCAAAAGAGAAGAGGACTAAACTAGATCCTTCAGGAAAGAAGGGCATCTTTGTGGGTTATAGTGAAAGCTCGAAGGCTTACAAAATATAATTTCCAGGGTTCAAGAAAATTGATGTCAACAGGGATGTAACATTTGATGAAAACTCAACATTCATCAAATCGAGGAAGGCACCTACCGAAGTTTATGAAGAACCTAAGGAAACAAGATTTCGGGACACTACCATGACTGAAGCAGTTCCAGAAGTTGTTCGTGAGTTTGAAGATCCACAAGAACCTGTAGATCCACCCCATAAGGATAACTCTCACAAGAGGAAACCTGTATGGGCTAGAGAGCTCATTCAAGATGCAGAAAGATTTGGCATTCCAGAAGAAGAACACAGAGCAAAGAAGAGAACCAGGTCACATACTAGCTATGTTGCTTTACTCTGTGACATCATGAACAAAGAGCCTTCCAGTTATGAAGAAGCAACGAAAAAGAAAGAATGGAAGGATGCTATGATCGAGGAATACCAATCAATAATGAAGAATGATGTTTGGGATGTTGTCCCAAGACCTAAAGAGAAGTCTGTTGTAACTTCAAAATGGATCTACAAAATCAAGCATGCTGCAGATGGCAGCGTGGAGAAGTACAAAGCAAGATTCGTAGCTCGAGGATTCTCTCAGAAAGAGGGAATAGATTATGAAGAAACCTTTGCACCTGTAGCCAGGTACACTTCCATCAGAACAGTACTTGCCCTGGCTGCAGCAATGAAATGGAAAATACACTAGATGGATGTCAAGAATGCTTTCCTGAATGGTGTAGTAGAAGAGGAAGTATATGGAACAACCACTCGGTTTTGAAATACATGACAGGGAATCATATGTATGCAGATTGAAGAAAGCCTTGTATGGATTGAAGCAAGCTCCCAGAACCTGGTATGGTAGGATGGACAGTTTCCTATCTAGTTTGGGCTTTACCAAGAGTAAAGCAGATTCCAATATTTACTACAAGGTTGAGGAAGGGAATCCAGTGATTCTACTCCTGTATGTGGATGACCTATTTGTGACAGGAGATGACAGACTGATTGCAGATACTAAGAGGAATATTGTAGCTGAATTCGATATGAAATATTTGGGAATGATGCACTATTTCCTAGGTATGGAGGTGTGGCAGAATGCAGGTGGGATCGTCCTTGGTCAAGGGAAGTACACAATAGATATCCTGAACAGATTCGGGATGATGGATTGCAAGTCCATGGCCACACCGATGGCATCGAATCTGAAGCTTTTATGTGATGCTTCATCTGAGCCAGTTGATGTCTCTATGTATCGTCAGATGATTGGGTCCTTGATGTACTTGACGAACACGAGACCAAACATTTGCTTTGCTGTGAACACATTGAGCCAGTTCCTGACGGATCCGAGGAGTGTTCACCTGGTTGCTGTAAAGCATGTTCTGAGGTACCTGAAGGGTACAGTGGATTATGGGCTCAAGTATGAAGCGAATCAAAAGTTTAACCTACAGGGTTATGTTGATTCAGATTGGGCTGGCAGTGCTGCAGATAGGAAGAGCAGATCTGGGTGCTGCTTTAGTATGGGATCAGGTGTGATCTCTTGGTTTAGCAGGAAGCAGTCCTGCGTAGCACTGAGTACAGCTGAGGCAGAGTATGTTGTAGCATGTTCAACTAGTTGTGAGGTAGTATGGCTACGGAAGCTACTGTCTGAGTTATTTGATCTCCCATTGGAGGCTACTGGTATCTTCTGTGATAACCAGAGTTGTGTGAAGCTGTCCAAGAACCCAGTGTTTCATGACAGGTCAAAAAACATAGAGATCAAATATCACTATATCAGGGATATGGTGCAGAGAGGAGCTGTGAAGCTTCTGTATGTTGCGACGGACGAGCAGATTGCAGATGTGCTGACGAAGCCACTAGCCAGAGTGAAGTTTGAGTACTTCAGAGAGAGGCTTGGCGTTCTTCAGATCGAGGACACTTCGAGGAAGAAGTGATGGACACATTTGCTGAAGCCATTCCAAGCATGTTGGAAGGAGGATCCTTCACATGGCTGTGGATGTAAGCGCTGGATGATGAGCATCAGGTTGATGTTCTGGCTTCTGCTGGATATGATCTGTTGGATCATTTTTATGTATGTATGTACGCATCATGTTGGATGCTTGGATATGATCAGTTGGATCATTTTTTGTATGTATGTACGCATCATGTTGGATGCTTGGATATGATCAGTTGGATCATTTTTTGTATGTATGTACGCATCATGTTGATGCTGGATATGATCAGTTGGATCACTTATATGTACGCATCATGTTGGATGCTGGATATGATCAGTTGGATCATGTGTATGTATTTTGTATATGCATCATGTTGGATGCTTGGACCATGTATCTGTATATGTATCAGGTGGATACATTGTATGATCAGGTGGATCATGTATGGTGATATGTATCATGTATTTGTATTTGTATCAGGTGGATACATTGTATGATCAGGAGGATCATGTATGATGATATGTATCAGATAGATACTTGGTATGCATCAGGTAGATGCATTGATGATCAGGTGGATCATGCAGTAGGATGTTGCAGTGATGATCAGGATGATCATGGATGATGAGCTTCAGGATGTTGCTCCAGATGACATGCAGCAGGACGTTGCAGTGATGATGATCAGGATGATCATGTGTACATCAGGTTGATGTATGGTGAGTATCAGGATGATACTTTGTGGCCGTGGATCAGGTTGTGCAGAGGAGCATGTTTGGGAGATCCTATAGGTCGGATTTGTGTACCCGTAACAGCCTGGGATGCTCTTTCGAGACATTGCTCTGGGAGGACATGTAATTTGTGCCCTGGGAGATCTTTCAGGTCGGAGTTGTGTACCCATAACATCCTAGGATTCTCTTGCGAGGTTTTGTCCTATGGCATGTAATTTGGGCCCTGGGAGATTTCAAGTCGGAGTTGTGTACCCGTAACATCCTGAGATGCTCTTTCGAGGTTTTGCCATGACCACATGTAATTTGTGCCCTGGGAGATTTCAGGTCGGAGTTGTGTACCCGTAACATCCTAAGATGCTCTTGCTAGGTTTTGTGGTGACCACATGTAATTTGTGCCCTGGGAGATCCTTCAGGTTGGAGTTGTGTACCCGTAACATCCTGGGATGCTCTTTCGAGGTTTTGTGGTGGGGTCACATGTAATAGCGCCCTGGGAGATCCTACAGGTTGGAGTTGTGTACCCGTAACATCCTGGGATGCTCTTTCGAGGTTTTGTGACGCACGTAATAAGTCCTGAGGATTCCACAGTATGGACAGTAATGATGAAGACCTATAGGTGGTGGGCCTAAATCCAGTATGAAAAAGGACTGGCTCTGTAGAACTTCCTATGACGAGTAGAGTAAGAGATTGGTTGAGATAGTAGCAGCAGTGACGATGATGATGACGATGCATCGATGACGATGATCCAGAGAAGAAGACTTGTCTAGCAGATCTGTGTCGAGAAATACCTTCCTAGTTAAGAGGGAGTGTTGATGTATATGTAACTTCGGAATGTATTTCATCTGTGTATTATATATATATTTATTATACCCTTATAAGAGATGTGTTATTCCTCTATAAGGAAGTGTCGTCATGAGGATTGATAAGTGTCGCAAGTGTGTGTACTTGCCGATGGGTTATTAGACCACCATATGGGGTCAGCCCTAATTAATATATAATATAATGTGGATGTATCTAAGTAGACAAGTCGGCCCCAGTACGTCACTGGGAAAAAAGGTGAGTATAAATAGAGATAGGAGATCTCTATTTTACTCACTCGAAAAAGTAACTCACTCTCTCTCTGAAAAGTGGCGCACTAGTGAGGAGGAGGAGGATCATCTGCTAGGAGACTATCTCAGTGTTATTTGGTTGTATTTTGGTTGAGCCATTGCTCTCTCTATCTTTGAGGAAGTTGTGGGGTTTTTCACCTTAGGGTTTTCCCCACAGAAACTCTGTGTCTCTTGTCTCTATGCTTTTGATTCTTGTGATGCTTGTGATGCTTGTCATGCATTGATATACTGTAGATGTTATTCTCTCAGCAAAGATCCTATAGTATTGTGATTTAATACTAAAAATTTAAGACTTTGGTATAGGTTCATTTGCAAAAGTTACTGGAACCCTCTTATTTCAAGATTGAAATAGAAAGATTGCCTTTTGAAGTCCATTATGCAATTTGAAAGCTCTTGGGAATGGAAATTTTTCTGTGCCTTATCTTAATAAATAAACAAGTAATTTTTTTGGTGAAAAGAAGTAGATATGAAGAATCTCCTCATTCCTATTTTGAGAAACCCATCCGACACAAATTTTGATCGATAAATCCTTCCAGGGCATGTGCCATTAAGGAAAAGGTGGAAATGTCATTGAAAGATAGATTTATTTCGCTAGTCCCTCTAACTGAATAGGTGTAAAATACCTTTCTCGTGGATAAAAAGCAGGGGGCCATTCACATGTGAATGGATTTTTGGGATTTGAGAAAGTCATGCTCGAAGGATAATTATCCCATTCCATTTATTGATATATGGCCGATCACCCTTTCCTCGATGCGTCTTCTTGGTCAACAGTTGATCATCGAGAGATTTTTATTTCTCCAAAATTTATGATATGATAGAAAGCTCCCTTAGAAAATATCGTAGGCTTCCCACAGGCTTCCTGAAGGAAATCCGCATGCACATTTGTAAAAATACAACGTATAATTAAAGCGCATTAAGTGCATGCTCCTAAATGGAAAGTATGGGATTCATACACATGTGACCTAACATCCACCCCCTACTACCTTAACTTCATTCCTTGTGTTGAAATATGAGTTTTTGGTTGGGAAAAAGTGCAGGAGTCCATTTGCAAGGATGTGTTGGAGAAATTGAAAGAGGAGAAAATCCTAGATTTGTATGGTTATCCCCTGTTCATAGTCGATTATTCCTGAACACACTTCTGGCTTTGACATGGTTTAAACCTTATCAAAGTTTTTTCTTAGCCACGATAAAGTTAGAGACTATAGGCAAAGTGTAAGTAGGCCTATGGTCCAGGGAGGAGTATCATGGGCTGTGGTGATGAATGTGCCGACAACATTGATCAAGTATAATATTTGATGTCCATGTTATTCAATAATAAAGACCTCTCTTATTTTCCTCCCCCAAGTAAGGTTGTAATACATTTCATTGTTGCTCATTATGTTTGATTTGAGGATTGAACCAATCCCCAAATAGTTATTTAGAATCAATTGCCATAGATTCATGTTATCATTTGATAATTTGGTTATGATTTATGCTTATTTGTCTAGATTGGTTTGAGGAAGGTTTGTTGTTTCTACTGCGTACGGGTTTTGGAGAACAAGTTGGAATTGAGGAGAGAACTCTTGGTTGCATAGAAGGAGAAACAAAGGTTTGTTAGCATAATAGTAGGTTTTTCCTCCTTCCTTTACCATCTTGGTAGGTATTCTCGTATCCAATTGATTTTGGATTGAAGTCAATAATGTTTTTTTTGCTCTGCTAATAAATAACCTTGTGTGACTAGGGATTTTTCCCTCTAACAATATGAATTGGCATAGATTCCACCTTATTCTAAATCGACAAGCTTGAACCATCCATGGACTACCCAACAACGAGGTTAGTGTGGGGAAGACCCACAATGGTGTGATGTGAGCTACCACTTTGATGGTTTGTAAATAATGCACAATGGCACCGAGTGCAAGAATTACGTTGTAAGTGAAGTTGAATTTAGTGTGTTATTCTCTCTGTTAACTCTTCAAGAAAGTGGAGGGGAAAGGATTTCAAGCATAGACGACGAATCTCATAGAATGGAAAAGTAAGCCACGATCATCATGGTCAGCGAGAGAAGTTTATCAAGGATACACTACGAATAGTAATAGACTGGAGGGAAAGCATTGCATGTTGTAGAGTAAATAAAGACAAGAGTAAAGAGATTGATGCATGCTCATTGACAAAGCATGCAAACGGTGAGAAAAATGTCAACACTTATGTGAGATCATCAAAGGTTGCACTCCTTCACAAACAAAAGAATATTTAATTGTAATTTCTTGTTATATTGTGGGATATTATTAATGACTAGCTCAAGAGTTCTTTCACCAAATGGACATGCCTTGGGGAAAGCTTATAGAAGGAATTTAGGTTATCAAGGGACGCTGATTAAGTGGTCAATGAAATTTATAACTCAGAGCAAGGGTGGGTGTAATGTCCCCTCCCATCATACTAGTGTGATGGAGAGAATGTGATGCTAAAGCTGGGCATTTGGCCCCATAATTACTAAATAAACATTCACATAATATAAAGAGACATATGCAGATGTATAAATGTAAGACATCGAAAGTAATTCAATTACACATCTATCATACATTCAAGATATTCATGATAACATCAAAGAAATACATTGCAGAGTCAACACAAGAGAGTACTTATCTTAAAACAAAGTAGTCCCTGAGCAACCAGCTATGCATCTGAAACGTTCCACCCAACCATAGGCCAGTTGTGCTTATCAATCTCTTGATGCAACTGCCACCCCCGAGCTGGGCATGAATTCTACAAGGAACTAGGGAACAACAGACTCACACATAGCCAAACATACACCAAAAAGGAGCCAAGCCAATCTGCAATTGGGTTTATCAGGCTGCTAGGAAATGGAAAGGAAGAATTGCTAAGCTAGTGAGCTCAAGAGCAGAGCCATGGATACCTCTACCAGATCTATCTAGCTTGGTCCCCACAATACCTACACACCTGGCACAAGGAAGTATTCCCTTCACTACTACACAGTCCCTCATGCCATAGCTTCCATTCTAGTGTTCTTTAAGGTGTGCATAGAATAGCAACCAGCCTTTTGGATCTTCTTGAGAGGTTACCTCCTCACTGGGCTCATCAAGCCAATCTTGTCCTCTTCCACTCCTAAATTCTTGCTCAGAATATCAAACCAAAATAGGGATGCACATAACAAAAAAAATACAAGTGCTGGGCATGAAGAAACGTTTTTACAGTGAGATGCCCAAAGATGGGGTTTCTACCAGTTCAAAAAAACGTGGGCAACCAAAATGAAATAGAGAAATGGTAAGTCAACCCCAGGAGAGCATAATTGTTTTCAGAAAACGCTCATGGGCATTTCATGGGCAGAAACGGCCTCCATAACCCCAAAAATCGTGGCTCCCTTCCTCCCAGCCATTGTGAAATATAAAAACGAGCTCCCAGGCATGGAAAAATGCAGGAAATAGTGAAAAACGAGATGGAAAAAGTCCCAGCTAGCTCAGCCTGCGTGAGAGAGAAAGGGCCATGGGTTCAGAATGGATTTGGACACAATTTTCTGGGTGTTTTCTTTCCCAAGAAGCAAAAATACGAATTCCCAGGTTGGTGGCTTGCCCATGCACGAAATTGGCTGCCATACCTCTTCATTCCCAAGGTATTAACTGCCTCAACCAACTCTTGGAAGAATTTAATGATTGGGTGCATAAGCCAAAATGGGTAGTTGAGGGTTTATGGGTTCCCTCAATGACATATGGATTAAATCTATTGGTTCAAGGGTTTGAATAATTTCCCTCCATATTCCTTGTAGAATCATGCCCCCATCTCTTTGTTGCACTGCATAGCTAGTTGTGGGTATTTCATTAAATTTCATATTTACATGATGTCTTCATTTACATTGTGCCTATCTAGCACAAGAACCATAGGCATCTATTTTTTTAATTACCAATACATAAAATGCTAAATCAATGGTGGGGCCTTGGCCTTGAGCTCCTCACCATGATTAAATAACAATATTTACATCATTTACAATCTTAATGCAATAGGGTCAAGATGGGGACATTACAGTGGGGACATAGAATTCAGGTGTATCAACAATAGTGGAAGGCATTCATGAAAACATTGTAGCATGTGCCTTCTAGTGGGATAAAAGAAGAGATGGATCATAGATTGATTATGCACTCAAAATAGAAGCAAATTGAAAGGTGTTTTTTGACTTCATGCATTGGCATTCGATCGGGCCTTGAACTTGGAAATTAAACATAGAATTGACATTTGCAAAAAGTCCCCTAATACTAAGGAAGAGGGTGGCAATGAACCCTCATATATTTTTGGCTCACATAAGTACGCGGCGACAATGATTGTATAATTAAAGGAGGGAGAGGCTAGGGAGAAAGAGGAAGGGCGATGGGTAGATTGTGGAGAGAAACGACGCACCTCAACTAATTGTTCATGAAATGTGAATTAGTATTGTTATATTTTGTGAAAAAAAGACCTACCCTTTTAAACAATATCCATTCAATTTAAAAGAGAAAAAACAAGTCTATTTAGCACAAAAAGCAAAAAAGAATTGGACAAGAGGGAACAAGCGGGCGGTTGATGAACAACCAATTGGGTATCAACAAGAAAGGAGCCAAATTGATTCAAGACCATTAATGAAATGTAGCGAATGCAAAAAATGGTTCATAACGAATGCAATGATCCTATTGTATGTGTTAATTGACAGTTGAATCCGTGTGTTTGAGGATATCATTGGAAGAGTTATGTGGCATTGAGTGGACCAAATAGTTGGTCACATGGTGACATTTGGAGATGAATGGATCACATTACATTGATTGAAGTTGTGAAGACAATTTCTAAAATGATGTTTGCTTAATGCATAGTGGAAGATGTGACTCAACTCGAACAAAAAAGTTGCTCCGAGGGTGGGGTAGGACTCTAACACCCCACCTTACACTACATTCCAATTAACATCTCAAACTTGGTGTTGACTTTGAGTTTCTACACTTGCTATATTTTATTATTAAATTGACACATTTGTTTTTTTTGATAATACACACATCATGAGGCATTGTTATAATCTAAGGAGGTTAGTTTTATGGGATAATGCAATTTACTGGTTCATATTACCTTAGTTGAATGATTCTCCTTTGATTCTATTATGTAAGACTATTAATATATTGGATTTAACCTAGAACTTTATGTGGATCAACAATATAATATTCTTATAGGGTATATTTGTCTCATTGACTAGAATATGTTGTTATCACAACTGCTGAAACTCTTTAATTCTTATATGAATCCTATTCAAAGAGAGGACCTTACCCTCATTTATTTGATGAAAACCCAACGTTGAGGTACAACACTCCGTTTGCAAGCTTCTACTTAATTTACTAAACAAAGGATATTCTTGCCCGTTCATGCACCTTGGAATCTTATTATGCTTGTGGACATTATGGTTTTCACAGATGCTAACTAAATGATACGTGGAAGACGTTGGTGAATCTCATATGATTATTGTTACCTAATTGATTGACCATGAAATGTTGTTTTTGGATACAATAACTTGTGATCAATGTTACCTCAGTATGGTTTGTTACTTCATTAATTTCGAGGTACAACTCTATGTGTGTCACTTTGTAATGAACACATGTCCATTGATTGGGAACATATTGTTGTGATCAAAGGGTGTTTGGTGCAAATAATTATGTTGCGAGTCATATTTACCTTTGGCTAGTTAGTACAACAGGGTGGTGCCATGATGTTATATCCTTGCAATGGATTGTTGTTCTAATGTATAATTTATGATTTGGGGTCCATGCATTTTATCATTAATGATTGAAAGATAGAACATGCCGGTGATTCATGTTTTCCATGTCTAAGTGAAGTACTATGATGCCTTTTGGATGAGCTAACCCCTGTGGTAGGTATATGTTTTCGTGATGCACGTTGAACCAGGTCAGATGTTAGGGGTAGCCCAGAAGAATGTTAACCATGTGGTGGAGACCGTACCCAAGGGAGATGACTTTTTCTCAATGAGGATAGTTAGCCTAGATCTAGTGCCTTGTGAGCTTGGGACAGTAAATGTTGACTTGTTGCACATGAAAAATGGCTCCTAAGTTGATCTAGAGGTTGAGTTCAATTCACCAAATGGCCATTTTATGACATTAATATTTTAATTTTCTCCTAAGCTCGATTCCCCCCCGAGTGTAATCAAGGGTAGGAAGGAAAATAGAATATGTTGGGAATGAGTTGTAACCTTTTGGAAGACCAAAAAAGAGGAAAGTTTCCTTGAGTGAAGTGGTTGGATTCTTGACGATTGCTTCCTTGCTAAAGAAAATGGTTTTGGACGTGTGACTTGCTGGGAGCGGTCTAATAATTGAGTCTAAAATTGTTCGAGTGGGTAGAGGAGGTTAGGGTGCATTTGACCAATAGGAGTACTAATGCCATTTCTTTGATCTCGACAATTAATTTTGTGGCCTTCAGACTCCACAACTGGAAGCATCAAGAGTTAGAGTGGAATAGTATAGTCCATATTCTCATTGAGATTAAACCTTACTCGAGGGGCATCATGCGGTTTCGGGTGTTGCATTGGGTGGGTAGATGTAACATCCCGAAAATTCACAAAAAATTAAAATTTTTAAAGTAGCATTAAATGTTGTACTTGCTAATGTGGAAATAAAATAAATGTTAATCCTTTTAACTAATAACAAAATATGATGACGACACTTCATACTTCTTAACACAAAATACGACATTAGTTTTGCTTGTGTTAATTATAAATCTATATACTGTATTTAAATTTTCTTGCGATACAATCATCTAGACATAATACTGACAGTTTGCTTTTGGATGATGACGAAGGGGTCCTACGGGGTACCCTGAAGTTTACTTAGCTATGTTAGCTAAAGCATTTGAACCTATTTCTTTGCGCAGATACGCAGGTAAGAGTATTACGACAATTCAAGTGTTACAAGTAATTCAAATTATGTTTTCAGTTAGCCGTCAATGTTTTATGATAACTCTAAGTACTTCCTTGCATGAGAGTTATTAATGGTATGGATCTCTGTCCTATTTCTGTAAGTGTTACCTTGACCATACTTACAAGTCGTAGAAGTCGTAACTATTAATATCTACACTAGACTTTTTAGTGAATTGTCAAAGAAGAGATACTTACACTATGGATTCTCAATTACGTGCTAGATTACAAAGTATAAGTGCTATTATGATCCTGTCATCATTTCTCCATTTTGCAAAGAGTGGTAACATCATGTATATTTATTATGTGAATGTTTCAACTTATAAGTTTCTCTACACTATATAAACATGAGCCATATGTTATTTTAAATACGTGGATTAACTTGAAAACATAAATATAACTATAGTAGTTTATGCATTACATGAAGATCCATACTTTTGTAGCAAGGGTTGATAAATTGTATCCATCATGAATATGGTGTTTATAAAACTATAGGATTTTAAACAATCTTTGTTTAATGTCTATACAATGGATTAATAATAATGTAGCATATAAACAAAGGTGGCAATGTATTTTATGAAATTCTAAACTATAACCCAATTATTGAATATAAACTACCTATATCATTTGGGAAAAACATAACTTAACCATTGCATTCTATGACCAATACATTGGAATGTATTAACAACAATAATGTGTCAACTACATACTTTGGATTATGAAATGAAATATGTGATACATTCCTAAGTTTTTGTGCTTGCTGAATGTGATAATGACAGGGCGTTGAATGTCTTGGTACTAACGTGCTGACAAGATGTCATAATTGGTCTTTGGCATTTAAGTCACTTGCCTTCTGCGTTGAGTGGAAGTCTTAGTGGATGCCATTGTGGCTGTGGTTCACGTGATAGAAATCACAAACTCCTACCAAGATGTTGAGTTGTACAATGCTTTCAACCTCGGGTATGATGAGTTGAATGTCATGGTGGATGTGATAATAAATAAGGAATTTAATGTGATTGTTTCCCGTTTCTCGACGTGCCTGGTTGGAAACATCTCCATTGTCGATCTCGTAAGTTCTTGGGCTTTGTAATGAAACCCTAGCTTTCGTTATACTTAGCGTTGAAATGGTTCTTTGGCCTTCATTTAGCTTTAGTGGTGGTAAGGTGGAGAGGCCGACCGCTTGCTACAATGTATGGTTTGGTAGTTATGGTTCGGAGGACTCCTTCCTCCAGTTCGATCCCTTGACTTGTTGGGAAAACTTAAAAGTTTCAGGTGTTTGTCTCCTCGTTTAGAGCCGAGCCATAATGCAGCATTCGATGTGTTTTTAGGAAGTAGCTTTCAGATTTTTTCTGTTGGTTGTTGAGAAGGAAGTTTGGACCACAGATCGATTCTCTTGTATGAAGAAATTAACAAGTGTTTCTCAGAGTCTGAATCTGTTCTTCGCTGCGTTTGCTAGATGGTTCTTACTTCGTTTGCTAACGGCTTCTCAAAACTGGGAGCTAAGTTACACAGGTAATGTTTCAGTCAGTGAAAATGATAATGATATTTGCGTTGTTCCAAGTTAAACTCTGCGTTTTCTTCGTTTAACCTCTCAATGGTTTTTATGGCAGGTGTAACTTCGTCAAATGGTTACTGGGTTTGAAAGCTTGGTGGAATACTGCTGCTCGACCACCGGTAAGCCTCGGTGGTTCTTTCCCCTTGTAGGTTCTCCTGGCCCGGTGTGGCCGATACTTGATGTTTGACAAGAGTTTGGTATTTGATCTCTGGCAAAGGTTTTTGGCCAGTGTTTGTGATTTTGAGAGCCAAAGATAAGTGTCCAGAGGTTGGGATCCTCGGCTTGTCTTGTTATTCTGCTCTGCAACGTTTTGTTGTAACTCTTGTTGAAAATGTAAACTTGTTGAAGATGTAATTACTAAGGGATGAACCTCGGTCATTTTAATAAAAAAAATAGTGTTTAAGAATAGTTTTTTGAGTGGTTTCTATGTTTATATAAATAGATATTTTGACTAGAAAAATACAGTGTTGCTTCTAGCCGAGAGCCGTGGGCTAACTTGTTTCACAAAGAGAAACCCTGTGTTCGTATTGTTTAAGTTAAAGTTTGGAATGGTGATGAGACTCAGTTTTTGGTACTGAACCACCACTTAAATGAATATTACGATTGATAAAAATAATAATACTTCTTGTCTGAATTTGTCTTGTATAGATAGCTATCGAAAATGTGATAGTTGAACAATAGTAAAGTGTTTGGTTTTGGAAATCTGATGTAAGGATTTGATATTTACATTTTTAAGTGCTTGGCCTTAAACTGGTTGTGGATAGTCTTAGGGTTTTTAAATCGAAAAACTGTAAACGTCTGCAAACTCTGTTGTTGTTGAAATCAGTCTTATAAATTCTTTTGCAGAACGATAAATGTTTTCTATAGAAAAATAATCAGTATCTATGGATTTAAAAGGGAAATAATGAATTCTGATCCTTAACATGAAAGACATTCTTACTGCAAGAATTTGGAATATATGTAAGATTTAAATTCAATTAAATAAAATGTTGCGTAAATATAGAAGACTATAGCATTGAAATATCATATATATATTCTAAGTTGGTATTACAACAAATTTTCCAAAAAGCCCAAGTACAGCAAGGAGAAAATAATGAAAAGTGTTACGAGACTTGTGATAATTGTTTTTTCTTAGAGGCCTTTACAATTTTTGAATGAAATGATAATAAAACGTAGTATGTGTATTTTGAAATGAAGTAGGTGTCCAAAAAGGTAAACCCTAGCTTTTTATACAGAAATGGAATATTTATTTTCTTACAATAGGTAAAAAAATATTAAAATGCTTGTATTATGAAATGCTATTTTCTATCCTAACTTAACAGAATATACAATTCAACTTAAACAATTTAGTCAATGAGTCTTCATTATCAAACCAGGAAAAAGGGTTAGAGGTTTAATAAAACAACTTCGTTCATTCAACTTAAAATAAACAAGACAGAACAGTAGAACCTGATGAAAGTAGGAGAAACAAACAACCCAAGGAGCCTGTTCCACCCAACCTACTCCTGAAGGCAGCCAAATTACTTGCCTTAGGACCCCCGAGCCTGTTCACTGAACCACTAGGAAGAAGAATCTGTAGAAGCTTTAGGTCATCAACTTGCAGCAATAATGTAGATCATTCAGTCATATAGACTTAGCAGTCAAAGAGACCTGCACCAACACCTTTGGTTTCATTCTTAGAATAATTTCAGCAGACTCACAATGCACTTCCACTTAGCCTCCCTATTCGAATCTCTCAGTGATCACCTGATACACTTGAGGAATTATTTCTGCAGAAAATAATTATGGAGGTCCCTGCTCAATTCAAATTGCCTTCTCTAGGCTGCCTAGGCCTTTTTAGTGGTTAACCTAGTCATTAATGAGCTAACAGCTATGTTCCACCCACTTGGGGGATAATGCCACAAATTTAGGGGTAGTTGTCCCATAACCAACAGCTAGTGGTGGAGTGCAAATGCTGACACCTGTCCCATGCCTTCTAACAACTTCCATTCCTCCTAGTGGGTCAGTGAACACTCATTTAACAATTCCCTGGGTGTTTGTCTCCTGTTTTAATTTATTAAATAATAATAATATGTCATTACAATCATCCTTGGCCAGATTTGGTCATAATTACAAAACTTTGTAATTATAATTTAACATAATGTTTTTGCAATAAAATAAATAGTCTCAAAATTTGGGTAGGTGACAGTAGAAAATAGACCCTTGGGTGTGATTTCCCCTTAATGGCATTTTTGTGTTGGAGCACTCGTTTGGACTAGGAGTTGGTCTTAAGCAAAACGTAAGGATACATGTTTGTGATGCTTATGTTGCTTATTGTATTGTTTATTTGGTTCTAAATTACTTGGATTGACTTATAGAGAAATTCCATCAGGTAACCACCCTCCCAACTAGTTCATGCTACATTGGGTTTTACACTTGCGTGGGGGAATTTACATGATTGTGGAATAGGGTCATTTAAGATTCTATCTAGAAAGAAGCCATGGACAATAATCATCTAACAAAGCACATTCTAGAATGATGATTCGTATGGACTAACAAAGTTGAAATATTCATGGTGCACATTCCATTATTTACTAGTGGAGTTATTCGACGGGGGGGGGGGAGGAAGGGAGTTGATCATAAGTAGCTGATTGAAGGAGACAATGATGGTGGTTGGGGAAGTCGCGAGCTCCATTTTGTGAGTTTATTTTGACTTATTAAACTAGAGAAAGAAAAAGCATATGGAAAAGGATATTGAATTGCCATAGGCTCGACCTTGTTGCATTTCAGTGAGTTCGGACCATCTAAGAGCTACCCAACAAAGACGGTAGGGTGGGGAAGTCCAGCGATGGTGTGGTCTGCCACTTTGACGATATGCACATAATGCACAATGGCATCGAGTGTGAGAATAATGGCAAAGTTGGAGTTAGTGTGATATTCTCTATGTGAAGTCCTCAAGAAAGCACAGGGGGATGGATTGCAAATGGAGATGACAAATCTCATAGAAGGGAGGAGAAAGCCATGATCTTCATGGTTGATGAGAGAGTTTTGGTAGGGATGCACTACAAATTGTACAAGACTAGAGAGCATGTCTTTCATGTCGTTGTGTAAATAAAGAGAAGAATAACGAGATTAATGCATGCTCAACGATAGACCGTCTAAACGATGAGAAAATCAGATGTGCTCATGTGAGATCATGAAAAGTTACTTTCCTTCATGAACCAAAAATATTGAACATAGTCATTTCTTGTTATACTGTGGGATATTGCCAATGACTAGCAGGGGGAGTTCACCAAAGCGCACTTCGCCAAATGGAGGTACCTCTTGGAAAGTTTAGAGAAGGAATTCAAGTTGCATAGGGACACCAATAAAGTGGTCAATAAAATTTACAAGTCAAAGCCGGGGTGGATAGGAAACATCCAAGTGTATCACCAACAATGGAAAGCCCTCAATAAAATATTGGAAAATGTGCCATGTAGTGGGATAAAGGAAGAGATGACTCATATATTGATTATGGTCTCAAATTATAAAAGAAATTTAAAAGATGTAACAAAATAGCATATACTTGTAAAAGTAAGCTAATTTGACATCGACCCTGACCCATCTTGAATGCTTGTGTTGCTTGTGTTAGAACATGTAAAATTTTATGTTGAATGGAGATAGACACTCTCAATGCAATGAAGGGCAACATCAAGGATAAGATGTTATTATTAGAAAGAAACGAGTAAATAACTATATGATAAGATGTTATTAATAGAAAGAAACGAGTAAGTAGCTAAATGAGTGAGGGGCATTGACATTTATGGGAAACCATAACATAACAATGAGTGGGGAAGAAATGTAGTGAAGAGAATGAATTTATTATTAAAGGAGTAAGAGAAATATGGGCAGCTGGGATTTGTTATTAGCTTTGAGAAGAGAAGATTTAAGATTTCCACATATGGAATTATTAATTGAACAAGCAAGCATAAAGTGGGAGGTCGAATCGATTCAGGTAAGGCACGAGGATGTAGTGGAGAAGAAAAAAACACGAAATTGAATCGCAGCGAGTTTTTGCTTGTATTCTACAGGATTGTCCAAGAATGTGGATGGCAAAAATAATAGCTATGACGATGTGGTGTTATTGGCTTCCCACATTTGTTGAGAAAGATACAAAGAGGCAGTATACAAGGTGGGCCGTAGAGCTTGTTATGTCACGATCTTACTTGAACAGCATCTGTTCTATAGGTTGTACGTCAAGTTTGAGTATTCATACGATGAACTGTGGTTCTCGGGCCAGAGCGCGAATACTGAGATTGTTGGGGTGGGTTCACCATACCACTCGCAAGCCGTCTCTCGATGAACGTCCCATCTGTGACAATTACAGTTCCAGAAGG
This sequence comes from Larix kaempferi, assembly GCA_027924585.1. Classification (NCBI taxonomy): domain Eukaryota; kingdom Viridiplantae; phylum Streptophyta; class Pinopsida; order Pinales; family Pinaceae; genus Larix; species Larix kaempferi. The sequence continues at coordinate 25,110,707 of BSBM01000660.1, forward strand.
TTAAAGGCTTGAGAGCGTTCTCACGGATCCCTCCTTTTTGGTAATTTTTGGTTGTATATACTTCCTGTCACATTCACATATTCCTCCACACCTTTCCGCATGTTCATACTCCAAACCTTCTTGCACATGTTAGATAACGATTTTAGTTACTTTTCATCTCCCAACTTTCTACCATGCGTCCTCATTCCTAAGATGACGGATTCCTAAGATGTTGATTCAGCGGATGAGTCCATTTTAATAACAGATTGACAGGTTGGATGAGTCCATTTTAATAACAGATTGACAGGTTGGATGAGTCCATTTTAATAACAGATTGACAGGTTGAGGATTCCTAAGATGTTGATTCAGCGACAGATTAAGGAAAAGATTAGGCCCAGAGGGTTAGCAGGAGTTAATTTGGTGGAGTACCGAGGCAGAGTAATTAGTAGACAGAGTATGGCACGAGATAAAGTTGGGGATGATAGAGTAAATGGAGAGACCTAGAGCAGAGTGAAACTGAAATCAAAAGGTTGAGTCATGGTATTAGCTTCAATTGGGAAAATTATGCTTTATGTTCAAATGCTTTTTTCAGTTGAGTTTATTTAAAAACAAGAATGAATCAAAGGCACGATGGTGTTTGTTTGAATATGTTTTTCATAAAATAATTATGACCACAATGAGGCCTTATTCTCTCTACACCAATATTTCTTTTCTATGGGCATCTACAGGTTTGCAATTTTTCACACCATGCACTTCTTTCTTCTTCTTAACATGCTTCATTGATGTTCAAAGGTCATTTTCAGGTTTTTGTAGATAATATACCTCTTGTCAAATGAAAGCTTCACAATTGTCCTATATTCACCAGTTGTCAACCAAACGTGGTCTACCACTACCTTTCTTATTGTTGATTGTTGATGGCATCCAAGGGCAATATTCTTTTCGAGGAGATTAAAATTTTCTGGTTACAGGTAACCTTCCCCATTTCTGCATTTGTCACCCAAAAAACAGCTCCAAAGAACCAACTACAGCCATAATGTTGATGCTGAGAAATATACGACACAAATACAAGTTACATGAACAAGTAAGAACTCAGTTGGAGCAAAGAAAGTTCAAATACAAAGAAACTGCACATCATTCAAGGTGACCATTAATGTTTCCTGGAAGGTGATCTAGCTGTGGTTTATTTGATCAAATAAATGTTTCACCATCCAGAGCACAAGAAGTTAAAATGTAAGAGAGTGGAAGGTGATCTAGCTATGGTTTATTTGATCAAATAAATGTTTCACCATCCAGAGCACAAGAAGTTAAAATGTAAGAGAGTTGGACCCTGCAAAGTCCCCAGGAAGCTGGAAGGTAAAGCTTATAATGTCACCCATTTCTGAATTATATCTTTGCTTGAAGCACAAAGAGAAGGAAACAAATGATAACAAGAGTCTGCACTAAGTGAATATGAATATGTTTATGTTTTGTCCAATTTATTAATAAATGAAAAAAAAAATGATACCTAAAATTGGAAATATCAATTTCAAACTATTCATAGCATTAATTAATTAATTAATTATACATTAAAAACTTTATTTTTTATTATACCCAAAGCGAACCAAAAAGAACTGATTTGGATAATGCTTCAAGATAAAATGTATTACTGTATAATTGTTGGCATGGATGATATATGTACAATAATTAAAGAATTTTATCATAAAAAATGTATTCTTGCATGGTTCGTTACAGTGAGATTATATTGCAATAAAAACCGTACCATAATATGTCTATTGTCATTGTCCAAACCAAATAATATTATCCGTGTGAAACTAAACAATGATTGTTATTGTTTAAAAACACTATAGGCACTGATATCATGAAAAGAGGGAACGAAGAACTGTATGATAAAAAATGTCACATATTTTAGCTCCACACTGAAAGTCCATGTTACCCTATAAGGGTAAGATCGCTGAGAGTTGAGGTTTATCCTCTTTTATCATGTAACAAACTGAGCATTTCAGTGGATTTGAATGAATACAAATCCTTCAATTTACATATATATAAATCCAAGTCAGAATGCATAAAATATTACAAATGTTGAGCTTGTAATTCAAGGATGTGGATTTGAATTAATATAAATCCTTTAAAGTTTAATCTACACGTAGAAAAACACAAGTCACAAGGCATAAAATATTACAAATGTGGAGCGTTTTAACCTTGTAATTCATGAATGTTTTGGAGTGATTTTAACCTTGTAATTCATGAATGTTATTTATTGTAATAAATTAATGTTATTTATGCTGTTGCAGGAAGAATCAGATAGAGACGAGGTCTATTAAGTAGGTCTTTAAGCCACCAAAAAAGCATGGTTAATAGTAAAGATGGTAACAGCGAGAACAATTATATCAACAGAGTATTTTGTTAATAGATTTACATATAGTAAAGATGGTAGTAGGGAGAATAATTATGTAAACAGAGTATTGTGTTAATAGCTTTAGTAAAAATGGTAGTAGGGAGAACAATTATGTCAACAGAGTATTGTGTTAATAGCTTTACATAATAGATACAAATCCTTTAATTTACATATAGATAAAGACAAGTTACAATGCATCAGATTTTAAGCATGTGGAGGGTTTTAACCTTGTAATTCATGAATACTATTTATGCTGTAGCAGGAAGAATCAGATAGAGAAGATGTCTATTAAGTAGCTTTTTAATCCAAAAAAAACATTGTTAATAATAAAGATGGCAGCAGTGAGAACAATTATGTCATCAGAGTATTGTGTTAATAGTCTTATTCCTACCACGGATCATATAGAGAAGATGTCTATTAAGTAGCTTTTTAGGGCACAAGAAAAGCATTGTTAATGGTAAAGATGGTAGTATGTCATCAGAGTATTGTGTTGAGTCACGGATATATAGAGAAGATGTCGATTAAGTAGCTTTTTAGGGCACAAGAAAAACATTGTAAATGGTAAAGATGGTAGTATGTCATTAGAGTATTGTGTTAAGTTTCATTTCTGGGAAACCTTATCCCAAAATAACTATTTGTTTTAATACCTTTTGGGCATTTGATTTAGCTATCAATTTGGAGTCCGGACACACTCCCACAATATTACAATCAAATATAATTGCTTTCCAGATTTTCACAACTCTGCTGACATGGTTATTCTGTTGAGCAGAAGCAGTAAAGCATTCTTGCTTAGCACGATAGAGATGCTTACAGGTTACTCTGAGGCAAGCTTTCTTGCTTAGCACGATAGGGATGCTGTGTGTTTGACCAATTTAAACTGGTTACTATGAAGCTCACAAATCTTAGAAGCATTTTTGATGGACTGCTTTTGGCTGTATACGTGAGGCATTTGAACTGCTTTGGATATTATTGGTTTAACCATCTGCATATATTTGGTCTCAGTATTGCTGTTTTCGTTCGGATTTTCATCTTCATTTGGGTGATGTGCCTTCTCTGTGTTTGCAGATTGGTTGCTCATTTCTGCACCACTAACAGAGGCCTCGTGATAATCCAAACCCTCCAGATCCTTATCGCTTACGCCTATTGAGCTCCTTACTGAATTTGAAGATAACAGTTCCCCTAGGTGTCTGCTGCGGGCATCGAACCATCTAGTTTGCTCAACATCATGTCCATGTCTCACCAGCGCAATTTCATTTCTGAGTTGAGCAACCTGTGATTGCAACTCTGAGAGCTTCCCTCTCCATTTATGCATCTGTTTTTCCATAGACAAGATCAACAAAAGGTCATTGATGTCAAATGATTTGGGTTACAATTGCACGAGGAGTGGGGTAAATGGAATGTTATGGGGCCACCAATCAATAGGTTCTCAAAGGCCTCACCTGAGCTATGATATCAAACAATTTAAAATAAACGTATAGTAGATACACGGCGATTACCCAAAGGGAAGAATCGTTTGAGAAAATTTGGAGTAAAATAATTTGAAGAAGATATAACCACTACTTGCAAGGTTGCAACCTTCTCATTGGCATGAAGAGCGTCATCTCCCTATAAGTCTATTGATTTTTGCACGTCTTCCGTTTCTTCACGAAGATGATGTAATATCTCTTGCGCTTGAGACCGTTGCCCTGTCTCTGCTTGGACTTGCTCAACAATATGTTCACGTTCTGAGCAGAGCTTGTTCTCTCGAGATGCCCCGTTTACATTCTCCAACTAGGAAAAACAGTCATGCCGACTTGGAAGTTACATATTTGAATAATAATAATAAAAAATAAATAAACATGAAGAAGACGAATACCATCTTTCTGATGCAATCAACAATGCAATTTACATGCCTGCTATGCTCTTCCAGCTGCATATGATCTTGTAGAACTGCAATATCCAGAGCTACTAAGAATAGATCTATATTCCTTCAGTATCTTTGTTCCAGGTTCTTTGCTCTCGTTCATACCCATTGACAGAAGCAAACCACTTCCTGAGGAGAGCCACCTGTTCACCGGACATCATTAGCTTCGGATTTTCTCATCGATATTGAACGAATATGGTTGAATCCAATGCCTTGTAGAAGGTAGAGTACAATTAAGACTAGAGGCTAAGGCATCGTGAGAAGTTTCAACTTTCAGGTCAGAGCCAAATCGGGCATGGAGGCTCTGCTTGCTTATGTAGGGAGGGGGGAATCTGTATCATTGATAATGTATGATCCATGTTCCAAAAAATGCGCAAAGCCATCCTTCCTGGAAGATGCAAACCTATTCTAAAGGAAAACCAAGGGCATACAAACTTCCAAAATAAGCTTGTACAAACGTTCAGAAAGTCGGTCCCTCAACCCTTTTGTAGCACAATATAGGTGACAATATAGGTGATCACGGAAGAAAGAAACAAACTTGGAACATCATGCGGGATTTTCTTATTCCACTTACATCAACAAGCTGATTACATTCATCATCGGCCAGATAAGTTTTTGTTCTTCATGATCTCTGGCTTCTCAAAATGTCGTGCCAATGGGTTTCATTAAGGCTTCCCTTCCGACCACCCGAAACAGAATTATCCTGAGCCTTGTGACTCTCCTGCAAATCATATAAATCATATTATCAGCATAAACAGAACTAATAAGTAAAATATGCAGCGAACGCCTGCCTGCAAACAGCGAAGCTTTGCTAATTCCATTACAAAGAAGAGGGGAAGAATTGCAAATTCCACTACAGACAATTATACAACAAAAATAGAAGAGTCGAAGAGGTCATGCAAAACCGGGGAAATCATAGAACCAACAGAAGGGAACCCATCCATCTTGCGTAGAGATCGTGTCCTAGCCTTCTTTTGAAGAATCATATTAAGATATTCTACATGTGTGTAGATTATCTTGTGCCCGAATAGAGAGATGAACTTGGTTGAGCTATATGTTTTTTTAAATTTTTTCTTAAGAAAAACCAGTAGTGACTCTCTTAGAGCAAGTGGGGCAGCCACAATTTTTTACTTTGAGCATAAATAAAAGAAGAAAATAAAGTTTTTTCAAAAAATCTAATCAAATAATGTATTTAGCATAAGTTTATAATGCTAAAAAAATATTTGACTTTGTTTAAGATGTCAATGATATAATAATATTGGAACTGTGATCTCTACATTGTATAAGTCATTGAAGCAAGATAGATAAGAATTGTCTTACAATCAATCCCCAAGCTATTGATATGATTTCATGAATGTAGATAGGGTGGATGGTCCATCCAACTAATAAATCCATATTCACAAATTGAATGTTACATATTACAACGAAATCTCAATACATTCTACTCTACGCTTGAGCTTCTACCATTACGTAGTTCAATGCTAATTTCAAAATCAGGAAGATTGTAAATGTGGCTTAGAAAGCTAGAAAATCTAAGAGCACCTCTACACAACACCATGTTGAAGAGAGACCGGCTACAAACAAGATGCAAACTTGTGAGTATCTAGAAGTTATGAGGTTAAACTATGAAAAGTTAGAAATCTCCTAAGATAAGCATACTTGCAAAAGAATATCATTATAACAACTCCTAGATCTTAAATGAATAGCTAAAATCGTGAGTCTGTTGCTCTTGATGATGGACCCGCTTGTGGGTTTAAAACGTTGAGTATCTTCAACTCTTCTACGGCAGATCTCCTATTTTATAAATATTTATACCTTGAACAAATGAATAACTAACTCTTGGATCTATTCAGTTCAGAAAGAAATTAAGACACTTGATATAAGCTTTGATTATTAAAAAGATTTAGGATTAAAATTCATTTATTACATTTAATCAAGATTTTAAAATCTCTTCCATCCATAATTGTATCCATAATTGTAATAGTAACTCCTTTCTTTTATAAAATAATGTAAATGCACTTGAAAAAGAATATCATTATAGATGCATACAAAGATCCATTTAATTTCCAATCTTTTAAACCTAGAAATAAATCAAATGAATCAATTGCAAAGCTCTGACTACTCAATTTAATCTCATATCTATTGAGTTTAGAAATAAATCTATTACAGATGGCGTAACTCAAGAAAAAAGACCACAAGGATGGCGTATCTGGTTGATAACATCTTTGATGAGCAGCCCCATCAATAATACAGTTCATGAACACCTACTACGTAAGCTCTTGCAATTAGAACCTATCCATCATATGGCTCCTTTGAAATACAACCCAAAATGAAATTTCTTCGGACCTGTAATATATTGAAAGAACATGAGTGAAAGTTTGGCGCAAGATATGATATTTACATTGATTGCAGTGGGGTTTGATATTGGAAATTTGATATTGGAAATTGGAGACTGGATTAATTATTTGTTCGGTGATAAATGATGGAGTTGTATAAGGGTTAACTAAAATGCTTTTGATTTGAGTGCTCAGATCGCAATTTCGACGATTTGGGTAGTTTTAAAATTGGGTAATCAGTTTATAACAGGCAATACCAATGATCCAAAATCCCCAAAATATGAAAATAGCAATTTCTATTCATTACAGATCAACAAACCAGTTCATTATCGAGTGTTGTTGTGTTACAACAAAGTAATCAGAATTAATCATCATTATTTTGGATTTACAAAAAAGCACCAAGAGACTTGTACAAGCTACGTTATCAACCTATGTCAACCTTAAACAGCCTAACAGATGAATTTTGCCGTGGAAGAGCAGGGAAAATTAAATACTCCAAGTTCCTAGATTGTAGCCTGAAGATAGAAATTCTGAAATATAGAGAAAAAGAAGTACACCGAGTGAAACATGAACAAAATTTCCCAGAGAGCCCAGCCCGGTGTAGTGCCAATGCCAGGAGGATTGAATCCCTCAATCCGTCATCTATTATGGGCAGCGTAAATCTAATTAAATTAGAAATAAATCTATTATGGGCGGCGTAACTCAAGGAAAAAGACCACAAAGGATGGTGTCATCTCTTCGAGGAATGCTGCAACGGGAAAACTAACTCGTGTAAGAGCGTCGACACCCGCACAAGGACTAAAGAGCAGTGGATCTCACACAAACCGGCCGCAACAGGTGACGTGATTCAAGAAAAAGGGCCACAAAGGGTGGTGAAAACTCATAAGAAAAGGCCACAAGGGGCTGGCCAATATGCAAAGAAAGGGTTGTGCGGTGAGACTAGAAAAGAGGCACCGCAAAGGGTGATCAAGCTCACAAGGATGGGATGCAAAAGGTTGGTAGTATTTCAATGGTTGAGGTAGCCAAGCTCATGATAAAAGGCCACCGAAAGCCAACTTAACTCATCGATGACATGCCAAAGGTTGAGGAATGAATCCAAGTTTTAGGGTTATGAGTATACGTTGTTGAGAGATCGGGTTAATGGATGGAATGTAATTAAATAAGTGTATGGAACTCTTTGATCTTTATGTTGGCCGGTAAACGCTTCAAATACTTCCTAGATGGTTTATGACTTTCTTGACTAGTTTTGAAGACCTCTCTTTAAGCAAGTATCTGAAATTTGACTTTAGTTGACTGTAAGGGAGATTTTATGTGTGGAAGTGTTTGGTATAAGAGCCACCACGGTTTGGCCTTTTGTGTTGTAAGTCTAAGCATTTCTATTTTGATCCTCTACTATATGAGTTGATGTATCTCTGCATTTTTGTTTACAGTCTTTCATCTGTTTCCTTATTTTTGAAGTGAAGGTTCTGTGTTGGGAGAACGGGTTTTCGAGTTATGGTGAGGTCATAGCCGTGGATAGGCGCTGTAAATCCTTTTTAAGAATTGCAGGAACCCTTGTGAGTGATTTTTCCCATTTACTGCCTGATAAAGGTAAGTGTTACATGGACCCTTTAATGGATTCAATCTCGCTCCAAATTTAGACTGTCCGACAGACAGCGATACAGACGTATCTTTAGCTGGATGGCGTTCCTCTTTTCAACAGGAGACTTCTACATCTTCTTCAGTAATCAATATCCAGGATTTAAATCCTTCTGAAAATTGGCAATTACTAGCCATCTTACCTTCTGAAGTTTATAAATTATCATGGTGGCAATATAAAACTCACACTCAAATCAAAGTTAGCTCTGTTGATGTTTCTTTCACAGATAAAGATGAGCCTATGCATATTAATTTGTTAGATAAGTCCTAGATAGATTGCACTAAACCCAAGGATATAAGTACGCCCATCTTGGTGCAATTAAACTTGGCCTTGGTCCATTAGTTCGTCCCTATCTTCCCGTTTCTTCTTTGTGTGTAGCCATAAACACTCGGCATATCGATTTTTCTGATGCCATCATCGGAGGCTTTACCGCTTCCTTACATAATGGCCCGTGTTTTGGCACCATTTTTCCTAAGTATACTGTCAGTCTTGAAGATCCCTATATCTATGATTTACTTAAAGCATATATCTTACCAAGTGGTTTTAAAATGGATTCCGGCTCCAAGATCATACAACTCAAAGCCTGTGTTCTTGTCCGCTTTGGGAATGATACTCTTCACCCTCTCCGGTCTAAGGTCCATCAGAGCTCGTACCTGCACAACATGGTAGAGACGGATAAATCTAAACAAACTACTCTAGTTACTTTTGACTAGATGGGAATAAACTACCCTAGACAATGGGAAGTGAAATATAAAGAGCTAAGGAACCAAGATCTTAGAAGGGTCTTTTGTATAAAAAGACCCAAGATTCAAATATTCCCGGTCAGCAATTAGCTTTACAGCTGATAGATGGATTATTCGGTTTAGCACATGAATGGTGGCGGTGGATACCACAAGAAGCAAAATATGAGATTTTGAATGCCGATGATGCAGATCAACAAATATTGCATGCTTTGGGAAAAGAGTTCTATGGCCCTAACGATAAAGAAGACTATGAGCACCTAGCTTCTTTATTCATGTCTGCAAGAATTTGTGACCCGAGTCAAAGTGAGAAATACTTCTGTTATATGCAGAACCTTTTTATCTCTTCTGGGAAATTTGGTGAAATAGCATACTTGAAACACTATCTTAGAAGTTTTCCCAGTCATGTTCCAGATGTCGTGGAACAATTTCTTAAAGATAAGAAGATTAATCTTCGCGGACTCTCATTAGCACAACTCCATGCTTTTATCATGGAAACTTGGCAAGAACATTACCTAGAAAAGAGAGTCAGTCGGGATTTCAAACGACACCAATCTATGTATTCGCCTAGTTTTTGTAAAGATGTTGCAAAAATGCCTGATTGGGGTTGTGGTGCTTACAATAGAGGGCATTTCGGAAAAGAATCCTACCACTGCAAGAAGAAAAAGAAAGCATTCCATACAAGTACTCCTAGATATCATCCTGACAAAGCCTACAAGCATAAGACTCACAAGTCTTATACGAAAAAATATAGAAACCCTTTCTATAAGAAAGCTTATGTCAGAAAAAGGTCTCAGTCATCAAACAAAGAAAAATGTTTTATTTATGGAAAGAAAGGTCATTGGGCAAGCAAATGAGAAATCCAAACCAAATTTTGCGGCTTTCTCCGAACAACTAGATCCAGCTTGGTGGGATCTTTATTTTTGTGAACAAGATCAGTACCCTTCTGGAGAAATTATGTTTCTCTCTGATGATTTTGATGATGATATCCATCTGAATAAATTTGCTCCCTCCAGTTCTGATTCTTCCTCTTCCGACTCAGATTCCGCTTCGGAAGCAAATTTAGGGGGGTGTGAGGGACCTCCAGACTTGGATTTTTCTTGTTATATGTTTTCTGCCTCAACAAAACCATCTCTTCAACAACGATTAGCCGCAATTGATCAACAGTTATCTAAGATTCCTGTTTTTGAGTATATTCTCAGAGGAGAATTAAAGGAAGAAAAGAAAAAGCTACTGTCATTACTTAAAGGAAAAGAGAAGCAATCAGAAGAAGGTAAACTCTCTCCTTCCCATCATCCTACATTCTACAATCCCGCAGATTTATATAAGCACTATCCTGCAGAGCATGAGGATAGGCAGAAGTTCAGAAAAGATAAAGAAAATCTTCTTCGCCTGCAAATCAAAGAAAAATGGAATTTCCTTAGGAAGCCTGTAAGGGAAATTGAAGATTTGAAAATAGTGCTTGAAGTAACAGTCAGAGAAAAAGATCAGTCTTCTGAAGATGAGATGTGCCGACAATATGACACAGCTCTTAAGAGCCCTGAGCATGAAAAGAAAGATTCAAAAGAAGATGCTCTTCTCCCTGAACCTTCCTTAGGACTTTTCACAGGTCCTAAAATGTACATTCAATTTTCTTTTTGTCCTCCAAAATTCAAGCCCTATAAGTTGGATTGCATGATTGATTCAGGTTGTCAGATGAATTTAGCAAAAGGAAGTGCAATCCCTTCATTCTATTGGGAGAAGGCTTCAGACTACGGAGTTGCTATAGAAGGTACCCTTGTACAACTTTTGGGTAGAGTAACAGAATTTCCTATTCAAATAGAAGGATGTACAAAAGCTTTATCCTTGAATAGGTTGGACAGTATAAAAGAAGATTGTATATTAGGCTCCGAATTCCTAAATAGAGTGAGCCATGTTACTTTTGACACTGTTAAGATGTTGTTTAAATGTACCATAAAAGGAAATCCAGTTTCTTGTCCTTTATCATTTGAAGCTCACTAGATATGAAAAAGCCGTGTGAAAAGAACTGAGCCTAAAACAAACATTGCTGAATTGTTCAAAATGGAGAGATGCATTGCCTACGCCAAAATGCACAAGGACAAAGACCTTGCTGATATATTTGAAAAGATTGAGAAATACTGCTTTTCAGAAAGCCCTAATGCTTTGTGGACCAGAGAAAAATACTTTGTTTCCCTTCCTTTTGACCCTCTGGTAAAACATAAAGCTATGAAAGCCTATGCTAGATTGATGTCTCCCTCTGAGAGAGAATTTTGTGCTAGTGAAATTAAAGAGTTTCTTTCAAAAGGGTTAATTGAACCCTCTAAGAGTCCATGGGCTTGCAGAGCCTTTGTTGTTAACAAACATTCATAGATTAAGAGAGGTAAGCCAAGACTGGTTGTGAATTGTAAACCTCTCAATGCAGTGCTCCAAAAAATTAGGTATCCATTACCTGATAATGCTAGTCTTCTGCAACGGATTGCTGGATGTACTATATTTAGTAAGTTTGATTTGAAATCTGATTTCTATCAAATTGGGATTTAAGCAAAAGATAGGTTTAAAACTGCTTTCGTTGTTACCCATGGCCAATATCAATGGAAATTCTTACATTTTGGAATAAACAATGCCCCCTCTGAATTCCAAAAGAGAATGGAGGATATTTTCAGGGAAAAAAGATGGGCATTAGTCTACATAGATGATGTCCTGATATGCTCTAAGAACTTGCAAGATCATTTAAAGCATTTACAGGAATTTTATCATTTAGTTTATAAGCATGGTCTTGTTCTTTCAAAGAGCAAGATGGAAATTAGAAAGATTGAAATCGAGTTTCTCGGTTTCAAGATAAACAAAGGGCAAGTAATTCTTAAGGACCATGTCTTAAAGGTGTTCTCGCATTTTTTTTGGATCAAATATTTGAAAAGGTTCAACTTCAGAGACTTCTAGGAAGTCTCACCATTCTATAAAGGGCAAGCTGAAGATATTCATATCCTTCATAAGAGATTGAAACAGAATCCCCCTAAATGGTCTTCAGATTTGACTGCTGCAGTCCAGAAAATTAAAACAAAAGTGCAACAACTCCCCGCTCTCTCTCTTCCCCAAGGAACTGGTAATCTTGTAATTGAAACAGATGCTTCATCAAATGCGTGGGGTGGAGTTCTAATTGAAAAGCAGCGAGAGAGAAGAGATTTGTGGCTATGCCTCGGGATCATTTAAATATGCAGAACTCAATTATCCAGCCAGCCACAAAGAAATCCTGGCTGTTAAAATGACAGTCAATCATTTCCGTTTATTTTTTAAGCCTGTAAAGTTTCTAGTTAGAACTGATTTGAAAATAATGCTTGGGATCTTTAAGAATGAAAATCTTATGGCAAAGAATAGTTCTAGGATTTTAAAATGGTTTTTATGGTTACAGAATTTTGATTTTGACATTGTTTATAAGCCTGGTTATCTTAATTGTGTTGCTGATATGTTAACCAGAGAAGAGTTCCATACTCAAGCTTTTCCCTAGCTCAATATGTTCAGTGCAGGCACATCCAATTCTTCACAAAAAGACAAAGGCAAGAGTCAAGCAAGGCCATTTCTATCCCCACTTAGCCATTCTCAGGCAGGCTTGTTCTTAAAGCCATGGGATGAATCCTTGACACCAGAAGAGCGTCAACAATCTTTGGAGCATGCAAACAAAACATAAGCTGAGAAGTTTATGTCTTTAACTCTCATAAGAAAAATCCAAGAATCTCCACACAAACTCCAAATTTTGGAGAAATGAGAAAAAGATGCCTTTCTTGGTTTGGAAAAGGCATAGGAAAAATTAATTGGTTGTCGAGAAGTTTGGCTAGACTGCAATGAAGAAGAAGGCATAGATATGTGGTATGTCGACTTGGGACATGGTGATCTTACCTGGACCACATATAACCTTATTCTTCAATTCTGCAGAGAAGAACGCGAGATAGTTATATGTGCAGACCTGTCAAATCTTATCAACAATAAATGGTCAGGGTGGACTGAAATATTTTTGGACAAGTTTTGTCCAAGAAAAGATTGTGTTCATCGAAGGGATAATTTCATCCTCCACCTTCAAGCTGATATGCAGGTTGCAGACCAGAATCACATGTGGTTCAAATTTAAATTACAGCACCTTGGAGGAAGATATACGTGTTTACGAGACAATCCACTTGAGCGGACGCGAGTAGGATCTCCCTAGCTCAATGCGAGTCTAAAACAAATAGAACAGGCTACGAATGCATTTCCTAGATCTACTTAAGGATCGAGTACTAGATGTCTTACCTTTCACTTCGCTATCCTTTCTCATGATTGCTGCTCCGCGTCTCATGGTCGTCAGATCTAAGCTGCAAGGCCTGTCAAGACAAGAAACAAGAGAAACAAGTAAAGGGCATCTATACAATAAGACATCTAAGTGAATAGTTAAGCAGGTAAACTACTCAATATCATTACACACATGAACAATATTGGTGGAAAGCATTTGTATTACTGTAAAAATAGGGAAGTACATAACAGAGATATAGAACTACAACCAAGGCTTAACGCTGCAGCCCTTCTCCAACAAAGCAATTTGCCATTTCCTCCTAAGGATGTTTGAGTCTCTCAAGGATGAGTAGAGATATCTCAAGAGTGATTTCACCAGCATGTAGACACCATAGACTTCCTCCCTTTGGAGAGGAGTAGAGCTTCTCTTCTATAGGACTAAGTGGATAGGGTATGGATAGGATAGGTTGAGATATGATAGGAGAGAGATAGGGGATCCTCCCAAGGTGTTAGGAATTGAGTATCAACTCCCCTAGAGGTCAGGGATACGGCCCGAAGTCAGCAAGTTTCGAGAAGAACCTCAAATAAGCTATTTTTGCCCATTAACTGACTTCGTCGCACCCTGCAATGAAGCAAGTTGCGACGTCGCATGTTGCATGAGTGCAACCTGCGATGACCTCTCAAAACCTGGTACAACTGGGTACAAATCATCCCAGGTTAATTTACTTAGTCCAAATATCTTCAGGGGTGTATACACTGCTTCTCAAGATGGGTATATTTTAGGTGTAACAAAATGCCCCCCAAAGCATGAAGCTGCTGAAGATAGACAGGTGAAGTGCTTTGAAAGAAGAAATGGAAATAGACTTGTCGGATGAAGGACAATGCTGCAATACAACTGACTCTGAACTAACAATCTCATATGAAGTACAACATGGTTTCCGACCAATACAATGCAGATCCATGGTAGTAATGACCGACTGAACACAATCATGGCTACTAGACACAAGCGTAGATTCATGATGAAATGATAACACAGCCACGACTAATACAAATGTGGATCTGTGTGATATAACTCAATACAAACTCCATCGCAGCCTGGGTAAAACATGACTCCCCAGGGTCTTCAAGCTGAACCCGCAATGATAAGAGTCTATCCATGTGTTTACAAATGTCTTGACGTCGAACATGGTAGAAACCACTTGATTACCGACCATTGATGAAAACCGTTAAGAAGTGCGAGGGTGTCACGTCCCCATTTTGACCCTGTGGCATTAAAATTGTAAATGATGTAAATATCGTTATTTAATCATGGTGAGGATCTCAAGGCCAAGGCCCTGCCATTGATTTAGCATTTTATGTATCGACAATTAAAATCGGTGCATATGGCTCTTGTGCTAGATAGGCACAATGTAAATGGAGACATCATGTAAATATGAAATTTAATGAAATACCCACAACTAGCTATGCAATGCAACAAAGAGATGGGGCGTGATTTTACAAGGAATAGGGAGGGAAATTATTCAAACCGTTGAGCCCATGGTGTTAATCCATTTCATTGAGAAAACCCATAAACCACCAACTACCCATTTTGGGTTATGCACCCAATCATTTAATTCTTCCAAGAGTTGGTTGAGGCAGTTAATGCCCTAGGAATGGAGAGGTATGGCAGTCAATTTCGTGTATGGGCAAGCCATCAATTTGGAAAATCGTATTTTTGCTTCTTGGGCAAGAAAACGCCCACGAAATGGTGCCCAAAGCCATCTTTGACCCATGGCATTTTCCCTCTCACGCAGTCTAAGCTAGATGGGCTTTACCCATCACGTTTTTCACCATTTTCCTGCATTTTCCATGCCTGGGAACTCGTTTTTGTATTGCACAATGGCTGGGAGGAAGGGTGCCATGATTTTGGGGTTTATGGAGGTCGTTTTTGTCCTTTGATTGCCCATAAACATTTTTTGGAAATGATTTTGCTCTCCCAGGGTTGATTCCCCAATTGCCATTTCGTTTTTGGTTGCCCAACATTTTTTTGCAGCTAATGGAAACCCCATTTTGGACATCTCACTGAGGAAACGTTTTTCTCATGCCCAAAAATTGTGGTTTTGCTGCTATGTGCATCCCTATTTTGGTTTGAACCTGTGAGCAAGATATTTGGAGTGGTAGTGGACAGAATTGGCTTGATAAACCTAGTGGGGGAAAATAACCTCTGAAGAAGATCAAGAGGGTTGGCTACTCTTCTATGCACACCTTGGACACTCTATATTGGAAGGTATGGCCTGAGGGACTGTGCATTGGTGAAGGGAATACTTCCTTGAGTGGGGTGAGTAGGCATTGTGGGTGCCAAGCTAGATAGATCTTGTAGAGGTATCTATGGCTCTATGCTTGAGCTCACTATCTTAACAATTCTTCCTTTCCATCTCCTAGCAGCCTGATAAACCCAATTGTAGATTGGCTTGGCTCATTTTGGTGTATGTTGGGCTATGTGTGAGTCTGTTGTTCCCTGGTTCCTTATAGAAATCATGCCCAACTGGGAGGTGGCAGTTGCATCAAGAGATTGATAAGCACAACTGGCCTATGGTTGGGAGGAACGTTGCAGTTGCATGGATGGTTGCTTAGGGACTACTCTGTTTTAAGATAAGTACTCTCATGTGCTAATTCTGTATTGTTTCAATGGATGAATGACATGAATGTCTTGAATGTATGATGGATGTGTAATAGAACTTAATTCTGCTGTGTTTTCAAATACTTATGTATTTCCATATTTCCATCTTCTCTCTATATGCAAGTTTGTATACTAGATGTCCCTGAATCAGAGTCATGTTCTCTCCCATGCAGGTATGATGGGTGGGTATGTGACAGAATGGTATCAGAGCCATAGGCTACATCATTGGGCCTCCATGAGCCAAGTATGATCACAGTTACAAGGGAAGATCCCTTTCTAAACACCAAAGATTACCATGTTGGGCCTAAACAAACTAAGGTTGAACAGTTTGCAGAGCTTATGATTCAACACTGCGGCTGTTGGGCCTTTCATAGAAGATATAAATCATTGTGTGTGTTTATATATGTAGTATTTGAAGTTAAAATGAATTAGAGAAACCTGAAGATCTCATAGCTTCTATTTGATTAAGATGGGAAAACACTTCCATGACTGTTTTGGGGATTCTTGCAAAATTGCTTTACATTGTTTCCAATGCAGTTGCATTCAGTTTGTATTGTCTATTTTTAGGTTGAATGCTTTCCATCCTATATTATTTTGTTGTTTTGTTGTTTTATTTTTGACATAGAAGAGATGCAATTTTTCTTGAAATACTGTTTTGTTCTATGCAAGTATGATCTGTGAGTGGCTTACTCTGTAAAGAAAAGAATGATACATTTCCAGGAAAAAAATTCTATCTGTTTGTAAAGAGATTCAAAAAAAAAATTTAAGTGTCTTTTTTGAAATTTTGCGCCACGGGTGCGGCGACAAAGTTAAGCATAACTCTGCGTGCGTGGCACCAAAATTAGCATAAACGTTGCGCTGAAAGGGAAGAGAGATTCAAAAATTTTCTAAGTGTCTTTTTTTGAAATTTTGCGCCACGGGCGCGGTGGCAAAGTTAAGCATAACTCTGCGCGGCGATGACAACAGATTTAGGGATAAAATCTGCGTGGTGCGCGGCGACAGATTTAGGGATAAAATCTGCACGGTACGCGGTGCACGATGACAGATTTAGGGATAAAATTGCGCGGTGCGCAGGCGACAATTTTTAATTTAAATTTCCGCGTCAATGGCGACAACAATAACCTTAACATCCGCGCCACCCGCAGCAATTTTAACCTTAATATTTGCGCCAAACGGGAAAATGCAACAACTTTTCATTGAGATTCTCAGGTGCCGAAAATGGAAAAATCGCCATGAAAGTTATGCACCAGATTGCGTGAAATCAAAAGAATTACAAAAAAAAAAACGAGGGTAGCGCTCTCGACCCGCCCTGCAGTGGCGCAGGGAAGCCACAAGGGGGTAAGCCCCCTTGACCCCCGTCGTCCCCCTGAGACAGTCGTTCCCTTGAGACAGTCTTGATTGTGAGAAAGTCTATGATTGGACAACTTGTCAATATAGGATTTTCCCACATACATGCAAATAATTATGGTATTATAATGCAGCTAATAGTTGTGTTTATAAACACATTTTGCAGAATAATAGTCACATCAAAGACAACAATCCAGTTAGTGTAGTTGGAAAGTTTTGGTCTTGGTTGGGCCAAAATTATCAACATCATGGATGATGCATAGGATCCCTATAATTCTGAGACAGATGCCATGGGGGAAAACATACATGTTGAAAATGCTGAAACATAATCCAATGGAAGAAGAGATCGAGAGACTCTCCCAGATATTGTAGCCACCATGAGGAGCCTAAGGGTGGAGTTGCAGAGTTGTAGAGAAGATAATAAAAGGATGATTAAAGGTCAAGAAGAACAAAATTAGTTGAATGCAGCCATGTTGCAGAGTTTGACAGACATCCAAAGGAAAATAAACTCTGGGCATCAGACATCAAATCCAGAAAAGAGTGGGAGTATTTCAAGGAGAAATTCCCACAAGAGGTCCAATAGCTCAAGAATAGTTTCTAGAGACAGAACGTATACTTCAAAAATCTCTTCTAGTGGATCAAGTGACTCCGAAGGATCCATTGAGGGTTCAAGCTCTTCATCTCGCAAGAATAAGAGGAAGAGGCATTACAAGAACAATTCACATAGGGAATTTAAGAAAGCAAAACCTCCTACATTTGATGGAGAGGTAAAGTCTGGTCAAGAAGCTGAAGCCTGGCTTCTTGGGATGAGAAAGTATTTCCAAGTCCAAGACTACTCTGGAAATATGAAGGCAAGGGTCGCCATATTCAACTTGAATGGATGAGCATCTATATGGTGGGAACACATCAGGCAAGTGAAGAAGATCAATGAAAGAAAGATTGTGTGGAAGCAATTCAAGGAATATTTCAAGCAGAAGTACCTCTGTGACAGGTACTATGATGACAAGATCAAAGAATTCCATGAGCTGAGATTGGGACAATTAACCATGGAAGAATACGCAAACAAGTTCTTGGAACTGCTAAGGTATGTCAGGTATATTCGAAATGATAAGGTGAAAATTCAACGTTTTCTAAGTGGGCTACCTCAGTCATATAAAGATAGGATTGAATTTGATGAGCCCCGAACTCTAGAGGAGGCAATAAGGAAGGCCAAGTATTTCTATGATCAAAACAAAAGCAAACCTGATTTCCATAAGGCATGGAAGGACAAGAAGAATGAGAAGTTTGACCAAAGGAAGAAAGGTTTCAAACCTTCCCATATCAGAAATCAACAAGGCAGCCATCACAGGTTGTGAATAAGCCAACTAGGATGATGGGAGACAAGCCAAGAGATCCAAAGGAGCCAAGAGAACCACTTCAATGTTGGGGTTGTGGAGGAGACCACATGCTTAGGAACTATCCGCACTGGAATGGGAATGAAAATCAAGTTCACAACATCCAAGGAGTTGGAACTGTGGTTCAACTGGCGAGGACAATCCCTAGAATCTATGCAGCACTAGATGACCGCCATGCAGATCATCAGTTAACTGTAGTGTAAGTTGAAGGTAAGTTTGCTAAGCAATCTATTTCTATTTTGATTGATCTTGGATCTACTCACAGTTATGTCACTCCTAGAATTGTTGAGATTTGTGCTTTTAAGAAATTAAAGCATAGTAAATCATGGTTAGTTCAACTAGCCACTGGAACCAAGAGAAAAGTTAGTGAAATAGTAGTGAAATGTCCATTATAGATGGATGGGCTATTCACTTATGCAGATATGAATATTTTGCCACTTGGTTCCTATGATATTCTCATTGGGATGGATTGGTTAGAGGCACACAGGGTTAAACTTGACTGCTACAATAAGACATTTGAATGCATGAACGAAGAAGGAAACCCATGGGTTGTAAAAGGCATTCCAAAGGTGACTTCTATTAGGCAGGTTTCAGCCATGCAGTTGAAGAAGTTATGTAGAAAGGGTTGTCAATTGTATGTAGCCCATGTTTTGGAGGCAACGGAAAATGAAACTTCTATGTTAGAGGACTATCATGTATTGCAAGAATTCAGGGATGTTTTTCCTGATGAGATTCCGGGACTTCCCCCAAAGAGAGACATTGATTTTACAATTGAACTTGTGCCAGGAGAAGCACCAGTGTCTAAGACACCGTACAGGATGAGTACACCGGAATTTCTAGAATTGAAAATGTAATTACAAGAGTTGTTGGAAAAGAAATATATCAGGCTAAGTGTGTCCCCGTGGGGAGCACCTATTCTATTTGTGAAAAAGAAAGATGGAACACTCAGATTATGTATTGACTATAGGCAGTTGAACAAGGTCATTGTGAAGAAAAAATACCCATTGCCGCGAATTGATGACATTTTTGATCAAATGAAAGGAGCAAAGGTATTTTCAAAGATTGACTTAAGGTTAGGGTACCACCAGGTAAGAATCAAAGAGGAAGATATTCATAAGACAGCCTTTAGAACAAGGTATGGACACTATGAGTTTGTAGTGGTACCATTGTTCTCACAAATGCACCAGCTACATTCACGTGTCTCATGAATAGTGTTTTTAGCAAGTATTTGGACAGGTTTGTTCTTGTTTTTCTAGACGACATTCTCATCTATTCTAAGAATGAAGAAGAGCATGAAGAACACTTGAGAATGACATTGCAATTGCTAGGGGAGCATAAAATGTATGCAAAGTTAAGCAAATGTGACTTTTATAAAGATAGAATTCATTATTTGGGTTACATTATCTCAGACGAAGGAATATCTGTGGACCCTAAGAAGATTGAAGCCATTATGAATTGGCCAACTCCAAGGAATGTGACAGATGTGAGATCTTTTATGTGCCTTGCTGGTTACTAAAAGAGGTTTATTGAAGGATTCTCCAAGGTCGCAAACCCGATCACTTCTTTGCAAAAGAAGGGAATAAAATTTGAAAGGTCACCAAGATGTGAGGAAAGTTTCCAATGGTTGAAGAATCTTCTTACGAGTGCACCAATTTTGAAAATTGCAGACCTAGAAAAAGACTTTGTGGTATGTACCGATGCATGCAATCAAGGACTTGGAGGAGTTCTTATGCAAGACAACCACGTGGTATGCTATGAGTCGAGAAAGTTGAAGGATCATGAGAAGAACTATGCTACTCATGATTTAGAACTCGCAGCCATAGTACATGCTTTAAAGATGTGGAGGCATTACTTAATGGGTAGGAAATTTGAGCTAAGGACAAACCATTGTGGTTTGAAATACTTATTTGATCAGTCAAATTTGAATGCTAGGAAAGCTAGATGGTTGGAATTTTTGTGTGAATTTGACTTCGAAATCAAACACACAAAAGAGAAAGAAAACAAGGTAGCTGATGCACTCAGCAGGAAAGTATAGGAAATGCATGTGGCAACGCTTAGTACTTGCCAACCAGATTTGAGGCAGCAGATTGTTAACCATATGGTTGAATATGCAGTGTATGTGCAAATAAAGGGCAAGTTGTAGCAGCAATACCTTGAAAAGAAGTATGAAGGATACCATTTGGAAGAAGATGGACTCCTTACTTATAAGAATAGAGTCTATATTCCAAATGTGGTGGATTTGAGGAGGATTGTTATGGATGAAATTCATAGAGCTCCATACTCTGGTCACCCAGGATATCAGAAAACAATTGCTACAGCGAGAAAATATTATTTCTGGCCAGGAATGAAGAAGGATGTCGTTGAATACATTTCTAAGTGCATGACATGTCAGCAGGTGAAGGTTGAACACCAACACCCAGTAGGTTTATTACACCCAGTGCCAATTCCAAAATGGAAATGGGAAGTAATTTCCATGGATTTTATTACAGGATTGCTAATGACTGTGAGACAACATGATTCCATCATGGTTGTGGTGGAAAAGTTAACAAAGGCAACACATTTTATACCGGTTAAGTCCACGCATAAAGCCAATGCCATTGCAAATATTTTCATGAAGGAAGTTTTCAGATTACATGGGTTGCCTAAGGCAATAAATTCTGATAGGGATACCAAGTTCATTTCCAATTTTTGGAAAAGTCTCTTTGCAGATTTGGGTACACAGTTGAACTTCAGTACCGCATACCATCCTCAAACAGATGGGCAAACAGAAAGAGTAAATCAGGTGCTTGAGGACATGCTCCGTATGTATGTAATGGACAAACCATCCAAGTGGGAAGATTATCTACACTTGGTAGAGTTTGCATATAACAATGGGCAACAAGAATCATTGGGAATGAGTCCATATGAGGTTCTATATGGTAGAAGGTGTAGGACACCAATGACTTGGGACAATCTAGTGAACATAATTGTACTTGGGCCAGAATTGCTTAAGGAAATGGAGCAAGAGGTTGCAAAGATCAGGCATAATTTAAAAGCAGCCCAGGATAGACACAAAAGCTATGCAGATAAGCATAGGTTGCATAGAGAATTTAGTGTTGGGGATCATGTGTATCTTAGAGTGAGACCAAGGAAGGGTCCCTTGAAGCTTGGGAGTTGTGCCAAGCTATCACCTAGATATTGTGGGCCATTTGAAGTGCTTGAAAGAATAGGGCCAGTTGCATATAGACTTGCATTTCCTGCTAGCACTAGAGCTCATAATGTTTTTCATGTTTCTTTGCTTAAGAAATACGTACATGATCCTAACTATGTGATTAATTGGGATGTGATCCAGGTGGAATCTGAGGGAGAGTTCCAAACCGATCCATTGCGCATCCTAGATAAGAGGGTAACATTGCTCCGGAACCGAGCCACCGGATAGGTAAAGGTGCAATGGAATCACTACGGTCCCAATGAGACTACATGGGAGCTGGAGGATGCCATGAGAGTGGCATATCCAATTTTGTTCTATTTTGGTGAGCACTGAGGACAGTGCTAATGTAAGGGGAGGGGAATGTCACGTCCCCATTTTGACCCTATGGCATTAAAATTGTAAATGATGTAAATATTGTTATTTAATCATGGTGAGGAGCTCAAGGCCAAGGACCCGCCATTGATTTAGCATTTTTATGTATCGACAATTAAAATCGGTGCATATGGCTCTTGTGCTAGATAGGCACAATGTAAATGGAGACATCATGTAAATATGAAATTTAATGAAATACCCACAACTAGCGATGCAATGCAACAAAGAGATGGGGCATGATTTTACAAGGAATAGGGAGGGAAATTATTCAAACCCTTGAGCCCATGGTGTTAATCCATTTCATTGAGAAAGCCCATAAACCACCAACTACCCATTTTGGGTTATGCACCCAATCATTTAATTCTTCCAAGAGTTGGTTGAGGCAGTTAATGCCTTGGGAATGGAGAGGTATTGCAGTCAATTTTGTGTATGGGCAAGCCATCAATATGGAAAATCGTATTTTTGCTTCTTGGGCAAGAAAACACCCACAAAATGGTGCCCAAAGCCATCTTTCACCCATGGCATTTTCCCTCTCACGCAGTCTGAGCTAGCTGGGCTTTCCCCATCACGTTTTTCACCATTTTCCTGCATTTTCCATGCCTGGGAGCTCATTTTTGTATTGCACAATGGTTGGGAGGAAGGGAGCCACGATTTTGGGGTTTATGGAGGCCTTTTTTGTCCTTTGATTGCCCATAAACGTTTTATGGAAATGATTTTGCTCTCCCAGGGTTGATTCCCCATTTTCCATTTCGGTTTTGGTTGCCCAACGTTTTTCTGCAGCTAATGGAAACCCCATTTTGGACATCTCACTGAGGAAACGTTTTTCTCATGCCCAACAATTGTGGTTTTGTTGTTATGTGCATCCTTGTTTTGGTTTGAACCTATGAGCAAGAGATTTGGAGTGGTAGTGGACACAATTGGCTTGATAAACCTAGTGGGGAAAAATAACCTCTCAAGAAGATCAAGAGGGCTGGCTACTCTTCTATGCACACCTTGGACACTCTAGATTGGAAGGTATGGCCTGAGGGACTGTGCATTGGTGAAGGGAATACTTCCTTGAGTGGGGTGTGTAGGCATTGTGGGTGCCAAGCTAGATAGATCTTGTAGAGGTATCCATGGCTCTATGCTTGAGCTCACTCTCTTAGCAATTCTTCCTTTCCATCTCCTAGCAGCCTGATAAAGCCAATTGTAGATTGACTTGGCTCATTTTGGTGTATGTTGGGCTATGTGTGAGTCTGTTGTTCCCTGGTTCGTTGTAGAAATCATGCCCATCTCGGGGGTTGCAGTTGCATCAAGAGATTGATAAGCACAACTGGCCTATGGTTGGGAGGAACATTGCAGTTGCATGGTTGGTTGCTCAAGGACTACTCTGTTTCAAGATAAGTACTCTCATGTGCTAATTTTGTATTGTTTCAATGGATGAATGACATGAATGTCTTTAATGTATGATGGATGTGTAATAGAACTTAATTCTGCTGTGTTTTCAAATACTCATGTATTTCCATATTTCCATCTCCTCTCTATATGCATGTTTGTATACTAGATGTCCCTGAATCAGAGTCATGTTCTCTCCCATGCTAGTATGATGGGTGGGTATGTGACAGAGGGAGATCACCATTGATGTCAATGATTTCCAAGGTATCAATGTACATATCATCGAGCGTGAATAAATGAGTTGAAGTTGAATGCAAGACGAAATATTTCAATCAAGAGTCAATGATGTAAACTCATGTTGAAAGTGAGTAACCTGCCATTGAGGCATGCCGGGCCAAGGTACTTGATTGGTTTCTAGATTCAATCCTCGGATGATGAGTTGAAGTAAAAAAGAATGAATCCATCGAAGGAGGGCCATGATGAATCCCCCATCAATCGACATGAAACACAACAAAAATGTATGGAGTAGATCGAAGAGTACAGTAACATGCAAGACTGACTCAGAGGAGACCGACATGATGGCGGGTGTACTGACTGCATATGATAAATGATGGACATATTCTTGAACATGGGCATGGTATGACTTGGCATTATTGACATGACGAGTATGACACCAATCCCTAATGCGACTGATGATGGAAGCTTTCTTTGAATGACTCAAAGGAGTAACAAGACTCAGGAAAGTGGAACTTGAGGACAAACGGATGATCCAAGTGCTGTATGCAAATGCAGATGAGTGCCATGTTCAAGAACGACTATATACTGCCACTAACAAGGTATGTAACACAAAAGCTTTCATTTTTCCCCATCGTGAACGATGAGTGCCTCATGCGTTTTTACGAGCTTGATGAGGATAACCAGATGCTCGGTATAGCTCATCTCATAGATGAGTCCAATCCCAAATATTATGCAAACCTGGGATAAGAGTGGTTCATCCCATGGTGGGCCCTTCAATGTAAGAGTTTAACGAGTCCATAGAAGGTAAACTCGGTCGTCATTTCATGTTTAGAGTGTCTGAAAAGATCTAAAGGAGACTCCAACAGTCCTTTTTCGTAAAGTTAGCCTCATCACCCGAAAAAGGGTAAAAAAACGCAGGAGAGGACTCTTCCAGTCATGATTGGATGGAGTATACCTTTTTCATAACTAGTGCCCCCCTGGCCCAAAAAAGGGGTAAAATATCACCAGGAAGATGACCATTCAAATTCTTTTACAAGTGTGAACACGACAAGTTCGCTTGGCAATCTTTTCATATTTCGAGAGCCTGAAAATAGCTTAACGGTAGACTCCGGGGGGGTTCCTTTTCCATAGGAGTTTAACGAGCCCAAAAAAGTGATAAATTGTAACTCGGTAACGTATTATCATAGTTTCAAGAGCATGAGAAAGAACAAAGAGTAAGCTCATTAATTGCAATCTATGAAAAAATGAGTAAATGACGAAAACTCACAAGGGGTGTTCATACCTGAAATGACGTTCCAAAATGAAAATGGCGTAGAAAGGCACTTCACAACTCCTGCACACTCGGAAACTAGCTGAAATAGTCAATCGAACCTTCAAATATGATAAAACTGATCCAAACTATAGCGAATAGCATAACGGTATCAAATATTTGAAAAAGGAATATTCCATTTGTTCTATAAATAGAAACAAAAACCAAAACTAGTCACCATTGTTCTATTTGCCAAATTTGGGAGGAACAGTGCCATTTGCTGCCAGATTTTCACTTGTCGATTACGGGAGCTATGATCAGCCGTTTCACCTGCCATCAAGAACAAGTAACCCTAAACTTCAACCAGCAAAATCGTAGTGGTTTACAATTTTGATTTTCAGTCATTTTTTTTGGGTTTTGGCTTGATTTGGGAAGGGCCATTGCGCCCTCGGCTCGTCGCAGTTGGCCCTTTCGGGAACTGCGACAAGACCGAGTCGTCGCTAATGGAGTATAGATGGACTGCGACGATGACGCCCTGTTTGCAAAAACGGGGTGCAACGACGGCGACGTCCATCCCCAAACTCAAACAAAACTCAAAAGAGGGACTTCCAGTGGGTGAAGGAAGTCCTAACATTGTTGAACTCTTCCTGTTGACAGGTTCCAAGTATCCAAATTGGTTTTGGAGTGGTGGGAAAGGGAACATGAATTAGATGATGAACAAGCTGCAAACGATCCACATTGTGTGGAAGCTTTGAGAAACTGTGGGCTTCTCAAGTTCTTCCGCATTCAGGGGATGAGATCCCAGCTTCCACTACTGATCCACATGATCCAATGTTGGGATGCGGCCCAACAGCACTTCATGGTTGGTGAACATGAGCTTCACATAGATGTGGAAGACATTTATTTTCTGACTGGTTTGTCCCGAAGGGGGGACAATGTGACACTCATTGGATCATGTGGGAGTGATTGAACCGTGGAATATTTGATCCGACAACATTGTGTTCCCAACACTCGTGCATCTAGCGGGAATATTTGCATTAAATATGTACGGGAGCGCTCATTGCGGGCCATTCTATTCACCATTACGAGGATGGTGGGGATCCAAGCTCCTCACCTAGCCACCACAGCACAGATGCTTTATGCGGAGGACTACTTGTGTCCAAAGATCTTCAACTGGTGCGAGGGGGTCCTCGCAAACGTGCGAGCTCAGGTGACAAAGTGTCGGCGGGGAGAGCTCAAGCAGTTCGGCTACGGTTCTATAGTGATCTTGTTCTTGCTGGAACGGGTTCCCCTTTTGCGTCCTTAGGTACCACTAGAGGATAGGGACCTCTGAGATCCACACATGGCTAGGTGGACTGATGTGATGGCCCAACATGGTGGGGGTCCGATCATCGGATTACCTCCCGAGTTCTTCTCTTGGTTGGCAGGCCAGTTACTGATGGTGGAGGACTTTCCATATAGTGGCACCGACTTCACAGATGACCTAGACTTGCCGCTGCCCGAGGGAGCAGCATGGGGAGACCTCGGTAAGAAAAAAAAACCCTTGAACTTTTTAAGTTTTGTGCATTTATGATTTTTTTGATATAGTGCTGACAGGTGAACAACATGTGTGTGTAGATGTGGGGCCTGTACGACCAGTGGGGACCTCTCTTCTAGCTAGGAGAGAGAGAGGACAGGGAGTGATGGTAGATCCAGCTGTGCATGTTTCCATCGTGGAGATGGATAGAGTCTACGCCAACCTGAGTGGGTTGACACTGGTTGTTCCTGAGCCGACGGTAGATGAGGTGCCACATCCCATGCATGTGCACATGGTTGGAGCGACTGCGCTCTTCAATGCACTGCTCCGCAAGGTTGCGAGAGCAGTGGACTGTTTCCAGACTCATCCGGCTAGGGATGTTAGACCACCTAGGGTAGTACGGGCCAGGCGATAGGCCACATGTTTTCACTGTGTGTGTACTGAGAGCTTAGAGGCCTCAGGTTTTGTACTACTTGAAAGCTGCAAAGGTTCAGATTTTGTAGAGACTTACTGAAAGCTATCGGGATTCAGATTTTTGTATCAACACTACCTTTTTGAGATTATATATATATACAGACAGTCCGACGATTTATACATTATGTGTTTCAAAAATTAATGATGTGATTTTGTTTATATGTTTGCTTCTATACAGTGCATTATTTACATGTTGTGAATGATTTTTCATGTTATGAGTATCATGTGTGTGCGATGTACCATTATAGAATGAAGTTGGCCATCGAGTCAACAACTGTGTTTAACTCCCGTGGAATGTGCAGGTATTGAATGATTTCAAATGAACTTTCCAAGAGGCGAACCTGTCTAAAGAGACGGAGTAGGGTAGGATCAAGGATAGCGTAAACCCGGTAAAGATGGGAAACCATCAGTTGAGAATCTATGTGGATGACAATGTGGTTCATACCCAAGGAAATTGCATCGGTTAAGGTTCCAACTACCGATAGATACTCTGCGGCATTATTGGTTGCGAATCCAAGGCAACTTCTTCCTGAGATGATGAGCTTGCCTGTTGGGGAATATATTACCCAGGCTGTCGAGGCAAGGTTACGGGTATGCCGGCTGGTGCCATCCGCGAATCCATAGGACGTTGCCATCTGCACATGCAAACAGAACATGGTATGAGAAGTGAAAACAAGATCTAAAGACACTCAGAAACAAGTGCGTCACACCACAAAAACACACAAGCACGCCATGTACAGTATATACAATAAAATCTATGCATGAGAGGGTCATGCATAGTACCTCTTCAGGTAAATCCCATTATGGGGTTCACCCAAAGATATTCTATCATAATATTCAAGCTCGTAAGCTCCCTTTTCCAAAACACGTTTGACAATGTAAGGTCCGTGCCACATGGACTTGAACTTTCCTGCTCCTAGTTTATCATGCTTCTGGTTGTATGTGAGGACCAGGTCACCCTCGTTGAAGATACGAGGTTCAACTGACTTGTTGTATTGAGCTTTGATGCATTTCTTGTGTGCTTCATTAGCAAGAGCAGCATCTCGGCGAGACTCGTCAAGTTTTGCTAAGTACAGGAAACGTTCTTCCTCGACAGTAGTGTTAGGAAGAAGTTCGACAGTGAGTTGTAGAGACGGAATTTGGCACTCTATAGGTAGGACAACCTCCAATCCATACACCAATTGGAAAGGAGTGAAACCTGTGGAGGTTTTAACGGAGGTTCTGTAGCCCCATAATGCTGAAAAGAGCATATTAATCCAATTGGACTTGTGCGTACCTACCATCAGTTGGACCATAGTTTTCAAGACCTTATTAACGGCCTCGACCTGTCCATTGGATTGTGGGTAGTAAGGTGTTGAGTTTTCATGTCGAAAACCCAATCTATCGCTCAGTTCATCAACCATATGGTTCTGAAAGTGAGAACCGTGATCAGTAACTATAGCCTGAGGTACTCCAAACCGCGCTATTACGTGATTGAACATGAAGAGTGCGGTGGTTTTTCCATTGTTTTGGTATGTAGGCATTGCCTCGGCCCACTTTGTGAAGTAATCCACAGCTAGGATGATGTAACTATGCCCCCCGGCCGAGGTACTCTTACAATGCATAAAATCGATGCCCCATTTTGCAAAGGGGCCCACGGAAATAACTGGGTGTAACGGGGCGGGATGGGTGAGCTTCTTCATATGGAAGTGTTGGCATGGAGGACATATTTTTACGGCCTCATTACAATCTTTGAAGATAGTAGGCCAATAATATCCTGCGCACAAAATATTATGGGTTGTAGCCATCCTAGAGAGATGACTGCCACACACCCCAGTGTGACAGTCATTCAGAACGCGTTCAGCCTCATCGTGAGTTAGACATCGTCGAAGAATGGAATCAATGCCACGGCGGTACACAGTATCACTGATGATCAGATAATACTTTGCATGGTGACGAATTTGACGACGGTCATCTCGAGAGAGTTGAGGGTTGAAGCGCTGGGTTTGAATATATAAATAAATATATCCATACCATGGATCGGTCGTACTGATGAGAAACAATGACTCATCTGGAAAGGATTCATTGTGCTCAACTTCTACATCAGCATGGGGAAAGTCACAAATCAGCTCAGCAAACACCAAGGACTTTTTGGACTTGGCTTTCTTGAAAAGAAGATCGAGTTCTTGCAGTATCACGATCCAGCGTGAATACTTTCCCCCAAGCACCTGACGTGTCAGTACGTGGTACATGGGGTTCGAGTCTGCAATGATGGTGGTGGTGCGGAGCAGGATGTAGTGTCAGAACTTTTGGACGACAATGACTTCCGGGAAAGCGACTTTTTTGACATGTGAATATCTAGTTTCAGTGTCAATGAGACCCTTACTTGCATAGTATATTACATGTTCCTGGGCATTTTGATCCTCCTGTACCAAAACCATGGCGATAGTGGTAGCAGAAGTAGCGAGATATAAAATGTAATCTCGAAAATAATTCGACGATTGGATTACGGGGTTATGTGTGATGGCATGTTTGATGCTGTCGAAGGATTTTTGAACTTGATCATCCCAAATGAACGGGATGTCCATCTTAAGCAACCTCATGTATCCCTTAGTATTCTCCGCGAAATTACAAATAAAACGTCTTAAATAAGTCGCCTTCCCTTGGAGACTTTGAAGTTCCGTTATGGTGGTGGGAGGTTGACAATGGCCTCCACCTTTAAGGGATCAATGCGGACCCCATCCTTCGAGACGATAAATCCTAAGAGGCATCCAGATTCAACGTAAAAGATACACTTGTGAGGATTGAGACGGATGTTGTACCGTCTACATCAGAGGAAAATGGCCGTCAGATGATCCATGTGGAACTCACGCTGCTTTGAATGAGCAGGAAGATCATCTAGGTAAGGTTCCACAAAGTCCTTAATATCATGGAAGGCATACGACATGGCTCACTGGAACATGGCACCAGCACTTTTAAGGCCAAACGGGAGTTTGCTATATGCAAACGTCCCCCAAGGACAGATGAAATCCGTCTTATGTTGGTCGGCTGGGTTGATCTCAATCTGGTTGTAACCAGAAAAGCCATCCATGAATGAAAAGATAACGCTTCTGGCACAATTGTCGATAATCTGGTTAATGAATGGGGTCGGGTAATTGTCTTTTGGAAAACCCTTGTTAAGGTCCCGATAATTGACACATACGCGAATGGTGCCCTGTTTTTTGTTCACAGGGACGACGTTTGAGACCCAATCCGTCAACGGGATAGGATAGATGAAGCTAGCCTTTAAGAGATTTTCAATTTCTGCCTTGATCGTTGCGGTCTTCCGGGGGTGTACCGGTTGCAAATTTTGATGTACGGGTTTGATGTCGGGATAGGTGTTTATCTCGTGAGAAACAATCGCGGGGTCTATCCCAAAAATCTCCTCATAGACGAAGCGAATACGTCTCGAAATCGCTTGAATAAGGCCGTACCCATAGCTATTTCTTCAGGGGAACACTTCTGGCCTATGCGAATGTGTTCCACTACACCAGGTTTTACCGAGATGTCTACTGGGGTGGTAGGCTCAATGTTGGCCAAGTTACCCTCAGTGTCCGAAAGACATGTAAGTACGGGGGACTGGGGGAAAGGGTAGATATCCCCAAAAAAGATGGTGTGAATGTTCTCTATGTACTCCAACGGTGGAAGAAAAGAGGACCTATGGTGAAGGTCATCCCACGGGCCATCATCAACATTCATAAGTTCCATGATGGACTCATTTGAATGAAAAGTCCGAAGTAAGATGTCGGGTAGGGATGATGCCCATTGTAGAGAACAAGATGTGGAGGTCATGGTTAGGTGGTCCTCGAGTGCTGATTGGATAGCCTCGTAAATATGTTCAGCAGGTGAAAGAGGCATTGCGTCTCCAATCAGGTGTGTTGTGGCTTCGTCCGGGACAAGCCAAGTATCTGTAGAGCGAGATGAAATCTCTGCGGAGATCATGTTCACCGAGGCAACATGATTAGGGGGGTTCGAAATGGGAATAACGCCCATGAGAGATGAATATTTCAAAAGGCCAACCCCTATACTCTCATACTGTTTTGACGTTTGTCCAATGGAAGGAACATGGTCACCAGGATGAGTAGTAGTGTCCAGCGTGCAAAAATCTAATTGATCGATGGTAACAATTCGTCCTTGGTGGGGGAATTGCACCGTGCGGAAGACTGAAGAAGCTACCGCCTACATGGCGTAAAACTAATTGCGACCAAGCAATAGATTATAGTCTATTGGGGCGGAGACCACTTCCACATTGATGGTTACAGTCTTTCCACCTAGCTCTACTGTGAGAGCTTGTAAGAGCCCATGAGGTTGAAATCCACGCTCGTCGAATGCTTTCAACGTGGTGGGAGAGCGATTCAATTCGGGAGAGCCAATGGCTCTCCAACAGGCGATCGACATGACAGACGTAGAGGCGCCTTCATCCAGAAGGGTACGATGGAAAATTTTCCCAGTGAGGTTTGCAGCTACTTGAAATGCGAGCTGATGGGAAAGCCTAGGCTTGAAATGGTCAAGTCGGAACATGATGGTATTCGAAGAATCAGGGTCAACTACACCGATAGCTGCGAGGAGAGTTTTGCGTTGATTGGGACAATTCTGCAAAACTTCCAACGTGGACATGGCGCAAGGGGCTTGAGCCAAGTCTTCTACGATATTGTAATTCTGTGCTGCCCGAGCATTAGGATTAAAAACAACTTTTCTAATCGTGCCCTTGGGCGGGTCGCAATATCGAATCGAAAGACGACTTCTTGATGGTGAGAGAATTTGATGGTATAGTGACATCAGGTAAGGAGTTGGAAGATTTTTCAGTATTGATCCCAACAGGTTCCTTCGAAGGGACCGTGTCGTACGATCGCGAGCGAGTGTTCAAATTGATCATCTCATTTCGCACCATGAGAACATGCGTGGTATTGGATGATTCCCCCTGGGCTGGGGGAGGTTGAGCAATCATTTGCTGGTTTTGAGCGGGAAATGGATCGTTGAGGACTGTGGGAGTGGGTTTTCCCCTAAGAAACTTTTGGACTTTGTCTCTATCGGGACACTCCTTAGAGAAGTGATCGTCTCCACAGAGTAAACAAGGATATTTTAACTTCTGTTTCTGTTTGGCGTTATCGGGAGTGCTCTTTTGTTCCTGCTGGGCAGAAGATTTCTTAGGTTTTCCCTTGTTTTTATTCTTACTACCAGTCTTCTGAGGTGAAGTTGATGAGACATAATTCACTTCTTCGGTAGCAGCAGGAGCGGATGAATTGGTGGTGCTGAGACTAGCCTGTGTTGGTAATGGGGACGAACCTTGGGGGTTCGAAGAAACAACAGTTTGATGAGGAGGCTGGGTGTGAAGGGATCCGATGATGCCATCGGCTTGGGGTCCCTTAAGTGGTTTCGTAGGATCTTTAGCGTCGCGGGGTGCATTAGGAAGAATATCAAACAAAGTGCCAGATTGAGTGTATACTAGGTCTAGTACATGGGCACTCGCGATGGCTTGTTCTTCGGTGATAGCACCTCGCATGGAAACATTTCTTGCACATGGATGAGCGACTTCGTAAACCAGTTTGCTAGGAGTTGATCTGGAATGGGAGCTTTGATGAGACGACGTCTCCTTCGCCACTCATGGATATGATCAGAAATATGAGTAGCGGTATTCTGATGGACTGAGGTCAAAAGCTCGATACCAGTTTCATACCGTATAGGTAGCTGGAAATGAGTCAAAAAGTTCATGGCAAGTGTTAACACCTAAAAAGTGCTCACTAGCTCATTTCCTTATTCACATGACCCATTTGTCCACTTTTTCCACCATCTGAGCCTCTAAAGCCAACAACAGGTCACCAAAAGACCTTAATACACCCCTTTTCCCACTCAAAAAGATTATTTTTCCTGAGAAAGCATAAAAAACCCTCAAAAAGGATAAAAAATTCCCAAAAATATTAAAAAGGGAATAAAAATATTAATTTTATTCAAAAAAGGAAAAAGGAGGGAAAAATACCTAAACCATGTTGGTCAATACCATTGGTTTCCACAAAACCATAATGGTATTCCCCACCACCAAAACCTATAAAAAGGTGGTAGGGGCTCCTCATTTCACATCCATCCATCTTCCTATCCTCATGCTGCCAAAATCTCCCTTGAGCTTTTGGCCATTGTAGCAACCTTGGAGAAAGGACCCTTTGGAGTTTGGAGATGCTCACCCTTGGAGCTTCTCAACTATCTTCATCACTTGGAGGTATTATTATTGCAAGCACTTGCTTGCCCCCATTTTCAATACAAATTTATTTTCTCTATTTCTTGTTCTTGATTTAATTCAAAAAATTATTATGATATGCACATGCTAGTTTAGTTTAGATTTAGATTTAGTTTATTGTTTTTGCTTAATATTGAAACTGCTACTACTAGTTAGCAGGTTCCCATTGCACTAAGCTTGGTTGCAAAACCAAGCCAACAGTTTTTGGCGACTCCGCTGCTTTCGAATTTTTAGATCTCAATTTTGTTTTAGATCTTAGTTTTTGTTAGTATTAGTTAGTTTAATTCATAGATCTGCCACCCTAGACAGTAGATCCATTGCTGTTCTAGATCTTGGCCCATTTTATTGCCATTAACAGCCCAAAATTTTCAATTTTCGGGTTCGTTTTTCGGCGTCCGCGTACGGCTTTCGCCTCACGGCTTTTTTGCCCGACAGTCGCGCGGCTCATCGCGACCTCGCGGCCTTTTTCCGCGTTGCACATCGCGGCTTCGCGGCCTTTTTCCGTGCTGCACATCGTGTCTTCGCAGCCTTTTTCCGCGCTGCACATCGTGGCTTCGCGGCCTTTTTCCGCGCTGCACATCGCAACTTTTAGCCCGAAACCCGCGATGTGATTTTCTGGCAGCACGGCTCAACTTTCAAACGACCATATCTCCCTCTCCCGAACTCCATTTGAAACGATTGTTTTTTTCAAATTGGGTGTTTTCGATCAAGGAATCCAAATATCCTATTAGATTTAAGAAATGTTTCATAGAAATTTATCTAATCTTTTATTTTAGTGTTATTTATCAGTTCAGTTCACCCATTTTGGCCCATATTTTCCAGTATTAAAATTCCTGCATTTTTTACAGCCATAGAAATCTTTTACTATTTAGAATGCTCCTTTAAAAAGTCTTTTTAAAAATTTTCAGAAATTGAAAGAAGGATTTATTTGCATTTTATCTAGATAAAAATTTTGCTGTTTACTTTCTTGATATTTTGCCCATAGCAATATTTGAAAAAGAAATCCATTTATTTCTTGAAAAAGTCATATTATTTGCTTTCCTATTTCAAAAGATCCATTGTTTTTTGAATATTTTCTGCAAAGCATTTACTTTTTCAATTTCAGTTTAAAATACCACACGAGCACCCACTCAAACACATAATTTAAACTGAGACTTAAAATTTACCCTAATTTCAACCAACTTTTAACCCCACTTGGGGAGCACTTAAAAGAACTTTGTAGCTAGGTAGTATTGAGCGGATAGGTGTTCCAATAACACCCCTCAGTTATTACATTTGAGACATAGCTGTTGTCCATTAGGGAACCAAAATCTCCTAGTATTTTTTGGCACGGTCATAACCAGTTTATCGGAAGGCCTCTCCCCTAGGAGGGTTGAAGTCGCGAGGATGGTTCCGGAAGCCTGAGTGGAATACCGAAATCCATTCAGTAACCGAAGGCTACCATTTCCAGTTCTCGGGATATCCCTGTATGGGGCTATTGCGGTAAAAGGACCAAACCGCAGATTTACCTTTTCTGGACGTGTCATGAACGGAGTATCCTAATTGCCATTCTTTATGATTGATTACCAGGTGTCCCTCCCGGTAGGGGGATATCTAGCCGTTTATTCAACACTCAATATTGTCTGACTTGTATTTCATCACCTTGCAGAGAATATCGTTTGTTGATTCACAATACTTTTAGTTAGGTGTTTGCATGATACAATCCACCTTTGGTCTAGTAGCACCTATTTTTTCTAGAAGCTGTTTGCATGTTGGTACTCTGACCATTTTTTGCATCCCTCCACTTATTATAGCACAGCTGCTATAATAAGTGCTTTTTGAGGTTGATTTTTTGGCCTGAGAGCCTTTATTTTCACTCCCCTTTTTTGCACCCTTGGTTGCAGTAGGGTTTTGAGTTTTTTATACATTGCCATCTTACACAGAAGATTTTTACACAAAAACTTATTTCTCACCATCTTCAGGGTGAACTCCCAGAGTTCAGTCTACTTGGCTCTCCATGTCACCGACGCCGAGCCTTATCCCTTGACTCGACACATTGTCGGTCAAACATACAGTCATCCGATTCTGACACGCCTCACTTCACATCTGATTCTGAGGCAGAATCCGAAAACCCTACCGAGTTATTACCAACCAACCTCATGGCTGGGACACAATTCGACCCACTTTTTACCAGCACCATAGGAAATACATCCACTGCGGTGCCATCCATGGCAACAACCACCCCACTAGGTATGCCTAATATGGAGTACACTCCACCTTTAGGAATGCCCAACACAGGACTACCTCCTATTACGGGTATGCCAAACATAGAGGTCACACCCCCTCTCATTACCACAACCCAGATCCCAGGAATCCCTACTACTATTCCTAACCTCGGTGTAACCCATGTTGCACTTGGAAACACTGGCCCATACCAAACCACAGCAGTTGGAGGACACATACCTTCAATACCTAGCATACCATTAGGGGCTACTGGCCCACTACATCATGCCACCATGAATAGTTATGTCCCAGCCACTACATCACACCCCTCGGCTAGTCTACCATTTTTGACAAGTTTTAATTTGCCAGACTTGGCAAGACTAACTAATGATCCTATTAGACATGACCCCACTTGGTCCCCCATGCCCACAAAGCTTCCCTCGGACATCCCGAAGTTTGAAGGAAAACTTGGGGAGGACCCTCAAAACCACATAATGTCTTTTCACCTATGGTGTTCATCTAACTCCATAGTGGATGACTCCATTCGTCTAATACTATTGCAACGAACGTTCACTGGCTCTACAGCCAAGTGGTACATCGAACAACCACATGGGACCCACCATACTTTTACGTCTCTCACCTCCACTTTCCTTCAGTTTTTTCAGCTACCTGTCCGCTATGATGCAGGATTTGAAATACTGTTATCTTGTAGACAAAACACAGCTACACACATCACCGACCATATCCATGAGTGGCGTAAGCGTCGTAGCATCTGCAAGATAAAATTGAACGACCGTATATTTTTGGATTGGTTTCTCAAATCACTCCTACCCCTCATAGCTAAGGATGTAGCTTCTGAACGACCCCAGTCGGAAGAAGAAGCCATTCTAAAAGCCCAGCAGTTTGATCTGATCTACGCCCAGTGTGGCTACCTGTATACCATTTTACCTGACGCTCCCCATGGTGTTTCCTCCCAGACTGACGCACCGGGGGCATCCCACGCCACCGATGGCATCATTGGACAAGTTGCATCCCACAACCAACCATTTTCCATTATGCGCAATAATAACGACCCCGATCTTTTGCGGACCACATCTCACTCTGGAGCTACAACTTCGTATGCTCCCATGGCCCACTCCCACCACATTCATGGACCCCCATGTCCACCACAATGTTATGGTCATGCACTTTCAGCCTATCCACCTCTGGTTGCACTGCCTACGTATTACCATCAACAGGCCACACATGCTCCTGTTCACTCACCAGCCCCAACGACTTATTTCCCACCACAGGTAGTCCTTGCTGCACCACAACCTCCAATCGCTCAGAATTATCCTCCAAACAACAACAACGCTACCCCCGCCAACCAAAACCATGATCGACCTTCGAAACAGGGTAAGAACCCCAATTTACGAACAAACCACCCATGTTCCATATGCGGGGTATACGACTATTATACACACACTTTCCCACATTTGGGGCGAGCACGCCAACTGTGGTTTGATGACGCCCAATGCCAAGGGCACGCAGCACAACCAGCGCCACCTTCTCAACCACAACCCATGGTGCTGCAAAATCCTTTGCCCACACAAGGAGTGGTGAACACTCGTCTGTTGGATCCTCCTCAAGGAACCACAGCACCACAACAACAAATCACATATGCTGCACACACAAACCAACCAATGGATTCAAATACTCATCATCTCCTTATGATGTCATCGTCCGACATGAATCTCCAAACGCGTCGAAACCCATACGCTCCCATTGCACCTACAAATGTTCTCCCTATGATTGAACAACTAGTTCAGAATGCACCTACATCGTTCGTCTCCACAGTCAGACCCGGATTATATTCGGAATCACCTATGAATTCCACATTCCAGTCCATCCAACCCCCTTTGAAGATAACCAAGATATCTAATTTGTGCACCCTCTCGCATAACACACAGGTACCAAACCAACAACCCCCTTTACTCCCGCAACCACCCTCAGTGCCAACTCACGTAGGAGCCACACCAATTCATACTATCCCATTTTTATTTCCCCCTTCAGGCACCATCAGCACACCATTCATGGCTACACTTAATCTCCCAGGATTAACATTAGGACTACCTGTGTGGTACCTACCTGCCCCAACCTCTCCTCCGACACCGAATGTCATTTTACAACCGGTGCAACCCATCAAGACTGCTAACCGTCCACCCTCTGGTGTAGCAAACATCCAGAATCAACCACCTCCCGGTGTCACTACCCCTTCATCTTCTATGAATCCCCCTCCTCTTATCAAGCCCACTGGGGGCAGAGGCCCACAACCATACACTGCGGTACCTCCTCCCAAAGAAGTTAAACCTCCCCCCGTGTTTCGTGCTCCTCCTAAATGCTCGTTGTGTGATGAGTTAGGCCATCCAACTCATCAATGTCCACAATTACCCGCATTACAGGAACACATGCAAATGCTTGACGACGACCCCAACATCCTGGTTGTCAAAATCGACCCAAACACCAAGCCTCGTGATAAATCACTGCGTACCAACCACCCTTGTGCGATATGCGGTATTTACGGCCATTACTCACATCACTGTCCTGATATCCCAGATTACAGAGCAGCTCTCTACGAGATGAATAATTTGGACCTTGAGACGGCGTCCCCCACAATTGAGGAAATTCATCCCCCACCATCTTCCTCCTTGGAAGAAATTAACACCATTTACATAGTTTCCACTGGATACCCCTCTGTCTGGTCGGCCCCTTCCGTTGATCCCTTAGACACACATGTTCAACCCTTTCAAATCGACGAGGAAACCACATGTCCACAACATGGGGGTAGGCCGAAAACCTTGCTTACTCATCATCATCGTGATTCTCGTCGGAGATACTGGGGGCATCCACCCCACAAAGGGAATCCCCCATCATCATATCATCACTTCGGTATGCCACCACAGCCCACAGCCTCATGGTATAACACCTCGCCAGCAGTTGCTCAATGCCCTATTGATCTCTCTCTGAGACAACATCTGCACCACATTGACACCTCTGAGTTAGGGGGCATGATCAATCATTTTGAACCTTCCCCATCATCTCTATCTCAACACCTCAATGAGCCCATCATTCAAACCAACACATATGTGATCCACAATCACAAACCCCATGCACATAGCATGGGGGCAGGTCATTAACCCTGCTCACTTTTTCATATTCGTGATCTCAACCATTTTTGAGGTCACGTGTCACTTGTATATTTGAGTTGATTTTATACACATAGTATTCCCCCCCGCGGGTCATCATTTCTCCCCACCACTGCATCATTGGCTTGGTGGGCTCACCTTTGATTGTAGCAATTTTTTAACCTAGTTATTTGCTTTGACCATTCCGGAGTCCTTATGACCTCCGTTTTTCGCACCATTTGCACCGCCGGATTCATATTTCCGCGCTCGTGATGACGCTTGAGATCATTTCTCGCTCTCACGCCCAGATGTTTTGGGCATTTTTCCCATGCCCCCTCGTTGCCTCGATTTGCGTGCCACACCGATCGTCGCCCGTTTTTTACGAGTCTTATATTGTCGAATCCAGTTTTTCGCGCTTGTGATGATGCTTGAGATCATTTCTCGCTCTCACGCCCAGATTTTTTGGGCATTTTTCCATGCCCCCTCGTCGCCTCGGTTTGTGTGCCACACCGACCGTCGCCCGTTTTTGACGAGTCTTATATCGCCGGATCCAGTTTTCCGCGCTCGTGATGACGCTTGAGATCATTTCTTGCTCTCACACCCAGATTTTTCGGGCATTTTTCCCATGCCCCCTCGTCGCCTCGGTTCACGTGCCACATCGGCCATCGTCCGTTTTTGACGAACCTTATATAACCAGATTCAGTTTTCCGCACTCGTGATGATGCTTGAGATCATTTCTCGCTCTCATGCTCAGATTTTTCGGGCATTTTTCCCATGCCACCTCGACGCCTCGGTTTGCGTGCCACATCGCCCGTCATCCATTTTTGACGAATCTTATATCGCCGGATTCAGTTTTCCGCGCTCGTGATGATGCTTGAGATCATTTCTCGTTCTCACCTCCATATTGTTTGGGAATTTTTCCCATGACCCCTCGTCGCCTCGGTTTGCGTGCCACATTGGCCGTTGCCCCTTTTTGACAATCTTTATGTCACCGAATTCATTTTTCCACACTCATGATGATGCTTGAGACCTTTTTTCGCTATCATCAATCCGTTTTTGTTCGGTATAATTTTATCCCTTTTTCGGGTCGAGCAATCCCTTTTACAAAAAAGGCACTTAGGGAGTTTCTGTTAAGCTCTTTTCTGACTCCTAAAATACT
Source organism: Larix kaempferi (assembly GCA_027924585.1). NCBI lineage: Eukaryota > Viridiplantae > Streptophyta > Pinopsida > Pinales > Pinaceae > Larix > Larix kaempferi. Next base: position 25,150,546 of record BSBM01000660.1, read on the forward strand.
GAAAAGATCGTCGAGCAACCTTGCTTCCTTTCATGCTCACTAAACGTATCTGAAAGGGCGTCTACCTGGTATAAGTTTACCCCTTTTCCGGACCTTGTAGACTAATTACGAAAAAGGAATTCTCTAGTCACATCGGCTAGAAGAGTTCTCCATTTGCATCATTTTATGCTTTTTTGGGCCTTGGAGACTAACTTACGAAAAAGAACACCAATGGAGTCCACTTACCACTTTCAGACTCTCCAAACATGAAAGTGACCACGAGCAATCACCATCCTAGGCTCGTAAAACCAACAGGACAGTAATCATAACCACTGTAGAGTCTCCTTATCGTTTTCAGACTCCTAAAAAATGAAAGCACCAAGAGAACCAACAGTCCTGGGCTCACAAAATCCACAGGACAGTACCATTTCAGAGCACACTTTTATCCCTTCTTCGAGCTCATTAAAACTACGAAGAAGGACCCAATGGTGCTTCTCGGGGCCACAACAGATCACGTCTACTCATATAGCAGCTTCCCCATTTTGGTCGCCTTTGTTCAGAGTATTCTGCAGTATGTCACCCTGAGAACCCCTCGACAACACCCATCAGCTTGACCCCCCCAGAGTCAATACATATCCTTCAGTCCCTAAAAGCTATGATCCCCACACCTACAAGTCAGTTCCCTACACTGCTAGGTCAACCATGTCATCATGCTCTGAACAAAGGAAGTTTGAGTCTACCCACTATATGACCCTAGTTACTTCCCATCCCCACAGGTATGTCAGTCCTACCATCAGTACTACCACACTTCAGTTCTACACCTCGCGCTCCTATCAAGGAAACATCATTTCCTTGTTAGTTGCAGGTCTCCCTCTGTCGACGACAACCAAATTTCTTCCAGAGGATAGACCTAGAGGTCCCTGTGTCTTGGACTCATCACCATTTATGATGAGTGCCTACGAATCATTTCGAGAAGAATCCTCAGTACTTCTCCAAATGGTTGTTTCTCACATGCTCGACTTCAACACCTTGATCGCATCGTTGAGACTCGCATAGGGTATTGGTCCTTTCCGTTATCAGTCGAAGAACCCGGATACCATCTGACTCTTCCACATTCGAGAGTCTACTTATGGAAACAACCAGTTACATTTTTTCTATAGATATCCGGGTTGCTCATGGCGACAATATTCAGATTTACCCCAGTTTTATACTCCCTCGAGTATATAGTTACATGTACATGTACTTCTCAGAGATGACTCTCAGTCATTGAGTCCCTATAGATGTTGGACACCTTCAGTTTCAGCAGTTCATCAACCCTTCTGAGACCTTCGTCAGAACGGTTGTTGCTCTATTCCAGTGTATCAGTTATTTAGATCAGCCATGTTATGATCATGAGTACATCCCAAAATGATGTCCCCTCTGGACCATTATGATGTACCAGCATATTTTTTTATGTATTTTCTCAGGTCCCCCTTCTTGGGACTAATTGTTTATATATGTCTTGATACGAGCATGGGTATGCTTGCCTCGTCCATTATCAGGATTATTTCTCATTCATATTGAGGCTATGTAATATTGTTTATTTTTTGCAGCTTCCAAGGGCCGCAGATCCAGTCTCCAATCGGTCTCTTCTCCTCCCCAAAACCCCAGAAAAAAGACAAAAGAACTATGATGTCTATCGACCATACGATGAGCTCCTGCCCTCACACATCAGGGGAAAATCTGTTAACACCTAAAAAGTGCTCACTAGCTCATTTACTTATTCACATGACCCATTTGTCCACTTTTTTCACCATCCGAGCCTCTAAAGCCAACAAAAGGTCACCAAAAGACCTTAATACACCCCTTTTCCCACTCAAAAAGATTATTTTTCTTGAGAAAGCATAAAAAACCCTCAAAAAGGGTAAAAAATTCCCAAAAATATTAAAAAGGGAATAAAAATATTAATTTTATTCAAAAAATGAAAAAGGAGGGAAAAGTACCTAAACCATGTTGGTCAATACCATTGGTTTCCACAAAACCATAATGGTATTCCCCACCACCAAAACCTATAAAAAGGTGGTAGGGGCTCCTCATTTCACATCCATCCATCTTCCTATCCTCATGCTGCCAAAATCTCCCTTGAGATTTTGGCCATTGTAGCAACCTTGGAGAAAGGACCCTTTGGAGTTTGGAGCTACTCACCCTTGGAGCTTCTCAACTATCTTCATTACTTGGAGGTATTATTATTGCAAGCACTTGCTTGCCCCCATTTTCAATACAAATTTATTTTCTCTATTTCTTGTTCTTGATTTAATTCAAAAAATTATTATGATATGCACATGCTAGTTTAGTTTAGATTTAGATTTAGTTTATTGTTTTTGCTTGATATTGAAACTGCTGCTACTAGTTAGCAGGTGCCCATTGCACTAAGCTTGGTTGCAAAACCAAGCCAACAGTTGGCAAGAGAGCCAAAATTAGGAAAAGAGTGGTGTGGCAACTCAATGTACCGCTTGGCAGTCGAACCGGTGAGAGTCCTTTGAAACAATCTAAGACGAATCGAGTTGTCCATTAAGGAATTAGATGAACACCATAAATGGTAAGTCATCACATGGTTTTTAGGATCTTCACCCGGCTTGCCGTCAAATTTTGGGATATCAGACGGAAGTTTCACCGGAAAAGGTGGCCAATTAGTTCCGTGGTAAATGGGGCCGTTGGTTAAACGAGATAGGTCAAGTAGGTCCAAGGTAGCCAAAAAGGGTAGTTGTGGATTAGGCTGTGTGTATTGATAATATGGATAAGGCGTGTAAGGACCGGTATGACCGTAAGGTGTACCAGGAGGAAACTGGCCGTAGGGGGGTGTGCCGGCCGGACCGTAAGGGGATTCGCCACCATAAGGTGGTCCATTCCAATAAGGTGGGGGTCCACCTCCACCACCAGGAGGAGGTGGAGGTCCGTCTCCACCAACAGGAGGAGGTGGGGGTCCATAACCGTAGTAAGGTGGCCCACCACTGCCTCCGCCTGGAGGGGGTGGTGGACCACCTCCGCCGCCAGAAGGATGGGGGCCCCCACCACCTCCGCCACTGAAAGGATGAGGGTCTCCACCACCACCACCGCCACCATAATAATTAGGTCCTTCACCGCTTCCGCCTGGAGGGGTTGGTGGACCACCTCCACGACCCGAAGGGAAATGTCCTCCTCCACCATAATAGGGTGGTCCCCTGCCACCTCCGCTTGGAGGGGGTGGTGGACCATTCCCACCACTGCCAGAAGGGTGAGGGATATTGTTGGTAAAATGAGGTGGGCCTCCACCAGAGTTAGGTGGGGGCCCGCTGCGTCCAACAGGAGGTGGGGGAGGACCGATCGGGGGTGGTGGTGCTTGAGGGATAGTTGGTTGGGGTCTGTGTTGCAACATAGGCTGTTGCCCCCATAGAGTGTATGGATTCACGGGATAAGGTATCCCGTATGGTGCGTTTCCGAGATTAGATTGGCCCGACGCAGGGTTAACAGAACCTGGATACGCTTGAATCCATGAGGGTAGGGTTACATTGGAGGGTCCCTCAACATGAGATAATCCCATGGTGGGTGGTCTAGCGGGTTGGGAGGTCCGACGGAAGGTCCGTTGGGGATTCCACCGCCTACGTTCTGGTCAGGAAATGGGATTTCCCCCCAACCACAATAGGTTGACCACTATTCAAATTTTGAACCAACGTGGGTTGCTGATTAGCTACTGTAGTAATAACATTACCAATGAGATAATCTGAGGAAATGGAATATCCTCCCCTTGAATTTTTAGTTGGAGGAGTAACTGGTAAAGTAACTGTGGTAGTGACCGGTGTGTTGGATTGTTGTTCTTCAACCGGTTGATTCACTTGAAGTGCAGGACTGGACTTCTGTGAAGATTGACCAGTCTCATTAATGGTCGTGTGGTGGGAAGATTGTTCCGGTGATCCAGAAGATATCAGATGAATTGAGGTATCTCTATACTCGTGTCTTTGCTCGAGACTTTGTCTTCGAAGTTCATTACCCTAACTGCGTAGCCGATCCAAGCGTTCTTGAATAGGTGCAAAGAATTCGGCGAGGTCGGGCATGTAGGAGGGTCTAGAGAACTCTGGAGTAGTCCATTTGGGTGGTGATGCGATGGAAAAATGAGCCACTGGATGACCAATAGAAGATGTCTAGTAAGTTGCTGAAGGACCAACATCTATAGGGTCATCCTGGGGTCGGTTTATCCATTCCAACGATCCAAGTTCTCCCGGGATGACGGGAGAAAGGTCTTGTGAAGCGGGGATTTGTAATCCTTCATCCTGCGGGGGATGAGAGGCAGGTGAATATGGAGGAGTTTGTGCAAACAAAAGTCCTCCAACATTCAGAGTGGGGTTTTCCACTTCAGTAACTACGACCGTGTTACGCTGATCCATTCTTACCCTCGAAATAACCTTTGGATTAAGGGGATATTCGTGTGATAAGTTTAAGATCCTACGGGACCTTCTCCAGGGAAAATCCACCAAAGTGTCAGGAAAATCAGCCAGGATGGCTGAAACAACGTTTCTCCTAAAGGTATGCTAAAAGAAAAGCAGTCCAAAAAAAACTACTTAAACTAAGGCAACAAGCATACTTATGTGACAGAGTGGATTCAAAAGTATGGAACCTCATGGGATTATCAAGGCATCGCAAACTGCGATATACTGCAGGGTCCAACAATATGATGCGACAAGGAGGATTGGGACCGTACCCTTGCTTGCATACCCGATTACTTGGATAGTACGTGCGTGCTAATCTCCCCGAGTGCTGTTCTCAGTGTATTGCTTTTCCAAGACGGCCAAATGGTTAACTCAATTGGTTTCAGGAATCCTAATGGTGTCTCCCGATATACCCAAGGTACGTGGGAGCTCAAATACGTAGTGGGGCTGTTTAATGCACAACCGTTCGACAAGATACCATCCGATATACTACCGAGTACGTGGTACACCCTTCGATATATTCCAAGTACGGATTATGGTACTTGGTGGGCACGTGAAGGAGCTCGATATACCGATGAGTACGTGGAAGACTACAATACCCCCAGGATACAGTGCTGGCAAATAACGACAATTGCCACGCTTAACGACGCCGGAACACGTCTCTAACTTACACACAAGTTGCTAAAAATTTTACCTAGTTCTACCGTTAATTTTATCTCGAACGGTTAGGTGAATGCATGAGGTGAGTACATAATCGGAAGCATAATGAAAGTCCTAGCTACATGCACGAAATATTCTTTTCTTTCAATGAATTCTAGCTACGGGAGGGAGAAGTCTTTTTCTTTCCGACAAGATTGCCAAAACAATACAATGCAACACAATCTCAATTCAAACAAACTTGACTATGAAAGTATTCTTTTCCTTTTTCAACGAAACACAAAAATCACAACACTACTATCCAAATCAAAACATTTTTTCTTTTCTTTTTCTTTTCAAAATGAAAATAATACTAGGTAATGAAAAGAGAGAATTCTAAGATGGAGTATGCAAGCTTTTCAATTTCACTTTCAATGGCCTAAAAGCAATGAAAAATAAAAAATGCACTTATCTTTCCCTAGCATGGAAATACTTTTACAAAATCGGAAGTGTAGCATGAGTCTGACAAGAAGACGAGCGATTCGTATTTCAAGAAAAACACAAACGATCATACATTCATTCAATTTTCCAAAAGATTGATAAATGAAACATTCCAATGCAAGGACGGTTTGCTTTCAAAAACACTTCAAGGAATGATGGGAAAGAAGCACTTTTTAACTTTTCGATAGATGCATCAAAGAATAAATTTGATAACAATTGAGCTTTCAGATCCAAATGAATGAAAAGAAAACACTACTTGCAACACTAGTACCCTCAGAAAACTCCAGAAAAGACAAGCACTCAATCAAGCTGAAAGACACACTTAACTCAAAATCAGACAATAGCAAGAAAAGCTCAAGAAATAATGTAAACGAGGTCTGGAAGCTGATCTAATGTAACGATCAAATCAGGAATGGAAGGAAGGGAAAGCAAGGGTGAGCGGATTAAGGTGGAGGAGACAAGAGTACCCACCACTACCGGTCCTCAGACTAGTCCAAAACGGACCCAAAATCAATCTAAACAAAACCAAACACTTGACACACAAATCAAAGGTGGGATCCCTCGCTGGATCTTGCAGCACAGAGGGAGTTCATACATCAAACCAAAGTTCAGATTGACAAATGGTGAGGGGATGTCTGCATGCCAAATTTTGACAAATCGGCACACTCTGTACTTGTACACAATGCGACGTCGCAGTTTACCAATGCGGGAAGTGCAACGACGTCGTAGTTTACCAATGAGAGGGATGCGACGAGTGGCTAACATGTAAAGAATAGAGGCCAGGAATGACACAATGTCACTCTGTTTCCACTAACCAGGTGTGACAGGTGAGGTCTAAATTAAAAAATGAATAAGATCTCCCAGCGGTAAACCATGAAAAGGTTTGAAAATGAGTTGTATAAACTCAGAGGAAGCAGATCAGAGTCTTCAATGTGAATATCTGATAGTGAAATCAACTCACGAAGCAAACAACAAATAGAAGGCTTGTGTCAAGCAATCAACTTAAAATGACTCTTAGACAATTACATAATCAGACAATGTATTTCCCCAGTATGGTCGCTAGATTTGTTTATCGGACAATCCACTTGAGAGGATGCGAGCAGAATATCCCTATCTCAATGCGAGTCTAGAGCAAATAGAATAGGCTACAAATGCATTTCCTAGATCTACTTAAGTATCGAGTACTAGATGTCTTACCTTTCACTTCGCTATCCTTTCTCCTGAATGCTGCTCCGCATCTCACGGTCGTCAGATCCAAGCTGCAAGGCCTGTCAATACAAGAAACAAGTAAAGGGAATCTATACAATAAGAGATCTAAGTGAACAGTTAAGCAGGTAAACTACTCAATATCATTACACACATGAACAATATTGGTGGAAATCATTTGTATTACTGTAGAAATAGGGAAGTACATAGCAGAGATATAGAACTACAACCAAGGCTTAACGCTGCAGCCCTTCTTCAACAAAGCCTTTTTCCATTTCCTCCTAAGGAATTTTTAGTCTCTCAAGGATGAGTAGAGATCTCTCAAGAGTGATTTCACCAGCATGTAGACACCATAGACTTCCTCCCTTTGGAGAGGAGTAGAGCTTCTCTTATATAGAACTAAGTGGATAGGGTATGGATAGGATAGGTTGAGATATGGTAGGAGAGAGATAGGGGATCCTCCCAAGGTGTTAGGAATCGAGTACCAACTCCCCTAGAGGTCAGGGATAAGGCCCCAAGTCAACAAGTTTCGAGAAGAACCTCGAAGAAGATATTTTTTCCCATTAACTAACTTCGCCGCACCTTGCAATGAAGCAAGCTGCGACGTCGCATGTTGCATGAGTGCAACCTGCGACGACCTCTGAAAACTTGGTACAACTGGGTACAGATACTCCCAGGTTAATTTACTCAGTCCAGATATCTTCAGGGGTGTACACACCGATTCTCAGGATGGGTAGATTTTAGGTGTAACAATACGCCACTTGAAAATATTGTTTATACAACCCAGAAGTTCATCAAAAGAGATCAAGACGGTAAGAGAATTGACAACAAAGTTCACACCAGAAGGATTCCTCTTAACTTTAGAGTGGATTCAACTTTTCAGGGAGATTTTAAGTGTGGAAATAACTAGGTTATGTTCGGGTCGAACGTTGAGCAATGCTTTGACTATAATATCTACCCATACATTATGCCATATGAACCCGTGGATTCTGACGGGGATCCTTTTGATTGTCCATGTGGTGGAGTGGATATCGATGATGGACGAGAGAGATGTATCTGTCTGTAGGGGTGGGACCCCTATGATTGATTGAAAGGCATGGTGGGCCGCCTTAATAGGTTCCACATTGTAAAAATTAATTTTATGTTGTCAGACTGTATCCATCTGCAGGGGTGGGACCCCGATGATTGAGTGAAAGGCATGGTGGGCTGCTGTTGGGCTTCAATCTACTAATGCAGATCAAACCTTAAGTTTATGTCAATCCGGGTTGGTAGACTTAGAGGCATATCCAAGTATAAGGACTCAAAGCTAGACTTGTCTTGGAAATCTAGTTATCTATGAAATAAACCTATTTAAAAAATTAAGTTACTGTGATTTGAAAACACAAAAATTCCCTTACAGGAACAGCTTCATTTGATATTTCATTTACACAACAATTTATATGTGAAAGCAATTTGTATGTGAAACTTCTGAGATAATAAAAACAATTATAAATTAATCTTAACCCTAAAATATGGACTATAAGACTCTGTCTATTATCCCAACACTGAATAAACAATCAAACATTAATTCCCTTTACAGGAAAGCATTCATAATGTGTAATTGTTCTTAATACTCCATCGTTGAACAGTCAAGCAATGCACAATAAGGTGAGATAGTAGTCTGCACCATTCTCCAGCGTATAATCAATGAAGTAACAGAGCTTTATAAAACTGATTGAAAACTAGTTTAACTCGTTCTGCAATAATGAAATTGAATCCTACAGGAATTAAAACATACCACTGGAAACAATCAAATCGTTTGCAGCGATTCAAATCGTTCACTGGAAAATAAAGGGGTGTGCAGACTCGACAGAGGGGGCCCTCCAATGCCTCGTCCACACACGCAATTGAAGAATCACATAGCTTAAACTTTAAATATATTCACCATAAAATCGATCATACATAGTAATAGAACAACGCAGTCTAGAACAACATGCGTTTTTAGTCTCAAATCGTGATGGATTTCTCCTCTGTCTTATGGAGTATTTTTACAAACTTAAAAGAAAACTAGAAATTCTATTAATATGGAAACTAATTAATGAAACATAGTCCTCGAGATCCTCTATCAGATCTGTGAAAATCAACAAAATCGAAACTGCCCTGCTTTTGTGCTGAGTGGTAGCACAGGTGGTCACCTTTGACTGTCATTGACTTGACACCTGTGAGAGCCACATCATCTATCTGTTGGAAGTTTATCCATCCTTGGACACTGAGGATATTTTCTCCATCTTTCAGTTCACGCCTAGCTGGCCTGCAAGTGCTCAACCTTGGAGACATTACGGCAAGTTAGCACATCCTGTAATCCTGAATAAAAACCTTAGTTTAAATGCTTTAAAAATCTCAAAATTCAATTTATTAAAAAGCAATGACATTTATACCTTTGAACCAAAGTTTGTGGGTGAATTTAAAGCTTTATAAATCAGTATGAAGGTTTTATGGAGGAAAATGGAAGATATTTAGATGACAAAAAGAGGTCAAAATGGTGCCCAACATCTCCCCCAAGAGGAAGCTGCTGCATGTCCCCATGCCAAAAATATTTGACCCTGTTTAAAACCAAAATTTTACTGCTGATCATCTTGCTTCTAATCTCTTGTCTGAGACGATGCATCTGTTGAAGCTCGAGATGCATAAAGGACCTTCAGTCTCTCATACTTAGCTTTATAAATCTTCTTTTGCTTATACCATATGTATGCATGTTTAGAGATGCGTGTCCTCTGAACCTTCAGCTTCCAATTGACTTCTCTTAATTTCTCATTCCTGAGCTCTAATTCCTTTATTTCAAGTTTCAACCTCTTAATCTTTTTATGGTTCTTGGAAGTTTTCTTCTTTTTCATTGGAAGCTGGACAAAATTGGCGTCCATCCCCAATTCTTCACTCTTTTGTACTGAATCTTCTTTCTTTTCCTCTTCCACAGTTTGTTGCTTTGAGAAAAGAGAAGCTGAGTCTTTTAGTATTTCTTGTCTTGATTGCTTTTCCTTTTCCTTCTCTTACTGATCCAAGAAGAGATTGATTCTTTTTGTCTGTTTTATCATCTCATCAGTTTCTTGGATATCCTGCCCTATCTCACCTGCTAGGTTTTCTTCTTGACTCCCCAAGGTTTGTATGTGTTCCTCATCTTCTAATGCTGACTGGCTTCGAGCTTGCTTATAATTCTTTGGCTTTTTCTGGTAAGTGGTGAAAATCTGCTCTTGTTTTTGAAACTGTTTTTCTTCTCTCATTACACTCCTAGTTCGTATCCTTCTTTGAGGCTGTTTTGAACTTGCTGCCTCAGAGTTGTCTTCATCATCAGTAATCAACAATACCTCCTTTTTCTTCTTTTTCCCCTTTGGTAGTTTTGAACTTGTTGCCTCAGGGTATGTTATCATCAACAATTCATCTTCTTTTAAACCTTCTTCAAGCAATTCTTCCTGCTCTTCAAACTGTCTGTGGATTAAAAATTCTGATCATGTCAAATTTTGCTTTTGTAACTCATGCTTGATGATGATTTTGATGAGTCCACAGTGAAAAAGGATTGTCATTTTGTCTTTTGCACGCCTTTAGACAGCCTTAGCCATCTTAGTTAAACTCTGTAACAGGAAATAAGGCATATTGATCTCACATTCACCTTTTAAATGCTGCAACAGCTTGATGTGGTAAAGATAAACAATACTGAATCGGTCTTCACAAGTAATAAATTTTTGGATAATATAAACTATTTCATCCCAGGGATGAACCAGCCAACTCCTTGGTATTCCTTTCTTCCAGTTTACTGACCCTGCTCTTGATCTGCACAAAAAGGGTATCCATGCTTTCTCTTTGAATTGTTAAGTTTTGAAAAATCTTTCTCCTTGCTGTGGCAGGCCAATAATTTGTGCTAAGATGTCTTCAGACAGTCTAAAGTGCAAGTTTCCCACTATAACCCCTTCTCCATCAAATGTTTCAACAAAAGCTAGACTAACATGCTCATTATGCCCATCAAACTTTTCAAAGAAAGTTACCCACTGCTTCTTTTCAAAGATCTCCATGCAATTCTCATGAATATCAGTGGGGTTTAATTTCGCTAGTTCTAGTCTAGATGACATTTTGAACTTTGATAGGAAAGAGAACAGGAAACTTCAACCTTTCAATTTTCAACTCTGCAATTGTTTTTCTTATCCAAAAATGATACTCTGAAAATGTAGAATTGTTGTTGGTCTTTGCAGAGTCTTTAGCAAAGAAAGGGTTTAAGTTTTACCTCCTTTCTGGTGTAACTGTCTTCACTTCTTCCTTTGCGATTTCCACATCAATTGGTGTCTGCATCCTTCCTGTAATCCACGGCCTCTTCTTACTGAAAACTATCACCCACAACAATCGATTTTTGCAGAGAAAAATGAGTTGGATTTGGTTCAAAGAAGAATGACCAAATCGCACTCCTAGACTTCACCAATTCATAATACAAGACTCAAGCTCATTTGTATGCTGCCGTGGGGCATATAACCACGTTTTTTTTCTCATCATTTCATAAACATGCCACTTTCCATCCAATTATTTGCTCAGGAAAGAAATGAAAGGTAAGGTTTTAATGTATATAACATGTTTCAATTTCTTTGTATGCCCCAATATTTGATTATAAAATGGAATGAAGGAATTTTCTTTTAACTGAAGTGGACTCTTTTCATTTTGAAAATACACACGGCCATCTATATTTTATATGTATGTTTGCTTAATGCTTGATGCACCAATATATATACATATAAAACATTGGAAATTTCATGTTTTTCTTAAAACATTTCACTTTCTGCTGAGAAAGAGACCCTGCCTGTAGAATGCAGTATATATTTTGGCCATTTAAAATTTGCTCTTAGGTTTGATTTTGACCACCATCTTGACCCCTAGGGTAGGATAATGGAAAGTAAATGGAATGCTGGCAGAGACTGTGAGGGTAATGAAATAGGCAGTCAAACTTACGAGGGTTGGTAAATATGTCATCACTTTGAAACAAATAATCATGTAACTTTTAAAACACAAAAACTAAAATTCTTACAGACTTTGCTTGATATTCCTGTATGATGAGCTTGCTGCCTGATGTAGCTGGTTTGCATGTATTTCTGATTCATTTCTGTCCTTCTGATGTCTTCTGTTTGCCATCTCAGATTCCTTTTGCTTTGCTGGAAGTCAGGTCCTTCTGTAGATTTCTTTTGCCTTACTGGAAGTCAGGTCCTTCTGTAGATTTCTTCTGCCTTACTGGAAGTCAGGTCCCTCTTCATTGCTAGAAATCACTATATTGCTGGAAATCAGGTCCCTTCTGCATATGAAAAAGACTTGGAGGGTTCCAGAAAGCATAGAAATGCTTATCCCCCTCACATGCCTACTTATTGACTTGTCCTCAAGTCAAACAAGAACTTTATTATTGAAAATAAAACTATGTAAAAGAAATGAAATATTTTTATGAATTTTCAATGGCCAAGCGAACCTGGTTTTCCATGGAAAATTCAAGTTTATGTTGTGCCAGTGACCTGGTTTTCACAACTAAACTTCCTTTTTTTTCTTGTTTATATTTTTTGATTTTTTGATTTTTTTTTTATTGGCAATATGAGAGCAGCTAAGAAGTAAGTGAAGGAGAAACACTGATGTGTCTATCCAGCACTTCCATTTCCCGTTGCTGTGAAATCTGCTGTATAAAATCTTCCTTGTTGATAGGTTTGGTATACAGTTTGAGCCGATGGCCATTGACCACAAATGTACGTGCTTCATCATCGATTGTTTGAAGTTTGACTGAGCCATTGTCATATACTTCGACAATCTCATATGGACCAAGCCGGTGAGTTGTGAATTTGGCTTTGAAGTCTTTGAACTTTGAGTCAAACAATAGTGCCTAGTCACCGATGTGAAATTGTTTCTTTTTAATAAACTTGTCATGCCATTGAGCTCTCTGCTGTTGAATCAAAATATTGTGTTCTATGGTAGCCTGTCTCATCTCATCTAGTTGATTCAACTGAAGTATTCTTTCTTGCTGAGCCTCTGAAAGATCCATGCCCAAATATGCTGCTAACTTGAAGGTATGAATTTGAAACTCTATAGGGAGGAGGACTTGCTTACCGTAAACTGATAAGGAGAAAAACCAATACTGTTTTTCCAAGTGATCCGGTATGCCCATAAAGCTTCAGTAAGCTTAGCTGACCAATCCTTCCTATGCATCTGGACAGTTTTGGTAATGATTCCTTCTAAAGTCTTGTTTGTAGATTCCACTTGGCCATTTGCTTGTGGATGGTAAGGGGTAGACTTTCTGTGCTGAATCTTGTACTTTTCTGCTATCTCCTGCACTAGTTTAGAAGTAAACTGGGCACCTTGATCAGTTACAATCTCTCTAGGCACCCCAAATCTGACAAATATTTCCTCAAAAATAAAGTTTACCACAGTCTGCTTTGTGGCTCTTGGTAATGGTTTGGCTTCTACCCACTTGGTGACGTAGTCTGTACATACAAGAATGTACTTCTTCACGGACCAATGAAGTCAAGGGCCCACTTTTCAAATGGTTCAATGAGGATTTGTGGTTGGAGTGGCATTTCATTAGACCGGACTGGTCGTCCCATCCGTTGACAAGTATCACAACTTCTAACATACCTCTTAGCATCTTTGAAAATAGAAGGCCAATAATACCCCAAATTGAGTATCTTGTATGCTGTCCTTTTATCTGCAAAATGGCCACCACAGGGTTCATCATGACATGCCTTTAAAATATCTAAGACTTCATCCTGTCGTACACATCTTCTTATAATTAGATCATATCCTGTGTAAAAGAGATCACCATTAACCCATATATGCCTAGCACTTTGTTTAATAATCTTTTTCTTTTCTTTAGATGTCATAGATGGTGGTAATTGTCCTGATGATAAATAGTTAGCAATGTCAGCATACCAAGGAGTGATAACATAAATTGCAAATAAATTTTCATCAGGAAAAATATCTGAAAGAGGAACAATCTCACCAGTATTGTGTAAACGAGACAGGAAATCTGCCACTTGATTTTCTCGTCTAGGCCGATCTAAAACAGTGATATTAAATTCCTGCATTAACAACAACCATCTTGTTATTCGACCATTTGTGATAGATTTATTCATTAAATATCGTAAGGCTGAATGGTCTGTATGGACAAAAATTTCGTAGCCAGTTATGTAATGACGGAATTTGTTTACAGCATGAACCACCGCCAACATCTCCTTTTTAGTGATTGTATAGTTCAACTCTGCAGGTGTCAGATTTTTACTAATAAAATAGATGGCATAAGTCAAATTATGTTCTTTCCGGCTCAATGAGGCCCCTATTGCAGTAGCAGAGGCATCAGTAGAAATATGGAAAGGCGATGTCCAATTTGGTCCCCTTAAAATGGGAGTAGTTGAGAGCTTCTCTTTAAGTGTCTGAAATGCAGATTGACAGTCAGTATCCCAATTAAAATTCACATCCTTTGAAAGCAATTTAAACAATGGCAGAGCTATCTTACTAAAATTTGCAATAAATCTATGATAATAGCTTGCATACCCTAAAAATATTCTTACATCTGTTTGAGTTGTTGGTTCAGATAAATTTTCAATGATTTGAATTTTAGCAGGATCTACTTTTATTCCAGATGAAGAAATGTGATGCCCTAAAACTATCCCTTCAGTCATCATCATAAAACACTTTTCGTTACTAAGGGAAAGGTTTGAGTCAACACACCTTTTTAGAATTTTCTCCAAGTTTGCTAAGGAATCTTCAAAGGTACTTCCATACACAGAAAAATCATCCATGTAAATTTCAACACACTCATGAATTAGATCTGCAAAGATGGCCAAGATAGCCCTCTGAAAGGTAGCTGGGGCATTACATAAGCCAAAAGGTAAAACCTTATAGGCATATGTGCCCCAGGGACATGTAAAGGTGGTTTTGTCCTGGTCTTCTTTTGCAATACTAATTTGATTATACCCACTGAAACCATCTAAAAATGAAAAATATTCTTTTCCAGCTAAGGTATCCAACACTTGATCAATGAAAGGCAATGGAAAATAGTCTTTTAATGTTGCCTTATTTAACTCCCTGTAATCTACACATATGCGCCACTTACCATTCTTTTTAGGAACAACAACCAAGGGAGAAACCCATTGGTTGTCGGAGATGGGGTAGATAAACCCTACTTTTAACAACTTCTGCAGCTCTTCCTTGACTATCTCTTTTAGTATAGGGTTCATTCTTCGTTGCGGTTGTCTAAGAGGTCTGATTTTATAATCTGTGTAAATGTGGTGAGTGCATGTCTCATGATGAATACCTAGCATATCAGTGTACTCCCAAGCAAATGCATGGGAATGTTTATTCAGTAAGGTAATCAACTGTTCTTCCTGTGATGCAGTAAGATGTGCACTTATATTCAAATGTTTTCCTGGACTGATTTCAATTGTTTTACTTTGAATATCTGTGATTGAATGCACATTAAAAATATCATGAAGTGCCAATGCTAAAGAATGTACTATGCAATTTTCCTGAAAATTATATCCCAAAACTTGATCTGCTATAGCATACTGCATGTCTCTTAATTCTTCAGAAATATCAGGTTCAACAATGAAATAATCCAACAAATCTTCGTAGTTTTTTTCCTGAAAATCAAAGAACTGATTGATACTCAGGATAGGCTGAATCACTTCTTCTTCTTGTTCTTTGGTCTCATTAATCCATTACAGCTGATCTAATGTAGAAGGTCTTTGGGAAGAAGGGTAAAGTGCAATTTGTTTTCTCTCTGTCCCATGTGAAATGAGCATACTACCTGACCTACACCCTATGAAAGCATCTGCTGTTGCCAACCAAGGTCTGCCAAGGATCAATGGGTGACCTCCTAGGTTAGACTTTGGCTGTAGCACTATAAAATCAACAGGATACTCCCAAGAGTCTAAAGAAACAATGATATGTTCTAAGACCCCTTCAGGTGTAATTTTAGACCTATCAGCTAATTCCAAGACTGTTGTGGTTGGTTTGAGATTTGTCAAGTGAAGGTATTCCATTGTCTCTAGTGTCATGACATTAATGGCAGCACCTAAATCGATCAATGTTTTTGGAATTGAAAAGTTATTAATAGTAATTGTAACCATTGGGATTCCAGGATCTACATACTTTTCAATGAAAATAGTGTTAGACATTAATCCTGCTAGATTTCCTACCACATGAATTTTTGATGGATCCTTCTTTCTTTTGTTAAGACATAATTCCTTAAATGCTTTAGTGTAAATTGGAATATCCTTTATAGCCTTCAGTAGAGGAATTTTGACATATACATTTGTTAACTCATTCAAAACATCAAAATCAGGTAAGGAAATTGAAGGTTTTTCTTTGACCAACCTTTCGGGAAAAGGAGGTGTATAAGATACTAATGTTTTCCCTTTTTGACTGTGATTTTCTGACTGAGATTTTTCTGTATTTAATTTTTTTCGAGTTTTCTCATTTTCTGTTTGTTCTTCTAAGATAACAGGAGATTATTTTTGTAAGGTTTTCCCAGATCTTAAATTGATATTTTGCAGTGGGAGGATTGATTAGGGAAGCGCCATTCCATCATCAACATTATACATGGGTCTGTCTGTTTTATTATTTGGATTTGGAATTGGCTGAGCTGGAAATTGTGTAGGCCGAGGTGGAGGCTGATTGGATGGCAATTGAAGCTGTTGAGGTGGTGTACCCAATTTATTGCAAGATGTTGGGCTTCAATCTACTAATGCAGATCAAACCTTAAGTTTATGTCAATCCGGGTTGGTAGACTTAGAGGCATATCCAAGTATAAGGACTCAAAGCTATACTTGGCTTGGAAATCTAGTTATCTATGAAATAAACCTATTTAAAAAATTAAGTTATTGTGATTTGAAAACACAAAAATTCCCTTACAGGAACAACTTCATTTGATATTTCATTTACACAACGATTTATATGTGAAAGCAATTTGTATGTGAAACTTCTGAGATAATAAAAACAATTATAAATTAATCTTAACCCTAAAATATGGACTATAAGACTCTATCTATTATCCCAACACTGAATAAACAATCAAACATTAATTCCATTTATAGGAAAGCATTCGTAATGTGTAATTGTTCTTAATACTCCATCGTTGAACAGTCAAGCAATGCACAGTAAGGTGAGATAGTAGTCTGCACCATTCTCCAGCGTATAATCAATGAGATAACAGATCTTTATAAAACTGATTGAAAACTAGTTTAACTCGTTCTGCAATAATGAAATTGAATCCTACAGGAATTAAAACATACCACTGGAAACAATCAAATCATTTGCAGCGATTCAAATCATTCACTGGCAAATAAAGGGGTGTGCAGACTCGACAGAGGGGGCCCTCCAATGCCTCGTTCACACACGCAATTGAAGAATCACAGAGCTTAAACTTTAAATATATTCACCATAAAATCGATCATACACAGTAATAGAACAACACAGTCTAGAACAACATGCGTTTCAGTCTCAAATCGTGATGGATTTCTCCTCTGTCTTATGGAGTATTTATACAAACTTAAAAGAAAACTAGAAATGCTATTAATCTAGAAACTAATTAATGAAACATAGTCCTCGAGATCCTCTATCAGATCTGTGAAAATCAACAAAATCGGAACTGCCCTGCTTTTGTGCTGAGTGGTAGCATAGGTGGTCACCTTTGACCGTCATTGACTTGACACCTGTGAGAGCCACATCATCTATCCGTTGGAAGTTTATCCATCCTTGGACACTGAGGATCTTTTCTCCATCTTTCAGTTCACGCCTAGCTGGCCTGCAAGTGCTCAACCTTGGAGACATTACGGGAAGTTAGTACATCTTGTAATCCTGAATAAAAACGTTAGTTTAAATGCTTTAAAAATCTCAAAATTCAATTTATTAAAAAGCAATGACATTTATACCTTTGAACCAAAGTTTGTGGGTGAATTTAAAGCTTTATAAATTAGTATGAAGGTTTTATGGAGGAAAATGGAAGATATTTAGATGACAAAAAGAGGTCAAAATGGTGCCAAACAGCCACCTTAATAGGTTCCACATTGTAATAATTTTAATTTATGTTGTGGGATGTATGTCCCTTTGTTTTAAAAAAGGCAAGTCAGTCTGATTTTGTCTTAAAGTCCGTCTAAAGTAATTTATTCGGGTCCCCATATGTCAGTTAGACTACTTAAGGGATGAGATAACGGATGTGGCTGTCCCCACACTTCGCCCTGAATCTCTACTTTTGACTGAATGTTGTCAGTCTAGAGTCACCGGGCCATCGGCTAGTTTTTGTATAAATAAGACTCCAAGGCTCTCATTTAGGCATTCAGTTTTGGCGATTTGAGAGTTCTGCAAATCTTTGAGTCGAGGTCTGTGTATCCTCTGTGCTCGCACTTAGTGCGAACTGTCATATGAAAAGCAGATATCTCAAGTGTAAAGAGTCTATAAGAAGTCAGTAGTGTATGCTCTCCCTCTGCGCTTCGAGTGAATAGATGGGATGAAAATCTACCTGATCTTCAAGTGTGTTAATGTCAGTGGTGGTCTTCGCAGTCCAAAGACGAACTGATAATATGTATGTAAATTGAGTGTGAAAGATTTAATGAAAAACAAGCAAGTTTTTCGTCTTGATCTCTTTTGATGAAATTCTGGGTTGTATAAACAGTATGTTCAAGTGGTGTATATCTTCCTCTAAGGTGTCATAATTTAAATTTGAACCACATGTGGTTCTGGTCTGCAACCTGCATATTAGCTTGAAGGGGGAGGATGAAATTAACCCTTCGATGAACCCAATCTTTTCTTGGACAAAACTTATCCAAAAATATTTCAGTCCACCTTGACCATTTATTGTTGATAAGATTTGATGGGTCTGCACATATAACTAGCTCATGTTCTTCTCTATAGAATTGAAGAATAAGGTTATATGTGGTCTAGGTAAGATCACCATGTTCCAAGTCGACATACCACATATCTATGCCTTCTTCTTCGTTGTAGTCTATCCAAACTTCTCGAAAACCAATTAATTTGTCATGTGCCCTTTCCAAACCAAGAAAGGCATCTTTTTCCCATTTCTCCAAAATTTGGAGTTTGAGTGGAGATTCTTGGATTTGTCTTATGAGAGTTAAAGACAAAAATTTCTCAACCTCTGTTCTATTTGCATGCTCCAAAGATTGTTGACGCTCTTCTAGTGTCAAGGATTCATCCCATGGCTTTAAGAACAAGCCTTCCTAAGAATGGCTAAGTGGGGATAGAAATGGCCTTGCTGGACTCTTGCCTTTATCTTTTTGTGAAGAACTGGATGCGCCTGCACTGAACATATTGAGTTGGGGCAAAGCTTGAGTATGAAACTCTTCTCTGGTTAACATATCAACAACACAATTAAGATAATAAGGCTTATAAACAATGTCAAATCAAAATTTTGTAACCATAAAAACCATTTTAAAATCCTAGAACTATTCTCTGCCATAAGGTTTTCATTCTTAAAGATCCCAAGCATTGTTTTCAAATCAGTTCTAACTAGAAACTTTACAGGCTTAAAAAATAAACGGAAATGATTGACTGTCTTTTTAACAACCAGGATTTCTTTGTGGCCGGATGGATAATTGAGTTCTGCATATTTAAATGATCCCAAGGCATAGCCACAAATATCTTCTCTCTCGCCATGATTTTCAATTAGAAATCCACCCCATGCATTTGTTGAAGCATCTGTTTCAATTACAAGATTACCAGTTCCTTGGGGAAGAGAGAGAGCGGGGAGTTGTTGCACTTTTGTTTTAATTTTCTGGACTGCAGCAGTCAAATATAAAGACCATTTAGGGGGATTCTTTTTCAATCTCTTCTGAAGGATATGAATATCTTCAACTTTCCATTTATAGAATGATCTGATGTAGTTGAGACTTCCTAGAAATATTTGAAGCTGAACCTTTTCTAATATCTGATCCGGAAAATACGAGAACACCTTTAAGACATGGTCCTGAAGAATTACTTGCCCTTTGTTTATCTTGAAACTGAGAAACTCAATTTCAGTCTTTCCAATTTCCATCTTGCTCTTTGAGAGAACAAGACCATGCTTATAAACTAAATGATAAAATTCCTGTAAATGCTTTAAATGATCTTGCAAGTTCTTAGAGCATATTAGGACATCATCTATGTAGACTAATGCCCATATTTTTCCCTGAAAATATCCTCCATTCTCTTTTGGAATTCAGAAGGGGCATTGTTTATTCCAAAAGGTAAGACTTTCCATTGATATTGGCCATGGGGAACAATGAAAGCAGTCTTAAACTTATCTTTTGCTTAAATCCCAATTTGATAGAAACCAGATTTCAAATCAAGCTTACTAAATATAGTACATCCAACAATCCGTTGCAGAAGACTAGCTTTATCAGGTAATGGATACCTAATTTTCTGGAGCACTGCATTGAGAGGTTTATAATTCACAACCAGTCTTGGCTTACCTCTCTTAATCTCTAAGTGTTTGTTAACAACAAAGGCTATGTAATCCCATGGACTCTTAGAGGGTTCAATTAACCCTTTTGAAAGCAACTCTTTAATTTCACTAGCACAAAATTCTCTCTCAGAGGGAGACATCAATCTAGTAGAGGCTTTCATAGCTTTATATTTTACCAGAGGGTCAAAAGGAAGGGAAACAAAGTATTTTTATTTGGTTAAGAAAGCATTAGGGATTTCTGAAGTGCAGTCTTTCTCAAGCTTTTCAGAGATATCAGCAAGGGCTTTGTCCTTGTCCATTTAGCGTAGGCAATGCATCTCTCCATTTTGAACAATTCAACAATGTTTGTTTTAGGCTTAGTTATTTCCACATGGCTTTTTCATTTCAAATGAGCTTCAAAGGATAAAGGACAAGAAACTGGCTTTCCTTTTATGGTACATTTAAACAACATCTTAACAGTGTCAAAAGTAACAGGGCTCACTCTATTTAGGAATTCAGAGCGTAATATACAATCGTCTTTTATACTATCCAACCTATTCAATGATAAAGCTTCTATACATCCTTCTATTTGAATAGGAAAGTCTGCTACTCTACCCAAAAGTTGTATAGGGGTACCTTCTATAGCAACTCTGTGTTCAAAATCCTTCTCCCAATAGAATGAAGGGATTGCACTTCCTTTTGCTAAATTCATATGACAACCTGAATCAATCATGCAATCCGACTTATAGGGCTTGAATTCTGGAGGACAAAAAGAAACTTGAATGTACATTTAAGGACCTGTGAAAAGTCCCAAGGAAGGTTCAGGGAGAAGAGCATCTTCTTTTGAATCTTTCTTTTCATGCTTAGGGATCTTAAGAGCTATGTCATATTTTCGGCACATCTCATCTTCAGAAGACTGATCTTTTTCTCTGAGTGTTACTTCAAACACTCTTTTCATATCTTCAATTTCCCTTACAAGCTTCCTAAGGAAATTTTGTGTTTCTTTGATTTGCAGGCGAAGTAGATTTTCTTTATCTTTTCTGAACTTCTGCCTATCTTCATGCTCTGCAGGATAGTGCTTATATAAATCTGCAGGATTGTAGAATGTAGGATGATGGGAAGGAGAGAGTTTACCTTCTTCTGATTGCTTCTCTTTTCCTTTAAGTAATGGCAGTAGCTTTTTATTTTCTTCCTTTAATTCTCCTTTGAGAATATACTCAAAAACAAGAATCTCGAATAACTGTTGATCAATTGCGGCTAATCGTTGTTGAGGAGATGGATTTGTTGAGGCAGAAAACATATAACAAGAAAAATCAAAGTCTGGAGGTCCCTCACACCCCCCTAAATTTGCTTTTGAGGCGGAATCAGAGTCGAAAGAGGAAGAATTAGAACTGGAGGGAGCAAATTTATTCAGATGGAAATCATCATCAGAATCATCAGGGAGAAACATAGTTTCTCCAGAAGGGTATTGATCTTGTTCACCAAAATAAAGATCCCACCAAGCTGGATCTAGTTGTTCAGAGAAAGCCGCAAGCTTTGGTTTGGATTTCTTTTGTGGAAATTTGCTTGCCCAATGACCTTTCTTTCCACAAATAAAACATTTTTCTTTGTCTGCTGGCTCAGACCTTTTTTTGACATAAGCTTTCTTATTGAAATGGTTTCTATATTTTTTCGTATAAGACTTGTGAGTCTTATGCTTGTAGGCTTTGTCAGGATGATATCTAGGAGTACTTGTATGGAATCCTTTCTTTTTCTTCTTGCAGTGGCAGGATTCTTTTCCGAAATTCCCTCTATTGTAAGCACCACAACCCTAATCAGTCATTTTTGCAACATCTTTACAAAAACTAGGAGTATACATAGATTGGTGCCTTTTGAAATCCCGACTAACTCTCTTTTCTAGGCAATGTTCTTGCCAAGTTTCCATGATAAAAGTATGGAGCTGTGCTAATGAGAGTCCGCGAAGATTAATTTTCTTATCTTTAAGAAATTGTACCATAGCATCTGGAACATGACCGGGAAAAATTCTAAGATAATGTTTCAAGTATGCTGGTTCACCAGATTTTCTAGAAGAGATAAGAAGGTTCTGCATATAGCAGAAGTATGTCTCACTTTGATTTAGGTCACAAATTCTTGCATACATGAATAAAGAAGTTAGGTTCTCATAGTCTTCTTTATCGTGAGGTCCATAGAACTCTTTTCCCAAAGAATGCAATATTTGTTGATCTGCATCATCAGCATTGAAAATCTCATCTTTTGCTTCTTGTGGTAGCCACCACCACCATTCATGTGCTAAACTGGATAATCCAGCTATCAGCTGTAAAGATAATTGCTGACCAGGATTATTTGAATCTTGGGTCTTTTTATATAAAACCCATTGGCCAAGAAGCTATATGGCCGACTTTATTTCTGCTCGCGACTGACATTGGATATTCAAAATGGGTTGCTCACGCATCTGTGACATCAAGTTATTCATTCTGTTTATTCCAAAATGGAATTTGTGAGGAGCAGAGGATGCAACTTGCATTTCTAAATCAAAAGTGGGAGGAGGAGGATCTGAAGAAGAACCAACTTCATGGATGACCCCTGAACTATGCTGGGTATCTTCTATGTGAGAGGGGAATCTAAGCATAGCCATATATATTTCGGGTAATGCCTTAGGCATTCTATGGAATTGACTTACTAAGCTTTGTAGTTCTTGGAATTATTCTTCATCTTGACCAAACTTAAAATATGGTCTTTCATCCTCATCTTGGACACTCATCATGCCAAATGAGTAACTTTATAGTGTTGTCATTGGTGGCCTTTTAGTGCAAGATCCATGGCTGCTTGGCTGATCGAGCCAGTTTTCTTTTTCAATACTTGAGTTTTGGTCAAAAGCTTACCCAATACATTCAACCTTTTCTCTGTCTTGTCATAGGCTGTATTTATTGCATTTTTTATCTCTTCTGTATCATGAAAAAATGATCCAGAAGGTCTAGTTTGGTTTGGAGCATTGATATCTTATCATGCTCACCTCCATTTTTTTCTTTATCTGAATGATATCCATGGCCATATCATCCAGATTTCCTATTGTGAGATGTTGTTGCAAATTGCCATAGTTGGCAAGATTTATTTCATTTGGGACAGTTTCACATGGAATAGAATATTTATAGGGCATGAATTCTTTTTTAATTTGTCCATCAGTTGAAAACCGTCTAAAGGGAACATCTGGAAGATTTCTTCCAGGGACATATGACCTATCACCTTTAGCAGAGGTGATTTCCATACCAGATCCATTCCTAGGTAGAGATGAAAACATTTAGAAACTAGGGAGTTCTCTATTCTGATTATGTTTTAATCTCTGGAGTATTTTCTTGCAGGTTGGACAGTCTGAGTGCTGACCTTTATGTTCAGTGTCATAGACCCCATAAAAGGATGGCTGAATTGAAGCAGAAGAAGCAGTTTCATTCCTATTTGACTTAAAATCAACATTATTCACAGAAGGGGTCCTAAGAAGAGGAGGAGTAAAATGAGGGGTAGGATGGCCTTCAGGGATTCAAAATGAGTGGGAGGATCTATCAAAAGAAATCGGGGTATTGAGAAAAGACTCTATTTTCTTTACAAAAATATCTTGGTTCCTTAGCTCTTTATATTTCACTTCCCATTGTCTAGGGTAGTTTATTCCCGTCTAGTCAAAAGTAACTGGAGTAGTTATTTTAGATTTATCCGTCTCTAGCATGCTGTGCAGGTGCGAGTTCTGATGGACCTTAGACCAGAGAGGGGGAAGAGTATAATTCCCAAAGCGGACAAGAACACAGGCTTTGAGCTGTATGATCTTGGAGTCGGAATCCATTTTAAAGCCACATGGTAAGATATATGCTTTAAGTAAATCATAGATATAGGGATCTTCAAGACTGACAGAATACTTAGGAAAAATGGTGCCAAAACACGGGCCATTATGTAAGGGAGCGGTAAAGCCTCCGATGATGGCATCCAAAAAATCGATGTGTCGAGTGTGTATGGCTACACACAAAGAAGAAACGGGAAGATAGGGACGAACGAATGGACCAAGGCCAAGTTTAATTGCACCAAGATGGGCGTACTTATATCCCTGGATTTTAGCCCAATCTATCTGGGACTTATCTAACAAATTAATATGCACAGTCTCATCTTTATCTATAAAAGAAACATCAACAAAGATAACTTTGATTTGAGTGTGAGTTTTATATTTCCACCACGATAACTTATAAACATCAGAAGGTAAGATGGATGGTAATTGCCAATTTTCGGAAGGATTTAAATCCTGGATATGATTACTGAAGAATATGTAGAAGTATCCTGTTGAAAAGAGGAACGTCGTCCAACTAAAGATACGTCTCTATCGTTGTCTGTCTAACAGTATAAAGTTTGGAGTGGGACTGAATCCATTGAAGGGTCATGTAACACTTACCTTTATCGGGCAGTAAATGGGAAAAATCACTCACAAGGGTTCCTACAATTCTTAAAAGGGATTTACGATGCCTATCCACGGCTATGACCTCACCATAAATCGGAAACCTATTTTCCCAACACAAAACCTTCACTTCAAAAATAAGGAAACAGATGAAAGACTGTAAAAATAAATGCAGAGATACATCAACTCATATTTGATGTTTTACCCTTTTTGTGTTTTGCTAATTTCATAACAAATTAGGGTGGAAGACCTTGTGGCAAACTTGAAGCAAGAATAATATGAATGTTATGGGTTACAAGTGGTTGGATCATGTATCCCTATGCATAACATTTCCAATTCATCAAACGTTCGTGATTTCGATAAAATATGAGGGAGATATCAACTTTTCCGTCATGGGACCTAGATTCAGCATGGCAATCTAAGGAGGCGTAATATAATTTGGCCAAATAAAGCTTATTGTTGAAAATTATTTCAAGAGTTAAATTGGTATTAATGGTTTCAATTTCATGAACCTCATATAATGAAGGGACTTACCACTTATAAAGATAAGTGGGAGCAAAATGAAGACTATGTGATGGAATTCGCCTCGGAGCCTTATTTTGCTTATATAAGTAAAGGAGGGCGCACCAATGAGAAGAAATGGGAAAGAGGCTGCCACAATAAGGTGAGAGGGAGTGTAATCATAATTTTCCCACACTTATTAATCACTTGGATTTCCCTTATACATATAAGTAGGGCACCTCTCCTCCCATTGGGTCATTTTTGGATTAATTACCTACTTAATCATAAGATAACCTATTTTATCCCTAAGTGAGCCTAAACGCCCTCAAAGTGGAAGATTCCTTTATGACATTATATGTTTGCATGTTTTCATTTCTAGGTGATTAATGATGCTCCGTCATAACTTATATTGGGTGTGGAATAGGTGGAAGAGGCGCCTATTGGACCACACTATGGAATGTGAAGAAATTGTCCCCCATCCCATGGGGTATGGATGAAGAAAACTCATCTCTTTCAACACTTGAAGCCATATTTCGAATTTGATGAAGGGTTAGGGATATGAGACATAAAATTAACCATTTTTTTCTTGTGTATGATTGAGGGAGCCAAAGACATTGAAGGAGGAATAATGTAAAGCTTCATTTCATGTCCATTCCAACCATAACTTTTGGGGTTTTTGATATATTCACGATGGGTTTTTAATAGGATATCCATCGGTGATATTATTTGCAAGTATTGATGGAGATTCAAGGAGAAATATTAAACTTACTTGCTGAATTGTACCTTTTCCCCTCCTTTCTTCTTTTAGTATTCTCCTCTTTTGGAAAGTTATCTTTTCTCCCTCTATTTGTATTCAAAAGTAGAAAAAACAAGGGGAGGTTATGGTGAATTTTTTCCATAATTCATAAACACTCTCATTCTCTGATATTTTATAGATTCAAGATCCTGTAGCCATCCCCATATTTTTATTTTAAGAATCCTTCTTTAGAGTGTATCATCCCTGGTCCCCTCGGTGCCATTTAGAGGTGATGGGGGAGCTCCTTAGAAATAACCTTCTAATTTTTTTCTTCCAAACTATGCACTTTCGCACAACCGCAATAACTTCGGTCCGTAATCCGCAAGTCGGGAGTCATAAGTTGGCACCCCAACGCGCCACTTCAAGAATTACACCCCGACTTCCGTAATCCGCGATGCGGGAGTCAGAAAGTCGGAATGACAAATACATGTTGTCGAATAAATATGCCTCCGAATTTCGTATTCCGCAATCCGCGATGCGGGAGTCAGAATGCCGGAACACCCAATTCTCTTCTTTTCCGAATCACGCCTCAAAATTCCGTAATCCGCGATGTGGGAGTCAGAATTCCAAAATTCTTAGCTTCGCAGAATCACACCTCCGACTTCCGCAATCCGCAATACGCGATGCGAGAGTTGAAAGTTGGAACCCCAAAATAGTCCGCTTCGGGAAAATTAATCCTCCGATTTCCACAATCCGCAATCTGGATTGCGGGAGTCCGAAGTAAGAACTCCATTTCCCAACTCCGAGAGAATTACTCCTCTGACTTCCGCAATCCACAATCCGGCTTGCGGGTGTCGGAAGTCGGAACTCCAATTATCCAACTCCAGGAGAATTAGAATTACTTCTCTGAATTCCGCAATCCGCAATCCGACTTGCGGGAGTCAAAAGTCGGAACTCAAAAATACTCCGCTCCAAGAAAAGTACACCTCCAACTTCCAGAATCCGCAATCCACGATGTGGGAGTTGGAAGTCGGAACCCCAAATTCATAATTTCGGAGAAATTACCTCTCCGACTGCCGCAATCCATGATCCGCCTTGCGAGAGTCGGAAAGTCGGAACGCCAACGCACTGCGCCAAGAAATCACACCTCCGACTTCCGACATCCGCAATCCGCACTGTGGATTCGGAAAGTCGGAAGTCGACCATATAACCTTGTTATTTCCAACTTTTAGGATGATAAATTCCTCATCCTAAGTCTATTTTTGGCAAAATTGGTACCGTTGGAAATCTCTCTATGAGCCCTATGCAACTGCATGATCATATTCCACACTTGAGGACTCTGATTTTTCCATTCTTCCAATCAAAGTGTTTCCCCAAACCTCATCAAGACCTATTTACCACTCTGTAAGTGATCTTACACTACTCTATCATGTCTCCTCCCATCAATCCAGACCTTCAGAGGGAACATGAACATAACAGGGGGTGTCTATTTCTTCCCCAAAGCCATGAATGAATCATTCTGAATCTTGGCCTCAACAAGACTTAGCCCTATTCATCAATGAACAAATTCATAAAAACACATGGATGCATATGCATACTCAAATAAACACAATTGAATGAAGCATGAACGATCAAACATTCATAACACATAATAAGCATGGTACAAATCACAGAGAACACTTATCCTTTTATTGAAATCTCCAAGCAATTGGATATGGACTGCAACGTTCCAACCCAACCATAGGTCTCTGCACAACCTGTATTCTTTCAGCACTCATAGACCACCCCCGAGTTGTGGCTATGTATCCACTAAGGATGAACTACTCAGGTCCACTCACAGCCTTGGTTTCACAATCATTCAGGGTCATCCAGCACATAGTTGACTCTATCAAGCAAGTGGGAAGGAAGGTTAGGAGGTTTGTAAGTTAATGAGCTCAACACATAGAGTTACAGGCATATCCAATTGACTTCAGACAATCTAGGAAACCCCATCACCTCCACTCTCATCCTAAGTAAGGTCCCCTTCTCTGCTGCATAGTCCCTCAGGAGCCCCTTGCATTATAATCATTTACATGTTTTTACAATTTCCATCGCTTACTAGAACATGGATAGCACAATTTGGAATACTAGGCTAAGCATTCACTAGCGGGGCCTTGGCCTTGAGCTCCACGCTAGGAATCATACATAACATATATACAATGTTTACATTAAAAGCCAATATATCCTAAGGGTCAAAATGGGGATATTACATTTCCCTCCCCCTTAGAATAACACCGTCCTCAGTGTTCCAATACTTAGGAATACATACACATTGTTTACACATCAAAATTCACAAAATGTGGCAGGCCTGTCCTGCATTTCATCTTTTACTTTGAGCTTTCAAGACCAAGTCCCCCGGCTTCTACAAGCTGCTCCTGCTAGCGTTGACCTTCCAACTCCACATGTGGGAATTGCTCCACAACAGTCCCTTCCTTTTCTTTACCTTCCATTTGATCCACAAGTCTGGAAACTTTATGGATACAATTCTTCTTGTTGTGCTTTCCACTGCTGATAGCTTCCATAATGCCTTTTACCTCATTTTGCAGACAAATAAAGTCCTGCAAAATCTTGTGGTTCATCTCATTTTGTTGTTTTTTTAGCTTGAGCACTTCCTCAAGATTCTCTTGGGTCTTGGAAAATGATGTTTGAAGAATATTTTTCAGCCAAACCAAATAGCTTTTGGTCTACTTCCCTGGTCAATGTGCACAACTGCCCACACTTTGCTTACTGCAACACTTGTCTTGTAACAACTACAAGCAATTGGTTTAATTTTCACCTGTGAAATTCATCATTGCAACTCTTGTTAGGCCAAGCATAACATAAGCATTAAGGTCAGTCAATTACTTTCCCAATTGACATGGAAATTTCTTGCTTTATCATGAGACTTCCACACATTTCATGTTTGTCCAACATACAAATGAACTCATTCATGTTCATCCTTTCACATGAAATTCACTGATTCAACATTCACACTTTATTCCAAGCAAAATAAACATAGTCAACTTTCAGCCATAACATGCATTCAATCATTTTCTGTTTCTAGAATGCATCAATCAAAAAGGAAAGATAAGAGTAAGAGTTTCCCCCTCTTAATATTGTCCCAATCCAGATCCCCTTCACAATTGTGGTTCCACGCTCCTTGGTCTCTTTCACTTCAAATGTGAATGCTTGAATCGCCTTTCCCTTGTTTGGGTGATGACACTTAGTGTCTAAGGTCTTCCCAAGGATTCTCAACCAGGGAACCCTTACCCATGATTTTCCTACAGAACCTTTGGTTGCTAGGACCCACACAAGTCCACTAGCACCATTTTCAATTGCTACTCATACTTAGCTTTCTAGGACAGTCACATGTCCCAAATTCATCCTTAGTATTCCTTCAAGGTTCTTGCTTCCTGCAATACCTACACTGAAACATTGAGTCAATTCACATGTCAAGTTCATTTTCATAGGATTTATCTCTAAACAAGAGTTTAAAAATCATAGCCAAATCATATATACACGTATATTCACATTAAATAAGAAAGAAGATGCAAGATAAACCAAATAATTATCTGCATGAGCATCTTCCTTTAGCTCCACAAGCATCCCACATTGACTTCAGACAACTATGGCACCCACAAGACCTGCCCCACCCAACACAAGGATGGTACATCTTCTCTGCTACATAGCTCCTCGAGCATACCCACCCCTTCCAGTGCTCTTCAGGGTATGCATCGAAAGGTAACCAAGTTTATGCAAGCCTCGGATCACCTATGCATATGTATAATTTTTTTTTTACGCCAGCACACTGACTGCACTACATCATTCAATAACCAATGCCAATCCAGTACACCGATTGGGTTTATCAGGCATTCCATTAACTAGTATGCTAAGCCAGTTCTCCGACTGGGTTTATCAAGCATACAAAACCAGTATGCTAAGCCAATTCTCCGACTGGGCTTATCAAGCATACAACAACCATCCACACACATAGGGATGGTACCCCTCTTTACTTTTCTTCTTAGTATACAACACCAAATGGCATGATATTAAATTGTAACATATAAAAAAAATTCACTCTCTAGTATTGAAACACCAGGAATGCGTCAATTCCCTTAGGGTGTAGTCAATGTTGACAACCATAACACAACACAACACCCGAAAGGTGTGCACCCCTTTCCGATGTGAGCCATGTAGGCCATAATCACACTCAAGCAATCTGGAATAAAAACACGATATGTGTATTAATTATAATAATTAGACGTGCATATTCTCAGCAAGGGTTACAAAATACTTATCGATTTGCAGATGTATTTTATCTTCCTTTCGCAAGGAATGAGACTCCCTTCTCTTAGTTAACAATACCTTGGGATTGTTACCCCAATCCCTTTCTTGTTTCATAAACAACACATGCCCTATTGGAATATTTTTACCATCTCACCCGCATTGTTTACCAACATGTAGTTCAAATGAGGTATTATCAAAATTTGCAATGGAGTTTCACCCAAAACCCATTTCCAAAGCATGGGATCCTTCCCCCAGAGTTTGGATTCTGCAGGCCATAGCACATGGTCTTCCTGCAATGTGTTTTCCTGACACACTTCTCAAATAGCCAAACAATCAGCAGCATTAACAATCAAATTCAAATCTGAATTTACAATTATGTTCACTACATAAATTATATTTAATTAACCATGAGTCCATGCTCATATTGTTTGGCTCTTGTAAGTGGTAGAACTCTGTCCATTATGGTTTTACACTTTATTCCATAACCTGAACATCCACCTACAACACGTCCTCTTGACGCAATTCTAGAGAACCAAACAACAAATCCTCTTGACACAATTCTAGAGAACCAAACAACCATTAGTAATTATTAGCAAAATCTCAAATCTGAAATTTACAAATCTGTTTTCCTACAGAAATTAGATTTTGCAACCATGAGATCATTCTCATAAACTTAAATCACAATTTTTTAAATCTATTTCATACAAAAATCAGATTTCACATCCATGAGACCCTTCTCACAATGTTTGGCTTTTGCACACGGTATATTCCATCCTTTATTAGTGACTTTCACACATCGCTATGTACAAGACAATTCTACCTGCAATCTGAATTCGTCATTTAGCTAAACAAGTTGCGAATACCCACACACATAATATTTTCATTGCAACATTTACAACAACCACTGAAGTGATCTTAGAATTATAATACTCAATAATTCAAACACTATCAACTGTTATTATCTCAAAGACAAGGAAATACCTCTACTTTATGTACATCTTATCACAATAAAATTGCAAGACATAGTCACATTATCTATGCAATTTAAATAAAAATTTCAATTCTCATGATTACACAATCATATCCATTTAGGAAACTCTGTCCTCCCAACAGAGCATTCTGGTATCCCATCAACATGACTACCTTCTTCATACAATCATTTCCTTGCATCCCTGGCAGCTCATGAAATGATCTCATAATAACCAATAATTCATCATTTAATCTATTATCTAATTGCAATGAAACATATATATCACAACCATGCATTCACACAATGCATTTCAACATGTGCACCCACACATAGCATATTCACAACATTTACATAATCTTTTAATGTACATTTACTTAATGTACCCAATGCACTACAACATTGATCTAAACATTTTTGTGCCTACACAGGTTTTTTACCATGGTAAGTTGGACATCCTAGCCAATGCTTCAACACCATACCCAACCCTCTCCCCAATCACTTGGTTATCTATTTGGTGTCTTCCTTATCCACTCGAACAACACATCAGGAGTTTTCTCACCCCTTAGTTGTTGGCAAAGAGATTTCATCCCAAATTAACACCAATAGGGATTTCATGGGATACTTATGTAGCACCATAGCATCACAATTCCAAACACACTATGGCCTTAACCATGACTACCTCATATGGCATGCACTACCACTATAGGACCATATGTCCTTCCTTGCTTTATTTATTAAACTCATAACCAACATACACACATGGCATTATACCTTTTTATATGAATTCCATCTAAATTTTAAACAGTCACATGGTATGAGGCTCCTTTCCATTACTACCCCATACCTCACCATACCATGGCGGTATGGAATTCACATAAATGCATTCAACCTTACATGCATACCATTTTATGATGATTTAAAAATATTGTTGAAGGGATTCTTACCCATCATCTTTCAACATTTATACAATTAGCATAAATAAACATTACCTGCACGGCTGCCATCAACATATCTGATGTTGCCTGATCAGTTGGCCTCTTACCAAGGACTACACAGTCCTTCCACCAATCTCTTGATCATGGATTTGTTGCTCTAACCTTTCTTCACAAGGGTGTTGGTCACATGTAATAGCATTATCAAAATTTTCAGTCATGTTTATGTCATCTTTGGATTTACAACCAATACCAACAACATTAATTATTATCAACCACAATAATGATTAAAAGTGGCTCATTGCATATGTAAAACCTCACTACTTTTATTAATATGAAATATCATATTCATGCACAGGCAAGTTCACATGCACTATACATTATCTCTTAATATGCCCACTAGTGCATATGCATTTCAACTACCCAATCTCTTGCATTTTCCACATTCTTATGCCATAATTTCATATATATAAAACTCAGAAAATATAAATATATCAGCAAGAGAAGAGTTTAGGAATTTTCCCCTTTCCAATCCCTCATCATATCATGGAATTCCTCTTCCACATCATAGATGATATAATTTCATGGCCTCTAGAAAGCACATAATGAATCATTAGCTATGAATTTCTCACCAAGCAGCAATTTAATGCACATACTCATGTATAACATTCCTACTTGATACTTTCCAAGCATACAATTCTTATGCTACAAACAGAAATAGCTTAAGGTGAGAAATTTCCTTCTTTATCAACATTGCTCTTTGGAGATTATTCTCCAATTTTCGGCTGCAACCATCTTGTCAACCCTATGTAGCTTCCTTGATTGCTGCAATGGTTCTCATTGCACTACGTTCACATGCTTTGTTGCTCACATTGCTTTCAGAAATTGTGGTCAAGTCCTACTTGGACTTTCTTGGACTTCCCTGCACTTGTGAGAATTGCAATTCGTTCAATTCCAACTCCATATGGAGTCCTTCAAGGTACATTGTATGCCTTGTCACTTCATTCAAATATGACACTTTATTTCTATTCACATGGAAATATTTGCCACAATTCAGAGCCACACAATTGATTCACACATGGGAATGCCTCATTCCCCTATTAGCAGTCTTTGCATGGCCACCATGTCACTCTCTTGAGCCACATGCCAATTCCACATACTGGGATGTCTTATTCCTATGAGTGATAACTTTTGGGGAGAATGGAATTGCCTTACCCATTCTCCTTACTTACTCATATATTTCAACTTCTCTGATCATGCATGCACTTGGCCACAAGGATGATTCACCCATCATCTTTATGAGTTACATGTCCCTTACTTGATAACCTATTCCATTACTTTTTATTAGTTCCCTGTTTCATCTCGGTCTCGATCTCCACCTTACGATCTTCATTCGTTCCACAGCTCTAACAAGCCTGCAAGCTCTTACTTTGGTCCAAATAGCCCCAACGCTTCAACTTGGTTATGATACCATCTGTAACGTCCCCGGTCCCCTCGGTGCCCTTTGGAGGTGATGGGGGAGCTCTTTAGAAATAACTTGCTAATTTTTTTTTTCCAAACCATGCACTTCCGTACAACCACAATAACTTCAGTTTGCAATCCGCGAGCCGCAATCCACAAGTCGGGAGTCAAAAGTCAGAACCCCAACACGCCACTTCAAGAATTACACCCCAACTTCCGCAATTTGCTATGTGGGATTCGAAATGGAAAATACATGGCATCAAAGCCTCCGACTTCCATATTACACAATCCACGATGAAGGAGTTGGAAGTTCGGAACACCCAATTCTCTACTTTGCCGAATCACGCCTCCGACTTCTGCAATCCGCGATGCAGGAGTCGGAATTCGGAATTCCAAAATTCTCAGCTTCGCAGAATCATGCCTCTGACTTCTACAATCCGCAATCCTTGATGCGGCAGTCGGAACCCCAAAATAATCCATTCCGGGAAAATACTCCTCTAACTTCCGCAATTCGTAATTTGGCTTGCAGGAGTCGGAAGTTGGAACTCCAATTTCCCAACTTTGGGAGAATTACTCCTCCAAATTCCGCAATCCGCAATCCGGCTTGCGGGAATCGAAATTCGGAATTCCAATTTTCCAACTCTGGGAGAATTACTCCTCCGACTTCCACAATCCACAGTCCGACTTGCGGGAGTCGGACCTCCAAAATACTCCGCTCCAGGAGAATTACCCCTCCTACTTCCGCAATCCGCAATCCGTGATGCAGGAGTCGGAACCCCAAATTCACAATTTCAGAGAAATTACCTCTCTGACTCTCGCAATCTGCGATCTGCCTTTCAGGAGTCAGAAAGTTGGAACACCAATGTACCACGCCGAGAAATCACGCCTTCGACTTCCGACATCCGCAATCCGCACTGCGGGTTCGGAAAGTTGGAAGTCCGCCATATAACCCTGTTACTGCCAACTTCTCAGGTTGATAACTTCCTCATCCTAAGTCCATTTTTGGAAAACTTGGTACCGTTGGAAAGCTCTCGGTGAGCCCTATGCAACTACATGATCCTCTACCACACCTGAGGACTCTGAGTTTTCCATTCTTCCAATCAAAGTGTTTCCCCAAAACTCATCAATACCTCTTTACCACTCTGTAAGGGCTCGTACACTACTCTGTCATGTCTCCTCCCATCAATACATACCTTCAGAGGGAACATGAACACAACAAGGGGTGTCTATTTCTTCCCCCAATCCATGACTGAATCATTCTGAACCTCCTGGCTTCAACAAGACTTAGACCTATTCATCAATGAACAAATTCATAAAAACACATGGATGCATATGCATACTCAAATAAACACAACTGAATGAAACATGAACAATTAAACATTCAGAACACAGAATAAACATGATACAAATAACATAGAACACTTATCCTTTTATTGAAATATCCAAGCAACTGCATATGGACTACAACATTCCAACCCAACCATAGGTCTCTTCCCAACCTGTATTCTTTCCACACTCATATACCACCCATGAGCTGGGGCTATGTATCCACTAAGGAGGAACTACTCAGGTCTACTCACAGCCTTGGTTTCACAATCTTTCAGGGTGATCCAACACAGAGCTGACTCTATTAAGGAAGTGGGAATGCAAGGTAGGAGGTTTCTAAGTTAATGAGATCAACACACAGAGCTATAGGCATATCCAATTGACTTCAGACATTCCAGGCACCCCCATCACCTCCACTCTTAGCCTAAGTAAGGTCCCCTTTTTTTGCTGCACAGTCCCTCAGGTGCCCCTTCCCTCATTCTTGACCTGGGCAGTTATGGATGGTATCAAATTCTAAACCATGGATAAATGAACCTTCACTGTCTCTACCATGGAGTATGAACCCCCTGGTCTCTTTCCCATTGTGATGCACTCTGGGATCTCCTCACAGTTGCGGCCGAAAGGCTCCGTTCCGCCGCTACCCTTTTGGGCTTCCAAAATCGGGTTCCACTATGAATTTATGGGCATCCAACCCTCTCAATTTTTCCCCAAGGTTCGGGTCTATGGATCCCCCGTCGGATTCCTCTTTCCATCCGAATTTCTGGGCGATTTTGGGTATTCAAAACGCGACTTCTTTCCTAGTCGCGATTTCTGGTTTTTCTTCCTATTGTTGGCTGCGTCCTCCCTCCAAACTGAAACACCTTCCTGAATGGTCCACCATCGAATGTGGATGAGGGAAAAACAATTCCAATTAGGTAGGGTGACTTATGGGTCAAGCAAACTGATCCCATACCCTACCTTACGAATTTCAGGGCTTCCCATACTCCATCACTCTCATGGACTGATTTCTTCAACCACTTCCTTACAACATACATAAATGCCAACTAGGACAATCAAAGGGGGTTCCAAAGGTGACATATGATAGTCCAGGGTTCAATACCACAAAACCCTCACCTATACCTAGTGGATACACAGTCCCCCTCATTTAGTTGCATCCATATCCAACCCCTTGGTATTTTTATTTGCATTATAATCATTTACATGTTTTTACAATTTCCATGGCCTACTAGCACATGGATAGCACAATTTGGAATACCAGGCTAATCATTCACTAGAAGGGCCTTGGCCTTGTGCTCCAACCTAGGAATCATACACCACATATATACATTGTTTACATTAAAAGCCAATATATCCTAAGGGTCAAAATGGGGATATTACATAGAGACCTTCCTGTAATGGCAATTTTTCCATTTTTGGGAGTTTTTCAATAATCTTTGGGCCAATTTTTTCTGTAGAGTCTTGGGACATGTGAAAACTCATGTTAAATTTGACATCCCATGCTGAGCATTATTTCCCTTGTTTTTCAATTCTTTCCATTTATAGTAATATGTTATTTTCGAGAAGTCATGAAATTTTGAGATCTTTGGAAAATTTTCGAAGGGTGACTATATTAGTGTACATTTATCGGTACCTTTAACTTGTTGGACTCATCAATTGAGTTCCTTAATTGTCATTTTTGAATCCTTTTACTAATTTAAGCCAATTGGATATAATTTCTATTTTGATCATAAAAAATAGAATTAAGGTTGTTGGATCACATAGAGGCATAAGGAATACCTCATATTGGTAAATCCATGATCAATCCCTTTTAAAATGCATCCTACTATTTTTTAGGAATTTTATTAATTTTTCACTAAATAGATCCTAGAAAATAGGATAAACCCTTCTCTTATGCTTTAATAAGGCCAATAAACTAAATTTTACAATTTAAGGACCTTGAATTAATTTCCTATAATTTTCCGAAGTTTAATTGAAAAAATGGATAATTTATACTAGAGTTTGGAAAATTAATTATAGAAAATAGACA
Organism: Larix kaempferi; assembly: GCA_027924585.1. Taxonomy (NCBI): domain Eukaryota; kingdom Viridiplantae; phylum Streptophyta; class Pinopsida; order Pinales; family Pinaceae; genus Larix; species Larix kaempferi. Next base: position 25,187,419 of record BSBM01000660.1, read on the forward strand.
AAGCATAGATACAAGGACAAATTTTCAAGGATGATTCTAATCAAGAGCAATCTTAGATCAAATTTACAAGCCGCAAATGGACTTTAAAGCTTCAACGAGACAATTAAGGAATTTGACAAAATCACCAAGTGCCAGAAAGTAGAGTGGAAATTCAAAGGGGAATTAAAATTAGAATGATAGTGAATGAATTCCAATCTAATGATGATCATAAAGATTTTCAATTGAATTCAATCTCATATTAAAGTTCTCAATGGTCATAAGGATATAATGTGTACCAATTGGTAAGCTATTTTAAATGTCACATTTTGTGGCACTTAGACACTTTTTGCATTTTAGCTAGATTCCAATTGTTAACTTGATTTGTTGTAATGTCACTCTATGATCAATATGTAATCTATCATATATTTAATTTTTATCGTAGGTGCTCACAATGAAGATGAAGGTGGGCTGACCAAGATCACTATTCGAAAATCAAGCACCATAACCATAGACAAGTGGAGGTCATGGTCGATCAAATAATGCCAGGGCATCAAGTTCTAAAGACTTTAACAGAGAAGCTCTCTATAGTAAGAAGACAAAAGTCACCAAGTCACATGAGGACAAATTCCACTAGGTGATGAAAGGTCACTAAAGGACGAATTGATGAATAACAAAGGTCACCTAAGGGTGACTTAAATCAATTTTTAACTGAATTATTCAAAGAATTCCAAAAATTTCAAAAGAATATGGAAGGCCAAGGGTCAACTAGCCTTGGCCTATTTATTGTAATCTCATTTGAGAAGAAAGGGGCTTATGCTCTCGAACCTTTTCATGTACTATTGTTGAATTGCGAAGGAGGAAAAGATTTGGATTAGATTTTGCACATGAAAACTTGTGTCATGTGGATGAATGTCTTAAACTATTTCATGCTCTTTCACGTGCGGATATGAAGTAAGAATTTTTCAGATTTCTTAATGGACTATTCCTACAACTCTCTATTTCTTATTTCAATGTTACTTTTGTGCTTTTTCTTCTAGTGGGTAGTGGAATCAAAATGGCATAAATTCCAAGACTGTTCTAATATTTATGCTTTCATTATGTTGATTGTTTATATGATTTTTAAAATAACTATCTGAATTATGGTTTTGGATGTTCAATTGTTATTTCACTGCTCACCCTTTTACTCTCGTTCTCGGTTGGGATAGGCCCAGTTGGGATAGGTTATTTTAGTTAGGAACTGCATTTAGGTTATATTAGCTTGCATTTAATCCCGTAATTATAAAAACCTAAATGGTGGACTGGAACACAACTGGTGAAAACCCAATAAGGAATGGTTGTCGAGCCAGAATACGAGCAGTTCCCTACTCCAAACAATTTTCGGGGAGAGTCCCACTGCTGAATCTGGGTCATTTCAACTTGTCAACAGTTTTGGAACTAGAAGGAGGGTTGGATGACAAACCGAACCATGTGAAGTCATTGCTAGAAATTGAATTAATTATTAATGGCTTCTCCCCATATCGCTATATTGGAACATGCTTTCAGGTCACTGAGACCATCCAAAAGGATTTCCAAGAAGCATATCATTCATTTTGATGTTACATGTCGAAATTTGAAAATTGTTCGAGATACTGAAATATGAAGGTTGTTTACCCTCACTTTCAAAGGATGAATTAGGGATTGGTTTAAAACAATGCCACCTAAGCCTATTCACAGTTGGAAACATTTCATGGAAGTTTTTATCACTTCCCATGAGTAATATGACTATAAGAAGTTATGTGAAGAGATTGATGGGACCCGTAAGAGGAGAAACAAGTTAGATGAAGATTTCATGTCAAGACTGGCTCAAATTTATTACAGGTTCCGCAAAGATGATAAACCTTCAAGGAGTGAAATAATTGATTGGTATGTATATCTTATGTATTTTTCTGAAGAAGATGGATTTTTTTAATTTATCATGAGAAAGATTTCAGTTCTTATAGTCATCCTCCATGGGGACCCTTGGACTAAGAAATATCAAATTTTAATGGATAGAAGAATTTAGAAAACAAGAATTTCCAAAACAACCTTGATTTACAAAATACATGTCCTGATGTAGATTCACATGAAGTAATTTCATCTATAACAACAAATGAATCAAATGAAATAAATGTGAAGAAATTTTAGGGCTTGCGAATACATTTGGTTTTTCGGATACACCAGAATATGACTTGGACATGAACTATCCTTATAACCTATTTGAACAAGAAGAAGAGAATAATCAAAATATGCCTATAATTGGTGTTCTAGAATTTCTTGATGTACAGACATCAACAGTTGAAACTGTAAAAGAAAAGAAATCGATGTTTGCTGAGAATATGAATGATCTAGCTATTGAAAATGTGAATGTTGATGGTGTATCTTTTTCTACCGAAGGTAATACATAACATAATCCTATAAGCTTGACTGATAATTTATTATTGAAACATGATTTAACTAATGTTTCCCTTGAACATGCATATTTTTTAAGGGAATTTATTGAATGATGATGATGAAACTTTCAGTGAATTAGATTCTAAAAATTTGTACTCCTTGAATTCATATTTATTTACAGATCTTAACACTAAAAGAGAGATTCAAAATCTTCCTACCACAAATTCTATTGATTCTGATTTTTGTAGAGTAAATAGTGGTGAAGGGGAAGATGCAGCCATTTTTCTCATTCAATTTAAGGACTATAAAGAGGAAAATCATATTTTTTATGGATGTTTTCAATGAAACTCAGACTAATGCTGATGTGGTTTATGATGGGGAACATGAAGATGTTATTTATGATAGTCCATTGTGTCCTAATGATGATAGCATGTTTGATAGTGAAAAGCTTCAGGTTCAATAAGAGTATGCTGATGAGTATGATGAGGAACTTCATCGTTCGATGATGGTTATGTCAAATCCTCATATTATTACCTCGCATTATTGATCTGATGACAAGGTAATCCATATGACAACTAATTCTAGATTTTCATCTTATGGTCATAATGAGTTACAGTACTAATCTTTAGCACTTTCAAAAGAGTCACATACCTTCTCTTATGTTTTTCATGACATTATTGAGACAAGGTTGGAATCAGTATTCCTTGAGAATTTTCCACAATGCAACATGTACTTTATTTTTCCTACCGTGAATAGATTTCAGACTGTTTTATTTTTTCGACCATGTATTATGAAATGCATCAGTCTTGCAGATGTAAGCATGATTGCCATTTTTTTGTGGGAATGGAAGTCCTTTGATGGCTACATTAGATCTATGATTTCACTTAACATTGTTGAACCAATGTAGGTTAGGAAAGGTGTTGGGAAAAATAATTCCTTATTTTTCTTTACATAAATTATCAACTGGGGTTAGTAAACTAGTAATGTGACGTGCAAAGTATATGCATAACTGGGAATCGATTGATCACACTTGGTAATATACTCAAAAGAAATCTTAAACAGATTGAATGAATTCATTGTGTGTGTACTAACAATCATGCTTCAAGTATCAATATTTATGAATTAAGATCTTGATTAATATTATCGCAATGCTCAGATAACAATATTGTCTTGATGTTTAAAAGATACAAACAATAAATAAATCATCTACAACTCTTTAGATAATAATCAACAGACTATGTGGAATCACCCAGTTTATCCCAATAACTAGCTCTTGAATCAATAATGACCTTTTACCAACTACTGGAATTGTCAAGATGTACAGAAAGTAATCAATGTTTGTTTGGTGCCATAGAGAGATGGTCTAAACACATTGTTCATAAAATTAAACCAAGCAGACGAAAGATCATAGGTCTAGGTCTTGTTTTAGTTAGATTCACATATATGTACTTATCAGGTTTACGACCTCTTAGATGCTGGGACACACCAGCAAACGATGATCCTCTTAAAGTTATGAAAAGCATGTAAAGTAAGTCCAAGCATTTATCATTAACTTATGGGATTCAAATTAAATCTGCAACACCAAACATTCTTTGTAAATTTGAATTATAAATCAAGATATGAATCTACAATAGAATTGTAAAGATACTAAGTAACTTGCTTGAGATGAATCTGCACAGAATATAAAGCATTAACCAAACCTCTGAGATAAATCTGGACAAAAATAAAAATAACAATCACACCTGCACAAATCAAACCTGTAATCTAACTCTGCAAGTGCAACTCAGAGAAGGGGGGCCTCTTGCCTGAGCACACTGCAGGAGAAAACACACTCACGAATGAATTAACAAGATGATTGTATTAATCAAAATATTATTACAGAGTATTCCAATCCATCCCCCCATCAGCAATCCCAAGAATGTATTATATAATGTGTGATTACAAAGAACAGATCTGAAATACATGGATCTCCAAAGTCATACATAGAAAGACTAAAATAACGATTTCATGATTTGGAAACATGAAATCGTGGCTGGGAATTCAAATTAGATATCATTGATCAAAATATATTATTGAAGATCATACGAATGATGCTTGGAATAGGTTCCATATCTTTAATCAGGATATGATATACCAAAAATGTCTCAACCAATGGGCGACTTCAACCTTTATTGTTCCTGTAAAACACGTCTCTGCAATTTCTGTAGCCCGTAGTGTTGAAAGATAGAATCACCGGATTACGGGAATTCATAGTTCCGGTAGCACACAAACCGCAGTTCCAGTAACCAGTAGTTTATATAGTTCCAGTAATGCAATCTTCTATACAGTTCCAGTAACCAGTAGTCTTCACTTCCAGTAATACAACACATTTTGCAATTCCAATAACTTGAGAATATCCAATAATAAATGAGATGCTACCAGAAGTCCTTTAGGATATTCAAAGTGTTATAATTTTAATACTATAAAGATGGTTATGTTAGAACTTCAATCAATTTGAATTATATCACAATAACCATAAACAATAGGATCACTGAAAGATAGACAAGCACAACATAAACAAGGGTACACAATGATTTACCTCAGAAACCCTCTTGGGGAAGAAAAACTAACAAAACTTCTTCAGTATAGATTCGTAATCAAGTACAATGGCAATCTATTACAATAATATGAGAACAAAGAAACACAAGAATAATATGTCTTCAATGCAACTACTCTTTCTCCCAAGTGAACTAGTATTTTTCTCTCTACTCATGCAAAATTCTTGAGTGAGTGATGCTACAAATGAGCTAGGTGCATCCCTTATTTATACTAATCACACACTGACCTTTTTACCTAATTGGGACGACTTGAATTCCCTAACAGGGTCGACTTGACTAGGATACAATATAATATTAATTTCATGCTTTTTGTGGATTCTTCTAGGCCGACTCAACAAGTAAGTTTTACAATAATTCTTTCAAGAAACTTACAAGAGTAAATACAATATGAATATCCTCGAAGGAATTACAATATGAATATCTTCCGAAGTTACATTCTTCAACACTCCCTCTTAACAAGGAAGGTATTCTTCCAGCACTATCATCATTATCACTACAGCTGCAACTCTGTACTCTGACCATTGACTTCTATCATATCTCGAATCCATACATCTTTAGAATTTTTGTATGAGAAATCCATCAAGTGGGTCCATCCCAGGAGTACACATTACGTTTCCAAAGAAACCACCTACGTTACTACACTACGTGTCCTAATCATCTCATGAGTGTAGCCTAGGATCCCAAATTACGTCACCAAAGTGACTACCCACTAGCACATCACATCTCATCATGTGGAGACTAGCCCAAGAGCACAAATTACGTCACTAGGTGACTACCTGTGTCTTCACTCATATCGAAAACACAAAACTCGTGAGTATATCCTAGGAGCAAAATTTACGTCACCGAAGTGACTACCCGCTATCACATCACATAATGTGGAGAACATACTAGGAGCACAAATTACGACACTCTATGACTACCTGTCTCTTCACAAATGTCATGTATTCCCAACATAGCACTAGCAGTCAAGAGACTCAATTACGTCACCAATGTGACTACCTACTGCATCCTCGTGAGTGTAGTCTGGGAGCACACTTTACGTCACCGAAGTGACCACCCATTACCATATCACCTCAAGTGGAGATCCACCCAGGGTCACAAATTATGTCACTACATGACTACCTACATCTCACATGTGCTATGCCACTCATCCCTCCCTCTTTCAAGGAACATTGATCTGGAAAACTCCAAGCTTGTCCTTGAAGTACTCAAACTTCACTCTCGATAGAGGCTTGGTCAACACATCATCTATCTGCTCATATGTCACCACATATTGGAGCCTCACTACTCCTCTCTACACCATATCCTTGATATAGTGGTACCTAATATTGATGTGTTTCGACTTGTCATGCAACATCAGGTTCTCAGACAACTTCACACAACTCTGGTTGTCGCAGAAAATACAAGTCGCCTCTTACTCGAGATCAAACAATCATGCAAGTAACTTCTGAAGCCACACTACTTCATAGCTAGCTGAACAAGTTTCCATGTACTCTGCCTTGGCTGTACTGAGTGCCACCCTAATCTACTCTCTGCTAAACCAGGAGATCATACCTGATCCCAAATTGAAGCAACATACTGAATTGCTCTTCTTGTCTGTGACACTACCATCCCAATTTGCATCAACATAACCCTACAGGTTAATCTTTTGATCTATCGCATATCTGATCCCATAATCAATCGTACCCTTCAGGTACCTAAACACATGCTTTGCCACAATCAGGTGAACACGTCTCGGCTATACCATGTATTGACTTAATGGGTTCACTGCAAAGCATATATTTTACCTCGTGTTCGTTAACTACATCAACAAACCAATCATATGTCTGTATATTGTGGCATCCACTATCTTTGAAGAAGTATCACACTACAACTTCAAATTCAATTCCATTGGTGTGTCCATGGAATTGCAATCCATCATCCCGAATATCTTCAGTATCTCTACTGCATATTTTCCTTAGCAAGGAAAATCTCTTCTTCATTCGGCCACACCTCAAGACCTACGAAGTAGTGCATCATACCCAGGTATTTCATCTCGAATTTTTCAGAGGGTTTCATCTTCGTTTCTGCAATGAACTTCTCGTCACCTGTTAGGAACAGGTCATCTACATACAAAAGTAGTATCACAGGTTTTCCACCGTCAACCTTGAAGTTAAGGTTGGAATCTACTTTACTCTTGGTAAATCCCAAGCTCGTCATAAATCCATCAATCATGTTGTGCCACGTCATGGTTGCATGTATCAAACCATACAAGGCCTTATTCAATTTGCACACATGTATCTTCCTGTCATGTGTCTCAAATCCTAGTGGATGCTCCACATACACTTCCTCCTTTACTACGCCATTCAGGAAGTCAGTATTCATGTCCATTTGGTGTACCTTCTATTTCATTACTGCGGCCATAGGAAATATAGATCTGATCGAAGTGTATCTAGCATTAGGAGAAAACATCTCTTCATAGTCTATGCATTCTTTCTAGGAGAAGCCACAAGCTACAAATATTGCCTTGTATTTATCGACACTACTGTTTGTATCATGCTTTATTTTGCAGATCAATTTGGAAGACACTACTGACTTTCCTTCTGGTCTCAGAACCACATCCCAAACATCATTCTTCATGATCAACTGACACTCATCGATCATAGCATCCTTCCAAACTTTCTTCTCGGATGCTTCCTCATAAATGGAAGGCTCTGCATCAATGATATCACATAGTAAGGCTACATAGCTGGAATATGGTCGATGTCTCTTACTTTCTCTGGAAGTCCTATCTAGAGCACCATACTTCTCTACATCTTGAATAGCTTCTCGTTCCCAAGATGGTATTCTCTTATGCATGTTAACCTATTGGGGTGGATCTATGGCTCTTCCATATCATGGTATTCAGGTTCTTCTGAAATTATCTCTTCCACAACGATGTCTCTAACTCTGAGAACTTCAAGTTCTTTTTCATGTACTTCATCATAGTGGATTTGCCTTGATTTTTTGAAAGCTATATCTTCATCGAAGGTAACATCTCTACTAGTCTTGATATTTTTGAAGCCTAGTTCATAAAATATTGAAGCCTTCAATGTATCACCGTATTCGACGAAGATACCCTTCTTTCCTAAAGGATCCAATTTGGTTCTCTTCCCCTTGGGAACATGTATGTATATTGGACAACCAAATATTATGAGATGGATGAATTTTGGTTTCTCTCCTATAAACATTTCTTCCGGTGTCTTTTTCTCAGGTACACGATGTGTTGTTTTTCTTTGTAAATAGACCATTGTTCTTACTTCTTCGGCCCATAAGTGAATCATAATATATTGATCATGGATCATGGCATTTACTACTTCCATTATCATCCGAATATTTCTTTCTATAACACCATTTTGTTGTGGATTGTAGGGAGTGCTCATATCCCTCTTAATCCCCGATTCTTTACATAATATATTGAAATTTTCTGAAGTAAATTCACCGCCATTATCTTATATTAAAGTATTTATCTTCTTTTCAGTGTGGTTTTCTACAAGGTATTTGAATTCTTTGATTCTTCTAAATACTTCATCTTTAGATTTCAAAAAGTAAATCCAAGTTTTGCGAGAATAATCATCAATAAAGGAAACATAATATGCATACCCACTTAGTGAGTTGGATGACATAGGTCTGCATACAACTGGGTGTACTATCTCCAAGATCTCCTTCGCTTTGCTATCACTGCCAGGGAATGGTTTCTTCACATTATTTCCTTTTGAAAATCCTTTGCATATGCCTTCATGTTTTTTCTGGATCTCGGGTAGACTAATCATCATTTTGGTTACGATCGGTAAATCCATGTAGTGTATATATGTGCAAGCCTTCTATGCCATAGTTCACTTGGTTCCATAGTGTAATGAACCAATGATTTTTTTGGTTGGCCATTCAACTTGTACAAGCCTCCCTCTTGCTCTCCAATTACTACCACAACATCAAAAGTTTTACCTTTTGGACACATGAGTACTTGGCCATAAAAAAATGCGACTCGAAATCATTTCGCGTCTAAGGTTGACATGTAAATAAAATTCTACTTCAATCCTGGTACATAGAGAACATCTTTCATGTTGATGGGATTTCTTTAGTCTAGATTTTAGGATGCTTCTCCTACCCCTTTTATGGGATATTGGTAATCATCTTCAAGTTTCACCTTGTGAGGTGAGTCCTTTTCTGTCAAGTTGGTGAGAGAGTTCTTGAAACCTGTCATGTGCTTGGAAGTACCACTATCAACAAGCCAATTATTACTTCCATTAGTAACAGTGCATGTGAGTGCTGAGATCAGGACATATTCTTCATCACTTGAGGAATCTTCCATTTCTTTCTTCTTAACTGGTTCATCATTTTCTACAACATGAGAACGATGCTTCTTCTTCTTTCCCTATGTTACACGAAAATTTTGTACTCATCATGATTATGAACCATGTACACTTTATCCTTGCCTAAATACCTGAAGTACTTGACCAAAATCATTGGAAGATGAGTCATGAGGTTTTTTCCCTGTAAAAACCCTATTTAGAGAGGCCGACACACCTTGCTTTATAGCATAGCGCATCTTTCCTGATCGACACACCTTCCTCCACTACATACCGCATCGCTCGCGCATGTTTCTAGTGTCTAGGGTCCGTCGATGCCTCTACGAAGCGAAAAAAGAGAAGTTTCGAGAAGTCTCTCGAAGGATACCCTCGTGGAGGCTTATCCCTTCCATATAGGGTGGATCTTACTCGCTTCCCATCTTAGTAGGATCCCACCTCCTCCTTCTCCCTAATCCTCTCCTATCCTCCTTGTCTCTTTTGGCTTATAAATGAAGCTCCTCTTCATGGGATAGGGGGGTTGAAATGGGGGAAACCAAATGCTGGAGAAATTAAGCCAGGAATCCATTCTTCCATAATCAGAAAATTGAGGCAAGGTTCCATTGGAAAGGATCTTCAACACCAATGTTTCACTGGTTGTAATTCTTTCCTCTATTTTCATTAATACATCAATGTCTTCCTTTCCCATAAATGATGTGTAATTTCATTTATAGTAGTTCTCCTTGTTCAATTTCTTAGATGTATCATGTTATCTTGTAGTCTTTTTCTCTTTGTCCTTTTGAGTCTTTTGCACATAATCTCTTCATCAACAAGTAGGATTGCGAAAGATTCAAGCCACGAGGACAACCTTCATAAATAAGGTATACTTGATGATATCTTCACTTAAATACAACAAAATGACAAGAAAGCTCTGGGAATCAAATTTATATTCATTACAAATCAACAAACCAATTCATTATCCAATGTTGTTGTGTTACAACAAAGTACGAAGAATTAATCATCAATATTTTGGATATACAAAAAGCACCAAGTGACTTGTACAAGCTAAGTTATCAACCTATATCAACCTTAAACAACCTAACAGATGAATTTTGCTGTGGAAGAGCAAGGAAAATTAAATCCTCCAAGTTCGTAGTTTGTAGCCTAAAGATAGAAATTATGACATATAGAGAAGAAGAAGTACATTGAGTGAAACATGAACAAAATTTCCCACAGATCCCAGCCCAGTGTAGTGCCAATGCTAGGAGGATTGAATGCCTCAATCCGTCATCTATTATGGGAAACGCAAATCTAATTAAATTAGAAATAAATCTATTATGGGTGGCGTAACTCAAGGAAAAAGACCACAAAGGATGGTGTGATCTCTTCAAGGAATGTTGCAATGGGAAAACTAACTCGTGTAAGAGCATCAACACCCGCACAATGACTAAAGAGAAGTGGATCTCACACAAACCAGCCACAATAGGGGATGTGATTCAAGAAAAAGGGTCACAAAGGGTGGCAAAAACTCAGAAGAAGAGGCCACAAGGGGCTGGGCAATATGCAAAGAAAGGGTTGTGTGGTGAGACTAGAAAAGAGGCACCGTAAAGGGTGATCAAGCTCACACGGATGGGACGAAAAAGTTTGGTAGTGTTTCAATGGTTGAGGCATCCAAGATCATGATAAAAGGCCACCGAAAGATAACTTAACTCATTGATGACATGCCAAGGTTAGGGAATGAAGGCAAGTTTTAGGGTTCTGAGTATTTGTTGTTGAGAGATAGGGTTAATGGATGGAATGTAATTAAATAAGTGTTTGGACCTCTTTTATATTTATGTTGTCTTTTTAATGCTTCAAACACTTCCTATATGTTTTATGACTTTCTTTACTGGTTTTGAACACCTCTTTCTAAGCACGTATATGAAATTTGACTTTGGTTGACCATAATTTTTTTTATGTATGATGGAATGAGTTTTAACATGATTTGAACACCCCTCTATGTATTTCATGTTGCCCCTTATTTGGGTTTGATTTCCATTGTTTATATTTGAATTTTTACCCATTTTGGCTTTTGCCAATTCCATGACCAATTAGGGTGGAGGACCTTGTGGCAAACTTGAAGCAAGAGTAACATGAATGTTGTGAAATATATATCACAGTAGGATCTAGCATCTATATATATTATCTCACAATTGAAATAAATGGCTAAGTATGCAAGATATTAGTGCAAAAATAATTCTGTAAAATGAATGATAAAAAACCAGTCACAAATGATAAAAACCAATAATATAAATGATAAAAAACCAGAGAAACAAATGATCAAATATCAGATTTTATTAACTTTCCAACCCAACAATGAGTTATGATCCTCCTTATATAACATTTGGAATAAATTGAGTGCCTTTGGAGGCTCTACAAGTGGCTAGCTTACATTGGACCTCAATCCCCCTTAGGTTGACCAATAGGCTCCCAAATCTAACCAAACAGGTACGAATTTCCCATGTGAACATTGGATAGGCATGAGAAGACATCAACGAGGCTCACACATGTGAAGGAGAGGATTGGGTGGAATTTAGGTATCCAAGAAGTGGCTAAAACAACTAAGAAAGGGTCAAAATGACTAGATTAAATGCATGGGTTCCTAAGTCAAAGACTGTTTCCTTAAAACAAGGGAATAGGGCGCCTTAGCTTAGATAGTGGTAATAAATGTTGTAGGTGGCCATAAATAGGGTTCCAACAACTATATTTGACCAATTTTGGTCCACACTTTGGTGGATAAGCCATCATTTTCCCGAACTAACTTCTAATAACCTTCTAACAACCTTGGATTGTAATTATTAACCTGTTTTGGACCAATTAATCAATAAAATGATATATGACTAAGGTCCTAAGGTGTAATAATGTTCTAACACCCCCCATAAGCTAGACTTTGGTAGATAATACAAAATAAGGCCTTGGCAACTAGGACTCAAGTCACCTTTTACAATATCAATTCTTATTTGTCCATGTAACCAAGGTAAGGAGGAAAACCACATGGGAAATAAAACCTCCCTTAAAAAATGGACATGTGGCATATCTGGAAAATATACCAATATTCACTATGCATCACTCACCCCAAGGAGTGATCTAAGGTAAGTGAAGGTCTTCTCATTGAAATGCTTGGTGAAGATATCAGTAGTTTGCTCAGTAGAAGGGCAATACTGAAATGCAATAATCTGGTCATGCACCAAGCCTCGAATGTAGTGTATGTGGATCTCTATGTGATTTGTCCTCTGCCTCTGTACTATATTAGTGGAGATATTGATTGTGCTTTGATTGTCACTCCAAATGACTTTGGGTGAATCAAACACAAATCCAAACTCTCCAAGAATGCCTTGCAACCACACACATTGTGTAGTTGCATTCATTGCTCCCTTGTATTCGGCCTCAGATGAAGATAAGGAGAAGGTGTGCGGCTTCTTGCTTGGCCAGAAAATGGGACCATGTGCAAGCATAAACATATAACCAGAAGTAGAATTCCGATCAAAACTATCTCCATCCCAATCAGAATCAATAAATCCAACTAGTTCAAGTGATGAACTAGCTGCATAGTGTATGCCAAAATGTTTGGTACCCTGTACATAATGTAGGATCCTTTTGGAAGCCTTCTAATGGACCTCATGAGGCTCTTTCATGTTCCTTGAAACATCCCCAAAATCATAATACAAATATGGTCGAGAGTGTGTAAGATACAACAAGCTCCCAACTAGTTGTCTATACAATGAACTGTCAACCAATGGTGAAGAACCCCAATCATTAAGCTTAAATCTAGAAAGGAATGGGAATTTTGTAGACTTACATTCATCCATTTTAAAATTTTGTAGTAGATCTGAAGCATATGTTTATTGATAAATTGTGATCCCATCAACACTTTTCTCAATCTCCAAACCCAGAAATTGCTTCAACAATCCTAGATCTGTCATGGCAAAAGCGCTACGCAATGCATCTTTAACTGATCCTAGTTCTTTGGTGCAGCTACGAGTGATCAATAGATCATCAAAATATAGTACAATAATCAATACCAGGTCACTAACATGTTGTATGTAAGCATTTGGATCAGACTTACATCTCTCAAACCTCAATGATAGCCGAAAAGTGTCCATCTTGGCATACCAAGCTCTAGGAGCTTGCTTGAGACCATAGAGGGACTTCTTAAACCTGCACACAAGTTTATGACCTGCAATGAATCCTTTAGTCTGCTTAATATATAGCCACTCATTAATATCCCCATGAATAAATGCACTCTTCACATCCATGTGATGAACCTCCCATCTCTTGGAAGCTGCAATGGCTAAAACTAGCCCGATTGAGTCTATCTTTGCCACCGGTGCAAATGTCTTTGTATAGTCCACTCCATTGACTGGAGATAAGCCTTTAGCCACCAAACTGTCCTTATACTTCATATCAGAACCATCAGAGGCCATTTTGGTCCTATAAACCCATTTACATTGGACTAGTTTCCTCTTGGGAGGAAGAGGGACCAAATCCCAAGTTTCATTGTCATGGAGAGAGTTCATCTCTTCTTGCATGCATGTTTTCCATATTGGGTATTTTTATGCTTCTGAATATGCTTGTGGATCAGATACAACCATTAATAAACATCTCCCCTGAATATCTGGATCACAAGATGCAAAGGCATTGTGAAATTGTGATCTAGTCTTCCTAGGATCTTGAGGATCACCTGCAAGCTAACCAGCAGCTTGTATGGTTTTCTCAGCCCACTTGGGCCTTGTAGGAGGTTCATTATATGCATACATATCATCATATACATCCTCCATATTAGAATCATAAAAATCAGAAAGAGAATCATCACTTACATCCTCTTCATGCAGGGGGTTTGAGCATTCCCCATCACCATTTTCTGCAGCATGCATGGGCTCTTCTTCGAACTGTACACTCCTCTCAATGGAATTTTTATGAGTGGAGGGGTAAAAGAGCTTGTATCCCTTTCCATATTCTGAATATCCAACCATGATAGATTCCTTGATTTGGGGCTGCAAGGCCTTTCTCTTTTCTGGAGGTATTCCAGCCCATGCCCTTGAGCCAAACACCCTGAAATGTGACACATTTGGATTGTGTCCACTCCAAGCCTCAAATGGGGTCATGCCTTACAAATTTTTTTTTGGTTCTATGTTATGAAAATATGCAGCACAATTCATGGATTCAGCCTGTTGTCCGCCAGATTGCACACCAGCAACGAAAATCTTTCGAAAGCTGTCTCTTCATTACAAGTGAGAGAGGTGTGTCCTTGGGGGCAAGCAATGAGCCAGGTACTGTCACCTGAATCCCAGCTCCTCCGTTTAGGCTAACTCCTAACGAAGCCAAGGGGGGTAGTCCCTACAAAGAGTTGTCTATGGCTCAATGTTTTAAGTGTTAAAAATGTATGGTGATGCGGATGGGTGTTGTTTAGGAGTTTTTAGTGATGAAAGACACACGATTTACTTTTAAATAAAACACAAGATAAGATGCAATCCACGTTGTGAAACAATATATAAAGACTTGAGATAATTAAGAAGCATCCACAGATAAAAATTAAATGATAAAAGGACCAGTGCCTTATCCAATGAGTAACGGAGTCAAAATAATTGAAATGTAGTGCTGGGGGATGCTGAAAAAACAAGTCTTGATAGTAACTGTTCGTGAGATCGTTGTGCAAATTATCTTGGTAAATTTCAAAGTTTTAATGGTCTTGATTATTATGGCTAAAACCAAGGATATCAAGGAGTGTCCGGAAAGACATTCTAAGCAGCTCCTTTAAGAGACATGTCGGACCTGTCTGGAATCACAGTGAGGCACGCAATGCTAACCAACCACCGTGTCGTAGATTAGGCACTCTGACGCCTCCCCTGAGAACTGCTTAAAATACTTTTTGAACAACGTCAGTTCGTTGGTTATGGTGGTGAAAGTTTTAATTAATTATCACTTATGAGATTATCAAGTCCTTCACCTTTCTGAGTACTAGCCTAACCGTTTCCGGTTGGCAGAGCATACGGGTGTTGGACAAATGACCAAGATAAATTAATTAAGGGGGAAGTGTGGATTGAAATGTTTTATTATTTAGAGCACTTGTTCAACTCTCCGACACAACGCGCTCTTGACTTGGTCTTAAGACCACAGTTCAGGAGACTTCCTACTTTAAAATGCCTAATGCAGGGGGAAAATGCAAGTCTATATGCTCTCCGACAGAGAGTTCTCTTGACTTGGATTTGGCCAAGTTCAAGAAACTTTGTTCGTTTTATTGCAAGAAAATGAAATAGTTGTGGAAACAATTATGAAGCTTTTGCGGAATTAAATCAAGTGATAGCTCACAGAAATATCAAGACAACTAGCATGCTACTTGCAAAATGAAATTGAAACTTTACTTAGTGTTCTACCAAACAAATTTATTCTAATGGTGGGATCAACCTCCGAACAAGGCTAATCGCTAGAAACCGTCAGTCCTGGAAACCTTCCAGCTAGTTGGATGTCCACAAGATGCTAACGGGGAATGAGTAGCTACCACAAAGTTATGTGGCCTTTGGGATGTAATCCCAAAGTTAGCTCACTCTGGTCAAGACTTGGAAGAGAAATTAATCTAAGTATGAAAATAAAGACTAATCTATGAACTTGAAAAGATGAGATCTAAACTAAGCATGCGCAACACTCTTCCCCAAATGGGGAAGAAAACCCAAAGAGTGGAGGACTCCTCCACTTAACTTTTTATTAAGAGGTTACAAGTGCCTTGGGTTTGAGACCCTTGAAAGAACTTTGAAAATAAAATAGAGGAAAGCTAAGAAACTCTTAAGAGATTTTACAAAAGGATAATGGTTTTGATTTATTTGGTCTTAAGATCCTCTTCTTGCTTTCATTATTCTTCTTGGGTTTTGCAATTGTCCTTCTCTTCACTTTGGTTAAATTCTCCTCTTCTTATTTTTCAAATTTTCTTCTTGAGCTTGCTTTTGTCACACCTACAACACAAGTGAAAGTGAAACTACAAGCACCCTTTAGTGTTAGTCAAATCAAACAACAACAAAAAATGAAACTAAACTAAGTCTAGTTTTGAAAAATAGGTTCTAATATGTAAAAGCATGAGATTTTATATTTAAATTTTCAAATTTAACAAAACGGACCAGCAAGCTAAAGTGCTCCAAAAAATGGCGGGAATGAAGTTAAAACCACAAAATTTTAAGCTATCCTATACGCAAACTTTTCTATCTTTGAAATGAAACTATAAAACTAGGAAAAATGACTCAAAATGCAAGCCCTAAATGTTTTAAAGATGCATAAACTAAGCCTTTTCAAAATGAAAAAACTTATCAATCTTTTAAACAAATTAATTCTAGCTCAAACCTCTTTTTTGATGCTTGTTTCCTTTGTATATTTGATGGAAGGGAGATGGAAGCAAAGGAGGAGAAGACAAAGGGAAAATGAGGCAAAAAAGAGGAAAACGAATGGGTAAGAGAGATGGCAAAAACAAATGGATGAGGAAATAAGGAATGAGTGGGAAGATGGAAAGATCAAGTGGAACACTTGATGGCTTAAGAACACTATCCAAGAAACCCTTCCAGCTAGCTGGATGATATGCCTGCAATAGTGTTGAAGAGAGCACAAGGGAACAAATCCCAAGTTATTCCCCAAGGTTGAAGGAGCTTCAACCTTATGGAAAATCCTAAGCTAGGCTTAACAAAATGAAATAAAAAAAGAAGGGGATAAGAGATAAATGGGTGGAAAAAGGTAAGGGGAATGGACTAGAAGAGGGAAGCTTTAGAACCAAGTAACCAGTTGAAAATATGATTTTGAAGATGGATTTCAAACTCAACACTTCTTTACCAAAATGATTAAGATCGACTTTGGGAGATCCTGAAATGCACACAAATGTTAGGAAAAAGGTCTTTCAAGAGATGAGAGATGCACCCAAGCTCAAACCTCTCTTCAACCTATGAGATCTGCACAAGAAATTACTCACAAACACACCTTGATCAAATATTGTATGTAAAGCAAAATGAGATTAGAAGAGTATAAATATTTCCAACTACAGTCTACTCCTTTCAAATCACATAGAACCCCAACATCAATGGACAAGTTGAACCCAAATGCCCACCCTATGGGCTTAAGAAAGCCTTCTAAGCTAAATAATTGATCAAAGTGATGAAATATGAGCAATAAACAAATACAATATCACCTTAGAATAGATGAAGCATTTCCATAACAAGCATCAACACCATGTGGACCTCCAAAGTCGCTTTTATTTCCAAATAGCAATAGCTAGAACAGAGTTACAAATTGGCAGAGTAAGTTTTACCAAAAGATCCATGAGATAATAACCCAAATGGGCCTCTCTTAAATAACAAAACCAACAGCTAAAACCCTAATTCGAATTTGGCCAAAGAGAGCCAAATAACACTTGACAAAACTTGATTTCCAATCACAAACTAGTCATCAGGAGGCTTGGAGTGGTAGTAGATGAGTTTGCATAGGTTTGGAAATGCATGGGAAGCTCCACCCATCCAATGAGGGAGTTCCAACTAGGATCCACGTGAGCTTAGTGAAGGCATGCGTGAGCTTAGAGAGGGATGACATGAGCTTGAATGAGAGACAAGTGGAGTTTGTGGTAGGTGCTAACTCGAGTCTATAAAGGAACCACATTTTAGTGGTTGCTAGATTAGGGGAGGCACCTACCATTGGATTTAATGCCAACCGACCACCCATTTATCAATTGCCACATCACTAAATCAAGTTTTTAAGGAAGGAGGGCGAATTCTTCATTGGAGTTTAACTTGTGTTGACTGGATAGTGGTCTGGTTGATGACTGAGATGATTGGAATATTCTTTAATGCCCAGTGCCATGTCAATTAGCCTTTTATTTTATTCTTTTCTGATTATTTTGGAGATATTTGGATATCTCCAAAATATTCAATTTTATTATTTTAATTAATAATTTCTCTATAAATGGCTTTTTAGAGAAAATGTTAATTATGAGGCTGAATTGACATCCGAAAGTTGGGTTTAGCTGGTCCATGAGTCATGTGTGATTTTTGGCTTATGAAACGAGCCATCAATCACTAAATTAGGACCCCAGATGACTAACATATTACAGACTCAAATTTCTCCATTTAAACTATAGAGAAATTTAATTAAAATTTAAAAATAATTAAAAATTAAAAACCCCAAATCCAACGCGTCCGGTTAAAACTTTTTCGAAATTTTTTCTGGGGGTCCTAGAGACTTAGGACATGACAAAAACCTATTCTAATAGTGTCTAGTAGGTTTATACATATTAGTTGGACTCTAATAACCCCCCACAGCTCAAATTTTCAAAATCGGGCATTCCAGCTTTGGAGGAAGCGAGAGAAAACCTCATCGATTATACATCGCCTTAAGCAAAGTATAATTGACAAGGGAAAAAAATCCTTGGAATACCTTAGTTGCTTAATCAAGTCATGGGGAACCGAGCCACTCAGACCCTACTAGCACACTTTGTTACAAACCCCCATGGGGCCATGGTCATGTCGACTCAAAAACAAAACTGGCTAGACCCAAATATCTGAAACCCAGATACTCTGGAAGTGAACACTGATGTGTTCCAATACTGGAGGCTCAATAAGGTTTCAACTATTGTACATATATAGTTGATAACACAACCCATATTTTAGGAGACAAAGACTTAGCCTCCATCATGCATGTGGCCATCTCCTTCAGAGCTCTATTCTTGCGCTCTGCAACACCATTTTGCTGAGGTGTGTAGGGCACATAATGTTGCATTTGGATGCCATTTTATTCACTAAGCTGCTGCAGGTCCTTATTCATATACTCCCTTCCATTATCAATCCTCAAGAGCTTCATCTTTCTCCCACAAATTTTTTCCACAAAAGCTTTGAAAACTTTGAAAGATTGGAAGACTTCAGATTTTTGTTTGAGAAAGAACAACCAACAATATCTTGAGAAGTCATCGATGAAATTTAGCACATACTTTGAGTTGAAATAGGAGAGTGTAGGGAGAGGACCTATCATATCATAATGGACCAAACCAAGTGGTTTATCAACCCTTCTTTCCTTCCCTTTCTCATACTTCTTTTCAACATGTTTCCCAACAATGCACCCTTCACAAGTGCCTTTGGAAAATCTGATTTGTGAAAGGTCTTCAACCATCTCTTCTTTGCTCAATGCTTGAAGATATCTATAGTTGAGGTGTCCAAACCTCTCATGCCAAATATTTCTGACTTCATTAGCATGTGAAATAAGTGCATTTGGATAAGAGTACTCAAGAAAATGAGAGAACTTGTACATTCTAGAATCATGGTCTGCAATACCAACAACAACAAATTTTTCAGTAGAAATTTCTGATATTTCCACATCATCTTGAGTGAATATCACTCTCTTGACCGAGCCAGTGTGGGTCATTTAGTACATAGAGAGTAATTTTTCTGCAAGATCTTGGTACATACAGTACATTACTAAAGTACCCATTTTCTAGAGTGATTCTCCCAATGCCTCTAGCTGGGATTTCTGAGTCAATTCCCATGAGAATGGATAGAACATTGTAGGAGAAATAGTAGAGAAAGAATCTTTGCAAAATCCATGTGCCTTGAGGAACCTGAATCTATGATGAAGGAAGAATATTCTTAGGTACTAGCCATCAATGCATGGCACCTCTCCTGGTCTTCAGAAACACCCTCTTTCTTCTTTGAACTTTCTGGAAGAGGAATGTTATTCTTCTGTAGGAGATGGGTCATCATATCAATAGTTTTCTTCATGCATGCACTCTCAAGGTTCCAACCCTATTGATAGTAGGTGCATTTTGTATTCTCCTTCTTCTTTCCCTGGCCTTTGATAGGATTCGAACCCCCATCAGAAGATTTGGGACTCTCCTTTTCTTTCTTCTTCTCTTGTGGTTTAGAACCCTTGGAATTTTGCTTTCCTTTTGCTTGTCTCAAATCTCTAGCAGCAAGAACTTGGTCCCTTTTCTTAATGGAACCCATTAGAACTAGCTTATCTTGCTCTTGAGTTAGCATCTCCATGAAATCAGCCAAAGATTGCATCTTCCAATTGCTAACTGTAAGTTTGGTGGAGTGAAATGTAGAGACAAAGACTCAGTACTCAGGACCCAACTTCGAAATGATGGACATAACCAACTGTTCTTATTTCTTGTCAATGCCACATTGTTTGATTTGCAAGACCAAGCTCTTGAACTTGGTGAAGAAATCCTGGATGGATTCGAAGTTGCTTGGACTCAGTGAGATCAACTCATTCTCAATTTGATGACCCCTCATCTCATCAGTATTCCCAAACAAAGAATCAAGCTGGACCCAAACTTCATTTGGAGTAGCAAGACTCTCAACATGAAACATTAGGTCTCTTGAGATACTAAGACAAAGTATTCCAAATGCTTCATCCATTTTGTTAAAAAACTTGGATTTCTCTACAGCAGAGTTTGGTTCAACCTCAGACCCTTGGATCTCAGTTGCATAACCATTTCGGTCTTCCATTCAAAATAGTTGAATGGAGTGAGAAAATTAACATGAGTTTGCTCCATCTTCTGTAACTTGCGCACATGGTGACAATGGTGCACTTTGTACTTGCAATAAAAAACTCTCAACACTCAGGAGGGGATATACACTAACTGATTCAAACCCTGCTTGATAGAAGGAACATTCGGGAGAGCATCACACCCTGGGTAGTCTCCAAAATATTTCTCCAATGGATTCAAGGCAATGGCCCTTGATATTTCTGTGGTTTCTCCACTGCTTCTGGTGCACTTCTAAAACTGTCTTGGTTCGAATAGAAGCTCCAAGAGCTCCGATACCATGTGAAATATATATCACAGTATGATCTAGCATCTATATATTACCTCACAATTGAAATAAATGGATAAGTATGCAAGATATTAGTGCAAAAATAATTCAGGAAAATGAATGATACAAAACCAATCACAAATGATAAAAAACTAGTAATATAAATGATCAAAACCCATAGAAAAAAATGATGAAATATCATATTTTATTAACTATCCAACCCAAAAATGAGTTGTTATCCTCCTTATATAACATTTGGAATAAATCGAGTGCCTTTGGAGGCTCTATAAGTGGATAGCTTACATTGGACCTCAATCCCCCTTAGGTTGACCAATAGGCTCCCAAATCTAACCAAATATGTACGAATTGCCAATGTGAACGTTGGATAGGCATGAGAAGACATCAATGAGGCTCACACATGTGAAGGAGAGGATTGGGTGGAAGTTAGGTATCCAAGGAGTGGCTAAAACAACTAAAAAAGGGTTAAAATGACTAGATTCAATGCATGGGCGCCTAAGTCAAAGACTATTTCCTTAAAACAGGGAAATAGGGCACCTTAGCTCAAATAGTGGTAATAAATGCCGGAGGTGGCCATAAATAGGGTGCCAATAGATATATTTGACCAATTTTGGCCCATACTCTGGTGGATAAGCCATCATTTTCCCTAACTTCTAACAACCTTCTAACAACCTTGGATTGCAATTATTAACCTTTTTTGGACCAATTAATCAATAAAATGATATATGAATAAGGTCCTAAGGTGCAATAATGTTATAACAAATTTTATTCGTTACAAGTGGTTGGATCATGTATCCATATGCATAACATTTCAAATTCATCAATTGTTCGTGATTTTGATAAAATATGAGGGAGATATCAACTTTTCCGTCATGGGACCTAGATTCAGCATGGCAATCTAAGGAGGCGTAATATAATTTGGCCAAATAAAGATTATAGTTGAAAACCATTTCAAGAGTTAAATTGGTATTAATGGTTTCAATGTCATGAACCTCATATAATGAAGGGACTTACCACTTATCAATATAAGTGGGAGCAAAAGGAATACTAAGTGACGAAATTCCCCTTAGAGGCCTATTTTGCTTATAGAAGTAAAGGAGGGTGCACCAATGGGAAGCAAGGGAAATAGGCTGCCACAATAAGGTGAGAGGGAGTGTAATCATAATTTTCCATCACTTATCAATAACTTGGATTTCCCTTATACAACTAAGTAGGGCGCCCCTCCTCCTAGTGGCTCATTTTTGGTTTAATTAATTACTTAATCATGAGATAGGTTTGCATGATAGGTTTTCCTGAACGCCCTCGAAGTGGAAGATTCCTTTATGACATGATAGGTTTGCATGTTTTAATTTGTAGGTGATTAATGATGCTCCTTCATAACTTCTATTGGGTGTGGAGGAGGTGGAAGAGGTGCCTAATGTGAAGAAATTGTCTCCCATCCCATGGGGTATGGATGAGGAAAACTCATCTCTTTCAACACATGAAGCCATATTTCGAATTTGATGAAGGGATAGGGATATGAGACATAAACTTAACCATTTTTACTGTGTATGATTCAGGGATCCAAATACATTGAAGGAGGAATAATGTAAAGCTTCATTTGATGTCCATTACAAGCATATCTTTTGGGGTTTTTTATGTAATCGTGATGGGTTTTTTATAGGATATCCATCAGTGATATTATTTGCAAGTATTAATGGATATTCAAGGAGAAATATTAAACTTACCTGCTTAGCTGTACCTTTTCCCCTCCTTTATTCTTTTAGTATTCTCCTCTTTTGGAAAGTTATATTTTCTCGCTTTATTTGTATTCAAAAGTAGAAAAAACAAGGGGAGGTTATTGCGATTTTTTTTCCAGAATTCATACACACTCTCATTCTCTGATATTTTATAGATTCAAGCTCATATATCCATCCCCGTCTTTTTATTTTAAGAATCCTTCTTTAGAGACCTTCCTGAAATAGCAATTTTGTCATTTTTCAGAGTTTTTATCAATAATCTTTGGGGCAAATTTTTTTGTAGAGTCTTGGGACCTGTGAAACCTCATGGTAAATTTTCCATCCCATGCTGAGCATTATTTCCCTTGTTTTTCAATTCTTTCCATTTATAGTAATAGGTTATTTTCGGGAAGTCACGAAATTTTGAGATCTTTGCAAATTTTCGAAGGGTAACTGTATTAGTGCACATTTATTAGTACCTTTAACTTGTTGGACTCATCAATTGAGTTACTAATTAAGGATTTTGGATCACAGAGAAGCATACGGAATACCTCATATCAGTAAATCCACGATCAATCCATTTTAAAATGCATCCTACTATTTTTAGGAAATTTTTTAATGTTTCACTAAATAATTCCTACAAAATAGGATTAAGCAAGAAAATGAATTCTAAATCCAAAACCTGTCTCTTATGCTTTAATAAGTCCAGTAAACTCAATTTTGCAATTTATGAACCTTGAATTAATTTCCTATAATTTTCCAAAGTTTAATTGGAAAAATGGATAATTTATACTAGAGTTTGGAAAATTAATTATAGAAAATAGACAAAGCATAGATAAAAGGCCAAATTTTCAAGGACGATTCTAAGCAAGAAGAGCAATCTTAGATAAAATTTACAAGCCCCAAATGGACTTTAAAGCTTCATCGAGACAATTAAGGAATTTGACAAAATCACCAAGTGCAAGAAAGTAGAGTGGAAATTCAAAGGGGAACTAAAATCAGAATGATAGTGAATGAATTCCAATCTAATGCTGATCATAATTATTTTCAATTGAAATCAATCTCATATTAAATTTCTCAATGGTCATAAGGATATAATGTGTAACAATTGGTAATCTATTTTAAATGTCACATTTTGCGGCACTTAGACACTTTTTGCATTTTAGCTAGATTCCAATTGTTAACTTGATTTGTTGTAATGTCACTTTATGATCAATATGTAATCTCTCATATATTTAATTTTGATTGTAGGTGCTCACAATGACGATGAAGGTGGAATGACCATGATCACTTATAAAAAATCAAGCACCATAACCATGGACAAGTGGAGGTCATGTTCGATCAAATAATGTCAAGGCATCAAGTTCTAAAGACTCTAACGGAGAAGCTCTCTATAGTAAGAAGACAAAAGTCACCAAGTCACATGAGTACAAATTCCACTAGGTGATGAAAGGTCACTAAAGGACAAATTGATGGAATGCTAAAGGTCACCCAAGGGTGACTTAAATAAATTTTGTAATTAAATTATTCAAAGAATTCCAAAAGTCTCAAAAGAATATGGAAGGCCAAGGGTCAACTAGCCTTGGCCTATTTATTGTAATCTCATTTGAGAAGAAAGGGGTTTATGCTCTTGAACTTTTTCATGTCCTATTGTTGAATTGTGAAGGAGGATAAGCTTTGGATTAGATTTTGCACATGAATACTTCAGTCATGTGGATGAATGTCTTAAACTATTTCATGCTCTTTCACGTGTGGATATGAAGTAAGAACGTTTTAGATTTCTTAATGGACTATTCCTACAACTCTCTATTTCTTATTTCATTGTTATTTTTGTTCTTTTGCTTCTTATGGGTAGTGGAATAAGAACGACATAAATTCCAAGACTGTTCTAATATTTATGCTTTCATTCTTTCAATTGTTTATATGCATTTTAAAATAGCTACATGATTTATGGTTTTGGATGTTCAATTGTTATTTCACCGCTCACCCTTTTACTCTCTCTCTCTCGGTTGGGATAGGCCCAGCTAGGAGAGGTTATTTTAGTTAGGAAGTTCATTTAGGTTAGATTAGCTTGAATTTAATCCCTTAATTATAAAATCCTAAATGGTGGATCAGGCCAAAACTGGTGAAAACCCAATAAGGAATGTTTGTCGAGCTAGAATTCAGATGGGTTCCCTACTCCAAACGATCGTCGGGGAGAACCTCTACTATTGAATCTGGGTCATTTCAACATGTCAAGTGTTTTGGCACTAGAAGGAGGGTCGGATGAGAAGACGAACCATGTGAAGTCATTGTTAGAAATTGAATTAATTATTAATGGATTTTCCCCATAACCCTATATTGGAACATGCTTTTAGTTCACTGAGACCATCCGAAAGCATTTCCAAGAAGACAATCGATCTCTTGCCAGAATTTAAGTTTGATGGTGAAAGGAAAATCTTTGCATTTAGGCATATCATTCATTTTGATGTTACATGTCAAAATTTGAAAATTGTTCGAGATGCTGAAATATGAAGGTTGTTTACCCTCACTTTCGAAGGACGAATTAGGGCTTTGTTTAAAATGATGCCACCTAAGTCTATTCACAGTTGGCAACATTTCATGGAAGTTTTTATCAGTTCCCATGAGTAATATGAATACAAGAAGTTATGTGAAGAGATTGATGGGACCCGTAATAGGAGAAACGAGTTAGATGAAGATTTCATGTCAAGACTGGCTAACATTTATTATAGGTTCCATGAAGATGATAAACCTTAAAGGAAATAAATATTTGATTGGTAATTATATCTTATGTGTTTGTATGAAGAAGATGGATTGTTTTAATTTATCATGAGAAATATTTCAGTTGTTATAGTCATCCTCCATCGGGACCCTTGGACCAAGAAATATCAATTTTTAATGGATAGAAGAATCTAGAAAACAAAAATTTCCAAAACAACCTTGATTTACACAATACATGTCCCGATGTAGTTTCACATGAAGTAATTTCCACCGTAACAACGAATGAATCAAATGAAAGCATATATGAGGAAATTTCAGGGCTTGTGAATACATTTGGTTTTTTGGATACACCAGAATATGACTTAGACATGAACTATCCTTATAACCTATTTGAACAAGAAGAAGAGAATAATCAAAATATGCCTACAATTGCTGTTCTAGAATTTATTGATGTATAAACATCAACCGTTGAAACTGTACAAGAAAATAAATCGATGTTTGCCGTGAATATGAATGATCTAGCTATTGAAAATGTGAATGTTGATGGTGTATATTTTTCTACTGAAGGTAATACATAACATAATCCCATAATCTTGACTGATAATTTATTATTGAAATAACTGATGTTTCCCTTGGACATGCATATTTTTGAAGGGATTTTATTGAATGATGATGAGGAAAATTTCAGTGAATTAAATTCTAAATCTTTGTACTACTTGAATTCATATTTATTTACAGATCTTAACACTAAAAGATAGGTTCAAAATATTCCTTTCACAAATTCTATTGACTCTGATTCTTGTAGAGTAAATAGTGGTGAAGGGGAAGATGCAGACATTCTTGTCACTCAATTTAAGGATTATAAAGAGGAAAATAATATTTTTTTATGTATGCTTTCAATGAAACTCAGACGAATGCTGATGTGGTTTGTGATGGGGAACAAGAAGAGGTTATTTATGATAGTCCATTGTATCCTAATGATGATATCATGTTTGAAAGTGAAAATGTTCAGTTTCAAGAAGAGTATGTTGATGAGTGTGATGAGGCAATTCGTCGTTCGATGATGGTTATGTGAAATCCTCATATTATTACTTCACATTCTAGATCTGATGACAAGGTAATCCATATGACAACTAATTCTGGATTTTCATCTTATGGTCATAATGAGTTACAATACTAATCTTTAGCACTTTCAAAAGAGTCACATACCTTCTCTTATGTTTTTCATGACATTATTGAGAAAAGGTTGGAATCATCATTCTTTGAGAAGTTTCCACAACGAAGCATATGCTTGATTTTTCCTACTGTGAATAGATTTCAGACTGTTTTAATTTTTTCGACCATGTATTATGAAATGCATCAGTCCTACAAATGTAAGCATGGTTTCCATTTTTCTGTGGGACTAGAATTCCTTTGACGGCTACACTAGATCTATGATTTCACTGAACTTTGTTGAACCAGTGTAGGTTAGGTAAGGTGTTGGGAAAAATAATTACTTATTTTTCTTTACATCAATTATCAACCGAGGTTAGTAAACTAGAGAGGTGACGTGCAAAGTATATGAGGAACTAGGAATCGATTTATCACACTTGCTAATCTACTCAAAATAAATTTTAACAAATTGAATGAATTCATTGTGTGTATACTAACAATCACCCTTCAAATTTCAATATTTATGAATTAAGATCTTGATTAATATTATCGCAATGCTCAGATAGAAATATGGTCTTGATGTTTAAAATATACAAACAAGAAATAAATCATACTAAAACCCTCCAGATAATAATCAATAGACTGTGTGGAATCACCCAGTTTATCCCAATAACTAGCTATTGAATCAATAATGACCTTTTACCAACTACTGGAATTGTTAAGACGGTACAAAAAGAAATCAATATTTGTTTGTTGCCACAAAGAGATGGTCTAAACACATTGTTCATAAAAGTAAACCAACCAGAGAAAATATCATAGGTCTAGGTCCCAAGTCAGTTCAATTCACAGAAATGGACTTCTCCGGTTTACGACCTTTCAATTACTGGGACACACCAAGCAAACGAGGATCCTATTAAAGTTATGAAAAGCATGTAAATTAAATGCAATCATTCATCATTAACCTATGAGGTTCAAATTAAATATGCAACACCAAACATTCTCTGTAAATTTGAATTATAAATCAAGATATGAATCTATATCATAATTGTAAAGATACTAACTAACCTACTAGAGATGAATCTGCACATAATATAAAGCATTAACCAAACCTCTAAGATAAATTTGGAAAGAATTAAAAATAACAATCAACCTGCACAAATCAAACCTATAATCTAACTCTGCAAATGCGGCTCGGAGCAGGGGGTCCTCCCTCCCGAGCACACTACAGGAGAGAACGCACTCACGAATGAACCATCAATATGATTGTATTAATCAAAATATTATTACATAGTATTCCAACCCATCCCCCCATCAGCCATCCCAAGACTGTATTATATAGTTTTTTATTACAAAAAATAGATTTGAAATACATGGATCTCCAAAGTCATAATAGAAAGGCTAAACTAATTATTCATGATTTGGAAACATGTAATCATGGACGGGAATTCAAATTAGATATCACTGACCAAGAGATATTATTGAATATCATATGAATGAGGCTTGGAATAGGTTCCATGTCTTTAATCAGGATCTGATATCCAAAAATGTGTCAACCAATGGGCGAATTTAGCATTTATTGTTCCCGTAAAACATGTCTCTGCAATTTATGTAGCCCATAATGTTGAAAGATAGAATCACAATATTACGAAAATGTAAATTATCATAGCGATTCATTATCATAACGATTCTTTCAATGCGGAATAAATACTTGAAAATAATCATAAAAACTTGATGCCCAAGAAAACATACCTCCAGCCATTGATGCTACTGACACTCTGATGTTAGATTTTGCTGTGCTTGAGGCAGTCCACTTCTCGCTTGACTTACTATGATTTGGCAATTCAGTTCTGGATCACGGGGCTTATATCAGTGAAATGGCTGCGAAGGTTTTTGAGGAGATCAAGTTCGTTGCCCTAATCAAAACAGAGTCCTTTGTTCCGTCTGATAGGCCAAAATAACCGAGAATTGGAGGATATGTGACAGTCTTGCAAACGCCTCCCTAAAAGATCACCCAAAATAATCTCTCAACCGTCTGGCACTTCCAAGCTTCTTCTTACTCTATCTGATGGTGTAAAATTGAAGGGGATTGAGTTTTTAAGCTTGGGGACCAAACAGAAGTATTTATAGCCTAGCTTCCATCAAGCTTATGTTGGCTATGTGTCAAGTGTTCCACAGATCATGGTAGAGAACCGCTGAGGGAGTTATGGACCACTCCAGGAGCTCTCAACAAGAAATTAGTTACCTCCGGTTGGTTTTTGAATGAGCTGGAGGTAGTTGGTTTCCGAAGGAGCCGTTTGAATGCCGTTAAGTGAGCTTACATTCTCCCACTTGATCCATACTTCCAATCTTAATGTCTCATCTTAAAACCTATTGATAATCTGTATTAAGTAATAGATACATGAATCATGGCGATAAGTCCTCTTATGATGAGTATTACCTTCCATGTATTACTATGTATTTATTTCTATTATAATTTATGTGGCAACAATTTCTTAATGAATAAACCTTATGTTTATTCTTGGTCCTACACAGATGAATTCTCTCAAATTAAATTAAGGTGCACATAAGTATGAGAAACACATCACAATAATTAAGAATTTCATTAAAATAACATTGTCCATACAATGAGAAACTACATAATGGAACCAAGTCCCATATTCAATACATGATCCTTGAATTTAAACAGTGGCATGCCCTTAGTCAAAGGATCAGCAATCATCAACTCAGTGCTGACATGCTCAATGACCACTTTCTTTTCTTTAACACGTTCCCTTATAGATAAATACTTAATGTCGATGTGTTTATTTCGACTCCCACTTTTGTTATTTTTAGCCATAAAACAGCAGCTGAATTGTCGCAATACATTCTCAATGTCTTAGAGATAGAATCCATAATTCTAAGCCCAGAAATGAAACTCTTAAGCCATACACCATGTAAAGTAGCCTCAAAGCAGGAGACGAACTCGACTTCCATAGTGGAAGTGGCAATCAAGGTCTGCTTGGCACTCCTCCATGATACAGCTCCATCGACCATCATAAAAATGTATCCTGATGTTGATTTGCATGAATCAACACATCCAGCAAAGTCAGAATCTGAGTAGCCAATTACTTCCAAATTGTTTGTCCTTCTATACATAAGCATGTAGTTTTTGGTTCCTTGAAGGTACCTCATTACTTTCTTTGCAGCTCTCCAGTGGTCTATACCTAGATCACTCTGATATCGTCCCAACATTCCTACAACAAATGCAATGTCAGGTCTTGTACAGACTTGAGCATACATTAGGCTTCCGACAGCAGAAGCATATGGAATGTTCTTCATTTTTTCCCTTTCAAAATCGTTCTTCGGGCATTGGTTCAAATTGAACCTATCACCCT